>JAEPBF010000133.1:0-600000 GCA_019739055.1 Passiflora organensis | reverse complement strand
AGGCAAGCACAAGCACAATACCATAACAAGGTATCCTCAATCATGTCAGAACACAATTAGCTTATTCAATTCACATATCATATGCAATTCGGGCAGTCAAAACCTAACTCAAGGGTTCGGTATAGCCTATAGGATTCATATCTCACTCCACAATTCTTGCACATATCCTACAATCAATTCGCATGCAATAATAACAAGGGCATACATCGAGAACAACAAATAAACAATAGGGATCTCTGAAAAAATCAATGAGGCATAGATCCTACCTCTCTTGTCGCTGAACAAGAAACTATTCCTTTGCCTTTATTTAATAATTCCGATCCACCTATAGTATCACCAGGCAAAGACAAAACCAAACTAAGCACGCATACTCAATAACCAATTGAATACCCTATTTCCTTACCAATTCCACTCACCAAACCTATCAGAAACCAGTGGTCAGATGCCGCAAGTACCTCCCTTTTGATGTGTGATGTGATATCCACGAACTTAACAAGATTCAACCTGAATTACCATCCAATTTAACTATGTATATTTTGGCACTAATCATAGGACACAAGATAGTTTGCGATTTCATGCTAACAAAGAGGATTTACGTATTTATAACTTATACAATCAAAAGAAACAAGATCGGAATCCAATAGGTTCATCAATTAATCAAGATAGGCAACAATAGGGCAAGGGTAGGGCATATTGATTTCATGTATAGAAAAGATTCAAAGGATGAATTCATGATTTTATAGCATGAATAGATGCCAAACAATCATACGAACAAGAAAAACAACAACAAAAATCAATTAAAGACAGAATCACACAAACTTGAACCCTAATCCCGTCAAAATTCGACTTATCTTATGATAAAAAAGAACTAACCTACTGATGAAAAACCAAATATTTCTGGAAAGAAGATAAAGGTAGCTTTCCACCAACCTATTATTTACAAAAATCTGACAAAGGATGAGAGAGTTATGCTATTTTGAAGTTCAAGCAGATTTTGGCAATTCTGCCGATTTAACTTTTAACAAAGAAAAAACAAACCTCCAAATTAAAAACCTCCAAATTAAAAACCTCCAAATTAAAAACCTCCAAACCAACCTCTAGGAAGATGAAATATTTTGTCATGAGGGGAGGATGTGAGACCCCGACCCTTCCTAGTTTAGATGTGTAGGAAGTCTAGTAGCCGATGCAGTTGAAATGACTATTTTGTCCCTGAATAAATGGCTGCGTGATGGCCTAAAATGGTTGCTGCCAGATATTTCCTATTTTCATTCTGGTATTTTTATATTAATTATCCTTATTTTTATCCCTTATTATCTAAGGTATTAGATAATTTTTCATTTTAAATAGAATATCTCTTTTAATAGATTTATCCTTTTAAATAGAATTATCCATCTAATAGAATTATCTTTTAATTATCTTTTTAACCATAAAAGTAGAGATTTATCTATAAACTAAAACTCCTTAGACACCTATAAAAGAGTGGCCAGCCTATCCCACCTAGACATATCATAACCCACATAGAAATTTCGTAATTTATCCCCTTTTTCTCAATTTTCAAGTTTTGCCTAAACTCTAACTGAAATAGCTTGTTGGATTCTTGCGAATAATAGCTTGTTGGAAAGCTCTCTTCATACTCTTTCCAACCATCTTCGGTTTTTCATATAGAGGTCAGTTTTTCTATGTTAAAAGTTAAATCGTATTTTGACGGAATTGCCAAAATGTGCTTGAACTTCAAAATAGCAGAACTCTCTCATCCTTTGTCAGATTTTGTGAATAATAGCTTGTTGGAAAGCTCTCTTCATCCTATTTCCAACTATCTTGGGTTTTTCATATAGAGGTTAGTTTTTCTTAGTTAAAAATTAAATTGTATTTTGACAGAATTGCCAAAATCTGCTTGAGCTTCAAAATAGCATAACTCTCTCATCCTTTGTCAGATTTTTGTGATTAATAGCTTGTTGGAAAGATCTCTTCATCCTTTTTTCCACCATCTTGGGTTTTTAATCTGAAGGTTAGTTTTTCTTTACCATAATTTAGGTCGAAATTTGGCGGGATTAGGTTTCAAAATTGTGTGATTCTGCCTTCAATTGATTTCTGTTATTGTTTCTCTTGTTCGTATGATTGTTTAGCATCCATTCATGATTTTAAAATCATGAATTCATCCTTTGAATCTTCCCTATTCATGAAATCAGCATGCCCTACCTTTGCCCTATTGATGCCTATCTTGATCAACTGATTAACCTATTGGATTCCGACCTTGTTTCTTTTGATGGTACATGTTATAAATACCTATTCCTTTCTTAACTTCATGAAATCACAACCCCTAATCTCTCTAATGTTGAAATCGTAAGTTTCCCTATAAACTTTAAGGTGTTACAAAATTTTTTGAATTAGGGTGAAATATCAAGTAGATTCTTACTGAGTTATTGGCCATCACATCACGCATTCAGGGGAAAGATACTGTTGCATCTGGATTACTGGATTTGGGTAGGTTAATTGGTAAGGATTACCAATGCTTTTGGTTTTTAACTAAGTAGTTTTTTGGCTTAGTATTGTGTGGCTTTTTCCTTGTAATTGTTTAGGAGATTCTGATCTTATTGGAAAGGCAAAGGATTGCATCAGATTCAGACACGTAAGAGGTAGGATCTATGAGTCATCGGTTCCTTTTGTTACCCTATTGTTTGATTTTTTTTAATATGAGTGAATTCAATTGCCTATTTTGGTTATATGCTTGCAGAATGTGTGATTATGATGATAAGGAATCTCAGATGTTAATAGGAAAATAGATTCCCTGATTTGGTTATGACTTTGAGGATTGATCTTTGAATTGCATTGGGATTTGATTGAGGATCCTTTGTTGTGATTTGTGTATGCGTGTACTATGTGTGTATGTGTGTATGTGCTTTGTTTGAAGGATCCTTTTGTCGCTGGCTATGCGAGGTAAGTATTGTTACTCGTAGGAAGAGAAGAGATGCTTACCGAACTGGGAGGGTGGTTATTCCCAACAAGAGCTTAATGGATGCCTTATAGGCTGGTTCAAGTCCGAACGTCAGGAAGCCTTGTAGGCTAGTTCGAGTCTGGACGTCAAGATGCCCTATAGGCCAATTCAAGTCTGGACGTTAGGTTGCCTTGTTTGAGACTGACAGGATGACTTGTATGCATTGCTGCAAGAGTGCTCCTATACCATTTCAAGTCTGGATATCGGAGACAACTAAAAGACTTCCTGCAGTATTGATTGTCTAACCATTTAATCTTTGTGCAGCAAAGCCTTAGACAACACAGGTGAAAGGGGATGGCCTTTTCTTTTCCTACTGCCGAGAGTAACCTGATGAGTTTTCTGCCTGTGTACTTCTGATTTTCAGAGGTGTTGGTAGTCCACCCTCATCCTTAGTTTCGGCTCTAACCCTTTTGATTGATTCTTGAATTGTGTGATACCCTTAGATGAGTAGGGATGATCTGATATTGTTTGGGAGATGTTTGATTGGGAATCCCTAGGACTTATGATGATGTGACCCTACTGAGATTCTTGTAATCTCATCCCTTCTTTTCTCCCCCTTTGCAGGTTTAGGTGTGTACTTTGTTGCTGGTACCAAAGGTGTGAGATCAAGGCTGCACGGCTGGACGAATTTGCACCCATTTTCTATTGAATGCGCATGCCATATCTTTGAACTTGTGTGGATTTGCATTCTGGCTTTCCAATCCCTCTTTCTCACTTTGTTGCTTCCGAAATATGCATGTTACTATTGGTTGATGTTTTGAGATTCCTATGGGACTTGTGCGTTATGTTTCCATTTGTTTTGAGTATTAATATAAGTCTTCCACTGATGTTTTTCTTCACTTTGTATAAGCCAGAAATTCATTAATGTATAAATATACTCCAAACTTTAAATAGCATATAAATCAACCAATAAAATTGACAACTAGGTGACTTGAGGCTTGTGGGATTTAAATAGGACCTTGCGAGGGCTTATTTGGATTTCACGGCGGTAAGGGTCCTAATAGGTTTGGTCTGGGTCCTTACATATGGAGTGAATAAAACATCAGTGGAAATTTTTAAATTTAATCAATGAATCCATAACACACAAGTCCCATATGGATCCAAGTAACCAGCAAGCGTAATCATCTTGCCACCACACAGGACAACGCATCTAGCCAGCACAAAAAACTAGGCATCCTAACCATTATACAAGATTAGGGCATCTTGCCAGCACACAGGACAAGTCATCTAGCCAGCACAAAGGACTAGGCATATAGTCAGCACATAGGACTAGGCATCCAGCGCTCGCAAGCTGGGGATTGCCACCCATACAAATCCCATACTAGTAAGAGCCTCCCCTCTCCCAAAGAGCATCAATGCTTACCCCGAATGGACACCGGAAAAGAATCCTGACACACAAACATGTACAAGCACACACAAGCAAACACAAAGCACAATACCATAACAAAGTATCCTCAATCATGTCAGAACGCAATCAGCATGTTCAATACACATAACACATGCAAATTAAGCACACAAAACCTATCTCAAAGGTTTGGTATAGCCTATGTAATCATATCTCAATCCGTAGTTCATGTATACACCATACAATTAATTCTCATGTAATAATAACAAGGGTTTACACCGAAAACATCAAAGAAACAACCAAGATTTCTAGAGAAACCGATGAGGCATAGATCCTACCTCTCTTGTCTCTGAACAAAATGTTATTCCTTTGCATTTATTTAATAATTCTGAACCACCTATAGTATTAGAAGGCAAAGACAAAACCAAACTAGGCATGCATACTCAATAACCAAGTAAATACCTTATTTCTTTACCAATTCCACTCACCAAACCTATCAGAAACAAGTGATTAGATGCCGTAGGTACCTCCCTCTTTGATGTGTGATGTGATAGCTAAGAACTTTATAAGATTCAACCTGAGTTATCATCCCAATCAACTATACATATTTTGGCACTAAGCATAGGACAGAAGACAAATTGCAATTTCATGCATACAAGATGTAAGGGATGCAATTTCATGTTAACAAAGGAGGATTAGGTGCTTATAACTTATACAATCAAAAGAAACAAAATCATAATCCAATAAGTTAATCAATTGATAGAGATAGGCAACATTAAGGCAAGGGTAGGACATACTGATTTCATGTATGGAGAAGATTCAAAGGATGAATTCATGTTTTTAAAACATGAATGGAAGTTAAGCAATCATACAAACAAGAGGAACAACAATATAAATCAACTAAAGGTAGATTCACAAAATTTTAAAACCTAATCCCGTCGAATTCTGACCTAACTTTTGACAAAGAAAGACTAACCTCCAGAAAAAAAACCCAAGATGGTTGGAAAGAGGATGAAAAGATTTTTTCAACATGCTATTATTTGGAAGAATCACACAAATGATGAAAGAGTTATGCTATTTTGAAGTTCAAGTATATTTCGGCAATCCCGCCGAATTACAACCTAATTTTTGACAAAGAAAAACTAACCTTCAGAATAAATGGTTGGAAAGAGGACAAAAAGAATTTTCTAACAAGCTATTATTTGCAAGAATCCGACAAATGATGAGAGAGTTACGCTTGTTTGAATTTCAAGCAGATTTCGGTAGCAATAGGGAGGTGTAGGGTTTTTGTATTTTCTATGTAAGGTTTAAGTGTGGCCGGCTTTCTTTTTATATAGGATGGTTATGAAATCAATTTCTCAACTTTAAAGGCTATATTAAAGTAAGATAGTTAACACACTTAATTTCTGTAATTACCCTTCCTTAATTTTATAGATTTTATTTTCTAGAGTAATTATCAACCAATAAAGAACCAAATTTAAAGGGAATTAATACTAGAAATAATTACTAGACATCTCTTACCAATTTCAGCCATCATACATCTTTTTTTCAAGGGAAAAATAGTCTTTTTGCCTGTACTGGCTTCTGAACTTATAGGACTCAAAATTCGGGGTCTCATATCCTCTCCTTCTTAATAAATTTCGTCTTCGAAATTTTAGCACAAGTATCTAAACAAACAGGTAAGGAAATTGTGCATGAATAGATTCGTCAGTCTCTGAACACTGTTCCTCGATTTGGCTATTACGCCAAACTGGCACCATAGACACATTTTGATAGCAAAGCTGGCGAACTGAGCGATCTAGTATGACAACTGGCTGTATGGGCTAGGATAGGTTTTCAGCAACTTTGAATGGTGATTCTTCGAGCACATGAGTAGGGTCTTGCACATAATTTCTTAACATTGAAATATGAAACACGTTGTAAATTCTTTCCATATTCGGAGGTAAGGCAAGTTGGTATGCATTAGGGCCGATCCTCTCGACAATGTCATACAGACCAATGTAATGAGGAATTAGCTTATCTTGCTGCTAAAAACGAAGGACTCCTTTCCATGGGGCGACCTTCAAGAACACTTTGTCACCTACTGCAAATTCTAACTCCCTTCGTCGATTATCGGCAGAGTTTTTTTGCCGATACTGGGCTGTTTTTAGCAGTTGTCAAATCAAGTTCAACTGCTCTGTTGCTTGATCAATCAATTTTGGATTGTCTAGGCATCTCTTGCCTACTTCATTCCAGCAAATGGGAGTTCTGCAACATCTCCCGTATAGTGCTTCATAAGGTGCCATACCGATGCTTACATGAAAATTATTGTTGTAAGAAAATTCCGCCAATGGTAGACATCAATCTGAGGATGAAATGTTGTATTGAAATTCAATTTTGAACCCAGCGTATTCTGAAATTTCTCCCAAAATCGTGATGTGAAACAAGGGTCACGATCTAAAATGATGGAAACTGGCACTCCATGTAATTGGACAATCTCGTCTAAGTAACAAACAATAAATTTCTCAAGTGTGTCTGTCACACGAACAGGTAAGAAGTGTGCAGATCTTGTCAATCGATCTACGATCACCCAAATGGCATCATATCCTCATTGCGATCTAGGCAAAATGGTCATAAAATCCATTGTGATATGCTTCCACTTTCATTCTGGAATTGGAAGTGACTGTAGTTGTGAGACCCCGTCTTTTTGATAGTCTAGTCAGCAGTCGAATTTAGTTAGATTGTTCGGATTGGTCAATTTAAGTGAGTTGACCATTTGACCGTCATAGCTGACCTTTTGACCGAGTGACCTGGACATAGTCATAGAGCCTAGGTGTCATGTTTAGAATGTTTAGAACGTCATGTCGTTGGTGGTATGTCGATAATTTGCACGACGTGTCGTTTTGGAGATTCAACGTGGATTAGATTAATTAGTCGACTAATGCATTGTTTGAGGTTTGAGTCATGAGGATATAGCTCATCCTACTCTTTTGACCCGCATAAAAGTTTTTGGAGGCCCGTTTTGAGTGGCCGTAGGCCTTTGGGCCGACTTACCTTTTGTGGGCCCGATTTCGGTTTCCCGAGCCCAATTATATTTTAAAAGTCCGATTTTGATATTTTGAGTTTTTAAATTTTATTTTAGCCCATTTGAGGCATATGTGAGTCATTTTATAAATATTCCAGGTTTTGGAAAATTTAAAAATAAAAAATAAAAAAAATAAAAAAAAGTTTAAAAGTCAAAGTCAAAGTGAGCAAAAATCCAAAAGTGCCCCCACTTACCTTTCCTTTCTCTTTCCACGGGAGTGAGCAGGTTTCTTCAACATCTCCTCATTTTCCCCCTTGGTTGCCGAGAGCTCCAAAACCCCAAATTCCCTCAAAAATCCTCCCAATTCATTTCTACATCAAATTAAGGAGTGAGTGTTATTCCAGAACCTAAACCTAACTCTTCTCCCTATATTCCTCAGGTAATAGGTTTATTTATGGAGTTTTTATATTTATTTGAGTATTTTTTTGTATTTTCGGATTTTATGAGTTTTTACTTGAATTCTTCATTTTCTGGGCTGATTTGTGGTTGATTTAGCAAGATTAGATGTTCATTAACATAGTCTGATAGTCTAGATTGCTTGAAAACATTATTTGATCCATGATTGATCATTTTGGGTGTCAATGGCATTTTGGTAATTTCGGGATTTGTATGATTTTGTGAAATTGGATGAAATTGGTTGATGCCATTGCTTGAGTTAGGTTGTTTATGTGTTGTAGAGAAGGTTGGTCGAATTAGGAAACCAATTTTGATGTTGGTGGAGCTTGGAATTGGAAATTGAACTTAGGATCGATTGCGTATGTGAGGGAATTTGTTATTTTCTTAAGGAATTGAGTGGTTTGAGTTTCTAGAGGTTGAATTGAATAATTTGGGACTTAGAGTGAGTGTTTGAGGAGTCTCGTAGGTTGTTTTTATTTCTGGTCATTTTTCGAGTTTATTATTTTTGGGTTTGTTCTTAGTACGATTTTGTGTGTATGATTGTTTAGGTGGTATTTCAGCGATCGATAAGGGCAAAGGCTTAGCCGTCGAGTCGTCTGTGCGTCAAGAGGTGGGAGACTATGTTTCATTTACATGCACGGAAATATTTTGATTTAGTAATTAAAATTGGTAAATGCTTGTTTTGAATGGAGGCAATACGTACCTTGATTTATAACTTGGCATGCTAGGTTCATTGTGTGTGAGACATATTATTGATGCATAAAATATTTATTTGAACCTATACGCATGTTTGTGAAATGATTAAAATGTGTTTGAGAATATTCGTATGCATCGAATTTTTGAGTTGTTTGGACTTCTAGGAAGTCTTCGATATGCTTTTGATTGCACTACATTTTATTTATATTGAAACATGATTTGAGAATTTATCTGCATGTTTGCAAAGAATACGTATACCTATATTTACTAGGTATGACTTGGAATTGACGGACTGCGCTTGGCCAATGCGAAGGTAAGTGGATGAGTATCCTTAGATAGAAGGATAGTCCCTTGCCTAGGAGTATGGATGGGTTATGTATGCCTTGTGGGAGTATGAGATGTGGTAGGCTACATATGCCTTCGGGCTTTTCGAGTTGTGTGTGCGTTAGGAATCGTGTGATAGCGGATTTCTCCACTTTTCCCGAGGACAACACTGGTGGTAGGGGATTTATTAATATTTTGGAAATGTGCATTTAATTAGCCACCAGTGGGCTTCCGATTTCCCTTTGGCCGGGGTTATCAGTGGAGCAGTTTTAGAGGTCCACCCCGATAGTTTTTGGGCATAGTAGCCCATGAGAATGAGATTTTGAGATTTTTATACTTATTGGGCATGGGCCTGTGATACATGGTGTTATTATCAAACTCATACATATGCATGGGATTATATTCAATGTGTGATTGTTTACATGATTAGTAGCATGGACTTACTGTGATTTTATTATAAAATGTTTTATACTGGTTTTCGTGTATGCCTCTATTCCACCGGAATTGTTTATGACGCTGTGACTTTCACTGAGGTCCTTGAGATCTCACCCCCCTCTTGTTGATATTTTTCAGGACTAGGTCGAGAGCCTGTGTAGCTGACTTATTTGTGAGGTCGAGATTTCTGGTTTGTCTTAGGGCTGGACTACTGCATGTGACACGTTTGAGAACTCGACACTATCATTATTATTTTGGATTTGTGTATACTTGCTTATTTTGTTTGCATACTTGTTTATTGAAACTGTGATCCCTTATTGGGTTTGGGTTGATGCATGTTATTGGACTTATTTTGATAAAGTATGTTTGGGGCCGTGTGGCCTGTTGTGTGTGAAATTAAGTCTTCCGCTGTTTGTGATTGCACTCTGTGGTTGATTTTGTTGTGTCGAGGTTTCCGGTTAAATGCATGCTCCATTTTAAAGAAAATTAAGAAGGTTCAAATTTATATGTAATTTTATTTATTTTACGAGTTTGATTTGAGGATAAGCCTTGTGTGGTTTTAATTGGGCCACGAGTTGGGCCAATTGGGACTGCACGGCGGTGAGAAGCCCAATTACCGGGTTCGGGTCCTCACAATAGTAACCCTGTGGGTCTTTGATGTTCGATCTTTACTTGTTGACATACGAGGCATCGAGTAACGAACTCAGCAATGTGACACTTCATGTTCGGCCACCAATACTACTCCTTTAAATCTCAGTACATCTTTGTACTACCAGGATGGATAGCGAACTTCGGACAATACGCTTCAGATAAAATAAGATTACGATTATCAACATCTTGTGAAACACATATCCGATTTCTAAAGACAAGGATGTTGTCATCTCATACTCTGAAATTGTGAGCTATGGCATCAACACCATCAGATAATTGCTTCCAAATTTCAACAAATTTCAGATCTTCTCATTACTAATTCCAGATCTCCTCAATCAGGGTCGACGTGACTTCGATTCGCACCAACAACGAACCAAAAAAATCAGTGCCAAGAAGCACACAGGTAGCTTTCAAATCCAGCAACATTAGCATGTATTGGTTGCGCATGTAAACTAAAACCAATGGAGGAGGATGAAACTTTCGGCTTAAGGTATCAGCAACAACATTTGTTTTTCCAGGATGATATTCGATGATCAAATCGTAGGCTTTAATCAGCTCCACCCTTCTTCATTGTCTCATATTCGATTCTTTTTGCCTGAGGAGGTACTTCAAGCTTTTGTGGTCGGTGAAGATTCGGCACGTCTCGCCATATAAGTAATGTCGCCATATTTTCAATGCAAACACCACGGCTACAAGCTCCAAATCATGTGTAGGATAATTGCTTTCATGCGGTGGCAATTGTCAGGAAGTATAGGCTACGACTTTCCCATCATGCATCAATACACACATCCAAGTCTGAATTTTGATGCATCGCTGTAAACCACGTACTCTTTAGCACTGACTGGTAAGGAGAGGATAGGTGCAGAAACTAACCGGTTTTTCAGTTCTTCGAAACTTCACTGGCACTTCTCAGTCCACACAAATTTCATCATAGGTCCAGCAAGCGATGAAAAATTTTTCACGAAGCGACAGTAGTACCCGGCTAAGCCAAGGAATCTACGAACTTCGAACACAGTTCGTGCAAGTTCCCAAGCAACTATGGATTCAATCTTCTTTGGATCAACTAAAACACCTTGGGCAGAAACAATACGGTCAAGGAAACCAATTTCACACAACCAATATTCACACTTAGAGTACTTTGCAAACAATTGACGATCCCTTAAAACGTTCAGCACAATCCGCAAGTGCTCAGCATGTTCCTCTTCTAATTTTTAATAAATTAGAATGTCGTCAATAAAGACTATCACAAATTTTTCTAGGAACTCACAAAACACTCGATTCATTAGGTCCATAAACACAACTGGTGCATTGGTCAAACCGAATGGCATAACCAGAAATTTATAGTGGCTATATCGCAATCTGAATGCAGTCTTTGGAATATCAACTTCATGAATACGCAATTGATGGTATCCAAATCTGAGATTGATCTTGGAGAATACGGCTTCACCTTGGAGCTAATCAAACAAGTCATCAATGCATGGCAAAGGGTACTTATTCTTCATGGTCACACGATTTAGCTGCCACCACATCAAGGCTAGCTTCGGCATCAATCAGGGTGAATAGCCTTGTTAGTCTTGGTTGCGCTTCACTTGTGGATCCATTGGGTGGTCTTCCTAGTGCACGTGATGGTGGTTTAGTGAGGTTGGCATACCCACCTCGGCCTACGTTTGGTATGCCTATGATACGCCTTGGTTTTTGACAGTCCACTGAACATGGCCCATCTCGGCACAATTATAACATTGACATGGCTGCAGATTCCATGTAGATCCATTAGAATTCGAACCAGAAAAGTTCTTCTTGTTGTTACCTCCATTTCCATCATTGTTTTTTGGAGTATAAGACCTCAAATCATAGGTTCCCGTATGCCGATTGAACATCGAATCTTGCCTGAAACGTCTGCCAATAGTGGCTACGGATGGTTTCTTGGTTTGCATGATCTTTTCAGTTTTAATTGTGGCAACAGTTAGTTCTTGCAAATTCTGCACCAGTGTTGTACCAACGATGGTTTTGAGTTCGGTACTTAGCCCATCTTGGAATCGTCTTGCAAGCTGGGTATGGTGCGCTATCCTCCTCTGGTGCAAGTCGGGACAACTCCCTTAATACCTTCTCGTATTCCAGCACCGAATGGGCACCTTATTGAAGCTTGTAGAAAACTTGTGAATGCTTGTTTTTATAGAATTTTGTATAAAACCTTTCGTCGAACTCATACCGAAATTCTTCCCAAGTAGGCAAACGACCGTCGAATCGCAAACTCACAGTTGTCCACCATGCGAGGGCTTCTCCCTCAAGTAAGAAAGTGGCGATGGCAACCTTGTTATCATCCAAGATACGCAAGAACAAGGACACTCGACACAAGGTGTTTATCTATTCACAAACTGCTGCAGCTCCGGCTGAACCACTGAAATCCTTGAATCCCAATTGTCGAGCATCCTTCAACAATTTTGTAATCAATGGGAAGTCTCTCAGCTTCCTAAGGGCGAGCCGGCTGTACAAGTTTCAAGTGGAGGAATAGGTCTTTCCACGGGCGTGGGTGCAGGAGCATTCTGAAATTTCGCCTCCATAAACTTCTGATTCGTAGCAATCCTTTGCAATATATATAGGATTTGTGCCATCACAGGATCGATGGCTGGTGCCTCAGGTTGGTTTTCGGGCTCAGCTTGCCCTCCCTGCTCAATTTGTGCATTCAGCTCCTCTTGCTCAACAGGTTATTGTTCGGTCTGAACCTCATACCTACCCCGTCGACCCTTTGGTACACTTGGCCTTGCCATACTATACGAATACACAATCATCACTCAACATATAACCCAAATATGAGATTATGAAAAGAAGTGGTACCTGGTGGAGAGGCATGCCTAGTCCTTGTGTGGCTAGACGCCTTCTGTGACAAGATGCCCTTATCCTTGTGTGGTTTGGATGCCCTTATTCTTTTGTGGTTTGATGCCCTTGTCCTTGTGTGGCTTGGATGCCTTGTCCTTGTGTGGCAACATGAATAGGCTTGCTGATTAGCTTGTGTGCTAACCTTTATCCTTTATGCAGCGAAGCCTTAGACAATATAGGTGGAAGGGGATGACCTTTTTCTTATTGCCGAGATGATTTATGAGTTTTACCTGCCTATGTACTTTTGATTTTCGGAAGTGTTTGTAGTCCACCCTCAGTCTTAGCTTTCAGTTGTATCCCTTTTTGATTGAATGATGGTTGCATGTTTCCTTTTTGTTGTATAGGCTGATCTGATATTGTTTGGGAGATGCTTGTTTAAGATTTCTGTAGATCTTATGATTTTGTCACCCTACTGAGATTCTTGTAAACTCATCCTATTGTTTTCACCATTTTTCAGGCTTAGGTACATTTGCTGTTCGTGGTACCAATGTGTGAGATCAAGGCTGCACGGCGGGGCGATATTGCATCACTTTTGCATTCTTGTTTCCTGGATTGCTTGCGCATATGATATAAACTTTGATTGGACTATTTTCTGGTTCTTCGAGTCCCTCCTTTGCTTGTTTGTTTCCGGATTATATCAGAGGTTTATTTGTTGAATTTTTAGATCCCTATGGGACTTGTGTGTTGTGGTTCTAATGATTCAATTTAAAGAATTTTGCTAATGTTTTATTCACTCCGTATGATATTAGAATGCTTGTCCAATATCATGCTCCAATTTTAATAAGTACAAAGAATGAACATGTTAAAATCGGAAATTTAGATGGGTAAGCTTTGTGGGATTCAAATTGGTCCTAGTATTAGGTTTGTTTGGGTTCCACGGCGGTAAGAGTCCTCTTTGGATTTCATGCCTATCTTGATCAATTGATTAACCTATTGGATTCTGATTTTGTTTCTTTTAATTGTACATGTTATAAACACCTATTCCTTTCTTAATTTCATGAAATCACAACCCCTAACCTCTCTAATGTTGAAATTGCAAGTTTTCCTATAAACCTGAAGGTGTTACCGAAATTTGTATATTGAATTAGGGTGAATAATCAAGTTGATTCTTACTGAGTTTTTGGCCATCACATCACTCATTCAGGAGAAGATATTGCTGCATCCGGATCACTGAATTTTGGTAGGTTAATTGGTAAGGATTCCCAATGCCTTTGGTTTTTAATTAAGTAGTCTTGTGGCTTAGTATTGTGTGGTCTTTGCCTTGTAATTCTTTAGGAGATTTTGATCTTATCGGAAAGGCAAAAGATTGCATCTGATTTAGATACGTGAGTGGTAGGATCTATGCCTCATCGGTTCCTTTGGTTACCCTATTGTTTGATTGTTTGAATATGATTGAATTCGATTGTCTATCTTGGTTATATGCTTGCGAATGTGTGATTATGATGATATAGAATCTCGAAAGTTACTATGGCAATAGGTTGCCTAATTTGGTTATAACTTTGAAAATTGATCATTGATTTGTATTGTGATTTGATTAAGGATCCTTTGTTGTGATTTGTGTATGCGTGTACCATGTGTGTATGCGTGTATGTGCCTTATTTATACTTTGTTTGAAGAATCCTTTTGTTTCTGGCCATGCGAGGTAAGTATTGTTACTCTCAGGGAGAGGGAAGACGCTTACCGTACCGGGAGGTTTATGGGTGGTTATTCCTAGCAAGAGCTCGCTGGATGCCTTGTAGGCCGGTTCAAGTCCGGACGTCAAGATGCCCTATAGGCCAGTTCGAGTCTAAACGTTAGGATGCCCTGTTTGAGAGTGACAGGATGACTTGTATACGCTGTTGCAAGAGTGCTCGTAGGCTAGTTCGAGTCTGGATGTTGGAGACAACTAAAATGCTTGTTGTAATATTGCTTGTCTAACCATTTTACCTTTTTTGCAACATAGCCTTCGACAACATGGACAGATGGAGACAAACCTTGGTTTTGAAAATCAGATTATGTATATGCTGCCTGTGTGCTTCTAAAAAAGAAGTGTTTTCAGTCCTTCCCCTTGTTTTCTACCAATTTTAGCCTACTCTCATATTGTGTGTGCTTGTGATGATTTCAGCCCCTAATATGTGTGTTTGATGGTTGCAGTTTTAATTAGATATCTTAGATAGTTTTAGGTGTTGGTCTTTTGGTTATTGGGAGATGTTTTATTGGGAATCCCTATGACTGATGATGCTGTGACCCTCATGAGATTCTTGTAATCTCATCCCTTCTTTTCTCCCTCTTTGCAGGCTTAGGTGTGTGCTTTATTGCTGGTACCAAAGGTGTGAGAGCAAGGTTGAACGCCTGGACGAATTTGCACCTATTTTCTATTGAATGTGCATGCCATGTCTTTCAACTTATGTGGATTTTCTCTTTGGCTTTCCAATCCCTCTTTCTCTTTCTGCTTCCGAAATATGCACGATTCTATTGGTTGATGTTTTGAGATTCGTAAGAGACTTGTGTGTTATGTTTCCACTTGTTTTGAGTATTAATGTAAGTCTTCCGCTGATGTTTTCTTTCACTTCGTATATGCCACATTTGAATAGCATATAAATCAACCAATAAAATTGACAATTAGGTGATTTGAGCTGAAATTTCGAGGACGAATTTCCTATAAGGAGGGGAGGATGTGAAACTCTAAATTTTGACTACTAGAAGTCCAGAAGCCAGTGCAGGTGAAATGACAAAAAATAGTATAGAATGTTTAGTAATTAATTCTTGTCTTCATTCCCTTTGATTTGGTTCCCTATTGGTTGATAATTATCTTAGGAGATAAAATCCCTAATATTAAGGAAGTATAATTAAAGAATTTAATTCTAATAATTATCTTACTTTAATCTAGCCTTTAAAGTAGAAAAATTAATCTCATAACCACCTTATATAAAGAGGTAGCCGACCACACTTAGATTTTGTAAGGACCCAAATCCCATTTTCCAAAATTTGGTCCTTATAAGACCCTTATCGCCGTGAAACCCAAACAAGTCCGAACCAGCACCTATCTGAATCCCACAAAGCTTATCCATCTAGTTTCGAATTTAGAATATTAATTCCTTTAAGATTTTAAAGTTTGAAGCATGATATTGGATAAATATTCTGGTACCATACGGAGTGAATAAAACATCAATGAAAGTCTTCAAATTTAATCGATGAATCTATAACACAAATGTCTCATAGGGATTTAAATGTCCAGCAAATAACACCCCACATAGGTCGGAAACGACAAGCAAAGGAGTAAACTTGAGAAACCAGAAAAAATAGTCCAATCAATGATCATATTGTATTCACAAGCAACCAAGGAGACAAAAATATGCAAATGTGATGTGATATCGCCTCGCCATGAAGCCTTAATTCTCACACACTAGTACCACGAACGAAAAATGTACCTAAGCCTGAAAAATTGGTGAAAACAACAGGATGAGATTACAAGAATCTCAGTAGGGTCACAACATTATAAGATCTACAAAAATTTTAAACAAACATCTCCCATACAACATCAGATCATCCCTACACATCTAATGGTATCACGCAATTCAAGAATCAATTCAAGATTAGGGCCGAAACTAAGGCTGAGGATGGACTGCAAACACTTCCGAGAGTCAGAAGTACACAGGCAGGTAAATCATCAATCAATCTCAACAACAGAAAAGGGCCATCCCCTTTCACCTGTGTTGTCCAAGTCTTCGTTGCACAAAGGGTAAAAGGGTTAGCACACAAGCTAATCAGCAAGCCTATTCATCCTGCCTTACAAGGACAAGGCATCCAAGCCACATAAGGACAAGGACATCCAAACCACACAAGAATAAATGCCTCGAAACCACACAATGATAAGGACATCTTGCCACACAAGGACAAGGCGTCTAGCCACACAAGGACCAGGCATCCAGCATGCACATATTGGGAATTGCCACCCATACGACTCTCATGCCAGTAAGAACCTCTCCTACCTCTAGGAGCATCAGCGCTTACCCCGAACACCCACCGGAAAAGGATCCTGACACACAAACACGTATTCTCAATACATAGCACAATACCACAACAAGGTATTCTCAATCATGTAAGAACACAATATGTTCAATGAAAACAACACATTCAAATTAGGCACTCATAACCTAACTCAAGGGTTCGGTATAGCCTAGAGGATCACATCTTGACCGCAATCAGGGATACTCACTATAACATATGCGCATACACTTATCATACATGTAGGTACCAAAATTAAGAAGAAAATAAGAAGGATCTTTGAAGAAACCTGTGAGACCCTGAATTTTAAGTCGTAGAAGTCCAGAAGCCAGTGCAGGTGGAAAAGAACATTTTTCCCCTAAAGAAAAGGATGTGTGATGGCCAAAATTGGTAAGGGATGTCTAGTAATTATTTCTGGTATTAATTCTTTTTAAATTGATTCTTTATTGGTTGATAATTACGTTAGGAAATAAAAATCTTAAGTTTAAGGAGGGATAATTATATAATTTAATTTTGAGAATTATCTTATTTTAATTAAGCCTCTAAGATAGGGATTTTAATCCCATAACCACCTTATATAAATAGGAAGTCAGCCACACAAAAATCTTATACAGAAAACACACAAAATTTGTAAGACCTAAAAACTCTACACCTCTCCATTTCTGCTGAAATCCTCTAGAACTTCAAACAAGCATAACTCTGTCATCGTTTATCGGATTCCCGTAAATAATAGCTTGTTGGAAAGCTGTCTTCATTTTTTTTCCAACCATGTTTGGTTTTTTATTTGGCGGTTAGTTTTTTATATGTTAAAAGTTAAATCAAATTTTGGCAGAATTGCCAAAATCTGCTTGAACTTCAAAATAGCAAAACTCTCTCATCCTTTGTTGGATTTTTTTGAATAGTAGCTTGTTTGAAAGCTCTCTTCATCCTCTTTCCAGCCAACTTTGTTTTAGGGTTTATTGTTTTCGATGCATGCCCTTGTTATTATTGCATGTGAATTGATTGTAGGATATGTGCAAGAATTACGGATTGAGATATGAATCTTATAGACTATACCAAACACTTGAGTTAGGTTTTCAGTTCCCAAATTGCATGTTATGTGTGAATTGAATAAGCTAATTGTGTTCTGACATGAATGAGGATACCTTGTTATGGTATTGTGCGTGTGCTTGTGCTTGCTTGTGTGTTCTTGTACATGTTTGTGTGTCAAGATCCTATTCTGATGGCCATTTGGGGTGGGTAAGCGTTGATGCTCCTTGGGAGATTGGAGGCTCTTACTAGTATGGGAGTTGTATGGGTGGCAAACCCCAGCTTGAGCACGCTGGATGTTTAGTCCTTGTGTGGCTAGAAGTCTTGTCCTTTTGTGGCAGGATGCCCTTATCCTTGTGTGGTTTAGGATACCCCGGTCCTTATGTAGCTTAGGATGTCTAGTCCTTGTGTGGCTAGAAGTCTTGTTCTTGTGTGGCAGGATGCCTTTATCCTTGTGTGGTTTGGGATAACCTTGTCCTTGTATGGCTTGGGATGTCTTGTCCTTGTGTGGCAGGATGAATAGGTTTATTGATTAGCTTCTGTGCTAACCTTTTACCCTTCGTGCAGTAAGCCTTGGATAACGCAAGTGGAAGGAGATGACCTTTCTTTTTCCGATTTCCGAGTGCAATCTGATAAATTTTACCTGCCTGTGTACTTCTGATTTTCGGAAATATTTATAGTCCACCTTTAGCCTTAGTTTCGGCC
Organism: Passiflora organensis; assembly: GCA_019739055.1. Taxonomy (NCBI): domain Eukaryota; kingdom Viridiplantae; phylum Streptophyta; class Magnoliopsida; order Malpighiales; family Passifloraceae; genus Passiflora; species Passiflora organensis. The sequence goes on along the minus strand of JAEPBF010000133.1, from coordinate 581,496 downwards.
CTATCTTTTTTTTTTTATTTTTGAATTCCGTGATACCCATAGATGAGTAGGAATGATCTAATATTGTTCGGGAGATTTGTATTTAAGATTTCTGTAGATCTTATGATGTTGTGACCCTATTGAGATTCTTATAATATCATCCTATTGTATTCACCATTTTTCAGGTTTAGGTACATCCACTGTCCGTGGTACCAGTGTGTGAGATCAAGGCTGCACGGCGAGGGGATATCGCATCACATTAGCATACCTGTTCCTCAATTGCTTGCGCATATAACATGAATTATGATTGGACTATTTTTATGGTTTTCAAGGTTTCTCTTTTACTTTTTTCTGTTTTATTTTTGGAATTAACTTACTAGATGTTTGGATCTTTATGGGACTTGTGAGTTGTGGATTCATTGATTTTATTTAAATACTTCCGCTAATATTTTATTCACTCCGTATGATACCAGAATACGTGTCCAATATCATGCTCCAATAACTAATGAACATAACGAATATACATGCTAAAAAACGAGAATTTGATAAGTAAGCCTTGTGGAATTCAAATATGTCGTGGTTCTTGGGCTTGTCTGAGTTTCACGGCGGTAATGGGCCTAATCGGAGCAATTAATAATAGGTTAGGATTTGGGGTCATTACAGGTTTGGTAGCAGAACATGGTTTAAGGAATATAATTAGTTATATGCTAACTTGTTTGTTGATTTTTTGTTTGTAAGTAAGACCATGCACACACACTCACTCACTTAGGGGCTGAGACCAAAAGTAAATTAATGGTAAAAAGGGATTGATTTGTAAGATTTAAATAATGAGAATGATAATCTGATTTGCTGTGTGTTTATGAATGTTCTTATGCCTGGTATGCCTTGTTGAGTTTTGATAAATGTTAATGTATTTCTTGTCATTGCCGATTGTGTGTTTTTTCCATAATGCTGAGTGTCCCTATGTGACTTCTTATCATTGTCTTTAGAATTTGTTGTAATGATTTCCAAGAATGATTTGTATGATAGTCTTGTTGCCGAATGTTTATAAGAGTGTTGGTGTAATTGTCGAGTGTGCATCGCATGTGTACATATGATTTCCAAAACTTGTGAGTATTTGTGTGCAAGTGTATTTTGTTTTCCATCATATGTGTATCGTCCTGTGCATGCCTCTCCACCAAATACCACTTCTTTTCCTAGTATCATATTAAGTGTGTGTTAAGTAACAATTGTATGATTGTATAGTATGGAAAAGTTGAAAGCTATAAGGGATCGACGGGGTAGGTATGAGGTTCAGGCCGAACAACATCCTGTTCAGCAAGAGGAGCTAAATGCACAAACTGAGTAGAGAGGGCAAGCTGAGCCGAAAACCAACCTGAGGCACCAGCCGCACTAGTCATCGATCATGTGATGGCATAAATCCTAAACGTATTGCAAGGAATTGCTGCAAATCAGCAGCGTATGGAGATGCAATTTCAGAATGCTCCTGCTCCCATGCCCGTGGAAGATCCTATTCCTCCACTTGAACCTGTACAGTCGATGCATCCTAAGGAAACCAATTGGGATGTAATTGGGATGTAATTTTTGAAGGTAGCTCGACAATTGGGATGTAATTTTAGGCATGGACTGTCTGGCGAAATATCAAGTCCGTATGGAGTGTCTCACCAAACATGTATGGTTCACTTTTCCTGATGGTGTCGAATACTGCTTTGAAAGTGATAGACGAGTTGTTCCAACTTGCATGATTTCTAGGCTGGATGCGAAGCAATTGATCAACAAAGGATGTATAGCGTACCTCGCGCACGTATGTGATATTTCTAAAGAGTCCTTGGATCTGGATTCTGTTCCAGTGGTTCCCGAATTTCCAGAAGTATTTCTAGAAGACATGGCCGGTTTACCAACTGCAAGGGAAGTGGAATTCGGCATTGAGTTAGTGCCTGGTACGAATCTGATTTCCATTCCTCCGTATCGTATGGCTCCTGTAGAAATGAAGGAGCTAAAAACACAATTGGAAGATTTGCTGGATCGTGGTTTCATCCAACCTAGTGTGTCACCTTGGGGAGCTCCTGTCTTGTTCGTAAAGAAGAAAGATGGCTCGATACATTTATGCATCGACTATCGACAATTGAATCATGTGACCGTGAAGAACAAGTATCCTTTATAATGCATCGATGATTTGTTTGACCAATTCCAAGGTGCAGTCATGTTCTCCAAGTTCTACCTCAGATCTGGATAGCATCAATTGCGAGTTCGTGATGATGATATTCCGAAGATCGCTTTCAGATCGTGATACGGCCACTATGAATTTCTGGTTATGCCATTTGGTTTGACCAATGCACCAGCTGTGTTCATAGACCTGATGAATCGTGTGTTCCATGAGTTCCTAGATAAATTTGTGATAGTTTTCATTGACGAGATTTTGATTTATTCAAAATCGGAAGAGGAACATGCTAAGCATTTGCGGATTGTGCTGAATGTTTTGAAGGATCGGCAGTTGTTTGCAAAGTACTATAAATGTGAATTCTGGTTACGCGATGCTGGTTTCCTTGGCCATATTTTTTCCGCCTATGGTGTGTTAGTTGATCCAAAGAAGATTGAAGCTGTAGTTGCTTGGGAACCCCCATGAACTGTGTTTGAAGTTCGTAGTTTCCTTGGCTTAGTAGGATACTACCGTCGCTTTGTAGAGAATTTTTCATCGCTTGCAGCACCATTGACAAAACTGACGCGCAAGGGTGAGCCGTTCGTGTTGAACGAGAAATGCCAGCGAAGTTTTGAAGAACTGAAAAAAACGGTTAGTTTTTGCACCTATCCTTACCTTACCTATTTGCGGAAAGGAGTATGTGGTTTGCAGCAATGCATCGAAATCCGGACTTGGATGCACATTGATGGAAGACGGGAAAGTCATTACTTATGCTTCCCAACAGTTATGACCGCACAAAAGTAGCTATCCTACGCATGATGGGTCGAGCTGATTAAAGACTACGATTTGATCATCGAATATTATCCTTGAAAGGCAATTGTTGTTGCTGATGCCTTGAGCTGAAAGTTTCATCCTCCTTCCCTAATGGTTTTGGATTACATGCGCACACATTACATGCCTATGTTGTTGGATTTGAAAGTTAATCGTGTGCATCTTGGCACTGATTTTTCTGGATCGTTATTGGCACGAATCGAAGTCATGCCTACCTTGATTGAGGAAATCCAGAATCAGCAATTAGAGGATCTGAAACTGATTGAAATTCGGAAGCAACTTTCTGATGGTGTTGATGCCATAGTTCGTGATTTCAGAATACAATGGTGTTCCACAAGATGTTGATATTCGTAACATTATTCTATCGGAGGCGTATAGTTCGAAGTTCGCTATCCATCCTAGAAGCACTAAGATGTACCGAGATTTAAAGAAGAAGTATTAGCGGCCAAACATGAAATGCCACATTGCAGAGCTTGTTGCCCAATGCCTCGTATGTCAACACGTAAAGATCGAACATCAACGACCCGCTGGTCTACTTCAGTCACTCCTGATTCTAGAATGGAAGTGGGAGCATGTCACAATGGATTTTGTGACTGGCTTGACTAAATCTCAGCGAGGATATGATGTCATTTGGGTGATTGTGGATCGGTTGATGAAATCTACAAACTTCATTCTTATACGTGTGATGGATATACCTGAGAAATTGGCTATTCATTACTTGGACGAGATTGTTCAATTGCATGGAGTGCCAGTTTCCATCGTTTCAGATCGTGACCCCCGTCTCACCTTACAATTTTGGAAGAAATTCCAGAGTGCACTTGGTTCGAGATTGAATTTCAGTACAGTATTTCATCCCCAAACCGATGGCCAATCAGAAAGGATGATTCAGACACTCGAAGACATGTTACATGCGAGTATGTTGGACCAGCAAACCGGTTGGGATCGATGCCTGCCATTGGCAGAATTTGCTTACAACAATATTTTTCATGTAAGCATCGGTATGGTACCTTACGAAGCATTATGTGGGAGACATTGCTGAACTCCCATTTGCTGGAATAAAGTAGGTGAAAGGTGCCTAGACAATTTGGAATTGATTGATCAAGCAACAGAGTAGTTGAACTTGATTCAACAATGGCTAAAATTAGCTCAGAATCGGCAGAAAAACTAAGTCGATAATAGAGGAAGACAACTGGAATTTGCGGTAGGTGACAAAGTATTTCTGAAAGTCGCCCCATGGAAAGGAGTTCTTCGTTTTCAGCAGTGAGGTAAGCTAGCACCTCGTTACTTTGGTCCGTATGACATCATCAAGAGGATCGGCCCTGTTGCATACTGACTTGCCTTACCTCCAAATATGGAAAGAATTCCCAACGTGTTTCACATTTCAATGTAGAGAAAGTATGTGCAAGAACCTACTCACGTGCTCGAAGAACCCCCAGTTGTAATCGCAGAAGACCTATCCTATCCTGTACAGCCAGTTGTCATACTATATCGGTCAGTTCGATAGCCTTGCAATCAAAGCATGCCTATGGTACGAGTTGTTTGGTGTAATGACCAAAGTGAGTAACAGTCTTGGGAGACTGAGGAATCTATGGATGCAAAATTTCCTTATCTGTTTGTTTAGGTCCTTGTGCTAAAATGTCATGGACTAAATTCTTATAAGGAGGGAGAATGTGAGACCCTGAATTTTGAGTCATAGAAGTCCAGAAATCAGTGCAGGTAAAAAAGACCGTTTTGTCCCTAAAAAAAAGGATGTGTGATGGACGAAATTTGTAAGGGATGTCTAGTAATTATTTCTGGTATTAATTCCTTTTAAATTGATTCTTTATTAGTTAATAATTACCTTAGGAAATAAAAACACTAAGTTTAAGGAGGAATAATTACAGAATTTAATACTGATAATTATCGTATTTTAATCAAGCTTTTAAAGTAGGGATTTTATTCCCATAACCACCTTATATAAATAGGAAGTTAGCCACACAAAAATGTTATATAGAAAACACACAAAATTCGTATGATCTAAAAACCCTACACCTCTTAATTTCTACTAAAATCTGCTGAAACTTCAAACAAGCATAACTCTCTCATCGTTTATCGGATTCATGCGAATAATAGCTTCCTGCAAAGTTCTCTTCATCTTCTTTCCAACCATCTTTTGTTTTTCTCTGTTAAAAGTTAAATCAAATTTCGGTAGAATTGCCGAAATCTGTTTGAACTTCAAAATAGCATAACTCTCTCATCCTTTGTCGAATTCTTACGAATAATAGCTTTTTGGTAAGCTCTCTTCATAATATTTCCAGCCATATATGGTTTTTCATCAGGAGGTTAGTTTTTCTTTATCGTAATATAAGTCGAATTTCAACGGGATTAGGGTTTAAGATTGTGTGGTTCTATCTTCAATTGATTTCTGTTTTTGTTTCTCTTGTTCGTATGATTGTTTGGCATCCATTCATGTCATAAAATCATGAATTCATCCTTTGAATCTTTCCTTTACATGAAATCAGTATGCCCTACCCTTACCCTATTGTTGCCTATCTTGATCAATTGATGAACTTATTGGATTCCGATCTTGTTTCTTTGGATTGTATAAGTTATAAACACTTAATCCCTCTTTGTTAGCATGAAATCGCAATCCTTACACCTTTATAACATAAAATTTCAAACTATCTTGTGTCCTATACTTAGTGCCGAAATATACATAGTTAAGTTGGGTGGTAATTCAGGTTGAATCTTGTTAAGTTCTTGGCTATCACATCACACATCAAAAGGAGAGGCACCTTCGGTATCTGACCACTGGTTTCTGATAGGTTTAGTGACTAGAATTGGTAAGGAAATAGGGTATTCAATTGGTTAATGAGTATGCATGCTTAGTTTGGTTTTGTCTTTGTCTGGTGGTACTATAGGTGGTTTGGAATTATTAAATAAAGGCAAAGAAATAACTACTTGTTCAGAGACAAGATAGGTAGGATCTATGCCTCATCAGTTTCTCTAGAGATCCCTGTTATTTGTTTGTTGTTTTCGATGCATGTCCTTGTTATTATTGCATGCAAATTGATTGTAGGATATGTGCAAGAATTGTAGATTGAGATATGAATTCTATAGACTATACCGAAAACTTGAGTTAGGTTTTGAGTGCCCGAATTTCATATGATATGTGAATTGAATAAACTAATTGTGTTCTGACATGATTAAGGATACCCTATTATGGAATTGTGCTTGTGCATGTTTGTGTGTCAGGATCCTGTTCCGATGACCATTCGGGGTAAGCATTGATGCTCCTTGGGAGAGGGGAGATTCTTATTGGTATGGGAGTTGTATGTGTGACGACCCCAATTCCTAACTATTACTATTTGCTCTGATTAAGGTCATCACTGCCGTGAAACCCAAATAAGCCCAAATGACACCTAGGACCTATCTGAATCTCACCAGGCTTACCATTAACTTCCTACTTTTAACAAGTTTATTTTAATGTTTAACAACAATCAGAGCATGATATTGGACAGATATTCTGGTAACATACGGAGTGAATAAAATATCAGCGGAAGTCTTTAGATTAAATAATTGGGTTCATAACACACAAGTCCCATAGGGATCCAAATAACCAGCAAGAAATCTTCCAACATATTTCAGAAATAGCAAGCAAAGGAGAGTTCATAAAATAAACCAGAAAGTAGCCCAATCAGTCATGTGATATGCGCAAGTAAACAAGTATACAAATGTGATGCTATATCGTCCCGCCACGCTGCCTTGAACTCACACACTGGTACCAAGGACAGTACATGTACCTAAGCCTGAAAAATGGTAAAAACAACGGTATGAGATTACAAGAATCTCAGTAGGGTCACAACATAATAAGATCTACAGAAACCTTAAACACAAATCTCCCAATTCACATTAGATCATTTCTAAACAACGAAAGAGGATTACACAATTCAAGAATCAATCAAAAAGGGTTGGGCCAAATCTATGGTTGAGGGAGGACTACGATCACTTTCGAAAAATTAGAAGTACACAGGCAGGTAGAACTCATCATATTGCTCTCGGCAATGAAGAAGAAAGGCCATCTCCTTCCACCTGTGTTGTCCAAGGCTTACTGCACAAAGGGTAAACGGTTAACACACAAGCTAATCAGTAAGCCTAGAAGTCGTCTTGCCACACAAAGACAAGTCTTCCCAAGCCACACACGGACTTAGGCATCCCAAACCACACAAGGATAAGGGCTTCCTACCACACAAGAACAGGGTTCAGTCATCTTGCCACACAAGGACAAGGTTCAGTCATCTTGCCACACAAGGACAAGTCTTCCCAAGCCACACACGGACTAGGGCATCCCAAACCCCACAAGGATAAGGGCTTCTTACCACACAAGGATAGCATTTCGGCCACACAAGGACTAGACATCCAGCACGCGCATGCTGGGCTTTGCCAACCATACAACTCTCATACCAATAAGAACCTCTCCTCTCCCTAGGAGCATCAGCGCTTACCCCGAATGGCTACCGGAAAAGGATCCTGACACATAAACACATACAAGCACACACAGGCAAGTACAAAGCATAATATCACAACAGGGTATCCTCAATCATGTCATAACACAATCAACATATTCAATTCACATAACATATGCAACTCAGGCATTCAAAACCTAACTCAGGGGTTCGATATAGCCTATGAGATCAATATCTCAATCTGAAATTCATACTCTCACCCTATAATCAAATTGCATGCAATACAACAAGGGCAGGTATCAAAAACATCAAGAAAATAACAGGGGTTTTTGGAGAAACCGATGAGGTGTAGATTCTACCTCTCTTGTCTCTGAACAAGAAGCTACTCTTTTCCCTTTATTAGGTAATTCCGAACCACCTATATTATCACCAGGCAAAAACGAAAACAACTAAGCATGCATATTCAATAATCAATTGAATACCCTATTTCCTTACCAATTCCACTCGCCAAACCTATCAGAAACCAGTGATCAGATGCTGCAGGTGCCTCCCCATTGGATGTGTGATATGATAGCCAGGAACTTAAAAAGATTCAACCTGAATTACCATTCCAATTAACTATGCAAATTTCGTCGCTAAGAGTAGGGCATAGGACAATTTTGACTTTAAGCATAGAGAAGTTTAAAAGAAAGAAATTCATGATCATACATCATGAATAGATGTTAAGAAATCATATGAACACGTAAAATGACAACAGAAATCAACCGAAGACAAAATTTGTAGAAATCTAAAAACCTAATTCCATCGCCGATGAAAACCTAATTCCGTCGTTAATTTTTAACTTAACCTTAGACAGGGAAATATTTACGTCTGAAAGAGTTATACTATTCTGAATTTCAAGAAGATTTTAGCAGTTCCGCCGAAAACTTAATGCCACCGTCGATTTTCAACTTATTTTTTAACAAAGAAATACGAACTTCAAAACAAAAAAAAAGATATGGTTGGAAAGATAATGAAAATAGATTTCTAACAAGCTATTATTTGTAGAGATACAACAAACGATGAAAGAGTTATGCTATTCTGAAGTTCAAGAAGATTTGGCCATGCCGCTGAATTTCAACTTAAACATAGAGAAAGAAATACTAATCTCCCGTAAAAAAACAAATAATGATTGGAAATAGGATGAAGAGAGCTTTCCAACAAGCAATTATTTGTAGGTATCCAACAAATGATGAGAGTGTTATGCTGGTTTAAAGTTTCAGCGAATTTTGGCAGCTATAAGGAGGTGTAAAGGTTTTAGGCTATACGAGTTTTGTGTGTTTTCTATGAATGATTTTTGTGGGGTTGGCTTCCTATTTATAATGGATGGGTATGGAATTAATATTACTACTTTAAAGGCTTTATTAAAGTAAGATAATTACCAGATTTAAATTCTTTAATTATATTCTCTTATTTTTAGGGATTTTAATTTCTAAAACAATTATCTAGCTATTTGGACTTAGATTAAACGGAATTAAAACCAGAATTAACTACCATACAACTCTTACCAATTTCGGACATCACACATCCTTTCCTTCAGGGGCAAAATCATCTTTTCACCTGCACTAGCTTCTGGACATCTAGGACTCATAATTCGGGTCTTACAGTATGGGTGGTAAACCCCAGCATGCGCATGCTGGATGTTTAGTCCATGTGTGGCAGGATGCCTTTATCCTTGTGTGGTTTAGGATACCCTTTTCCTTGTGTGGCTTGGGATGTCTAGTCCTTGTGTGGCTAGAAGTCTTGTTCTTGTGTGGCAGGATGCCCTTATCCTTGTGTGGTTTGGGATATCCTTTTCTTTGTGTGGTTTGGGATATCCTTTTCTTTGTGTGGCTTGGGATGTCTTGTCCTTGTGTGGAAGGATGAATATGCTTACTGATTAGCTTGTGTGCTAACCTTTTTTACCCTTTTTACAGTATTCCTTGGACAACATAGATGGAAGGGGACGACCTTTCTTTTTCCTATTGCTGAGAGCAATCTAATGAGTTTTACCTGCCTAAGTACTTCTGATTTTCGGAAGTGTTTGCAGTCCACCCTCAGCCTTAGTTTCAGCCCTATCCTATTGATTGATTTTTCAATTGCATGATACCCATAGATGTGTAGGAATGATCTAATGTTGTTTGGGAGATTTGTTGTAACGACCCTAATTCCTAAACCATTATTCATTGCTCCGATTAAGGTCATTACCGCCGTGAAACCCAAATAAGCCTCAAAATCACCTAAGACCTATTAGAATTTCACAAGGCTACTCATATGATACCGATTTTAATCTTGTTTATTTTGTTGCTTATCAATTAATTGGATCATGATACTGGACACATATTCTGGTAACATACGGAGTAAATAAAATCATCAGCGGAAGTCTTAAATTTATCTTTTGGGTTCATAACACACAAGTCCCATAGGGATTCAAATAATCAGCAAGAAATTCATCAACCAAGCTCGGAAATAGCAAGCCAAACGAATGCTTAAAATAAACCAGAACAATGTCCAATCTTTCAAGTTATTTGCGCAAGTAACAAGTAGTATTTGTGATGCGATATCTCCCCGCCGTGCAGCCTTGATCTCACACACTGGTACCACGATCAGAGGATGTACCTAAGCCTGAAAAAATAATAAAAACAACGGTTTGAGATTACAAGAATCTCAGTAGGGTCGCAGCATCATAAGATCTACAGAATCCCTAAACACAAATCTCCCAAATCACATAAGATCATTCCCTAAACAACTAAAGGGATCACGCAATTCAACAATAAATCAAAAGAGGTTAAGGCCGAGATTATGGCTGAGGGAGGACCACACTTCCGAAAGTTCAGAAGTACACAGGCAGGTGAAATACAACAAAATCACACTCAATGATGAAGAAAGACCATCCTCTTCCACCTGTGTTGTCCAAGACTTACTGCACAAAGGGTAGATGGTTAACACACAAACTAATCAGTAAGCCTTTCACCTTATCCTCGCAAGGACAAGTCGACTAGCCCCTCATGGAACAAGTCTTCCCTTAGTCGCAACCAGGGCATCCCCAAATCTCGCAAGATAAGGGCTTCCTGTCTCGCAAGACAGGGATCCGGCCTCGCAAGGACAGATATCCAGCGTGCACTTGCTGGTTCAACACCCATACACCTCCCATAAATCGGTAAGTACCTCTCCTCTCACTAGGAGCATCAGTGCTTACCCTGCGTGGCCACCGGAACAGGATCCTGACACACAAACACGTACAAGCACACACAGGCAAGTACAAAGCATAATACCACAACAGGGTATCCTCAATCATGTCAGGAAACAATCAACACATCCAATTCATATAACAATAGCATCCCAGGCACTCAATTCCTAACTCAGGGGTTAACTTAGGGGTTCTATAAAGCCTAGGAGATTCATATCTCATTCCGGATTTCATATTCTCTCCATATATTCCAATCACAAATAATACAACAAAGGCAGGTAACAAAAACATTAGATAAGAGCGGGGGTTTCTGGAGAAACCGATGAGGCATAGATCCTACCTCTCTTGTCTCTGAACAAGAAGCTACTCCTTTGCCTTTATTAAGTAAATCTGAACCACCTAAATCATCACCAGACAAAGACAAAACAAACTAAGCATGCATATCCAAAAGTAAATTGCATACTCTATTCCTTACCAGTACCACTCACCAAACCTATCAGAAAACCAGTGGTCAGATGTTGCAGGTGCCTCCCCCTTGGATGTGTGATGTGATAGCCAGGAACTTATCAAGATTCAACCTGAATTTACCATTCCAATTAACTATGCAAAACCTATTGCTAAAAGTAGGGCATAAGACGATTTCGTCTTAACCTAAAACAACGAAGTATTTACATACAAGTTTCGATTAACATAGTTTTGGAAAGATAATGAAAAGAGCTTTCCAACGACATATTATTTGCAAGATTCCAACAAACGAGTAAAAAGTTATGCTATTTTGAAATTCAAGAAGATTTGACGGAAACCTAACGCGGCCGCCGATTTTCAAAGTAATGTTAGACAACGAAATACTAACCTCCCGAAGAAAATCAAACGATTGTTGGAAAGAGAATGAAGAGAGCTTTCCAACAAGCTATTATTCATAGAGATCCAATGAACGATGAGGGAGTTACGCTAGTTTAAATTTTCTGAAAATTCTGACGGCTAATGAGAGGTATAGGGTTTTAAGCCTATACGAATTTTGTAAGGTTTTAGGGGAAACTTTTGTGGGGTTGGCTTCTTATTTATATTGAATGAGTGAAGAATTAGGTCTACTATCAGTCTATCAATTCAATACAATCTACCAAATAATCAAAACTCTTAAATTACCTTCCTTAATCTTTTTAAGGTAACTATCTACCTTAAAGGATGTTTTCCTAAAACGATTACCCATCTACAAGATCCTAAATCAAAAGGAATTAGAAGCAAATTAATTTACTGAACAATCTTACCAATTTCGGCTATCACACATCCTTCTCTTCAGGGGAAAAATCGTCTTTTCACCTGCACTGGCTTCTGGACTTCTAGGACTCAAAATTCGGGGTCTTACAAACTCGTTCCATAGGCACGCTTTGACTGCGAATCTGTCGAACTGAACGATCTAGTATGGCAATTGGCTGTACCGGATAGGATAGGTTTTCAGCAACTTCTACTGGGGGTTCCTCGAGCATGTGAGTAGGGTCTTTTACATACTTTCTCAACATTGAAACATGAAACACGTTGTGAATTCTTTCCATATTTGGAGGTAAGACAAGTTGGTATGCAACAGGGCCAATTCTTTCAACGATGTTATACGGACCAATGTAGCGAGGTGCTAGCTTACCTCGCTGCTAAAAATGAAGAACTTTCCATGGGGCGACCTTCAAAAGCACTTTGTCACTTACCTCAAATTCCAGCTCCCTTCATCGATGGTTTACGTAGCTTTTCTGCCAATCCTGGACTGTTTTTAGCCGTTGTCGGATCAAGTTCAACTGCTTCGTTGCCTGATCAATCAATTTCGGATTGTCTAGGCGTTTTTTGCCTACTTCATTCCAGAAAATGGGAGTCCTGCAACGTCTCCCATGTAATGCTTCATAAGGTGCCATACCGATGCTTACATGAAAACTATTGTTGTAAGCAAATTCTACCAACGACAGGAATCGATCCCAACCGGTTTGCTGATCTAACACACTCGCTCGTAGCTTGTCTTTGAGTGTCGGAATCGTCCTTTCTGATTGACCATCGGTCTGAGGATGAAATGCTATACTGAAATTCAATTTCGAACCCAAAGAAATTTAGAATTTCTCCCAAAATCATGAGGCGAAACAAGGGTCACGATTTGAAACGATGGAAACTAGCACTCCATGCAATCGAACAATCTCATCTAAGTAACGAACAACCAATTTCTCAGGTGTATTTGTCACATGTATAGGAAGGAAGTGTGCAGATTTCGTCAATCGATCCATGATCACCTAAATGGCATCGCATCCTCGTTGTGACCTAGGCAAACTGACCACAAAATCCATTGTGACATGCTCCCACTTCCATTCTGGAATTGGAAGTGAATGAAGTGGTCCAACAGGTCATTGATGGTCGATCTTTACTTGTTGACATACGAGGCATCGGGCAACGAACTCAACAATGTGGCGTTTCATGTTTGGCCACCAATACTGCTCTTTCAAATCTCGGTACATCTTAGTGCTTCCGGGATGGATAGCGAACTTCGAACTATGCGTCTCCGATAGAATAAGGTTACGAATATAAATATCTTGTGGAACACATACCTGGTTTCTGAAGACAAGCACTTTGTCATCTCGTATTCTGAAATCACGAACTATAGCATCAACACCATCAGAAAGTTGCTTCCGAATTTCAATTAGTTTCGGATCCTCTAATTGCTGATTCTGGATTTCCTCAATCAAGGTAGGTGTGACTTCGTTTGGTGCCAACAATGAACCAAAATAATCAGTGCCAAGATGCATACGATTAGTCCTAAAATCCAGCAACATAGGCATGTAATGGGCGCATATAGGCCAAAACTGATGGGGAAGGAGGATGAAAATTTCGGCTTAAGGCATCAGCAACAACATTTTCCTTTCCAGGATGATATTCGATGACGAAATCATAGTCTTTGATCAGCTCTACCCATCTTCGTTGTCTCATATTCAATTCTTTTTGCGTGAGTAGGTACTTCAAACTTTTGTGATCGGTGAAGATTTGGCATGTCTCGCCGTATAAGTAATGTCGCCATATTTTCAATGCAAACACCACGGCTGCAAGCTCTAAATCATGTGTAGAATAGTTGCTTTTGATGCGGTTGTAACTGTTGGGAAGCATTTGCAATGACTTTTCCGTCTTGCATTAATACGCATCCAAGTCCAGATTTTGATGCATCGCTGTAAACCACATACTCCTTTCCGCAAATAGGTAAAGTAAGGATAGGTGCGGAAACTAACCGGTTTTCAGTTCTTCAAAACTTCACTGGCGTTTCTCGTTCCATACGAACATCTCACCCTTGCGCGTCAGTTTTGTCAGTGGTCCGCCAAGCGATGAAAATTTTTTCACAAAGCGACGGTAACTGTCACCACATCAGAATTAGCCTCGGCATCAGTTATGGTGAATAGCCTTGTTGGTCTTGGTTGCACCTCACCTGTGGATCCGTTGGGTGGTCCTCCTGGTGTGCGTGTTGGCGGTTTGGTGGGGTTAGCATACCCACCTCAGCTCGCACTAGATGTGCCTGTGATATGTCTCGGCTTCTGGCATTCCCGCTGAATGTGCCCCATTTCCCCAAAATTGTAACATCGACATTTCTGACTATTCCATGTAGTTTCACTGTTCGAACCAGAAAAGTTCTTCTTGTTGTTACTTCCATTTCCATTAATTTTCGGAGGATAAAACCTTAAAGGATAGGGTCCCGTTCGTCGATTGAACTTCGAATCTCCCCTATAGGATCCGCCACTAGTGGCTGTGGATGGCTTCTTGGTTTGCACGATCCTTTCGGCTTCGATTGCGGCAATGATTAGTTCTTGCAAATTCTGCACTGGTGTCGTACCTACGATGGTTTTGAGTTCGGTACTCAACCCATCCTGAAATCGTCTCGCAAGCTGGTATGTTGTACGATCTTCTTCTGGTGCAAATCAGGACAACTCCCTTAACACTTTCTCATATTCCAGCACCGAACGGGTGCCTTGTTCAAGTTTGTAAAAAGCTTGTCTCTCCTTGTTTTTATGGAACCTCATATAAAATTTTTCATCGAATTCGTACTGAAATTCTTACCAAGTTGGCAAACAATCGCCGAATTGCAAGCTAACAAATGTCCACCATGCGAGGGCTTCTCCCTCGAGTAAGAAAGCGGCGATGGAAACTTTGTCATCATCCGAGATATGTAAGAACAAGGATACTCGACATAAGGTGTCTATCCACTCACGAGCGGCAGCAGCTCCGGCTGAACCATTGAAATCTTTATATCTGAATTGTAGAGCTTCCTTCAATAATTTTGTAATCACAACGGGAAGTCTCTCGGCTTCCTTAGGATGTGCTGACTGTATAGGTTTAAGTGGAGGAATAGGTTCTTCCACTGGTCCAGGTGCAGGAGCATTCTGAAATTGTACCTCCATACTCTGCTGATTTGCAGCAATTCCTTGTAATATGTTTAATATTTGTGCCATCACAAGATCAATGACTCGGCTGGTGGCTCAGGTTGATTTTCGGGCTCAGCTTGCCCTTCTTGCTCAATTTGTGCATTCGGCTCCTCTTGCTCAACAGGTTGTTGTTCGGCCTGAATCCCATTCCAACCCTGTCGATCCCTCGTAGCGTTCAACCTTGCCATACTATTTAAGCATACAATTGTTACTTACACATAATAAATACGATACTAGGAAAAGAAGTGGTACCTGGTGGAGAGGCGTGCACCGGACGATACGTATATGCTGGAAAGCAACATACAAATTTTTGGAAATCACATGCACACATGCAAAGGTATTCTCGGCAATTACATCAACACTCATATATACTCTCGGAAATCATCATCAAACATCAAGCAAGCATGGATTCACACAACATCCATATTCAGCAATACACACCAGCAATCACATACATATACATTCAGCAATACAGGAGTCAAATAGGGACACTCGGCAGCATCCATAAATCAACACACACATTCTTAGCAATGATAAGAAACACAGCAAACACTCACCGAAACATATCATGGCATACCAGGCATAAGAACATACATGAACAAACATCACATCAGATTATCATTTTCATCATTTAAATCTTACAAATCAATCCCATTTTAGCATTAGTTCACTTTCGGTATTAGCCCCTAAATGAGTGAGTGTGTGCGCATGTCCTTACCTATAAACACCAAAATCAACAAATAAGTTAGCATATAACAAATTATTTTCCTTAAACCATGCTCCACTACCAAACCTGTAACGACCCCAATTCCTACCTATTAATATTTGCTCCGATTAAGGTCATTATCGCCGTGAAACCCAAACAAGCCCCAAGATACCTAGGACCTATCTGAATCCCACCAGGCTTACTCAATAAGTTTTCGACTTTTAGCATGTTCATTCTACATGTTTAATAACAGTTGGAGCATGATATTGGACAATCATTATGGTATTATACGGAGTGAGTATAAACATCAGCGGAAGTCTTTAAATTAAATCGCTGGATTCTTAACACACAAGTCCCGTAAGGATCCAAATAACCAGCAAGAATTCCTCCAACATAGTCGAAAATAACAAGCAAAGGAAGAATCTTAAAATAAACCAAAAAGTAGTCCAATTTTTATTCAAGTTATATGCGCAAGTAATCAAGGAACAGGTATGCAAAAGTGATGCGATATCGCCCCCACCGTACAACCTTGATCTCACACACTGGTACCACGAGCAGTGAATGTACCTAAGCCCTAAAAAAATGATAAAAACAACGGAATGAGATTACAAGAATTTCATTAGGGTCACAACTTCATAAGATTTGCATAAACCATTAACACAAATCTCCCGAACAACATCTGATCATTCCTACGCAACTAAAGAGCTTCATGTAATTCAAAGATTCAATCAAAAAAGGTAGGACCGAATCTAAGGCTGAGGGGGACTAAAAATATTTACTAAAAGTATCAGAAGTACACAGGCAGGCAGAACTCATCAGATTGTTCTCAGTAATGAAGAAGAAAAGGCCATCTCTTCCACCTGTGTTGTCCAAGGCTTACTGCACAAAAGGTAATTGGTTAACACACAAGCTAATCAACAAGCCTATTCATCTTTCCATACAAGGACAAAACATCACAAGCCACACAAGAACAAGGGTATCCCAAACCACACAAGGATAAAGGGTTTCTGCCATACAAGGATAGGTCTTTTGGCCACACAAGGACCAGACATCCAACGAGCTCTTGCTGGGATTTGCCACCCACAAGACTCCCATACTAGTAAGAACCTCCCCTCTCAATAGGAGCATCAGTGCTTACCCCGAATGGCCACCTGAAAAGAATCCTGACACACAAAAATGTACAAGCACACACAAACAAGCACAAAGCACAAAACCACAACAGGGTATTCTTAATTCTGTCAGATCACATTCAGCATGTTCAATACACATCACACATGCAAGCTAGGCACTCCTAACCTACCTTAAGGGATTCGGTATAGCCTAGAAATTCTTCAATTCAATCCGCAACTCAAGCATGCATTATTTAATATGAATGTGCATACAGTTTCACAATCATAGGTACCGAAATCAATTAATCAAACAACGAGGTCTCTGGAGAAACTGATGATGCATAGATCCAAGCTCTCTTGTCTCTGAACAAGAAGCTATTCCTTTTCCCTTACTAGATACTTTTGAACCACCTAAGTCATCATTAGGCAAAGACAAAAAAAAAAACTAAACGTGCATACGCAATAACCAAGTAAATATCCTATTTCCTTACCAATTCTACTCACCAAACCTATCAGAAACCAATGATCAGATGCCGCAGGTACCTCCCCCTTTGATGTTTGATGTTTGATGTGATAGCCAAGAACTTAACAAAAAACAACCTGAATTACCATCCCTAATTATGATACAATTTTCGGAACTAAGAATAGGGTAATAGGGAAAGTTGTGATTTCATGTTAACATATTGTAGGAGTTGCGATCTCATGTTAACAAGGAAGTGTTAAGGGTTTATAACATGTATAATCAAAAGACACAAGATCAGAATTCAATAGGTTAATCAATTGATCAAGGTAGGCAACAATAGGGTAGTAGGGAAAAGGTAGGGCATACTGATTTCATGTATAGAAAAGATTCAGAGGATGAATTGATGATTGTTCACTATGAATGGATTCTAAACAATCATATTAACAAGGGCAGCAACATCAGAGATCAATCAAACACAGAATTATACAAATCTTAAAACCTAATTCCGCTGCCGACTTTCAACTTATCTTTTGACAAAAAAATACGAACGTCCAAACAGAAAAACAAATTGTTTTGGAAAGAGGATGAATAGAGCTTTTTAACAAGCTATTATTTGCAGGAATCCAACAAACGATGAAAGAGTTATGCTATATTGACGTTCAAGAAGATTTTGGTAGTTCCGCCGAGTTTTGACTTTTCTTTTGACAAATAATTACGAAGTTCCAAACCACAAAAAAAATATGGTTGGAAAGAGAATGAAGAGAGATTTCTAACAAACTATTATTTGCAGGAATTCGACAAACGATGAAAGAGTTATGCTATATTGAAGTTCAAGAAGATTTTGGCTATTTCGCCAAGTTTTGATTTTTCTTTTGACAAAGAATTACGAACGTCCAAAAACAAATATATGTTTGGAAAGAGAATGAAGAGAGCTTTACAAAAAGCTATTATTTTCAGGAATCCGACAAATGATGAGAGAGTTATGCTGGTTTAAATTTTAGCAAATTTTGGTAGATATAGAGAGGTTTAAAGGTTTTAGGCTATACGAGTTTTGTGTGTTTTCTATGAATGATTTTTGTGGGGTTGGCTTCCTATTTATAATGGATGGGTATGGAATTAATATTACTACTTTAAGGGCTTTATTAAAGTCAGATAACTACCAAATTTATATTCTGTAATTATCCCCTTTTAATTTTAGAGATTTTAATTCCTATGATGATTATCAACAAATTAAGAACCAAATTAAAGGGAATTAATATCAGAAATAATTATCAAACATTCCTTACCAATTTCGACCATCACACATCCTTTTCTTCAGGAGAAAAATGATTTTTTTACCTGCATTAGCTTCTGGACTTCTAGGACTCAAAATTCGGGGTCTCACAAAGGTTGAAAAATTCTATATGCTTTAGAAACTAAGCTATAACCGATGAAAATCCCTGTTTTTCAGCCTTCTCATCAAGTTTACCTCTTCTCACCTGTGGAACATAAGAAAAACAAAGACATCCAAATATTTTGAGATTTGTAAAGAAGGTTTAGTACCATGCCAGCTCTCCTATGGTGTCTTCCCGTCCACTGCTCTTATACGCAGGCTATTCAATAAGAAAATAACAGTATTTGTTGTTTCTGCCCAAAATTTTTTTGGTAAACTCTTCTTATGAATTAAGCATCTAACCATCTCCATAATTGTCCTATTCTTCCTCTCACTAACTCCATTTTGCTATAGAGTGTGAGGAACTGTAAGTTGATGTTCAATCTCAACTTCTTGACAAAAGGAATTGAATTTGTCTGAAGTGTATTCAGTTCCATTGTCAGACCTAATTACTTAAATTCTGCACTCATTTTGATTTTCAATACGGGCTTTGAACTTGAAAAAAGTTTATACAACTTCTGTCTTGAACTTTATAAAATAAATCCAACATATTATTGTTAGATTATCAATGAAGATTAAAAAAATACCTGTTACCATTTAACGAAGGAGTTGCTCTCCATGTAGATGTCTTGAATGAAAGTCTGATTTATTTCCCTGACATACAAGCCTTACAGCTTGAAAGATGCTCCTCCAAGCTTGGTAAACCTTTAGCTATTTCTTTTCTTTGCAAAAAAAACAAAGCTTTGGGGTGAACATGCCCCAATCTTCTATGCTAGATTTCTGCATTAGTTAAATGTCTATAAAATTCCACTTGCTCCTCCTCCAACAGATTCAAGAAATTTTTTTTTCCCTGCATCTTAATTTTGAACAACTCTTGTCCATTTGGATAAAAAATTAGACTTATTTTGTTTTCAAAGACAAGCCTGAATCCGTTCTCTAGTAATTGACCAACACTAAGTAAGTTTTGCTCAATACTAAGAACATAAAAATCTTTAGAAATAAGCTTTGTACCTGTAAAATTTTCAGTGGCTAATGTCCCTTTTCCTTTGACTAGGATATAATCAACATTTCCAATTTTGACTATTGATGTTGTTGATCTATCAAGCTCCTTGAAAAGCCCTTCATGACTGGTCATGTGGTTTGCACAACCACTATCTATGAGCCAACACTCACTTGATGTGCTAGATGCAAAACAAGATGCAACAAAGAGTTACTTGGCATATTGATTGTTTGCAATTTGAGCCTCTCCTTGTTGTTGTGTCTTCTTCTCCTTACAAATAATTTCTGCATGCCTAAATTTTTGGCACCTTCTACATCACATATTTGGTTTTCTCCAACACTTATAGTGAGGATGATTTTGCTTGCCACAATATTGACAAGGAGGATATTTTACTCCTTTATATCTACATTTAGCATTGCTGTTATTTTCAGCTGTTGTACCTTCAGAGTTTCTGACACTCCCCTTCTTCCCTTTCCACTTCTTGCCTCTATCTCCATGATTCTATTGAAACTTGGCTGACAAAGCTCCTTCAATAGTTTCTTCTTGTCTCATCTTCCTTCTTTGTTCTTGTGCTTGCAAAGCACTTAACAATTCTGCCAAACTAATCTTTGATTGGTCTTTTGAGTTCTCCAAAGAAGCAATGGTTGCTCCAAATCTTTCAGGCAAAGAGACAAGTAATTTTTGAACTATTCTACTATCAGTGAGCTCTGCTCCAAGCATTCTCACCTTGTTAGCAATATCAATCATTCTATCTGAATAATCTTTGATAGTTTATGATTCTTTCATGTGTTGCATTTCAAATTCTCTTATGAAGTTCAACACCTTCATTCCTCGAATTCTTTCATCTCCCTTGTACTCATCTTTGAGAAAATCCCAAATGGACTTGGCTGTACTGCAGGTCATTATTTGGCTAAAGATGGTTGGAGAAATAACAACAAAGAGACAAGCCTTTGCTTTGGACTTCCTTGTCTTCTTCTCCTTGTGGGTTTTTATCTAAGCTACCGTTGGATTTTCAGCAAGAGGAGACACATCGTAGTCCTTTTCTACCACTTCCCATAAGTCACATGTATCTAAATAAGCTTACATCCTAACTTCCCACACCTGATAATTTTCTCTATCAAAAATTGGTGGTGCAATTGAAGTGAATGAACCTTCTGAATCTATTTTGAGTTGGTTGTTAAATAAGAATTAGTGTTTGGAAAAGTGTTTAGGCTCTCTCTCAACCTCACAAGTCTCGTAAGACTAAAGCTCCTCTACCAATGTTGTTTAAGATAAGCACAAGCAGAGAAAAATAATACTAGAAAGGCCTATATTGTATTAGGCTAAGTTCTACAATATATAAAACTTGTTTAAACAGAAAAAGACATAATAATAAGCAAATAAAAACTAGTAACAAAACAATAAAATCTTTTAAACAAATAAATCAAATCAAATCTATTAAAAAATAGAATAGTTCCTAAGACAATCGTTCAACAGCTACTCTCTCCCTGCACAATACAAACAAATAAGAGGACAGTGGGTCACCTTGTTTAACTCCACGTGATAGCTGGAAATTATCAGTAGGCTTACTATTCCATAGGAGTAGAGACTTTGTTGCTTTCATGCAAGAAATAACCAAATTAACAATAATAGTGGAATTCTTACATCAGTCATAGTATCTTGTATGCAAGACCAACAGAGACGATGGTAAGCCTTTTCAAGGTTGACTTTAATCACCATCCAATTTGTTTTTCCCTTCTTCCCTAAAAAATGCATAGTTTCAGATGCCAGAATAATATTGTTTATAATATGTCTTTCCGGAATGAAACCAGATTGCATAGGTCCAGTGACTAAAGACATAGACATGATTGATTGAAATCTGTTAGCAATGAACTTAGTGATCACCTTGTAACTAACATTACATAGGCTGATAAGACGAAATTGATTAAATCATTCCAAATTATCAACCTTGGGAATCAGAATAATATTTTTGATACGCAGATGAGTATCAATGTGGCCCGTCTCCAGAGTCCTCTTAACCAAATCCACCAATGAGGGACCAACTATGTCCTAATTATTTTGGAAGACGACTGCTGGTAGCACATCCGGACCAGGAATCTTTAAAGGTTTCATTATGAAAATAGCAGATTTAACGTCATCCTCCAAAACAGGTTGCGAAAGCTGGGCCGGCGACCATGTCCTCACCAAGAGGTGGAAATATGCCTTTAATCCAATAACTTGGTCTTTCACCACGTATTCCTCCTAATACGGTTCTTGAAAGAAATTAAGAGCTTTTTCCTCCAACTGAGTGACATCATAACGCCACTCCTCTGGTATCTTTAAAGCCTCTATTTGACACTTCCTCTGCTTTGTTCTTGTATTATGATCTCCAAGTTTCAAAAAATCACTTCTTGACTTTTCTCTCGAAAAAATCTTATCCTACAGACTTATCTCTTCAAACACATGTGTGAGCTCATCCTCTAAAGAGTAGAGAAACTAGGAAGGATGCGAATCAAGCGCACACTGCACTCCTACTAGCTTAGCCAAAACACTTTTTTCACTCTAAAATATATTCCCAAAAATAAAAACATTCCATATTTGTGCCAACTCTGAGAATCTACTAAGATTATCACAAAAGCTGTTATCATTCCTCCATGCATCCTTTAGAAAAGCCTTCCAATTATCATGAGCTAGCCAAGCCGCTAGAAACCTGAAAGGCCTTTGCATCTGGACTTGTTCCCTTCCCAATACAGGCACAGTATGCATCAAAATTGGTCTATGATCCAATCCATAGCGGGGAAGATGGATCACTTTTGACTGCGGAAAAGATTTCAGCCAATTCTCATTACTAATTGTACGATCAAGTCTAACCCCTCCATGTAAATTTAGGTCTAACGAAACCCAAATCCAACATTTTACAATCTGCCAGAAAATGTGAGAATTCCCTACAACCTTTTCTACCTTGGTTTGCTCCACCTGTTCTTTTTTTCAGACAAAAAAAAGCATTGAAGTCTCTTACTAGCATCCAAGGTTGGGTTCGACCAGGAGCCTAAGCTCGTAGGCACTTTCACAGCCTCCTTCTTGTCACTCAATTTGGAGAACCATAAATCGCAGTAAAATTTACCTTTACTTTCAGGACTACCATAGGAATGAATTGACGGTGGTTGGCCAGAATCTGGATCGAATAGTGATCCCTCCATAATACCCAAATGCCATCAGAGAATCCAGCTGCCTCCACCCTATAACGGTCAAAACTCAAAGCTTTCTTTTCATTAATCCATGGTTCTAATATGACAAAATACCAGCTTGATACATTTTGATTAACATCATACTCATCTGCATAAACCTCTTTTTTGCAACCCTTGAACATTCCCCACTAAAATTTTGATATTTGTTATTATCATCATGATTAAATACTATCAAGGTAAGTATGCATTAGTAATCCTGACCATCATGTTCAATCTTAGCATCTCCTTGAGAATCCAAAATATTAGGTTCATGAACCTCACCGCGTCACCAAAAGTAAACTAAACTGATTTCACCAAGCCATCTCTCACTGCAATATTAGATTTCTTAAGAGAAAACTTCATCCGTTTTTTGCTTCTAAGGGCTACTGGTTGTTTCAAAGCTTGTTTGTTTGGACGACAAAATCTTTTAGCAAGCGGTACCGAGGAACAAGAAGGGACCATAGCCATGCCTGAAGAATGCTGTAGTTCTTGAGCTCCAGTTCAGCCTACTGCAGAATTACGGTCAGAGTTCACAGTAACAGTAACTGGCTCCAAACTGTCAAAATTTACCATTCCTTTTGAAACTAAAGGAATCTGTTGTGGGTTCGCCTCAAGTAATAAATCTGAGGTAGAGTAGTGGCCATCTTCTAAGAGAAAGTTATTACCCCTAATAGAATCATTTGATATCCCTACAGCCCGCTCAGCAACTTGATTCCCTACATGCATCCTCCTTGAGCATACTTGACCCTAGTTTATCTCCTCCATCCTTGATCCCAAGATCTGATTCTCTTGTTTCTGGTCATCCTCCTGTAAACCTGCCAACACTTAGAATTTTGAATTCCCTTTGGAACCCTGACCAAATTCGCCACCCTTATTACTCCCTTCGGAACCATCATCCAAGGATCCCAATCTGATTAAATCCCAATATTTTTTGTATGCCCCATTTTAGAAATCTCTTCTTGGGTTTGATATTGCTCCATGTTCCTTGTGTTCAACTGAGGAGCTTGTTTAGGACAATGTCCTTACCATGACCATACATACCGAAAGAAAAATAGATTAGTGGGAACCTGTCATATTGCACTACATGTTTCCGCCCATCCACCATAATATGAGAGATTAATGGTCTATCCAGGTTTAGTTCAACCGCTACTCTGGCGAATTTTCCCCCATGAACCTCTTCCGTAATGAAATCTACCAAGCTCTAATCAAATGTAACCTCTCAAGTTCGAGATTAAAATCTAGAGTCCAAGGTTGGACTCACAAGTATCCTCTTAGAACAATTGTGAGACTTCGTCTCTTCGAGTGCCTAGTCAGTGACAGTATAGTGAGAGTGTCTGATTTTTGGTTCGTCGTGAGCAGTTGACTGTTTGACCTAAGAGTTGATCAGTAGGGTGGACATAGTCATAGGAAAATGACTATTTTGCCCTGAAGAAATGGATGCGTGATGACCTAAAATGGTTGCTGTCAGATATTTTTTATTTTAATTCTGGTATTTTTATATTAATTATCATTAGTTTTATCCCTTATTATCTAAGGTATTAGATAATTCTTCGTTTTAAATAGAATATCTATTTTAATAGATTTATCATTTTAAATAGAATTATCCATCTAATAGAATTATCCTTTAATTATCTTTTTAAGCTTAAAAAATAGAGATTTATCTCTTAGCTAAACCTCCTTAGACACCTATAAAAGAGTGACCAGCCTATCCCACCTAAACACACTAAAACCCATATAGAGATTTCGTAATTTATCCCTTTATTTTCAATTTTTGATTTTTGCTTAAACCCTAGCCGAAACTCCTTGATCTTCATCTTAGCATAACTCTCTCATCCTTTATCGGATTCTTGAAAATAATAGCCTGTTGGAAAGCTCGCTTCATTCTCTTTTCAACCATTATGGGTTTTTCATCTGGAGGTTAGATTTTCTTTATTAAAAGTTAAATCTTATTTCGACAGAATTGCCAAAATCTGCTTGAAATTCAAAATAACATAACTCTCTCATCCTTTGTCGGATTCTTGCGAATAATAGCTTGTTGGAAAGCTCTCTTCATCCTCTTTCCAACCATCTTGGGTTTTTCATGTGAAGGTTAGTTTTTGTTTATTAAAAGTTAAATCGTATTTCGGCAGAATTGCCAAAATCTGCTTGAACTTCAAAATAGCATAACTCTCTCATCCTTGTCGGATTCTTGTGAATAATAGCTTGTTGGAAAGCTCTTTCCGTTCTCTATCCAGAAATCTTGGATTTTTCTTCTGGAGGTTAGTTTTTCTTTGTCGTAATTTAAGTCAAAATTCAGTGGGATAAGGTTTCAAAATTGTGTGATTCTGCCTTCAATTGATTTCTGTTATTATTCTTCTTGTTCGTATGATTATTTAGCATCCATTCATGATGTAAAATCACGAATTCATTCTTTGAATCTTCTCTATTTATGAAATCAGTATACCCTACCTTTACCTTATTTGTTGTCTATCTTGATCAATTGATTAACCTATTGGATTTTGATCTTGTTTCTTTTGATTGTACATGTTGTAAACATCTATTCCTTTTTTAATTTCATGAAATCACAACCCCTAACCTCTCTAATATTGAAATCGCAAGTTTCCCTATAAACCTTAAGGTGTTGCCGAAATTTGTATATTGAATTAGGGTGAAATATCAAGTAGATTCTTACTGAGTTATTGGTCATCACATCACGCATTCAGGAGAAAGATATTGCTGCATCCGGATCACTGGATTTGGGTAGGTTAATTGGTAAGGATTCCTAATGCCTTTGGTTTTTAATTAAGTAGTCTTGTGGCTTAGTATTGTGTGGTCTTTGCTTTGTAATTGTTTAGGTGATTCTGATCTTATTGGAAAGGCAAAGGATTGCATCTGATTTAGACATGTGAGAGGTAGGATCTATGCCTCATCGGTTCTTTTGGTTACCCTATTGTTAGATTGTTTGAATATGAGTGAATTCGATTGCCTATCTTGGTTATATGCTTGCGGAATGTGTGATTATGATGACAGGGAATCTCGGAAGTTAATATGAAAATAGGTTGCCTAATTCGGTTATGACTTTGAGGATTGATCTTTGATTTGTATTGTGATTTGATTGAGGATCCCTTGTTGTGATTTGTATATGCGTGTATGTTCCCTGTTTGTGCTTTGTTTGAAGGATCCTTTTGTCCCTGGCTATGCGAGGTAAGTATTGTTGCTCCTAGGGAGAGGAGAGATGCTTACCGAACTGGGAGGTTTATGGGTGGTTATTCCCAGCAAGAGTTCTTTGGATGCCTTGTAGGCCGGTTCAAGTCCAGATGTCAGGAAGCTTTGTAGTCCAGTTCAAGTCTGGACGTCAGGATGCCCTATAGGCCAATTCGAGTCTGGACGTTAGGTTGCCCTGTTTAAGAGTGATAGGATGACTTGTATGTACTGCTGCAAGAGTGCTCTTAGGCCAATTCAAGTCTGGATGTCAGAGAAAACTAAAAGGTTTGCTGCAGTATTAATTCTCTAACCATTTACCCTTTGTGCAGCAAAGCCTTGGACAACATAGGTGGAAAGGGATGACCTTTTCTTTTCCTACTGTCGAGAGTAACCTGATGAGTTTTCCTGCATGTGTACTTCTGATTTTTAGAAGTGTTTGTAGTCCACCCCCAGCTTTAGTTTCGGCCCTAACCCTTTTGATTGATTCTTGAATTGCATGATACCCTTAGATGAGTAGGGATGATCTAATGTTGTTTGGGAGATGTTTGATTGGGAATCGCAAGGACTTATGATGCTGTGACCTTACTGAGATTCTTGTAATCTCATCCATTCTTTTCTCCCTCTTTGCAGGCTTAGGTGTGTACTTTGTTGCTGGTACCAAAGGTGTGAGATCAAGGCTGCATGGCTGGACGAATTTGCACCCCTTTTCTATTGAATGCACATGCCATGTCTTTGAACTTGTGTGGATTTGCATTCTGGATTTCCAATCCCTCTTTCTCTTTTTGTTGCTTCCGAAATATGCATGATACTATTGGTTGATGTTTTGAGATTCCTATGGGACTTGTGTGTTATGTTTCTACTTGTTTTGAGTATTAATATAAGTCTTCCGCTGATATTTTCTTTCACTCCGTATAAGCCAGAAATTCATTAATGTATGAATATGCTCCAAACTTTAAATAACATATAAATCAACCAATAAAATTGTCAATTAGGTGACTTGAGCCTTGTGTGATTCAAATAGGACCTTGCGAGGGCTTATTTGGATTTCACGGCGGTAAGGGTCCTAATAGGTTGGGTTTGGGTCCTTACAGGTTTGGTATCGAAGCATAGTTTAGTAGATTGTGTGATTTGCTTGATATTGTATTCTCAATTTTAGAAGCATACGCATATGTCTATATATACATTGATTGATTACGACTTACAAAATATGAAAACATGATTATTAGATTTGCTTGTTTTTGTATGTTGATTGCATGTTGGTATGTATGATTTGTTGAGTGTTGTGTGCTTTATGTGTATGCTGAAATACATGTGTTTGTTTGCTGTGTTTTGTGTGTATGTTTGTGTTTTATTTCCAGCATATGCAAATCGTACGGTGTATGTCTCTCCACCAAGGTACCATCTCTTTTCTTGTTTTTGATATTGGAAAGTTATATCATGTGTGTTTGATTAGTATGGCAAGGTCGACTAGGAAGCGGAGTAGCGCAGCGAAATCATGGTAAGTCTGTAACCCAAAGTTCTTATGCAGAAATTTTGAGGATGAAATTTTTATGAGGGAAGGATGTGAGACCCCGACCCTTCCTAGTTTAGATGTCCAGGAAGTCCAGTAGCCGATGCAGTTGAAATGACTATTTTGCCCTGAAGAAATGGATGCGTGATGGCCTAAAATGGTTGTTGCCAGATATTTTCTACTTTAATTCTGGTATTTTTATATTAATTATCCTTAGTTTTATCCCTTATTATCTAAGGTATTAGATAATTCTTACTTTTAAATAGAATATCTCTTTTAATAAATTTATCCTTTTAAATAGAATTATCCTTTAATTATCTTTTTAAGCTTAAAAGTAGGGATTTATCTCTTAGCTAAACCTCCTTAGACACCTATAAAAGAGTGGCCACCCTATCTCTTAGCTAGTCATATGGCTTCGCAAGGTTCTACTAGAGTACCGCAGAGGACACAGACAGGCAAACCATCTAGTAGTTAGACTACAGGTTAGAAATAGCAGCAGTTACAGCAGCAGAGGCAGTAAACACGTCTCTTCACCTTGGCCGATGCAGAGGCCATAGCCAGTCTGAACATCGTGACAGGTACTATTACTTGTTTCTCTTCATGTGATAAAGTCTTGTTAGACCCCAGAGTGAATAAGTTTTTTGTTGGTCCTAGGATAGCTAAGAGTGCCGATAGCGAGTTATCACCTCTAGATCCACAAGACTGTTTGGCCAGATACCGATCATGGTTGGATTGCTTCACAAAGAGGGTATGGTTCAGTTTGGCTGATGGTATAGAGTTTTGTTTTGAGGGTAACAGACGAGTGACACCGACATGCATGATCTCTTGGTTGAGTTCTAGATAAATGATCAGCAAAGGTTGTACAACCTTCTTGGCACATGCCAGAGACGTGATAGTTGAGTAGTGTACCATTGATAAGAGAGTACCCAGATATTTTCTCAGATAATGTGACGGGTTTGCCACCAGAGCGAGAGATTGAGTTTGAGATCGAGCTATTGCCAGGAAAAACTCATATCTCCATCCTACCATATCGAATAGCACCAACAAAGTTGTAGGAGTTGAAGATACAACTTGAGGATTTGGTGGATAGAGGATTCATCAGACCCAGTGTGTCTCCATGGGGCACACCAGTGTTGTTCATGAAGAAGAAAGATGACACCCTCCATTTATGTATTGACTACAAGTAGCTGAACCAGGCCACCATGAAGAACCGGTATCCACTGCCATGGATCAACGGTTTGTTTGACCAGCTACAAGGTGCATCAGTGTTCTCAAAGATTGACTTGAGATATACCACTAGTTGAGAGTCCGAGAGTCCGACATTCCAAAGACAGCATTTTGGTTGTGATATGGACATTTTGAGTTCTTGGTTATGCAGTTCAGGTTGACCAATGCCCTAGCAGTGTTCATAAGCCTTATGAACAGAGTATTCTGGGAGTACTTAGACTAGTTTTTCATCGTCTTCATAGATGATATTTTGATCTATTCAAGATCAGAGGAGCATATAGTACATCTGAGGATAGTGTTGGACAAATTTAGTGTAAGGACCCAATTCCCATTTTCCAAAATTTGCTCCTAATGGGACCCTTACCGTAGTGAAATCCAAACAAGCCTGAACCAGGACCTATCTGAATCCCACAAGGCTATAGGAGCATTCGGTAATACACATCAAAGGATCACAATCTTTATACAACAAATCACATATTCATTCGACAATCATAAGGGAGACACAGCAAAACACATCAGAACATAACAACTCATACAATACATAAGAACACACAGAAAATCATACAATCAGCTGTAACATTTAAACTTCACAAACCAATCATTTTATCATTAAGACACTTTCAGTATTGACTTCTAAAGAGTGTGGGTGTTTGCGCATGTTCCTTCCTACAATCACAAAACCAGCAAACATGTTAGCATATAACAAATATATATTTCCTAAAACATACTCCGCAACGAAACTTGAAAGGACCAAAACCCAACCTATTAGAACCATTACTGCCGTGAAACCTAGACAAGCCCAACCTAGGACCTATCTGAATCCCACAAGTCTTAATCACACTAGTTTCAATTTTATTAAATTCATTCTTATGCTTTTTAAAGGTTGGAGTATGATAAATATGGACAAATATTTTGTTAATATACGGCGTGGATAAAAGCATCAGCGAAAGTCTTTATAATTAACCAAAGGAACCACAACACACAAGTTCCCATAAGGATCTTAAAATCCAGTAAGTAGCCCTCTAATAAATTCTGGAAATAAATAAGAACAAGAGGGATTCAATAAATCAGAAAGAAGTCCAATCCAACTTCATATTTAATGGTAAATGCGCAAGCAATCAACAAGGAAGGAGGTATGTGAATGTGATGCAATATTGTCCCGCTGTTAAACCTTGATCTCACACACCACTACCACAAAAGAATGATGTACCTAAGTCTGAAAATGGTGAAAAAAACAAGGTGAGATTACAAGAATCTCAGTAGGGTCACAACATTATAAGATCTACAGAAATCTAAACAAACATCTCCTAAACAACATCAGATCTGCCTATACAACTAAAGGGGTACCAAACAATCATTAAACAAACTCAAAAGGGATAGGGTGGACTAGGAACACTTCTAAAAATAGAAGTACACAGGCAGGTAATTCATCATTCGTTCTCATCAATAAAAATGTTATCCCCTTCCACTTGTGTTGTCCAAGGCTTAGCTGCACAAAAGGTAAATGGTTAGCACACAATCTAATCTACAAGCCTATTCATCTTGCCACATAAGGACAAGGCATCCAACCCACACAAGGACAAGGGCATCCAAACCACACAAGGATAAGGGCATCCAAACCATATAAGGATAAGGGCATCTTGCCAGCACACATGACAAGGCATCTAGCCACACAAGGACTTGGCATCCAGCATGCACATGCTGGGGATTGCCACCCATGCGACTCCCATATCAGTAAGAACCTTTCCTCTCCCTAGAAGCATCAGTACTTACCGGGAATGGCCACTGAAAAAAAGATCCTGACACACAATCATGTACAAGCACACACAAACAAGTACAAAGCATAACATCACAGCAGGGCATCCTCAATCATACCACAATACAGTCAGCAAGTCATATGCACACAATACAACTGAATCAGGCATACACAACCTATTATAGGGGTCTGAAATTTCCTAAGGATTCATAGCTCAATCCGCAACTCATGCATACACCATACCAAGCATGCGCATACAATCAACAATAAGGATATGCATAAAAAACATCAATCATACAACAAGGATCGCTAAAGAAACCGATGAGGTATAAATCCTACCTTTCTTATCTATGAACAAGTAGCTAATCCTTTGCCTTTATTAAGAGGATCAGCCTATATAACTGTAAGGAAAAGACAAAACCATACTAAGCATACATAATTTATAAACCAAATAGACATCTATTTTCTTACCAATTTCACTTACCAAACATATCAGAAACTAGTGATCAGATGCCATAGGAACCACCCCCTTGGATGTGTGATGTGATAGCCAAGGAACACAATAAGAATCAACCTGATTTTCCAACCTAATTCATCATGCAAATTTTGGCACTAAGTTAGGGAAATAGGGCAAATTGCGATTTCATGGATACAAGGTTTTAGGGGTTGCGATTTCATGATAATATAGAAGTACTAGGTGTTAATTATACATACGATTAAAAGAAAAAAAATCATAAACCAACAGACAAGTCAATTGATAAATGTGAGACCCTGATCCTCCATAGGGTAGATATCCTAGATGTCCACAAGTCAGAAATGGAATTCTGGTACCGGTGCATCTGAAATGACTATTTTACCCCTGAAGAAATGGATGTGTGATGACCTAAAATGGTTGTTGCCAGATATTTTCTATTTTAATTCTGATATTTTTATATTAATTATCCTTCTTTTTATCCCTTATTATCCAAGGTATTAGATAATTCTTCCTTTTAAATAAAATATCTGTTTTAATAGAATTATCTTTTTAAATAGAATTATTCTTCTAATAGAATTATCCTTTAATTAACTTTTTAAGCTTAAAAGTAGGGAATTATCTCTTAGCTAAACCTCCTTAGACAACTATAAAAGGAGAGGCCGACCTACCTTGATAAATCATACCCAAAACCTTCTAAAAAATTCTGGAATTATTCCTTCCTTTCTATCCTTTCTCTCAATTTCCAATTTGTGCCTAAACCCTAACCGAAATTCCTTGATCTTCATCTTTGCATAACTCTCTCATCCTTCATCGGATTTCTGCAAATAATAGCTTGTCGGAAGGCTCTTTCTATCCTCTATCTAGTTATCTTAGTTTGGTCATCAGACGGTTAGTTCTTCTCTAACAAAATTCAAGTCGTAATTCATTAGTTTTGTGTGAGAAATTCCTTTATCTTAATCATAGCATAACTCTGTCATCTTTTGTCAGATTTTTGCAAATAATAGCTTGTCGGAAGCTCTTTCCATCCTCTATCTAGATATATTGGGTTTTTCATCAGAAAACTAGTTCTTCCTTGTCAAAATTCAAGTTGTAATTCGTCGGTTTTGGTGCCAAGATTGTGTGATTCTTCCTTCAATTGATTTCTGTTGTTATTCATTTTGTTCGTATGACTGTTTGGCATCCAGTCATGTTGTAAAATTATGAATTCATCCTTTGAATCTTTCCTTTATATGAAATCGGCATGACCTATTCTTAACCCTATGTTTGTCAAATTTGATCAATTGACTTGTCTATTGGTTTCAAAGTTTGTTCCTTTTATTCTTTATTCATATGAACTCGCAGCTTCCTCTTATGTGTATAATGAAACCGTAATTTACTCTATTAAACCCTAAAGTGTTTCCGAAATGTGTATGATGAATTAAGGTGAATAATCAGGTTGTTTATTGATGAATTTTTGGCCATCACATCACGCATTCAAGGGGAAGATATTGCTGTATCTGGATCGCTGGATTTTGGTAGATTAATTGGAAAAGATTCCCAATGCCTTTAATTTTTAATTAAGTAATCTTGTGGCTTAGTATTGTGTGGTCTTTGCCTTATGATTTTTTAGGAGATTCTGATATTATTAGAAAAGCAAAGGATTGCATCTGATTCAGACACATGAGAGATAGGATCTATGCCTCATCGGTTCCTTTGGTTACCCTATTGTTTGATTGTTTGAATATGATTGAATTTGATTGCTTATCTTGGTTATATGTTTGCGGACTGTGTGATTATGATGAAATCTCAGAATTTACTAGGGCAATAGGTTGCCTAATTCAGTTATGACTTTGACGTTTGATCTTTGATTTGTATTGCGATTTGATTAAGGATCCTTTGTTGTGAGTTGAGTATGCGTGTACTATTGTGTATGCATGTATGTAAAACCCCGAATTTTGAGTCCTAGTGGTCCAGAAGCCAGTACAGGTGAAAAGACGATTTTTCCCCTGAAGGAAAGGATATGTGATGACCGAAATTGGTAAGAGTTGTATGGTAGTTAATTCTGGTTTTAATTCCCTTTAATCTAAGTTCTTATAGATAGATAATTGCTTTAGAAATTAAAATCCCTAAAAATAGGGGAAGATAATTGCAGAATTTAAATCTGATAGTTATCTTACTTTAATAAAGCCTTTAAAGTAGTAATCTTTATTCCATATCCATCCATTATAAATAGAAAGCCAACCCCACAAAAATCATTCATAGAAAATACACAAACTCATATAGCCTAAAACCCTTATATCTCCCTATATCTGCCAAAATTCGCTGAAACTTTAAGGCAACATAACTCTCCCATCTTTTTTCGGATTCCTGCAAAAATAGCTTGTTGGAAAGCTCTCTTCATCCTCTTTCCAAAAATGTTTTTTTTATCAGGAGGTTAGTATTTATTTCTCGTAAAATAAGTCGAAACTCGGCAGAATTGCCAAAATTTTCTTGAATTTCAATGTAGTATAACTCTCGCATCGTTTGTCGGATTCCTGAAAATAATAGCTTGTTGGAAAGTTCTCTTCATCCTATTTTCAAAACAAATTGGTTTTTATTCAGGAGGTTAGTATTTCTTTTTCTTAAGATAAGTTAAAACTCGGTGGAATTACCAAAATCTTCTTAAATATCAATATAGCATAACTCTTTCATCGTTTGTCGGATTCCTGCAAATAATAGCTTGTTGGAAATTTCTCTTTATTCTATTTCCAACCATATTTGTTTTTTTTTTTTGGACGTTCATATTTCTTTGTCAGAAGGTAAGTTAAAACTGGGCGGCGGAATTAGGTTTTCGGCGGAATTGCCAAAATCTTCTTGAACTTTAATGTAGCATAACTCTTTCATCGTTTATCGAATTCCTGAAAATAATAGCTTGTTGGAAATATATCTTAATCCTCTTTCTAACCATCTTTAGATTTTTTTTGGGAGGTTATTATTTCTTTCTTTAAAGATAAGTTGAAATTTGGCGGTACTGCCAAATCTTCTTGAACTTCAAAATAACATAACTCTTTTATCGTTTGTTGTATTTCTACAAATAATAGGTTGCTGGAAAGATATTTTCATCCTCTTTTCAACCATATATGGTTTTGTTTTTGGAAGTTAGTACTTCATTGTCTAAGGTTAAGTTAAAAATCGGCAACGAAATTATGTTTTTAGATTTCTATAGTTTTTGTCTTCGGTTAATTTTTGTTATCGTTTTTCGTGTTCTTATGATTGCTTAGAATCTATTCATGATGTATGTCCTACTCTTAGCATCGAAATTTGCATAGTTAAATTGGAATGGTAATTCAGGTTGAATCTTGTTAAGTTCGTGGCTATCACATCACACATCCAAGGGGGAGGCATTTGCAGCATCTGATCACTGGTTCTGATAGGTTTGGTGAGTGGAATTAGTAGGAAATAGGATATTCAATTGATTATTGAAGATGCATGCTTAGTTTGTTTTCATCTTTGCCTGGTGATAATATAGGTGATTCGAAATTACCTAATAAAGGAAAAGGAGTAGCTTCTTGTTCAGAGACAAGAGAGGTAGGATCTACGCCTCATCGGTTTCTCCAGAGACCCCTGTTGTTTTCTTGATGTTTTTGATACCTGCCTTTGTTGTATTGCATGCGATTTGATTGTAGGGTGAGAGTATGAATTTTAGATTGACATATGGATCTCATAGGCTATATCGTACCCCTAAGTTAGGTATTGAATTCAGAAGTTGCATATGTTATATGAATTCAATATGTTGATTGTGTTCTGACATGATTGAGGATACCTTGTTGTGGTATTATGCTTTGTACTTGCCTGTGTGTGCTTGTATGTGTTTGTGTGTTAGGATCCTTTTCCGGTGGCCATTCGGGGTAAGCACTGATGCTCGTAGGGAGAGTAGAGGTTCTTACTAGTGTGGGAGTTATATGGGTGGCAAACCCAAGCATGAGCGTGTTGGATGTCTGGTCCTTGTGTGGCCGGAACCCTGTCCTTGTGTGGTAGGAAACCCTTATCCTTGTGTGGTTTGGGATGCCCTAGTCTGTGTGTGGCTTGGGAAGACTTGTCCTTGTGTGGCAAGATGAATAGGCTTACTGATTAGCTTGTGTGTTAACCATTTATCCTTCATGCAGTAAGCCTTGGACAACACAGGTGGAAGGGGATGACCTTTCTTCTTCATTGCCAAGAGCAATCTAATGAGTTCTACCCTAAACCATAAATTCGGCCTTAACCCTTTTTGATTGGTTCTTGAATTGTGTAATCCACTTTAGTTGTTTGGGAATGATCTAATGTGAATTGGTAGATTTCTGTTTAAGGTTTCTATAGATTTTATGATGCTGTGACCCTACTGAGATTCTTGTAATCTCATACCATTGTTTTACTATTTTTCAGACTTAGGTACATCCACTGTCCGTGGTACCAGTGTGTGAGATCAAGGCTGCATGGCGGGGCGATATCGCATCACATTTGCATACTTGTTCCTTGTTTACTTGCGCATATAACATGAATGATTGGGCTACTTTCTAGTTTATTTTAAGATCCCTCCTTTGCTTGCTATTTCCGAAATATGTTGGAGGATTTCTTGCTAGTTATTTGGATCCCTATGGAACTTGTGTGTTATGAACCCAATGATTTAATCTAAAGACTCTCGCTGATGTTTTATTGTCTACGTATGTTACCAGAATATTTATCCAATGTCATGCTCCAATTGTTGTTAAATATTAAAATAAACATGCTAAAAGTTGGAAGTTAATGGTAAACCTGGTGAGATTCAGATAGGTCTTAGGTGTCGTTTGGGTTTATTTAGGTTTCACGGCGGTGATGACCTTAATCGAAGCAAATAATAATAGTTAACAGGCTTTGTAGCGGAGCATGGTTTAGGGAATATAATTTGTTATATGTTAACTTGTTTGTTGATTTTGTGTTTGTAGGTAAGAACATACGAACATAATCACTCACTTAGGGGCTAATACCGAAAGTCATCTTATGCTAAAATGGGATTGATTTGTAAGATTTAAATGATAGAATGATAATCTGATGTGATGTTTGTTCGTGTATGTTCTTATGCCTGGTATGCCATGATATGTATTGGTGAGTGTTTGTTGTGTTTCTTATCATTGCTGAGAATGTGTGTGTTGATTTATGCATGCTGCCGAGTGTCCCTATTTGATTCCTGTATTGCTGAATGTATATGTATGTGATTGCTGGTGTGTATTGCTGAATATGGATGTTGTGTGAATCCATGCTTGCTTGATGTTTGATGATGATTTCCAAGTGTATATATGAGTGTTGATATAATTGCTAAGAATACCTTTGCCTGTGTGCATGTGATTTCTGAAAATTTGTATGTTGCTTTCCAGCATATGCGTATCGTCCGGTGCACGCCTCTCCACCAGGTACCACTTCTTTTCCTAGTATCGTATTTAGTTATGTATAAGTAAAAATCGTATGCTTGTATAGTATAGCAAGGCCGAGTGTACAAAGGGATCAATGGGGTAGGTATGGGGTTCAGGCTGAACAGCAACCCATAGGGCAGAATGAACCTGATGCACATGTTGAGCAGGGAGAGCAACTGATTTGTAATCTAGTCTACATCGGTTGTGTTGTACGTATGGGTTCAAATGTACTTGAAGTGGATCTGATTCCATTAGACATCCGAGAGCTGGATGTGATCTTAGGCATGGTTTGTCTGGCGAAATATCAAGCCCGTATAGAGTGTTTCACCAAGCGTGTGTGGTTCACCTTTCCTGATGGTGCCGGATACTATTTTGAAGGTGATAGGCGAGTTGTTCCAACTTGCATGATTTCCTGGTTTCAGGTGAAGCGATTAATCAACAAAGGATGTACAGCGTACCTTGCGCACGTACATGATATTTTTAAAGAATCTTCGAATCTGGATTCTATTCTAGTGGTTCGCAAATTTCCAAAAGTATTTCCAGAAGACATAGCTGGTCTACCACCAGCAAGGGAAGTGGAATTCAGTATTGAGCTAGTGCCTGGTACGAATTCAATTTCCATTCCTCCGTATTGTATGGCTCCTACGAAAATGAAGGAACTAAAAACGCAATTGGAAGATTTTCCGGATCGTGGTTTTATCCGACCTAGTGTGTCACCTTGGGGAGCATCTGTTCTGTTCGTGAAAAAGAAAGACGGTTCGATGCGATTGTGCATCGATTATCGGCAGCTGAATTGTGTAACCATGAAGAACAAATACCCTTTGCCGCCATCGACAATTTGTTCGACCAACTCCAGGGTGAAGCCGTATTCTCCAAGATCGATCTCAGATCTGGATACCATCAATTGAGAGTTTGTGATGCTGATATTCCGAAGACTTCGTTCAGATCGCGATATGGCCACTACGAATTTCTGGTTATGCCATTCGGCTTGACCATTGCACCAGCTGTGTTTATGGACCTGATGAATCATATGTTCCGCAAATTCTTGGATAAATTTGTGATAGTCTTCATCAACGACATTCTGATTTACTCAAAATCGGAAGAGGATCATGCTAAGCACTTGCGGATTGTGCTCAAAATCTTGAAGGATCGACAGTTGTTCGCAAAGTACTCCAAATGTGAATTCTGGTTACGCGAAGTTGGTTTCTTTGACCATATTGTTTCCGCCCAAGGTGTGTTAGTTAATCCAAAGAAGATTCAAGCCGTGATTTCTTGGGAACCTCCGCGAAGTGTGTTCAAAGTTCATAGTTTCCTTGGCTTAGCAGGATACTACCGTCGTTTTGTGGAGAATTTTTCATCGCTTGCCGGACCATTGACAAAACTGACACGTAAGGGTGAACCGTTCTTATGTTACGAAAAATGCCAGCAAAGTTTCAAAGAGCTAAAGAATCGGTTAGTTTCCGTACCTATTCTTACCCTACCTATTTTCGGAAAGGAGTATGTGGTTTATAGCGACGCGTCAAAATCTAGACTTGGATGCATATTGATGCAAGATAGGAAAGTCATTGCCTACGCTTCTCGGCAATTGCGACTGCACGAGAGCAACTACCCTATGCATGATTTGGAACTTGCAGCTGTGGTGTTTTCCTAAAAAATATGGCGACATTACTTATACGGCGAGACATGCCGAATCTTCACTGACCACAAAAGCCTGAAGTACCTCCTCACGTAAAAAAAATTGAATATGAGACAACGAAGATAGGTGGAGCTGATTAAAGACTATGATTTATTCATCGAATATCATCCTGGAAAGGCGAATGTTGTTGTTGATACCCTGAGCCGAAAGTTTCATCCTCCTTCCCCATCAGTTTTGGCCTACATATGCACCCATTACCTGCCGATGATGTTGGAATTGAAAGCTAGCCGTGTGCATCTTGGCACTGATTTTTCTGGTTCATTGTTGGCACGAATTGAAGTCTCACCTACCTTTAAGAAATCTGGAATCAACAATTAGAGGATCCGAAATTTAATGAAATTCGGAAGCAACTTGCTGATGGTGTTGATGCCATAGTTCGTGATTTCAGAATACGAGATGACGAAGTACTAGTCTTCAAAAACCGGGTATGCGTTCCACAAAATAATGATATTCGTAACCTTATTCTATCAAAGGTGCATAGTTCGAAGTTCGCTACCAAGATTTGAAGGAGTAGTATTGGTGGCCAAACATGAAACGTCACATTGCTGAATTCGTTGTTCGATGCTTCGTATGTCAACAAGTAAAGATCCAACATCAAAGACCCGTTGGTCTACTTCAGTCACTTTCGATTCCAGAATGGAAGTGGGAGCATGTCACGATGGATTTTGTGACCGGTTTGCCTAGATCGCGAGGATACAATGCCATTGGGGTGATCGTGGATCGATTGACGAAATCTGCATACTTTCGTCCTATACTTGTGACAGATACACCAGAAAAACTGGCAGTTCGTTACTTAGACGAGATTGTTCGATTGCATGGAGTACCAGTTTCTATTGTTTCAGAACGTGACCCTCATTTTACCTAATGATTTTGGGAGAAATTCTAGAATGCGCTAGGTTCAAGACTGAATTTCAGTACAGCATTTCATCCCCAGACCGATGGTCAATCAGAAAGGACGATTTAGACACTCGAAGACATGCTATGAGCGAGTGTGTTGGATCAGCAAACCGGTTGGGATCGATGCCTGCCATTGGCAGAATTTGCTTACAACAATAGCTTTCATGTAAGCATCGAAATGGCACCCTATGAAGCACTATGTGGGAGACATTGCAAAACTCCCATTTTCTGGAATGAAGTAGGCGAGAGACGCCTAGACAATCCAGAAATGATTGACCAAGCAACAGAACCATTAAGCTTGATCCGACAAAGGCTAAAAACAGCCCAGGATCGGTAGAAAAATTTCGCCGACAATCGGCAAAGGGAGCTGGAATTTGCGGTACGTGAAAAAGTACTTTTGAAGGTCGCTCTATGGAAAGAAGTCCTTCGTTTTTAGCAGTGAGGTAAGCTAGCACCTCGCTACATTGGTCCATATGACAATGTCAAAAGAATCGACCCTGTTGCATACCGACTTGCCCTACCTCCAATTATGGAAAGAATTCACAACGTATTTCACATTTTAATGCTAAGAAAGTATATGTGAGATCCTGCTCATGTGCTTAAAGAACCGCCAGTTGAAGTTGCTGGAGACCTATCCTATCCCGTACAGCCAGTTGCCATACTAGATCGATTAGTTCGACAGCTTCACAGTCGAAGCATGCCTATGGTACGAGTTGGTTGGCGTAATGGACAAATCAAGGAACAGTCTTGGGAGACTGAGGAATCTATGCATGCAAAATTTCCTTACCTGTTTGCTTAGGTACTCATGTTAAAATTTCGAGGACAAAATTCCTGTAAGGAGGGGAGGATGTAAAACCCTGAATTTTGAGTCCTAGAAGTCCAGAAGCCAGTGCAGGTGAAAAGATAATTTTTCCCATGAAGGAAAGGATGTGTGTTGACCGAAATTGTTAAGAGTTGTATGCTAGTTAATTCTGGTTTTAATTCCCTTTAATCTAAGTCCTTATAGATAGATAATTGCTTTAGAAATTAAAATCCCTAAAAATAGGGGAAGACAATTGCAGAATTTAAATCTGATAGTTATCTTACTTTAATAAAGCCTTTAAAGTACTAATCTTTATTCCATACCCATCCATTATAAATAGGAAGCCAACCCCACAAAAATCATTCATAGAAAACACACAAAACTTGTATAGCCTAAAACCCTTACACCTCCCTATATCTGCCAAATTCGCTGAAACTTTAAACCAGCATAACTCTCTCATCGTTTGTTGGATTCCTGAAAATAATAGCTTGTTGTAAACATATTTTTATCTTCTTTCCAACCATATTTGGTTTTTTATCATTAGGTTAGTATTTCTTTCTCATAAGATAAGTTGAAACTCGGCAGAATTGCCAAAATCTTCTTGAACTTCAATGTAGCATAACTCTCTCATCGTTTGTCGGATTTCTGCAAATAATATCTTGTTGGAAAGATCTCTTCATCCTCTTTCCAATGGTATTTCCTCGGGAGGTTAGTATTTTTTTCTCAAAAGATAAGTCGAAACTCATCGGATTTGCCAAAATCTTCTTGAACTTCAATATAGCATAACTCTTTCATCATTTGTCGGATTCCTGCAAATAATAACTTGTTTGGAAAGCTCTCCTCATCATATTTCCAGACATACTTGTTCTTTTTTTTGACATTCATATTTCTTTGTCAAAAGATAAGTTGAAAATCAGCGGCGGAACTAGGTTTTCGTCAAAACGACCAAAATCTTCTTGAAATTCAATGTTACATAACTCTTTCATCGTTTATCAGATTCCCAAAAATAATAGCTTGTTGGAAATATCTCTTAATCCTCTTTCCAATCAATTTTTGATTTTCTTCAGGAGGTTAGTATTTCTTTCTCTAAAGTTAAGTTGAAATTTGGCGGTATTGCCAAATTTTGTTGAACTTCAAAATAGTATAACTCTTTCATTGTTAGTTGTATTTCTACAAATAATAGCTTGTAGGAAATCTCTTTTCATCTTCTTTACAACCATATATGTTTTGTTGTT
Organism: Passiflora organensis; assembly: GCA_019739055.1. NCBI lineage: Eukaryota > Viridiplantae > Streptophyta > Magnoliopsida > Malpighiales > Passifloraceae > Passiflora > Passiflora organensis. Next base: position 540,433 of record JAEPBF010000133.1, on the reverse strand, counting down.
TTGAAGTTAATATTTGTATGTCTAAGGTTAAGTCGAAAATCGGAGAGGTAATTAGGTTTTTAGATTTCTACAGTTTTTGTCTTCAGTTGATTTCTATTGTCGTTTTATGTGTTCTTATGATTTCTTAGCCTCTATTCATGATGTATGATCATGAATTTCCTTCTTTTAAACCTCTCTATGCTTGATGTCGAAATTGTCCTATGTCCTACTCTTAGTGCTGAAATTTGCATAGTTAAATTGGAATGGTAATTCAAGTTGAATCTTGTTAAGTTCCTGACTATCACATCACACATCCAAGGGGGAGGCACCTGCAGCATCTGATCACTGGTTTCTGATAGGTTTGGTGAGTGGAATTGGTAAGGAAATAGGATATTCAATTGATTATTGAAGATGCATGCTTATTTTGTTTTCGTCTTTTCCTGGTGATAATATAGATGATTCGAAATTACCTAATAAAGGAAAAGTAGTAGCTTATTTTTCAGAGACAAGAGAGGTAGGATTTACGCCTCATCAGTTTTTCCAGAGACCCTTGTTATTTTCTTGATGTTTTTGATACCTGCCCTTATTGTATTGTATGCGGCTTGATTATAGAGTGAGAGTATGAAATTCAGATTGAGATATAGATCTCATAGGCTATATTGAACCCCTGAGTTAGGTATTGAATGCCTGAGTTGCATATGTTATGTGAATTAAATATGTTGATTGTGTTCTGACATGATTGAGGATACCTTGTTGTGGTATTATGCTTTGTACTTACCTTTGTGTGCTTGTATGTGTTTGTGTGTTAGGATCCTTTTCCAGTGGCCATTCAGGGTAAGCGCTGATGCTCCTAGGGAGAGGAGAGGTTCTTACTGGTATGGGAGTTGTATGGGTGGCAAACCCCAGCATGCGCGCGCTGGATGTCTGGTCCTTGTGTGGCCGGAACCCTGTCCTTGTGTGGCAGGAAGCCGTTATCCTTGTGTGGTTTGGGATGCCCTAGTCCGTGTGTGGCTTAGGAGGACTTGTCCTTGTGTGGCAAGATGAATAAGCTTACTGATTAGCTTGTGTGTTAACCATTTATCCTTCGTGCAGTAAGCCTTGGACAACACAGGTGGAAGGAGATGGCCTTTCTTCTTCATTGCCAAGAGCAAACTGATGAGGTCTAGCTGCCGGTGTACTTCTGAATTTTCGAAAGTGATTGCAGTCCTCCCTCAACCACAAATTCGGCTTTAACCCTTTTTGATTGGTTCTTGAATTGTGTGATCCCTTTTAGTTGTTTAGGAACGATCTAATGTGAATTTGGTGATTTGTGTTTAGGGTTTCTGCAGATCTTATGATGCTGTGACCCTACTAAGATTTTTGTAATCTCATACCATTGTTTTACAATTTTTCAGACTTTGGTACATCCACTGTCCGTGGTACCAGTGTGTGAGATCAAGGCTGCACGGCGGGACGATATCGCATCACATTTTCATACTTATTCCTTGTTTACTTGGGCATATAACATGAATGATTGGGCTATTTTCTGATCTATTTTAAGATCTCTCCTTTGCTTGCTATTTCCAAAATATGTTGGAGAATTTCAAGCTGGTTATTTTGATCCCTATGGGATTTATGTGTTATGAACCCAATGATTTAATCTAAAGAGTTTCGCTGATGTTTTATTCACTTTGTAAGTTACCAAAATATTTATCCAATATCATGCTTCAATTATTGTTAAACATTAAAATAAACATGCTAAAAGTCGGAAGTTAATGGTAAGCCTAGTGAGATTCAAATAAATCCTAGGTGTCATTTGGGCTTATTTGGGATTCACAGCGGTGATGACCTTAATCGGAACAAATAGTAATAGTTAGGAATTCGTCACATTGTATGTGCCTTGTTTGTGCTCTGTTTGAAGGATCCTTTTGTCACTAGCCATATGAGGTAAATATTGTTGCTCCTAGGGAGAGGAGAGGTGCTTATCGAAGAGGTTTATGGGTGGTTTGTCCCGACAAGAGCTCGTTGGATGCCTTGTAGTCCAGTTCGAGTCTGGACATCAAGATGACCTATAGGCCAGTTCGAGTCTGTAAATTACGATGCCTTGTTTTTGTGTGGCTGGATGACTTGTATGCTCAACTGCAAGAGTACTCCTAGGCCAGTTCAAGTCTGGAAGTTGGAGATAGCTAAAAGGCTTCTTGTAATATTGATTATCTAACCGTTTTACTCTTTTGCAGCATAGCCTTAGACAACATGGGCAGATGGGGACAAACGTTGGTTTCAAAGTCAGATTATGTTATAGGCTGCCTGTGTGCTTCTGAATAAGAAGTGTTTTCAGTCTTTCCCCTTGTTTTCTACCAAATTCGGCCTACCCTCATATTGTGTGTGCTTGTGATGATTTCGGCCCCTATTATGTGTGTTTGATGCTTGTGGTTTTAACTGGATATCTTAGCTGGTTTTAGTTGTTGATCTTTTGGTTATTGAGAGATGTTTGATTGGGAATCCCTAAGACTTATGATGCTGTGACCCTACTGAGATTCTTGTAATCTCATCGCTTCTTTTCTCTCTTTTTGCAAGCTTAGGTGTGTGCTTTGTTACTGGTACCAAAGGTGTGAGATTAAAGCTGCACGGCTGGACGAATTTGCACTTCATTTGCATCCCTTTCCTGTAGAATGCGCATGCCATGTCCTTGAATTTTTGTGGATTTGCATTCTGGCTTTCCAATCTGTGTTCCTCCTTCATTGTTGCTTCTAAAATAGACATGATACTATTGGTTGATGTTTTGAGATTCTTATGGGACTTGTGTGTTATGTTTCCACTTGTTTTCAATGTTAATGTAAGTCTTTTGCTGATGTTTTCTTTCACTCCTTATAAACCAAAATTTCATTAATGTATAAACATGCTCAAACCTTTAAATAACATATGAATCAACCAACAAAATTGACAATTAGATGACTTGAGCCTTGTGGTATAGGACCTTGCGAGATCTTATATGGGTTTCACAGCTGTAGGGGTCCTAATAGGTTGGGTTTGGGTCCTTACAATAAAAATCGACAAAGGTATAGGGCATGTCGATTTCATATATAAGGAAGATTCAAAAGATGAATTCATAATATTATAACATAAATAGGTGCCAAACAATCATACGAATAAGAGGAACAACAGCAGAAACCAATTTAAGGGTCAATCAAGGAATTTCGGCGCCAACACCATCTAAATTGCGATAACAACAAACATAGGGAAGAACTAACCTTTTGATGATGAAACCAAGATAACAAGATAGAGGAGGAAAAGAGGTTTCCAACAAGCTATTATTCAAAGAAATTTGATGAAGGATGAAAGAATTTAGCTACGGTATGTGTTAGGTGAATTTCGGCAACAAGGGTAAGGAAGAAGGGTTATTAGATAATTTTTCCTTTCAAATAGAATATCTGTTTTAAATAAAATATCTCTTTTAATAGAATTATCATTTTAAATAGAATTATCCTTTAATTATCCTTTTAAACTTAAAAGTAGGGAATTATCTCTTAAGTAAACCTCCTTAGACACCTATAAAAGAGTGGCTAACCTATCCCACCTAAACATACCATAACCCACCTAGAAATTTCGAAATTTATTCCCTTCCTCTCAAATTTCGATTTTTGCCTAAATCCTAGCCGAAACTCCTTGATCTTCGTCTTGACATAACTCTCTCATCCTTTATCGAATTTCTACAAATAATAGCTTGTTGGAATGCTCTTTCTGTCCTCTTTCCAACCATATTGGGTTTTCATCTTGAGGTTATTTTTTATTTGTCAAAATTTAAGTCATAATTCGGCAGAATTGCCAAAATCTGCTTGAACTTTAAAATAGCATAACTCTTTCATCGTTTGTTGGACTTTTGCAAATAATAGCTTGTTGGAAACATCTTTCCAATCTATATCTAGAAATGTTGGGTTTTACATCTGGAGGTTAGTTTTTATTTATCATAATTTAGGTCATAATTCGGCGGGATTAAGTTTCAAAATTGTGTGATTCTACCTTCGATTGATTTCTGTTATTGTTCCTCTTATTCGTATGATTGTTTAGCATATATTCATGATGTAAAATAATGAATTCATCCTTTTAATCTTCCCTATTCATGAAATCAGCATGCCCTACCTTTGCCCTATTGATGCCTATCTTGATCAGTTGATTAACCTATTGGATTCTGATCTTGTTTCTTTTGATTGTACATGTTATAAAAACTTGTTCCTTTCTCAATTTCATGAAATCACAACCCCTAACCTTTCTAATGTTGAAATTGCAAGTTGCCCTATAAATCTAAAGGTGTTGCTGAAATTTATATATTGAATTAGGTTGAATAATCAAGTTGATTCTTACTGAGTTTTTGGCCATCACATCACGCATTCAGGGGAAAGATATTGCTATATCTGGATCACTGGAATTTTGTAGGTTAATTGGTATGAATTCCCAATTCCTTTGGCTTTTAATTAAGTTGTCTTGTGGCTTAGTATTGTGTGATTTTTGCCTTGTAATTATTAGGAGATTCTGATCTTATTGGAAGGGCAAAGGATTGCATCTGATTCAGACACGTGAGAGGTAGGATCTTTGCCTCATCGATTCCTTAGATTAACCTTGATTGTATGCTAGATTTGTTGTTGATTTCGGTTTGGTTATCTTTGAATTGAATGCGCAATTGGGTGATTTATTTTTGGGATAATCTGGGAAGTTAGAAGAGTATACATAAAGCTATGATATGCTTACTGATTTGTGATTGTCTTGTGATTTGATTGAGGATCTTTGTTGTGATTTATGTATGTATGTACTGTGTGTATGCGTGTTTGTGCCTTGTTTCTGCTTTGTTTAAAGGATCCTTTTGTCGCTGGCCATGCGAGGTAAGTATTGTTGCTCTTAGGGAGAGGGGAGATGCTTACCGAATCGGGAGGTTTATGGGTGGTTATTCCCAGCAAGAGCTCGTTGGATGTCTTGTAGGCTGGTTCAAGTACAGACGTCAGGAAGGCTTGTAGGCCAGTTCGAGTCTGAACGTCAAGATGTCGTATAGGCCAGTTTGAGTCTAGACATTAGGATGCCCTGTTTGAGAGTGACATGATGACTTGTATGCGCTGCTGCCAGAGTTCTCCTAGGCCAGTTCAAGTTTGGATGTCAGAGACAACTAAAAGGCTTGCTGTAATATTGATTGTCTAACCGTTTTACCCTTTTTGCAGCATAGCCTTGGAGAACATGGGCAGATAGGGACAAACCTTAGTTTTCAAAATCAAATTATGTATAGGCTGCCTGTGTGCTTCTGAAAAAGAAGTGTTTTCAGTCTTTCCCCATGTTTTCTACCAATTTTAGCCTACCCTTACATTGTGTGTGCTTATGTTGATTTCAGCCCCTAATATGTGTGTTTGATGCTTGCGGTTTTAATTAGATATCTTAGCTAGTTTTAGGTGTTGATCTTTTGGTTATCGGGAGATGTTTGATTGGGAATCCCTAGGACTTATGATGCTGTGACCCTACTGAGATTCTTGTAATCTTATCCCTTCTTTTCTCCCCTTTTGCAGGCTTAGATGTGTTCTTTGTTGCTGGTACCAAAGGTGTGTGATCAAGGCTGCACGACAAGACGAATTTCCACCCCTTTTCTATTGTATGCGCATGCCATGTCTTTGAACTTGTGTGGATTTGCATTCAGGCTTTCCAATCCCTCGTTCTCTTTTTGTTACTTCTGAAATATGCATGATACTATTGGTTGATGTTTTGAGATTCCTATGGGACTTATGTGTTATGTTTCCACTTGTTTTGAATATTAATATAAGTCTCCGCTGATGTTTTCTTTCACTTCGTATAAGCCAGAAATTCATTGATGTATGAATATGTTCCAACCTTTAAATAGCATATAAATCAACCAATAAAATTGACAATTAGATGACTTGAGCCTTGTGGGATTCAAATAGGACCTTGCGAGGGCTTATTTGGGTTTCACGGTGGTAAGGGTCCTTATAGGTTGGGTTTGGATACTTACAGAATGATTATCGTGATAGGTTCTTTGTGTGTTAACCATGTGATTTATGCATCAACTGTATTTAGTACCACTTATGCATATGATTATTGTGGTTGATGTATTCTTGGTGAGTATAAACCTATGAATTGAGAGTATGTTTCTTGTATTTGAGACCTTAAATTGTTGGTATATTGTGTTGGAAAGGTATTTGTTGAGAGTGTTCATGTTGGGTGAGGATTTGGTACCTAAAATTTGAAAAATAAAAACAATAAGAATCCCAGAAAATGACTTGAGTGAACATTCTTGCCGATATCCCACCAACTAGTCAGTGCTTGTGAGAATCAGTATTGAAAACCCAATGACCTGTTGGTTGATGTACACCAACCGGTCGGACCCTTGATAGTTTGATGTTGATGGCCCACCGACTGGTCAGTTCAGGTACACAAACTGGTCGAACTATTGAGTATTTCCTGCTGAATTCCCACTGACCGGTTATTTGAGGTACATGGACTGGTCGGTCGCTTATGAATACTTTAATTAAGCCCAATTTCATTATAAGTGAAGTCCAACAATGAGTATAACCTTTTGTCATACATCTATCGGTGTTGTGAGGTCTTGAGAATCATGTCCTAAGATTATGGATATGAATGATGAGGATGCTTGCTTGATCATTTCATGCATTTTAGTTTTTATAATTATACGTTATAAGTATCTTCCTAGGTGCAACCAGGTATTGATGATTTCGCTTGGCCAATGCAAGGTAGGTATACAAATTCCTAACTGAGAGAATGTTACCTCCCTTATGTTGTTGTTTGGATGGATTGTTTGTCTATGCCTGAATTCGCTATGACATAACAGGCTGCCTGCATTTGCTAAGACTTAGTAGGCTATGTGTATATGCATATGTATGGAATGGTTATTGAGTGTGATAGCATGTTTTCTCTAATCGATTTCGGATAACACTGGCAGTAGGGGGTTTATACATATTTTTAAAGAAAAAATTTGACTGCCAGTGGGCTCTCATTTACCTTTTGGTGGGGGTGACTTGAGGGTGCTTTGTGATCTACCCCGATAGGTTTTTGAGGCATAGTAGCCCATGTGACGATGTTGTGTGATGTGAATTTATAAAACCGATTGGGCTGGTCCTTATTACTCATGTTTTTACATTTCATGCATTATAGTTTACTGTTTATGAAATTCCTTGATTGCATTGTTAGAATGCATTGACGATAATTGTATTTTAAACCAATTATTTTATAATCGTGTTATTCATATGCCTCTATTCCATCGGATAAACTTAGGACGATATAACTCCCACTAAGTTATTTTGATCTCACCCCATCTTGTTGATCTTTTCAAGGCTAGCTCGTGTGCTTGTAGCAGTTTGTCTTTGAGATCGAGTTTCCCAGTGTTACTCTTAGGGATGTATTGTATCACTTACATGTTTTGGAGGCTCGATATATTTTATGTTTATCATTTTCATACGCTTGTGTTATGCAAGATTTGATCTGACTATGTCTATGAGACTCAGAATTTTGAGTCCTAGAAGTCCAGAAGCCAGTGTAGGTGAAAAGACAACTTTGCTCCTGAAAAAAAGGATGTGTGATGACCGAATTTGGTAAGAAATGTCCAGTAATTAATTTTGATTTTAATTCCCTTTAATCTAGTTCTTTATAGGTTGATAATTACCTTAGAAATTAAAATTCCTAAAATTAAGAGGAGATAATTACAGAATTTAATTCTGATAATTATCTTACTTTAATCAAGACTTTAAAATAATGATTTTAATCCCATAACCACCTTATATAAATAAGAAGGCAGCCACTCAAAAATCTTATACAGAAAACATAAAAAATTCATAAAACCTAAAAACCTTACACCTCCCAATTTCTGCCGAAATCCACTAGAACTTCAAATCAGCATAACTCTCTCATCCTTTGTCGGATTCTTGCAAATAATAGCTTTTTGGAAATTTCTCTTCATCTTCTTTCCAACCATCTTTGGTTTATCATCTGGAGGTTAGTTTGTCTTTGTCGAAAGTTAAATTGTATTTTAACGAAATTGCCAAAATCTGCGTGAACTTCAAAATAGCATAACTCTCTCGTCCTTTGTCGGATTCTTACAAATAATAGCTTTTTGGAAAGCTCTCTTCATCCTATTTCCAGCCATTTGATTTTTTGTTCTGAAGGTTAGATTTTATTTTTCGAAAGTTAAATCGTATTTCGGCGGGATTAAGTTTCAAAATTATGTGATTCTGTCTTCAATTGATTTCTGTTGTTGTTCTTCTTGTTCGTATGATTGTTTGGAATCCATTCATGTTATAAAATCATTATTTCATCCTTTTTATCTTTTCTATACATGAAATCAGTATGCCCTACTCTTGCTCTGTTGTTGCCTATCTTGATCAATTGATTAACCTATTGGATTCTGATCTTGTTTCCTTTGATTGTATAAGTTATAAACACTTAATCCTTCTTTTTTAACATGAAATCACAACCTTTACACCTTGCTTACATGAAATCGCAAATTATCTTGTGTCCTATGCTTAGTGCCAAAATATACATAGTTAAATTGGGGTGGTAATTTAGGTTAAATCTTGTTAAGTTCTTGACTATCACATCACACAAGCACCTGCGGCATCTGACCACTGATTTCTGATAGGTTTGGTGAGTGGAATTGGTAAGGAAATAGGGTAATTACTTGGTTATTGAGTATGCATGCTTAGTTTGGTTTTGTCTTTGCCTTGTGCTGCTATAGGTGGTTCGGAATTATTAAATAAGGGCAAAAGAATAGTTTTTTGTTCTGACACAAAAGCGGTAGGATCTACGCCTCATCGGTTTCTCCAGAGATCCCTGTTGTTTGCTTGTTATTTTTTATACCTACCCTTGTTATTATTACATGCGAATGTATTGTAGGATATTTTCATGAATTGCGGGTTGAGATATGAATCCTATAGGCCATACCGAACCTTTGAGTTAGGTTTTGAGTGCCTGAATTGCATATAATTGTGTTCTGACATGATTGAAGATACCCTGTTATGGTATTATGCTTTGTTCTTGTGTGTCCTTGTACGTGTTTATGTGTCAGGATCCTGTTTCGATGGCCATTCGGGGCAAGCGCTGATGCTCCTGAAAGCCTTGTCCTTGTGTGACTTTGATGCTTGGTCCTTGTGTGGCTGGAAGCCTTGTCCTTTGTGTGGCTTGGATGCCTGGTCCTTGTGTGGCTGGAAGCCTTGTCCTTGTGTGGCTGGAAGCCTTGTCCTTGTGTAGCTTGGATGTCTTCTCCTTGTGTGATAGGATGAATAGGTTTGCTGATTAGCTTGTGTGCTAACCTTTTACCCTTTGTGCTGTAAACCTTGGACAACATAGGTGGAGGGGATAACCTTTCTTTCTTTCTAGTGCCGAGAGTAATCTGATGAGTTTTACCTGCCTGTGTACTTCTGATTTTTGGAAGTGTTGTAGTCCATCTTCAGCCTTAGTTTCGATCCTATTCCTTTGATTGATTCTTAAATTACATGATACCCATAGTTGTGTAGGGATGATCTGATGTTGTTCGGGAGATTTGTGTTTAAGATTTCTATAGATCTTATGGTGTTGTGACCCTACTGAGATTCTTGTTATCTCATCCTATTCTATTCACCATTTTTCAGGCTTAGCTACATCCACTGTCCATGGTACCAGTGTGTGAGATCAAGGCTGCACGGCGGGATGATATTGCATCACATTTGCATACCTGTTCCTTGATTGGCCGCGCATATAATATGAATTATAATTGAACTACTTTCTGGTTTTTCAAGATTCCTCCTTTACTTGTTGCGTCCGATTTATGTTGGGGGTTAACTTGCTGGATATTTGGATCCCTATGGGACTTATGTGTTGTGGATTTATTGATTTTATTTAAAGACTTCAGCTGGTATTTCGTTCACTCCGTATGATACCTGAACATTTGTCCAATATCATGCTCCAATTATTGATAAATATAAAGAATGTACATGCGAAAAATCGAGAATTTGATGAGTAAGCATTGTGGGATTCAGATAGGTTCTGGTTTTTGGGCTTGTTTGGGTTTCACGGTGGTAAGGGCCCTAATCCAAGTAATTAATAATAGGTTAGGAGTTAGGGTCGTTACAAGTTTTGGTAGCGGAACATGGTTTAAGGAATATAATTAGTTATATGCTAACTTGTTTGATGATTTTGTGTTTGTAGGTAAGAACATGCGCACACACTCACTCACTTAGGGGCTAGTACCGAAAGTGAACTAATGCTAAAAAGGGATTGATTTAAATAATGAGAATGATAATTTGATTTGCTGTGTGTTTATGTATGTTCTTATGCTTAGTATGCCTTGATGTGTTTCGGTGAATGATTGTTGTGTTTCTTGTCATTGCCGAGAATGTGTATGTTGTTGGGGCATATTACCAAGTGTCCCTATGTGATTTTTATGTTGCCGAATGTATATGCATGTGATTGCTGATGTGTATTGCCGAATTCATGGGGTGTGAGTTTGCATGATTGCCGAATATGGATTGTGTTAATCCATGCTTGCTTAATGCTTGATGATGATTTCCGAGAGTACTTGTGTGTGATGATATGAGTGACGAGTATGCATTTACATGAGTGTATATGATTTCCAAAATTTGTATATTATTTTCCAGCATATGTGTATCGTTCGGTGCATGCCTCTCTACCAAGTACCACTTCTTATCTTAGTATCATATTTAGTTATGTGTTAAGTAACAATCGTATGCTTGTATAGTATGGCAAGGTCGAATGCTACAAGGGATCGATGGGATAGGTATGGGGTTCAGGCCGAACAACAACTTGTTGAGAAAGAGGAGCCGAATGCACAAACTGAGCAGGGAGGGAAAGTTGAGCCCAAAAACCAACCTGAGGCACCAACCATCGATCATGTGATGGCCCAAATCCTAAACATATTGCAAGGAATTGCTACGAATCAGAAGCATATAGAGGCATAATTTCAGAATGCTCCTACACCCGCACCCGTGGAAGAACTTATTCCACCACTTGAACCTGTACAGCCGGTGCATCCTAAGGAAGCCGAGAGACTTCCCATCGTGTTTACAAAATTGTTGAAGAAAGCTCGACAGTTAGGATGTAAAGATTTCAATGGTTCAACCAGAGCTGCTGCCGCTCGTGAATGGATTGACACCTTATGCCAAGTGTCCTTGGTCTTACGTATCTCAGATGATGACAAGGTTGCCATCGCCACTTTCCTACTTGAGGGAGAAGCCCTTGCATGGTGGAAAGCTGTGAGCTTGCGATTTGGCGATCGTCTGACTACATAGGAGGAATTTTGGTATGAATTCAACGAAAGGTTCTATACGAGATTCCATAAAAGCGAACAACAACGAGCTTTCTACAAGTTTGAACATGGCACCCGTTCGGTGCTGGAATATGAGAAGGCATTAAGGGAGTTGTCCCGATTTGCACCTGAAGAGGATCGGTCACCGTACAAGTTTGCGAGACGATTTCAGGATGGACTGAGTACCGAACTCAAAACCATCGTTGGTATGACACCGGTACAGAATTTGTAAGAACTAATTCTTGTCGCGACTGAAGGCAAAAAGATCATGCAAACCAAGAACCTATCCGTAGCCACTAGTGGTGGATCCTTCAGGCGAGATTCAAAATTTAATCGGCATACGGGACCCTATCCTTTAAGGTCCTATCCTAAGAAAATTAATAGCAATGGAAGTAACAACAAGAAGAATTTTTCTGGTTCGAATTCCAATGGGTCTACGTGGAATTCTTAGAAGCGTCGATGTTACAACTGTGGAAAAATGGGGCATATTTAGAGGGAATGCTAGAAGCCTAGATGTAACAGAGGCGCACCTAGTGCGGGCCGAGGTTGGTATGCTAACCCCACTAAACCGTCAACACGCTCACCGAAAGGACCACCCAACAGATCCACAAGTGACGCGCAACCAAGACCAACAATGCTATTGTGAGACCCTGAATTTTGAGTCCAAGAATTCCAGAAGCTAGTGCAGGTGAAAAAGACCATTTTTCACCTGAAGAAAAGGATGTGTGATGGCCAAAATTGGTAAGAGATGTCTAGTAATTATTTCTGGTATTAATTCCCTTTAAATTGGTTCTTTATTGGTTGATAATTACCTTAGGAAATAAAAACCCTAAGTTTAAGGGAGGATAATAACAGAATTTAATTCTGATAATTATCTCACTTTAATTAAGCCATGAGGATAGGGATTTTAATCCCATAACCATATTATATAAATAGGAAGTCAGCCACACAAAAATCTTAAACTGAAAACACACAAAATTCGTAGGACCTAAAAACCCTACACCTCCCAATTTCTACCAAAATCTTCTTGAACTTCAAACATGCATAACTCTCTCATTGTTTGTTGGATTCCTGCAAATAATAACCTGTTGGAAAACTCTCTTCATCCTCTTTCCAACCATCTAATTTTTTTCATCTGAAGGTTAGTATTTCTTTGTTTAAAGTTAAATCGAAATTCGGCGGAACTGCCAAAATCTTTTTAAACTTCAAACAAGCATAACTCCCTCATTGTTTGTTGGATTCCTGAAAATAATAGCTTACTGGAAAGCTCTCTTCATCCTATTTTCAATAAACTTTCGTTTTTCTTCTGAAGATTAGTATTTCTTTCTTTAAAGATAAATCAAAATTCAGCGGATTTAGGTTTTCAGATTTTTATAATTTTGCCTTTAATATCTATTCACAGTGAAAAATCATGATTTCATCTTTTGAATCTTTTCTAAACATGAAATCAGTATGCCCTATCTTTTCTCTACTGCCCTATTGTTGCCTATCTTGATCAATTGATTATCCTATTAGATTCTGATCTTGTTTCTTTTGATTATACATGTTATAAACCCTTAATCTTTCCTTATTAACATGAGATTGCAACTTCTACAACTTGTTAACATGAAATTGCAACTTGCCTTATTGCCCTATTCTTAGTGCTGAAAATTGTATGATAATTAGGGATGGTAATTCAGGTTGTTTCTTATTAAGTTCTTGGCTATCACATCACAGATCCAAGGGGAAGGCATTCGCATCATCTGATCACTAGTTTCTGATAGATTTGGTGAGTGGAATTGGTAAGGAAATAAGGTATTTAATTGGATATTGGATATGCACACTTAGTTTTGCTTTGGCTTTGGCTTTGGCTTTGCCTTGTGATGCTATAGGTAGTGCAGAATTATTGGATAAAGGTAAGGGAATAAGTTCTTGTTCAGAGACAAGAGATGTAGGATCTAAGCCTTATCAGTTTCTTCAGAGATCTTTGTTGTTTGCTTGTTAATTTTGGTGTCTTTATATGTAATGTTGTATGCGCATATGTTATAGTAGGAATGCTTGATTTTTGGACCAAGGTACGATCCTCTAGGCTATATTGAATCCTTTAAGATAGGATATGAGTGCCTAGTTTGCATGTGTTGTGTGTATTGAATATGTTGATTGTGTTTTGATATGATTAATGATACCCTGTGGGGGTATTATGTTTTGTACTTGCTTGTTGTGCTGGTACATGTTGTGTGTCAGGATCCTTTTCTGGTGGCCATTCGGGGTAAGAGCTGATGCTCCTTGTGAGAGGGGAGGTTCTTACTGGTATGGGAGTCGTATGGGTGGCAATCTCCAGCATGAGCTCGCTAGATGTCTGGTCCTTTTGTTGCAGGAAGCCCTTGTCCTTGTGTGGATTGGCAAAATGAATAGGCTTACTAAATAACTTGTGTGTTAACCATTTACCTTTTGTGCAGTAAGCCTTGGACAACACAGGTGGAAGGGGATGGCCTTTCTTCTTCATTTCCGAGAGCAATCTGATGAGTTCTACCTGCCTGTGTACTTCTGAGTTTTCGGAAGTATTTGTAGTCCTCCTCAGCCTCAGATTCGGCCCTACCCTTTTCAACAGAATTCTTGAATTGGGTGATCCCCTTTAGTTGCTAGGAATGATTTGAGGTGGTTTGGGGAGATTTGTGTTTATGGTTTCTGCAGATCTTATGATGTTGTGACCCTACTGAGATTCTTGTAATCTCATTCTATTGTTTCCACCATTTTCACGTTTAGGTACATTCACTGTTTATGGTACCAGTGTGTGAGATCAAGGCAGTAGGGCGGGACGATATTGCATCACCTTTGCATTCCTATTTCCGTGGTTGCTTGCGCATACAATATGATCATAGATGGGACTACTTTTCTGGTTTTTTTTCAAGATCCCTCTTTTGCTTGTTATATTTTGGAACATGTTGGAGGATTTCTTGCTAGTTATTTGGATCCCTATGGGACTTGTGTGTTTTGATTCCAATAATTGAATTTAAAGACTTTCGCTGATGTTTTATTCACTCCGTATGATACCAGAATAATTTTCCAATATCATGCTCTATTTGTTATTAAACATATAGAACGATCAAGCTAAAAGTCCAAAAAATTTAATGGGTAAGCCTGGTAGGATTCAAATAGGTTCTAGGTGTCTTTGGGCTTATTTGGATTTCCCGATAGTAATGGTCTTAATCGGAGCAAATTTTAATAGTTAGGAATTGGGGTCATTACAGGTGTGGTAGCGGAGGATGGTTTAGGTTATATGATTTATTGTATGTAATGACCCCTTCCACTAGTGTAGTCCAAGGCTTACTGTATAGAAGATTAACGGTTAACACACAAGCTATTCAGTAAGCCTATTTATCTAGTCACATAAAGACAAGTCATCCCAAGCCACACAAGGACAATGGCTTCCTGCCACACAAGGACCAGTCATCTCAAGCCACACAAGGACAAGGGCTTCCTGCCACACAAGGACAGGGCTTCTGGCCACACAAGGACCAGACATCCAACGAGCTCATGCTGGGGATTGCCACCCATATGACTCTCATACCTGTAAGAACCTCCCCTCTCACAAGGAGCATCAACGATTACCCCGAATGGCCACCGGAAAAGGATTTTGACATACAGCATGTAACAGCACACACAAGCAAGTACAAAACATAATAACCCCACAGGGTATCCTTAATCTTGTTAGAACACAATCAACATGTTCAATACACACAACACATGCAAACTAGGCACTCATATCCTATCTTAAGGTATTCGTTATAGCCTAGAGGATCGTATCTTGGTCTGCAATTCAAGCATTCCTACTATAACATATATGCATACAATATTACATGTAAAAGCACAGAAATTAACAAGCAAACAACAAAGATCTCTGGAGAAACTGATGAAGCTTAGATCCTACCTCTCTTGTCTCTGAACAAGAAGTTATTCCCTTGCCTTTATCCAATAATTCTGTACTACCTATAGCATCACAAGGCAAAGCCAAAACCAAACTAAGTGTGCATATCCAATATCCAATTAAATACCCTATTTCCTTACCAATTCAACTAACCAAACCTATCAGAAACTAGTGATCAGATACCGCAGGTACCTCCCTCTTTGATATGTGATGTGATAGCCAAGAACTTAACAAGAAACAACCTGAATCACCATCCCTAATTATCATACAATTTTCGGCACTAAGAATAGAGCAATAGGGAAAATTGCGACTTCATGTTAACAAGTTGTAGGAGTTGCGATCTCATGTTAACAAGGAAGGATTAAGGGTTTATAACATGTATAATCAAAAGAAACAAGATCAGAATCCAATAGGTTAATCAGTTGATCAAGATAGGCAACAATAGGGCAGTAGGGAAAAGTTAGGGCATACTGATTTTATGTATCAAAAAGATTCAAAAGATGAATTAATGATTGTTCACTGTGAATGGATATTAAACAATCATACGAATAAAGGTAACAACATCAGAGATCAATCAAAGGCAGAATTATAAAAATCTGAAAACCTAATTCTGCCGAATTTTGATTTATCTTTAGAGAAAAAAATACTAACCTTTATACAAAAAACAAAAGATGGTTGGAAAGAGGATGAAGAGAGATTTCCAATAAGCTATTATTTGCAGGAATCTTACAAACGATGAGAGAGTTATGCTTGTTTGAAGTTAAAGAAGATTTTGGCAGTTCTTCCGAATTTTGATTTATCTTTAGAGAAAGAAATACTAACTTTCAGAAAAAAAAACAAAAATGGTTGGAAAGAGGATGAAGAGAGATTTCGAACAAGCTATTATTTGCAAGAATCTGACAAACGATTAGAGAGTTATGGTTGTTTGAAATTCAAGAAGATTTTGGTAGAACTTTGGAGGTGTAGGGTTTTTAGGTCCTACGAATTTTGTGTGTTTTTTGTATAAAATTTTGTGTGTCTGACCTCCTATTTATATAAGATGGTTATGAGATTAAAATCCCTATCTTCAAGGCTTAATTAAAGTAAGATAATTATCAAAATTAAATTTTTTAATTATCCCCCCTCAAACTTAGTGTTTTTATTTCCTAAGGTAGTTATCAACCAATAAAGAGTCAAATTAAAGGGAATTAATACCTGAAATAATTACTAGACATACCTTACCAATTTCGGCTGTCACACATCTTTTTCTTCAAAGGCAAAATGGTATTTTTCACCTGCACTGGCTTCTGGACTTCTAGGACTCAAAATTCAGGGTCTCACATTGTATACTAACTAGATTGTTAATTTTAGAAGGTACATGCGCACACACCCACTTACTCAGAGGGCTAATACCAAAAATTAATTAGATGTTAAGAACCTAGTTAGAAATGCTTAGATGTCGTGTCTGATTGATTAACTTGTTGCGTGTCTATGAGTATTTTTATATCTTGTATGATTTAATGTGTTTTTGAGTGTTTAGCTGGGTTTCTTATCATTGTCGAGAATGTGTATTTGTTGGTGCATGCTGCTGAGTATCCCTATGTGATTTCTTACAATTTCCAGGTATGTCTTTATGTATTGTTGTCAAGTTTGCCGAGCATATGATTGATTTGTATGCAAGTCAAGTATGTTTTGTGTGAACCTATGCTTGCCGAATGTGCATATGTGTGAGACATGTTTGTTGCCTAATGCATGATTTTTGTGTATGGTTTGTACTGTTTTTGAGTGCTTATGTGTGTGTTGAGATAATTACCGAGTGTGCATTGCATGTGTGCATGTGGTTTTCAAAATTTCCATACTTGTGTGCATGAGTACTTTGATTTCTAGCATCTGCATATCGTCCGGTGCATGCCTCTCCACCAGGTACCACTTATTTGACGTAATAGCCAAATTGAGGAACAGTCTTGGGAGACTGAGGAATCTATGCGCGCAAAATTTCCTTACTTATTTGTTTAGGTACTTGTGCTAAAATTTCGAGGACGAAATTCTTATAAGGAAGGGAGGATGTAAGACCCCGAATTTTGAGTTCTAGAAGTCCAGAAGCCAGTGCAGGTGAAAAGACCATTTTGCCCCTGAAGAAAAGAATGTATGATGGCCGAATTTGGTAAGGAATGTTTGGTAATTATTTATGGTTATAATTCCCTTTAATCTAAGTCCTTATAGCTAGATAATTGCCCTAGAAATTAAAATCCCTAAAAATAGGGGAAAATAATTAAAGAATTTAAATCTGGTAATTATCTTACTTTAATAAAGCCTTTAAAGTAGTAATCTTAATTCCATACCCATCCATTATAAATAGGAAGCCAACCCCAAAAAAATCATTCATAGAAAACACACAAAACTCGTATAGCTTAAACCCTTACACCTCTCTATAGCTGCCAAAATTCGTTGAAACTTTAAACCAGCATAACTCTTTCATCGTTTGTCGGATCTCTGTAAATAATAGCTTGTTGGAAAGCTCTCCGCATCCTCTTTCCATGTATCTTTGGTTTTTTGTAAGGAGGTTAGTATTTTATTCTCGTAAGATAAGTCAAAACTCGGCGGCACTCTCAAAATCTTTTTGAACTTCAATATAGCATAACTCTTTCATCAGTTGTCAGATTCCTGAAAATAATAGCTTGTTGTAAAGCTCTCTTCATCCTTATTTCCAAAAATATTTGTTTTTGTGTTTTTAAATTTCTAATTATTTGTCAAAAGAAAATTCGAAACTCGGCAGAACTGCCAAAATCTTCTTGAACTTCAATATAGCATAACTCATTCATTGTTTGTTGAATTCCTGAAAATAATAGCTCGTTGGAAAATTCTATTCATCTTCTTTCCAACCATATATTTTTTTTTGTTTGGAATTTCATATTTCTTTGTCAAAAAATAAGTTGAAAATTGGCGGCGGAATTAGGTTTTAAGATTTGTATAATTCTGCCTGTGATTGATCTCTGATGTTGTTGCCCTTATTCATATGATTGTTTAGAATCCATTCATAGTGAACAATAATGAATTCATCCTTTGAAACTTTTCTATACATGAAATCAGTATGCCCTACCTTTGCCCTACTGCCTTATTTTTGACTATCTTGATCAATTGATTAACCTATTGGACTCTGATCTTGTTTCTTTTGATTATACATGTTATAAACCCTTAATCCTTCCTTGTTAAAATGAGATCGCAACTCCTATAACTTGTTAAGTCTAGAAGCCAGTGCAGGTGAAAAAGGTCATTTTACCCCTAAAGAAAAGGATTTGTGATGTCCGAAGTTGATAAGGGATGTCTAGTAATTATTTATGATATTAATTTCCTTTAAATTGATTCTTTATTGGTTGATAATTACCTTAGGAAATAAAACCCTAAGTTTAAGGGGGGATAATTACAGAATTTAATTCTGATAATAATCTTACTTTAATTAAGCCTTGAAGATAGGGATTTTAATCACATAACCATCTTATATAAATAGGAGTCAGCCACACAACAATCTTATACAGAAAACACACAAAATTCGTAGGACCTAAAACCCCTATACCTCCCAATTTCTGCTAAAATCTTCTTGAACTTGAAACAAGCATAACTCTCTCATCGTTTGTCAGATTTCTGAAAATAATAGCTTGTTGGAAAACTCTCTTCATCCTCTTTCCAAATTTTTTTTTCCTCTGAAGGTTAGTATTTCTTTCTCTAAAGATAAATCTAAATTCGGAAGAATTAGGTTTTCAGATTTTTATAATTTTGACTTTGATTGATCTCTGATGTTGTTACCTTTATTCGTATGATTTTTTAATATCCATTCATAGTGAACAATCTTGAATTTATCCTTTGAATCTTTTCTATACATGAAATCAGTATGCCTTACCTTTGCCCTACTGCCCTATTGTTACCTATCTTGATCAATTGGTTAACCTATTGGATTCTAATCTTGTTTCTTTTGATTGTACCTGTTCAGAATTATTGTATAAAGGTATGGGAATAACTTCTTTTTCAGAGACAAGAGAGGAAGGATCTTTGTTGTTTGCTTGTTAATTTCGGTGGCCTTACATTTAATGTTGTATGCTTATATGTTGTAGTAGAAATGCTTGAATTGCAGACCAAGATACGATCCTCTAGGCTATACCGAATCCTTTAAGATAGGATATGACTGCCTAGTTTGCATGTGTTGTGTGTATTGAACATGTTGATTGTGTTCTGATATGATTAAGGATACCCTGTGGGGGTATTATGTTTTGTACTTACTTGTGAGTGTTGGTACGTGTTGTGTGTCAGGATCCTTTTCCGGTGGCCATTCGGGGTAAGCGTTGATACTCCTTGTGAGAGGGGAGGTTCTTACTGGTATGGGAGTCGTATGGGTGGCAATCCCCAGCATGAGCTCGCTGGATGTCTGATCCTTGTGTGGCCAGAAGCCCTGTCCTTGTGTGGCAGGAAGCTCTTATCCTTGTGTTGATTGGGATGACTTGTCTTTGTGTGGAAAAATGAATAGGCATACTAAATGGCTTGTGTGTTAACCATTTACCTTTGTGCAGTAAGCCTTGGATAAGACAAGTGGAAGGGGATGGCTTTTCTTCTTCATTTCCGAGAGCAATCTGATGAGTTCTACCTGCCTGTGTACTTCTGAGTTTTCGAAAGTATTTGTAGTCCCCTCTCAGCTTTAGATTTGGCCCTACCCTTTTTAACTGAATTCTTGAATTGCGTGATCCCCTTTAGTTGATAGGAATGATCTGATGTGGTTTGGGGAGATTTGTGTTTATGGTTTCTGCAGATCTTTTGATGTTTTGACTCTACTGAAATTCTTGTAATCTCATTCTATTATTTCCACCATTTTTCAGGTTTAGGTACATTCACTGTTCGTGGTACTAGTGTGTGAGATCAAGGCAGCACGGCTGGGCGATATTGCATCACCTTTGCATTCCTATTTCATTGGTTGCTTGCGCATACAATATGATCATAGATTGAACTACTTTTTTGGTTTGTTTTCAAGATCCCTCTTTTGCTTGTTATATTTTGGAACAGGTTAGAGGATTTCTTGCTGGTTATTTGGATCCCTATGGGACTTGTGTGTTTTAATTCCAATAATTAAATTTAAAGACTTCTGCTGATGCTTTATTCACTCTATATGATACCAGAATGATTCTCCAATTTCATGCTCCATTTGTTATTAAACATATAGAACGATCATACTAAAAGTCAAAAAAAAATTTAATGGGTAAACCTGGTGGGATTCAGATAGGTTCTAGGTATCTTTGGGCTTGTTTTGATTTCACGGTGGTAATGGCCTTAATTGGTGCAAATTTTAATAGGTAGGAATTGGGGTCATTACAGCTATTCACCCTAAATGATGTCGAGGCTAGTCCTAATGTGGTGACGGTACTATTTCAGTTTTTTCTCAATACACTAAAGTATTATTAGATCCCGGAGCAAATAGATGATTTGTAAGTCCAAGGATAGCACTTAGCACGGATCGGCCTCTATCTCCCTTGACTCCTCCTATTGCAGTTCTGAATCCTTTGGGAGAACAACTAATTTGTGATCTAGTCTACATCAGCTATGCTATACGTATGGGTCCAAATGTACTTGAAGTGGATCTAATTCCATTGGACATTCGAGAGCTGGATGTAATCTTAGGCATGGACTATCTGGCGAAATATCAAGCCCGTATGGAGTGTTTCACCAAACGTGTGTGGTTCATTTTTCCTGATGGTGTTGAGTACTGTTTTGAAGGTGATAGGCGAGTTGTTCCAACTTGCATGATTTCTTGGCTTGATGCAAAACGATTGATCAACAAAGGATGTACAGCATACCTCGCGCATGTACATGATATTTCTAAAGAATCCTCGGATCTAGATTCTGTTCCAATGGTTCGCGAATTTCCAGAAGATATAGTCGGTTTACCACCAGCAAGGGTAGTGGAATTCAGCATTGAGTTAGTTCCTAGAACAAATCTGATTTCCATTCCTCCATATCGTATGACTCCTGCGAAAATGAAGGAACAAAAAACACAATTGGAAGATTTGCTGGATTGTGGTTTCATCCGACCTTGTGTGTCACCTTGGGGAGCACTTGTCTTGTTCGTAAAGAAGAAAGATAGATCGCTGCAATTATGCATCGACTATCGGCAGTTGAATTGTGTGACTGTGAAGAACAAGTACCCTTTTCCACGAATCGACGATTTGTTCGACCAACTCCAGGGTGCAGCCGTGTTCTCCAAGATCGATCTCAGATTTTGATACCCTCAATAGCGAGTTCATGATGCTGTTATTTCGAAGACCGTGTTCAGATCATGATATGGCCATTATGAATTTCTGGTTATGCCATTTGGTTTGACCAATGCATCAGCTATGCTCATGGACCTGATGAATTGTGTGTTCCATGAGTTCCTGGATAAATTTGTGATAGTCTTCATCAACAACATTCTGATTTATTCAAAATCGGAAGAGGAACATGCTAAGCATTTGTGGATTGTGCTGAATGTTTTGAAGGATCGGTGGTTGTTCGCAAAGTACTCCAAATGCGAATTTTAGTTACGTGAAGTTGGTTTCCTTGGCCATGTTGTTTCTGCCCAAGGTGTGTTAGTTGATCCGAAGAAGGTCGAAGCCGTAATTGCTTGGGAACCCCGCGAACTATCAGAGATGTTGATATTCGTAACCTTATTCTATCAGAGATGCATAGTTCGAAGTTTGTTATCCATCTCGGAAGCACTAAAATGTACCGTGTGTGTAAGACCCCGAATTTTGAGTCTTAAAAGTCCAGAAGCCAGTACAGGTAAAAAGACGATTTTGCCCCTAAAGGAAAGGATGTGTGATGGCCAAAATTGGTAAGCTTGTTTAGTAGTTAATTTTGTTTTAAATTCCTTTAGATCTAGGTCCTTATGGATGGGTAATTGCCTTAGAAATCATCTTTAAAGATAGATAGTTGCCTTAGAGATTAAGTCCCTAAAAATAAGGAAGATAATTTAAGAGTTTAATTATCTGGTAAATTATCTTATTTTGATAAAATGAGTAAAAGTAGTAATCGTAATTCTATACTCATTCATTATAAATAGGAAGCCAACCCCACAAAAATCCCTCATAGAAAACTTACAAAATTCGTATGAGCCTAAAACCTATACCTCCCTATAGCAGCCATAATTCGCAGAAATTTTAAACCAGCATAACTCACTCATCATTAGTTGGATCCTTGAGAATAATAGCTTGTTGGAAACTTCTTTTTATTCTTTTTCCAACCATCTTTGAGTTTTTGACAGGAGGTTAGTATTTCTTTCTCAAAGGTTATGTTGAAATTTGGCGGTACTGCCAAATCTTCTTGAAATTCAGAATAGTATAACTCTTTTGTTGTTTGTTATATCTCTGCGAAAAATAGCTTGTTGGAAACCTCTCTTCATGATGTTTCCAACCATCTTTTTTTTTAATCATAAGGTTTTTATTTCTCTGTCTAAGATTAACTTGAAAATCGGTGGCAGAATTAGGTTTTTGCCAAATCTTCTTGAACTTCAAAATAGCATAACTTTCTAATCGTTTGTCAGATCCTTACAAATAATAGCTCGTTGGGAAGATGTTTCCATCCTATTTCCAACCATATATTTTTTTCAGTTTGGATGTAAATATTTACTTGTTTAAGATTAAGTTGAAATCGTGCTGGATATCACAGCACACATCCAAAGGGGAGGCACCTGCAACATCTGATCACTGGTTCTCTGATAGGTTTGGTGGGTAGTATTGGTAAGGAAATAGGGAATTCAGTTGATTATTGAATATGCATGCTTAGTTTGTTTTCGTCTTTTCCTGGTGATATTATAGGTGGTTCAGATTTAATTAGAAAAGGAAAAGGAGTAGCTTCTTGTTCAGAGACAAGAGAGGTAGGATCTACGCCTCATCGGTTTCTCCAGAGACCCCTGTTATTTTCTTGATGTTTTTGTTACCTGCCCTTGTTGTATTGCATGCGATTGGATTATAGGGTGAGAGTATGAAATTCGGAATGAAATATGGATCTCATAGGCTATATCAAACCCCTGAGTTAGGTACTGAGTGCTTGAGTTGTATATGTTATGTGAATTGAATATGCTGATTGTGTTCTGACATGATTGAGGATACCCTATTGTGGTATTATGCTTTGTACTTGCCTGTGTGTGCTTGTACGTGTTTGTGTGTCAGGATCCTGTTCCGGTGGCCATTCGGGGTAAGCGCTGATGCTTCTAGGGAGAGGAGAGGTTCTTACTGGTATGGGAGTTGTATGGGCGGCAAAACCCAATAAGAGCTCGTTGGAGGTCTGGTCCTTGTGTGGCAGGAAGCCCTTATCCTTGTGTGGTTTGGGGTGCTCAAGTCCGTGTGTGGCTTGGGAAGACTTGTCCGTGTGAGACAAGACGACTTACTAGGCTTACTGGTTAGCTTGTGTGTTAACCGTTTATCCTTTGTGCAGTGAGCCTTGGACAACACTGGTGGAAGGGGATGGCCTTTCTTCTTCATTGGCGAGAACAATTTGATGTGTTTCACCTGCTTGTGTACTTCTGAACTTTCGGAAGTGTTTGTAGTCCTCCCTTAACCATAGATTCGGCCCTAACCTTTTCGTTTGATTCTGTTTAGTTGTTTAGGATTGATCTAACGTAAATTGGGAGATTTGTATTTAGAGTTTCTGCAGATCTTATGATGCTGTGACCCTACTGAGATTCTTGTAATCTCATGCCATTGTTGTTTACCATTTTTCAGGCTTAGGTACATCCACTGTTCGTGGTACCAATATGTGAGATCAAGGCTGCACGGCGGGGCGATATCGCATCACATTTTCATACTTGTTACTTGCGCATATAACATGAATGATTGGGAAACTTTCTAGTTTATTTTAAGTACCCTTCTTTGTTTTCTATTTCCGAAAGTTGTTGAAGGATTTCTTGCTGGTTATTTGGATCCCATATGGGACTTGTGTGTTATGAACCCAATGAATTAATTTAAGACTTCCGCTGATGTTTTTATTTACTCCATATGATACCAGAATATGTGTCAATATCATGCTCCAATTGTTGATAAGCAATAAGATTAACAAGCTCAAAATCGGAAATTTATTATTAGCCTGGTGAGATTCAAATAGGTCTTAGGTGCCATTTAGTCTTATTTGGGTTTCACGGCGGTAATGACCTTAATCGGAGCAATTATTAATAGTTAGGAATTGGGGTCGTTACAGGTTTGGTAGTGGAGCATGGTTTAGGGAATATAAAATTGTTATATACTAACTTATTTATTGATTTGGGTGATTTTAGGTAAGAACATGGGCACATACTCACTCACTTAGGGGCTAATATGGAAAGGGAACTAAACCTAAAATGGGATTAAGTTGTAAGGTTTAAATGATAGGAATAATAAACTAATATGCTGATTGTTCATATGCCTTCATATGTCTTTCTTGTCATTACCGAATCTATATGCATGTGATTGATGATGTGAATTGTGGAATATGGATGATGTGTGAGTCTATGCTTGCGTGATGTTTGAGTTATGAGTGGAATTGTCGTGAATACCTTTGCATGTGTGCATGTGATTTCCGAAAATTTGTATATTGTTTTCCAGCATATGCGTATCGTCCGGTGCATGCCTCTCCACCAGGTACCACTCCTTTTACTAGTATTGTATTTAGTATATGTTGAGTAGTAAAGGTGTATTCGTGTAGTATGGCACGCTCGAGGCAACAAAGGGACCAACGGGGTAGGTTTGAGATTCAGCCTGAACAGCAACCTGTTGAGCAAGAGGAGCCAAATGCACAAATGGAGCAGGAAGGGCAAGCTGAGCCCGAAAACCAACCTGAGGCACCAGCCGCACTAGGCATTGACCCTGTTATGGCACAAATCTTAAACGTGTTACAAGGAATTGCTGCAAATCAGCAGCGAATGGAGGCGCAGTTTCAGAATGCTCCTGCGCCTGCACTAGAACCTATTCCTCTACTTGAACCTGTACAGCCGGCACATCATAAGGAGATAGAGAGACTTCCCGTTATGATTACAAAGTTTCTGAAGGAAGCTCGAACACTTGGATGTAAAGATTTTGGTGGATCAGCTGGAGCCGTAGCCGCTCGTGAGTGGATGGACGCCTTATCCTGAGTATCCTTGTTCCTTCATATCTCGGATGATGACAAGGTTTCCATTACTACATTCTTACTTGAAGGAGAAGCCCTCGCATAGTGGACATCTGTTAGCTTGAGATTCGGTGATCGTTTGCCAACGTGGGAAGAATTCCGGTACGAATCCGACGAGAGATTTTATACGAGATTCCATAAAAGCGAGCAGTGACAAGCTTTTTACAAACTTGAATAAGGCACCCGTTCGGTGCTGGATTATGAAAAAGTGTTAAGAGAGTTGTCCCGATTTGCACCTGAAGAAGATCGTACACCGTACCAGCTTGCGAGACGATGTCAGGATGGGTTGAGTACCGAACTAAAAACCATCGTCGGTACGACACCGGTGCAGAATTTACAAGAACTAATTATTGCCGCAACTGAGGCTGAAAAGATCGTGCAAACCAAGAAGTCATCGGCAGCCACTAGTCGCGGATCCTATAGACAAGATTCGAGGTTCAATCGGCGAAGGGGATCCTATCCTTAAAAAATTAATGGCAATTAAAATACCGACCGGAAGAACTTTTTTGGTTCAAATTCCAATGGATCTTCGTGGAGTTTGCAGCAACGGCGATGTTACAACTGTGGCGAGATGGGACATGTTCAGAGGGAATTCCAAAAACCAAGGCAAATCACAGGTGCATCAAACGCAGGCCGAGGTGGGAATGCCAACCCCGCCAGACCACCAACACGCGCACCAGAAGGACCACCCAACGGATCCACAAGTGAGGCACAACCAAGACCGACAAGGCTCTTTACTTTAACTGATGCCGAGGCTAGTCCTGATGTGGTGACAGGTACTATTTCAGTTTTTTCTCAAAATGCTAAAGTATTATTAGATCCAGGAGCAAATAGATCGTTTGTAAGTCCAAGGATAGCACTTAGCACGGATCGACCCCTATCTCCCTTGACTCCTCCTATTGGGGTTTTAACTCCATTGGGAGAGCAACTGACTTGTGATCTGGTCTACATCGGCTGTGCTGTGCGTATGGGCTCGAATTCGAATGTACTTGAAGTGGATCTAATTCCATTAGACATCAGGGAGCTCGATGTGATTTTAGGCATGGATTGCTTGGCGAAATATCAAACCCGTATGGAGTGTTTCACCAAGCGGGTGTGGTTCATTTTTCCTGATGGTACCGAATACTGTTTTGAAGGTGATAGGTGAGTTGTACCAACTTGCATGATTTCCTGGCTTAAGGTGAAGCGATTAATCAACAAAGGATGTACAGCGTACCTCGCGCACGTACATGATATTTCTAAAGAATCCTCAGATCTGGATTCTGTTCCTGTAGTTTGCAAATTTCCAGAAGAATTTCCAGAAGTATTTCCAGAAGACATAGCCGGGGTACCACCATCAAGGGATGACTTTGAGGATTGATTTTTGATTTGTATTGTGATTTTGAGGATCCTTTGTTGTGATTTGTGTATGCGTGTACTATATGTGTATGCGTGTATGTGCCCTGTTTGTGCTTTTTTAAAAGATCTTTTTCTCACTGGCCATGAGAGGTAAGTATTGTTGCTCCTAGGGAGAGGAGAGATGCTTACCGAACCGGGAGGTTTATGGGTGATTATTCCAGCAAGAGCTCGCTGGATGCCTTGTAGGCCGGTTCAAGTCCGGACGTCAGGAAGCCTTGCAGGCCAGTTCGAGTCTGGATGTTAGGTTGCCCTGCTTGAGTGTCAGACTCTTGAGTCCTAAAAGTCCAAAAGCCAGTGCAGGTGAAAACCATTTTTTCCTTGAAGAAAAAGATGTGTGATGGCCAAAATTGGTAAGGGATGTCTAGTAATTATTTATGGTATTAATTCCTTTTAAATTGATTCTTTATTGGTTGATAATTACCTTAGTAAATAAAAACCCTAAGTTTAACAGGGGATAATTACAGAATTTAATTCTGATAATTGTCTTATTTTAATTAAGTCTTGAAGATAGGGATTTTAAACCCATAACCATCTTATATAAATAGGAAGTCAGCCACACAAAAATCTTACACAGAAAACTCACAAAATTCGTAGGACCTAAAAACCCTACACCTCCCAATTTCTGCCAAGATCTTCTTGAACTTCAAGCAAGCATAACTCTCTCATCGTTTCTTAGATTCCTGAAAATAATAACTTGTTGGAAAGTTCTTCTCATCCTCTTTCCAACAATCTTTGGTTTTTTGTCTGAAGGATAATATTTCTTTCTTTAAAGTTAAATCGAAATTCGGAAGAACTTCCAAAATCTTCTTAAACTTCAAACAAGCATAACTCTCTCATCATTCGCCGTATGATGTTATAGGTGGTTCAGATCCCTTGAATAAAGGAAAAAGAATAGTTTATTGTTCAGAGACAAAAGAGGTAAGATTAGATGCTTCATCCATTTCTTCAGAGATCCTTGTTGGATATGGGCTTGTTTGGATTTCACGGCGGTAATTGCCTTAATCAGAGCAAGTTTTAATAGGTAGGAATTGGGGTCATTACAACATGCACACAAGTACTTACAAGTTTCGGAAATCGCATGCACACATGCAAATGCACACTTGATAATCACATTAACACACAAGCACACGACAACAATCACCAATTCATTCGGCAAACATGGATTCACACAAATCATACTCAGCAATCATGAAAAACCACATCCCATGCATTCAGCAATACACATATGTATGCAAATCACACTCGGCAGCACACATCAATAAGCAGCAGATACATGCATATGCATTCAGCACCATTGAAATCATATAGGGACACTCGGCAGGATACTCGGCAATGAGAAAGAAACACAACAAAGCACCCATCAAAACTTCAGCAAAACACATTAAATCATGCAATGCATAAAAGCACACATAAATACACAATAGATCAAATAATGAAAAACATCATCCAAATAATTCAAACCAGGTTTTTAGCATCAGATTATTTTTGGTATTAGCTCGTAACTAAGTGGGTGTGTGCGCATGTACCTACCTACAAACAGAAAACCAACAAAACAGATTAGTATATAACAAATCATATTCCTAAGTCATACTCCGTTACCAAACCTATAAGAACCCACATTCATATTCCCAAAATTGCTCCTAAGTGAGAACCTTACAGCCATGAATAAACCAAACCTACGACCCATCTGTATCTCATAAGGCTTAACCCCTTAGAACTGATTTTAACTTGTTTATTTTTTATGCTTATAATGGTTGGAGCATGATATTGGAAAAGTATTTTGGTATCATACGGAGTGAATTAAAATATCAGCGGAAGTCTTTAAATTTAATCAATGAATTCACAACACACATATCAAACAGGGATCAAAATATCCAGCAAGTAAACCTCTAACATAATTCGGAAACAACAAACAAAAGAGGAATTTGAAAAACCAGAAAATAGTCCAATCATAGTTCATGTTATATGAGCAAGCAATCAAAGAATAGGTATGCAAATGTAATGCGATATCGCCCTGCTGCACAGCCTTGATCTCACATAGTGGTACCAAAAACAACAAATTTACCGAAGCCTAAAAAATGGTGAAAACAACGGAATGAGAATACAAGAATCTTAGTAGGGTCACAACATTATAAGATCTATAGAAATCTTAAACAAACAACTTCCAAACAATATCAGATCATCTCTACACATCTAAGGGATATCACACAATCCATTCAAAGATTTCAAAGGTGTAGGGCCAAAACTAAGGCTAAGGGTGGACTACACACACTTCTGAAAATCAGAAGTACACAGGCAGGAAAAGCTCATCAATCATCTCGGCAATAGGAAAAGGCCATCTCCTTCCACTTGTGGCATCCAGCGAGCTCTTGTTGGGGATTTCCACCAAAACAACTCCCATACTAGTATGAACCTCTCCTCTCCCAAGGAGCATTAGTGCTTACCTCGAATGGCCACCGGAAAAGGATCCTAACTCACAAACGCGTACAAGCACACACAAGGAAGTACAAGACACAATACCACAATGGGGCATCCTCAATAATGTCTAAACACAATCAGCATGTTCAATTCACACAACACATAAAAATTAGACACTCAATCCGCAATTCATGCATACACCATACAAGATATGCGCATACAATATTAACAAGGGTATGCACCGAAATCAACAAGCAAACAACAAAGATCTCTGGAGAAATTGATGAGGCATAGATCCTACCTATCTTGTCTCTGAATAAGAAGCTATTCTTTTTTCTTTATTCAAGGGATCTAAACCACCTATAACATCATAAGACAAAGACAAAACTAAACAAAGCATACATACTCAATACTCAAGTAAATACCCTATTTCCTTACCATTTGCACTCACCAAACCTATTAGAAACCAGTGATCAGATGCCGCAGGTGCCTTCCTCTTGGATGTGTGATGTGATAGGCAAGAACTTAACAAAAATCAACTTGAATTGCTATCCTAGTCATCATACAAGTTTTCGGCATTAAGAAGGGCAGTAGGGAAAATTGTGATTTTATGTATACAAGCCTTAAGGGTTGTGATTTCATGTTAATAAAGAAAGATTAGGTGTTAATAACACATACAATTAAAATGAACAAGATCGGAAACTACTCGGTTTATCAGTTGATCAAAATTAGCAAGAATAGGGCAGAGGGATATAACATGTCGATTTCATGTATAGGGAAGATGCCGCAGACAATTCATTCATTCTTATACAATATAAATGGATGGAAAACAATCATACGAATAAAAGGAACAATAACAGAAATCAATTGAAGGAAGAATCACACAATTCGACACCAAAATTGACAAATTACTACTTGAATTTTGACTAATAAAATCTAACCTTCTGATGAACAACTTAAAAAATCTAGATAGAGGATGGTAAGAGCTTTCTAACAAGTTTTTATTTTCAGAATTCCGACAAAGGATGAGAGAGTTATGCTAGTTTGAAGAAGATCAAGGGAAATTTCTACGACAATAGGGTGTAGGGTTTGATGTTTGACAAAAATTGTGTTTTTGTAATGTGTGTGGGCAAGTGTGGCTGGCTACTCTTTATATAGGGTATTTATAGGATTAAATTTTCTACTTTAAAGGCTAAGGTAAGATAATTATCAGAATTAAATTCTGGAATTATCCTTCCTTAATTTTAGGAATTTTATTTCTTAAAGTAAGTTTGAACCAATAAGGAAATTAATCAAAGTGTAATGAAACAAGAAATGATTACTAGACATTCCATACCATTTTCGTTCATCACACATCCATTTCTTCAGGGGAAAATTGATCCTTTCACCTACACTGACTTTTGGACTTCTAGGACTCAAAATTTAGGGTCTCACATCCTTCCCTCAGAAAAATCTCATCCTCAAAATTTCAGCACAAGTATCTAAACAAATAGGTAAGGAAATTTTTCATGCATAGATTCCTCGGTCTCCCAAGAATGTTCCTCAATTTGGCTATTACACCAAACAACTCGTACCATAGGCATGTTTCAACTATGAAGCTAACGAACCGACCGATCTAGTATGGAAACTGACTATACGGGATAGGATAGGTCTTCAGCAACCTCAACTGGTGGTTCTTCAAGCACATGAGCAGGGACTCGCATATATTTTCTGAACATCGATACGTGAAACACATTGTGAATTCTTTCTATATTCAGAGGTAAGGTAAGTTGGTATACAACAGGGCCGATCCTCTTGACAATGTCATACGCACCAATGTAACGAGGTGCTAGCTTACCACACTGCTGAAAACGAATGACACCTTTCCACGAAGCGACATTCAACAACACTTTGTCACCTAACAAAAATTCCAGCTCCTTTTGTCACCTATCGACATAATTTTTCTGCCGATCCTGGGTCATCTTCAAGACTTTTCTGTGAGACCCTGAATTTTGAGTTCTACAAGTCCAGAGGCCAGTACATGTGTAAAAGACCATTTTGTCCTGGAAGAAAAGGATGTATGATGGCCAAAATTGGTAAGGGATATCTAGTAATCATTTCTGGTATTAATTCCCTTTAAATTGATTCTTTATTGGTTGATAATTACCTTAGGAAATAAAATCCTAAGTTTAAGGGGGGATAGTTACAGAATTTAATTTTGATAATTATCTTACTTTAATTAAGCCTTGAAGATAGGGATTTCAATCCCATAACCATTTTATATAAATAGAAAGTCAGCCACACAAAAATTTTATACAGAAAACATAATATTCGTAGGACCTAAAAACCCTACACCTCCCAATTTCTGCCAAAATCTTCTTGAAATTCAAACAAGCATAACTTTCTCATCATTTGTCGGATTCCTGAAAATAATAGCTTGTTGGAAAGATTTCTTCATCCTATTTCCAAAATTTTTTTGTTTTTGGTCTGAAGGTTAGTATTTTGTTCTTTAAAGTAAAATCGAAATTCGGCAGAATTGCCAAAATCTTCTTGAACTTCAAACAAGCATAACTCTCTCATTGTTTGTCGGATTCCTATAAATAATAGCTTGTTGGAAAGATCTCTTCAGCCTACTTCCAACCATATTTCGTTTTTTTTTCTGAAGGTTAAGATTTATTTCTCTAAAGATAAATCAAAATTTGACAGAACTGCCAAAATCTTCTTGAACTTCAAATAAGCATAACTATCTCATCGTTTGTTGGATTCCAGGAAATAATAGCTTGTTGGGAAGCTCTCTTCATTTCTTTTCAACCATATTTGGTTTTGCATCTGAAGGTTGGTATTTCTTTCTTTAAAGATAAATCAAAATTCGGAGGAATTAGGTTTTCAAATTTTTATAATTCTCTCTTTGATTGATCTCTGATGTTGTTACCTTTACTCGTACGATTGTTTAATATCCATTCATAGTGAACAATCATGAATTCATCTTTTGAATATTTTCTAAACATGAAATCAGTATGCCCTACCTTTTCCCTACTGCCTTATTATTGCCTATCTTGTTTAATTGATTAACCTATTGGATTCTGATCTTGTTTCTTTTGATTATATATGTTATAAACCTTTAATCGTTCCTTGTTAACATGAGATTGCATCTCCTACAACTTGTTAACATGAAATCGCAACTTGCCCTATTGCCCTATTCTTAGTGCCAAAAATTGTATGATAATTAGGGATGGTAATTCAGGTTGTTTCTTGTTAAGTTCTTGGCTATCACATCACACATCCATAGGGTAGGTGCCTGCTGCATCTGATCACTGGTTTCTGATAGGTTTGGTGAGAGGAATTGGTAAGGAAATATGGTATTTATTTGGATATTGGATATGCATACTTAGTTTGGTTTTGGTTTTGGCTTTGCCTTGTGATTCTATAGGTAGTGCAGAATTATTGGATAAAGGAAAGGGAATAACTTCTTAAGTGAAACCCCAAATTTCGAGTCTTAGAAGTCCAGAAGCCAGTGCAGGTGAAAAGACGATTTTTCCCCTGAAGGAATTCATGCCAATCTAATAAATCATCATGCTCCTCTTCAAATTTTTAATAAATCAGAATGTCATTGATGAAGACTATCACAAATTTATCCAGGAATTCATGGAACACACGACTCATCAGATTCATGAACACGGCTGGTGCATTGGTTAAACCAAATGGCATAACCATAAATTCGTAGTGGTCGTATCACGATTTGAATGCATTCTTCGGAATATCAACAACACAAACTCGTAATTGATGGTATTCAGATCTGAGATCGATCTTGGAGAACACAGCTGCACCTTGGAGCTGATCGAACAAATCATCAATGCATGACAAAGGATACTTATTCTTCATGGTCATACGATTCAGTTGCTGATAGTCGATGCACAATCGCAGCAAACCTTCTTTCTTCTTCACAAACAAGATAGGTGCTCCACAAGGTGACATACTGGGTCGGATGAAACCACGATCAAGCAAATCTTCCAATTGCATTTTTAGTTCTTTCATTTTCACAGGAGCCATACGAAATAGATGAATGGAAATTGGATTCATACTAGGAACTAATTCAATGCCGAATTCCACTTCCCTTGCTAGTGGAAAATTGGCTATATCTTCTGGAAATACATTCGGAAATTCGCGAACCACTGGAACAGAATCCATATCCGAAAATTCTTTAGAAACATCATGTATGTGAGAAAGGTACGCTATACATCCCTTGCTGGTTAATCGCTTTGCATCGAGCTAGGAAATCATGCAAGCTGGAACAACTCTTCTATCACCTTCAAAGCAGTACTCAGCACCATCTGGAAAGGAGAACCACACATGCTCTGTGAAACATTCCATTCGGTCTTGATACTTTACCAAACAGTCCATGCCTAAGATCACATCCAGCTCTCGGATGTCCAATGCAATCAAATCCACCTCAAGTACGTTTGGACCCATATGTACACCACAGTCGATGTAGACTTAATCACAAATCAGTTGCTCTCCTAAAGTGATCAGAATCGCAATAGGAGAAGACAAGGGAGATAGAGACTGATCCGTGGTAAGTGCTATCCTTGGACTTAAAAATGACCTATTTGCTCTGGGGTCTAACAATACTTTAGCATTTTGAGAAAAGACTAAAATAGTACCTGTCACCACATCAGGACTAGCCTTGGCATTAGTTAGGGTGAATAGCCTCATTGGTCTTGGTTGCATCTCACTTGTAGATCCAT
This sequence comes from Passiflora organensis, assembly GCA_019739055.1. Classification (NCBI taxonomy): domain Eukaryota; kingdom Viridiplantae; phylum Streptophyta; class Magnoliopsida; order Malpighiales; family Passifloraceae; genus Passiflora; species Passiflora organensis. The sequence goes on along the minus strand of JAEPBF010000133.1, from coordinate 506,589 downwards.
TGAGTGGTCCTTCTAGTGCGCTTGCTTGTGTTTTTGCGAGATTGGCATACCTACCTCGATTAGCATTTGGTGCACTTGTGAGATGCCTCGGTTGGCATCTCACTTGTGCATCTCAGTTTCTCTAAAGATCCTTGTTGTTTGATTGTTAATTTTGGTGCCTTTACATGTAATGTTGTATGTGCATATGTTGTAGTAGGAATGCTTGAACTGCGGACCAAGATGTGATCCTCTAGGCTGTACCGAATCCCTTAAGATAGGTTATGAATGCCTAGTTTGCATGTGTTGTGTGTATTGAACATGTTGATTGTGTTCTGATATGATTAAGGATACCCTGTTGTGGTATTGTGTTTTGTACTTGCTTGTGTGTGCTGGTACGTGTTGTGTGTCAGGATCCTTTTCCGGTGGCCTTTCGAGGTAAGCGCTGACGCTCCTTGTGAGAGAGGAGGTTCTTACAGGTATAGGAGTCATATGGGTGGCAATCCCCAGCATGAGCTCGCTGGATGTCTGGTCCTTGTGTGGCCAGAAGCCCTGTTATTGTGTGGCAGGAATCCCTTGTCCTTGTGTGGGGATGACTTTTCCTTGTGTGGCATGATGAATAGGCTTACTGAATAGCTTATGTGTTAACCATTTACCTTTTGTGAAGTAATCCTTGGACAACATAGGTGGAAGGCGATGGCCTTTCTTCTTCATTGCTGAGAGCAATCTGATGAGTTCTTCCTGCCTGTGTACTTTTGAGTTTTTGGAAGTATTCGTAGTCCCCCCTCTGCCTTAGATTTGGCCTTACCCTTTTTAACTGAATTATTGAATTACGTAATCTCCTTTAGTTGTTAGAAATGATTTGATGTTGTTTGGGGACATTTGTGTTTATGATTTCTGCAGATCTTATGATGTTGTGACCCTATTGAGATTCTTGTAATCTCATTCTGTTGTTTCCACCATTTTTCAGGCTTAGGTACATTCACTGTTCGTGGTACCAGTGTGTGAGATCAAGGCAGCACGGCGGGGTGATATGGCATCACCTTTGCATCCCTACTTCCTTGGTTGCTTGCGCATACAATATGATCTTAGATTGGACTATTTTCTAGTTTTTTTTCAAGATCCCTCTTTTGCTTGTTAGATTTTGGAACATGTTGGAGGATTTCTTGCTGGTTATTTGGATCCCTATGGGACTTGTATGTTTTGATTCCAATAATTAAACTTAAAGACTTGGGCTGATGTTTTATTCACTCCGTATGATACCAGAATGATTATCTAATATCATGCTCCATTTGTTATTAAACATGTAGAACGATCAAGCTAAAAGCCAAAAAATAATTTAATGAGTAAGCCTGGTGGGATTTAGATAGGTTCTAGGTGTCTTTGGGCTTGTTTGGATTTCACGGCGGTAATGGCCTTAATCGGAGCAAATTTTAATAGTCAGGAATTGGGGTCATTACAAGTTTGGTAGCGGAGCATGGTTTAGGCTATATGATTTATTGTATGCTAACTAGATTGTTGTTTTTGGAAGGTACATGTGCACACACCCACTTATTTAGAGGGCTAATACCAAAAATTAATCAGATGTTAAGAATCTGGTTAGAAATGTTTACATGTCATATCTGATTGATTAACTTGTTGTGTGTCTATGAGTATTTTTATGTCTTGTATGATTTGATGTGTTTTTGAGTGTTTAGCTGAGTTTCTTATCATTGTCGAGAATATGTATTTGTTGGTGCATGCTGCTGAGTATCCCTATGTGATTTCTTATCATTTCCAGGTATGCTTTTATGTATTCTTGTCAAGTTTGTTGAGCATGTGATTGATTTGTATGCGAGTCAAGTATGTTTTGTGTGAACCTATGTGTGAGATATGTTTGTTGCTGAAAGCATGAGATGTGGTTTTTCATGATTTCTGTGTATGGTTTGTACTTTTTTTGAGTGCTTATGTGTGTGTTGAGGTAATTGCCGAGTGTGCATTGCATGTGTGCATGTGGTTTCCAAAATTTCCATACTCGTGTGCATGAGTACTTTGATTTCTAGCATCTGCATATCGTCTGGTGCATGCCTCTCCACCAGGTACACTCCTTTTCCTAGTATCGTACTTAGTTATGTGTTAAGTAACAATCGTATGTTTGTATAGTATGCTAAAAGGAATCGACCGGGTAGGTATGAGGTTCAGCAAGAGGAGCCGAATGCACAAATTGAGCAGGGTAGGCAAGCTGAGCCCGAAAACCAACCTGAGGCACCAGCCATCGATCATGTGATGGCACAAGTCTTAAACGTATTGCAAGGAATTGCTGCAAATCAACAACGTATGGAGGCGAAACTTGAGAATGCTTCTGGACCCGTGCCTGTGGAAGAACCTATTCCTCCACTTGAACCTGTACATCCAGCACATCCTGAGGAGGCCGAGAGACTTCCCGTCATGATTACAAAACTATTGAAGGAAGCTCGACAATTGGGATGGAAAGATTTCAATGGTTCAGCCAGAGCTGCTGCCGCTCGCGAATGGATCGACACCTTGTGCCGAGTATCTTTGTTTTTTCGTATCTCTGATGATGACAAGGTAGCCATCGCTACTTTCCTATTGGAGGGAGAAGCCCTCGTATGGTGGACAGCTATGAGCATGCGATTTGGCGATCGTCTGCCTACATGGGAAGAATTTCGATATGAATTTGACCAAAAATTTATACGAGATTCCATAAAAGAAAGCAGCGACAAGCTTTCTACATACTTGAACAGGGAACCCGTTCGGTGCTGGAATATGAAAAGGCATTAAGGGAACTGTCCCGATTTGCACCTGAAGAGGATCGCTCAACGTACCAGTTTGTGAGGCAATTTCAGGATGGGCTGAGTATGGAACTCAAAACCATCGTTGGTACGAACCCGATTTCCATTCCTCTGTATCGTATGGCTCCAACGGAAATGAAGGAACTAAAAACACAACTGGAAGATTTGTTGGATTGCGGTTTCATCCAACCTAGTGTGTAACCTTGGGGAGCACCTATCTTATTCGTAAAGAAGAAAGATGGCTCGTTACTATTATGCATCGACTATTGGCAGCTGAATCATGTGAGTACCGAATGAATAGGAAGTCAGCCACACAAAAAATTTATACATAAAACACACAAAATTCGTAAGATATAAAAACCCTACACCTCCCAATTTCTGCAAAAATCTTCTTGACATTCAAACAAGCATAACTCTCTCATCATTTGTCGGATTCCTGAAAATAATAACTTTTTGGAAAGCTCTTTTTTATCCTCTTTCCAACAATATATGGTTTTTCATCTGTAGATTAGTATTTCTTTTTCTAAAGTTAAATCAAAATTCGTTGGAACTGATAAATCTTCTTAAAATTCAAACAAGCATAACTCTCTCATCGTTTATCGGATTCCTGAAAATAATAGATTGTTGGTAAAATTTCTTCATTCTCTTTCCAAACATCTTTGATTTTTTGTCTGAAGGTTAGTATTTCTTTCTCTAAAGATAAATCAAAATTCTGCAAAATTAGGTTTTCAGATTTTTATAATTCTGCCTTTGATTAATCTCTGATGTTGTTACCTTTATTCGTATGATTGTTTAATATCCATTCATAGTGAAAAATCATGAATTCATCCTTTGAAACTTTTCTATACATGAAATCAGTATGCCCTACCTTTTCCTTACTTCCCTATTGTTGCCTATCTTGATCAATTGATTAACCTATTAGATTCTGATCTTGTTTCTTTTGATTATATATGTTATGAACCCTTAATCTTTTCTTGTTAACATGAGATCGCAACTTCTAGAACTTGTTAACAAGAAATCACAACTTGCCCTATTTCCCTATTCTTAGTGATGAAAAATTGTACGATAATTAGGGATGGTAATTCAGGTTGTTTCTTGTTAAGTTCTTGGCTATCACATGACACATCCAAGGGGGAGGTACCTGTGGCATCTGATCTCCGGTTTCTGATGGGTTTGGTGAGTGGATTGATAAGGAAATAGGATATTTAATTGGATATTGGATGTGCATACTTAGTTTGGTTTTTGCTTGGCCTTGTGATGCTATAGGTAGTGCAGAACTATTGGATAAAGGCAAGGGAATAACTTCTTAAGTGAAACCCTAAATTTTGAGTCTTAGAAGTCCAGAAGCCAGTGCAGGTGAAAAGATGATTTTTCCCCTGAAGGAAAGGATGTGTGATGGACGAAATTGGTAAGATTGTTTAGTAGTAAATTCTTTTTTAAATTCCCTTTAATCTAAGTCCTTATAGATAGATAATTGTCTTACAGATTAAAATCCCTAAAAATAGGGGAAGATAATTAAAGAGTTTAATTATCTGGTAAATTATCTTATTTTGATAAAGTGATTAAAATTAGTAATCATAATTCTATACTCAATCATTATAATTAGGAAGCCAACCCCACAAAAATCATTCATAGAAAACATACAAAATTCGTATAAGCCTAAAACCCTATACCTCCCTATAGCCGCCAAACTTTGCTGAAATTGTAAACAAGCATAACTCTCTTATCTTTCATCGGATCTCTGTAGATAATAGCTTGTTGGAAAGATCTATTCATCTTCTTTCCAACCATATTTGGTTTGTTGTCAGGAGCTTAGTATTTTCTACTCTAACGTTAAGTTGAAATTCAGCGGCACAACCAAATCTTCTTGAAATTCAGAATAGTATAACTCTTTCATCTTTTGTTATATCTCTACAAATAATATCTTTTTGGAAAGCTATCTTCATCCTATTTCTAAAAATATTTTTTTTTTCATCAAGAAGTTAGTATTTCTTTCTCTAAAGATAAGTTGAAAATCGGCGGCAGAATTAGGTTTTCGCAAAATCTTCTTGAATTTGAAAATAGCATAACTCTCTCATAGTTTGTTAAATCCCTAGAAATAATATATTGTTGGAAAGATCTTTTCATCCTCTTTCCAACCATATATATTTTTTTTTTTTGTACGTAAATGTTTTCTTGTCTAAGGTTAAATTGAAAATCGACGATGAAATTTGCATAGTTAATTGGAATGGTAATTCAGGTTGAATCTTGTTAAGTTCCTGGCTATCACATCACACATCCAAGGGGGAGGCACCTGCAGTATCTGATCACTGGTTTCTAATAGGTTTGGTGAGTGGTAGTGGTAAGGAAATAGGGTATTCAATTGATTGTTGAATATGTATGCTTAGTTTGTTTCGTCTTTGCCTTGTGATAATATAGGTGGTTCAGAATTATCTAATAAAGGCAAATGAGTAGCTTCTTGTTCAGAGACAAGAGAGGTAGGATCTATGCCTCATCGGTTTCTCCAGAGACCTCTGTTATTTTCTTGATGTTTTTGTTACTTGGCCTTATTGTATTGCAGACAATTGGATTATAGGGTGAGAGTGTGAAATTCGGAATGAGATATGGATCTCATAGGCTATATCGAACCCTTGAGTTTCAGTACAACATTTCATCCCCAGATCGATGGTCAATCAGAAAGGACGATTCAGACACTCGAAGACATGCTACGAGCGAGTGTATTGGATCAGCAAACCGGTTGGGATCGATACCTGCAATTGGCAGAATTTGCTTACAACAATAGTTTTCATGCAAGCATCGGTATGGCCCCCTATGAAGCACTATATGGAAGACGTTGCAGAACTCCCATTTTCTGGAAAGAAGTAGGCGAGGGATACCTAGACAATCCGGAATTAATTGACCAAGCAACAGAACAATTAAGCTTGATCCGTCAAAGGCTAAAAACAGCCCAGGATCGACAAAAAAGCTACAGCGACAATCGACGAAGGGAGCTTGAATTTGCGGTAGGTGACAAAGTAATTTTGAAGGTTTCCCCATGGAAAAGAGTCCTTCGTTTTCAGCAGCGAGGTAAGATAGCACCTCGCTACATTGGTCCATATGAAATTTTCGAAAGAATCGGCCCTATTGCATATCGACTTGCACTACCTCCAAATATGAAAAGAATTCACAACGTATTTTCCATTTCAATGCTAAGAAAGTATATACGAGATCCTGCTCATGTGCTTAAAGAACTTCCAGGTGAAGTTTCTGAAGACCTATCCTATCCTGTACAGCCAGTTGTCGTACTAAATCGGTCAGTTCGACGGCTTCAGAGTCGAAGCATGCCTATGGTAAGAGTTTTTTGGCGTAATGGCCAAATTAAGGAACAGTCTTGGGAGACTGAGGAATCTATGCGTGCAAAATTGCCTTACCTATTTGATTAGGTATTTATGTTAAAAATTTCGAGGGCGAAATTCTCATAAGGAGGGGAGGATGTGAGACCCCAAATTTTGAGTCTTAGAAGTCCAAAAGCTAGTACAGGTGAAAACACGATTTTTCCCCTGAAGGAAAGGATGTGTGATGGCCGAAATTTGTAAGATTGTTTAGTAGTTAATTCTATTTTAAATTCCCATTAATCTAAGTCCTTATAGATAGATAATTGTCTTAGAGATTAAAATCCCTAACAATAGGGGAAGATAATTAAAGAGTTTAATTATCTGGTAAATTATCTTATTTTGATAAAGTGATTAAAATTAGTAATCATAATTCTATACCCATTCCTTATAAATAGGAAGCCAAACCCACAAAAATCATTCATAGAAAACATACAAAATTCGTATAAGCCTAAAACCCTATACCTCCCTATAGCCGACAAAATTCGATGAAACTTTAAACCAGCATAACTCTCTCATCGTTCATCGGATCCCTGCAAATAATAGCTTGTTGAAAAGTTCTCTTATTATCCTCTTTCCAACCATCTTTGGGTTTTCATCAGGAGGTTAGTATTTCTTTCTCTAAAGTTAAGTTGAAATTCGGCGGCACTGCCAAATATTCTTAAAATTCAGAATAGCATAACTCTTTCATCGTTTGTTATATCTCTACAAATAATAGCTTGTTGGAAAGTTCTCTTCATCCTCTTTCCAAAAATCTATGGTTTTGTTTTAGGAGGTTAGCATTTCTTTCTATAAAGATAAGTTGAAAATCGGCGGTGGAATTAGGTTTTCGCCAAATCTTCTTGAATTTCAAAATAGCATAACTCTCTCATAGTTTGTCAGATCTCTACAAATATTAGCTTGTTGGAAAGATATTTTCATCCTCTTTCCAAAAATATATTTTTTGTTGTTTGGACGTAAATATTTTCTTGTATAAGGTTAAGTTGAAAATAGATGACGAAATTTGCATAGTTAAATGGAATGGTAATTCAGGTTGAATCTTGTTAAGTTCCTGGCTATCACATCACATATCCAAGGAGGAGACACATGCAGTATCTGATCACTGGTTTCTGATACATTTGGTGAGTGGTATTGGTAAGAAAATAGGGTAATCAATTGATTATTGAATATGTACGCTTAGTTTGTTTTCGTCTTTGCCTGGTGATAATATAGGTGGTTCAGAATTATCTAATAAAGGCAAAGGAGTAGCTTCTTGTTCAGAGAAAAGAGAGGTAGGATCTACGCCTCATCAGTTTCTCCAAAGACCCCTGTTATTTTCTTGATGTTTTTGTTACCTGCCCTTGTTGTATTGCATACGATTGGATTATAGGGTGAGAGTGTGAAGGTCGGAATGAGATATGGATCTCATAGGCTATATCGAACCCCTGAGTTAGGTATTGAGTGCCTGGGTTGCATATGTTACGTGAATTGAATATGTTGATTGTGTTCTGACATGATTGAGGATACCCTGTTGTGGGATTATGCTTTGTACTTGCCTGTGTGTGCTTGTACATGTTTGTGTGTCAGGATCCTTTTCAGGTGTGCTTGTACATGTTTGTGTGTCAGGATCTTTTTCAGGTGGCCATTCAGGGTAAGCGCTGATGCTCCTAGGGAGAGGAGATGTTCTTACTGGTATGGGAGTTGTATGGGCGGCAAACCCCAGCATGCGTACGCTGGATATTTGTCCTTGCGAGGCCGGAACCCTATCCTTGCGAGGCAGGAAGCCCTTATCCTTGCGAGGTTTGGGATGCCCTAGTCCGTGTGTGGCTAGAGAAGACTTATCCGTGTGTGGCAAGACAACTTTTCCTTGCAAGGCAAAACGATTAGGCTTACTAATTAGTTTGTGTGTTAACCATCTGCCCTTTGTGCAATAAGCCTTGGACAACACAGGTAGAAGGGGATGGCCTTTCTTCTTCATTCCCGAGAGTAATCTGATGAGTTCTACCTACCTGTGTACCTCTGATCTTTCGAAAGTGTTTGTAGTCCTACCTCAACCATAGATTCGGCCCTAACCTCTTTTTGATTGATTCTTGAATTACGTGATCCCTTTTAATTGTTTAGGAATGATTTAATGTGAATTGGGTGATTTGTGTTTAAGGTTTCTGCAGATCTTATGATGCTGTGATCCTACTGAGATTCTTGTAATCTCATACCATTTTTTTTACCATTTTTCAGGCTTAGGTACATCCATTGTCCGTGGTACCAGTGTGTGAGGTCAAGGCTGAACGGCGGGGCGATATCGCATCACATTTGCATACTTGTTTATTTCCGCATATAACATGAATGATTGGGCTACTTTCTAGTTTATTTTCAGATCCCTCCTTTGCTTGCTATTTTCGAAATATGTTGGAGGATTTCTTGCTGATTGTTTGGATCCTTATGGGACTTGTGTGTTATGAACCCAATGATTTAATCTAAAGACTTCCGCTGATGTTTTATTTACTCCATATGTTACCAGAATGTTTGTCCAATATCATGCTCCAATTGTTGTTAAAAATTAAAATAAATATGCTATAAAAATTGAAAGTTAATGGTAAGCCTGGTGAGATTCAGATAGGTCCTAGGTGTCATTTGGGCTTATTTGGGTTTCACGGCGGTGATGACCTTAATTGGAGCAATTAGTAATAGATAGGAATTGGGGTTGTCACAGGTTTGGTAGCGGAGCATTGTTTAGGGAATATAATTTGTTATATGCAAACTTATTTGTTGATTTTGGTAATTGTAGGTAAGGACATGGGCACACACTCACTCACTTAGGGGCTAATACTGAAAGTGAACTAAGGCTAAAATGGGATTAACTTGTAAGATTTAAATGATGGAAATAATAATCTGATGTGATGCTTGTCCATGTATGTTCTTATGTTTAGTATTCCTTAATATATTTCAGTGGTTGTTAGCTATTTTTCTTGTCATTACCGAATATATATGCATGTGAATGATGACATGTACTGCCGAATGATAGTGGGAGAGTTGATGGAATTGCCGAGAATACCTTTGCATATGTGCATGTGATTTCCGAAAATTTGTATATTGTTTTCCAACATATGCATATCGTCCTGTGCATGCCTCTCCACTAGGTACCACTCCTTTTACTAGTATTGTATTTAGTATGTGTTGAGTACAATTGTATACTTGTGTAGTATGGCACGCTAGAGCCAACAAAGGGATCAATGGGGTAGATTTGAGTTTCAGGCTGAACAGCAATCTGTTGAGCAAGAGGAGCCAAATGCACAAATTGAGCAAGAGGAGCCAAATGTACAAATTGAGCAGGCAGGGCAAATTGAGCAACCTGTTGCCGAATGATTGTGTTCTGACATGATTGAGGATACCCTATTGTGGGATTATGTTTTGTACTTGTCTGTGTGTGCTTGTACGTATTTGTGTGTCAGGATCCTTTTTCGGTGGCCATTCGGGGTAAGCGCTGATGCTCTTAGGGAGAGGAGAGGTTCTTACTGGTATGGGAGTTGTATGGGCGACAAACCCCAGCATGCGCAGGATATCTGTCCTTGCGAGGCCGGAACCCTGTCATTTCGAGAAAGGAAGCCCTTATCCTTGCACGGTTTGGGATGCCCTAGTCCATGTGTGCCTAGGGAAGACTTGTTCGTGTGTGGCAAGACGACTTGTCCTTGCAAGGCAAGATGAATAGGCTTACTGATCAATTTGTGTGTTAACCATCTACCATTTTTGTAGTAAGCCTTGGACAACACAGGTGGATGGGGATGGCCTTTCTTCTTTATTGTCGAGAGTAATCTGATGAGTTCTACCTGTCTGTGTACTTCTTATCTTTCGGAAGTGTTTGTAGTCCTCCCTCAACCATAGATTCAGCCCTAACCTCTTTTTGATTGATTCTTGAATTGCGTGATCCTCTTTAGTTGTTTAGGAATGGTCTAATGTGAATTGAGAGATTTGTGTTTAGGGTTTCTGCAGATCTTATGATGCTGTGACCCTACTGAGATTCTTGTAATCTCATACTGTTGTTTTTACCATTTTTCAGGCTTAGGTACATCCACTGTCCGTGTTACTTGTGTGTGAGGTCAAGGCTGAACGGCGGGGCGATATCGCATCACATTTGCATACTTGTTTACTTCCGCATATAACATGAATGATTGGACTACTTTCTGGTTTATTTTCAGATCCCTCCTTTGCTTGTTATTTCCGAAATATGTTGGAGGATTTCTTGCTGATTGTTTGGATCCTTGTGGGACTTGTGTGTTATGAACCCAATGATTTAATCTAAAGACTTCCGTTGATGTTTTATTTACTCCGTATGTTACCAGAATATTTGTCCAATATCATGCTCTAATTGTTGTTAAAAATTGAAATAAACATGCTATAAAAATCGAAAGTTAATGGTAAGCCTGGTGAGATTCATATAGGTCCTATGTGTCATTTGGGCTTATTTGGGTTTCACGGTGGTGATGACCTTAATCAGAGCAATTAGTAATAGATAGGAATTGGGGTCGTCACACCTTGTTCAGTGACAAGAGAGGTAGGATCTAAGCGTCTTTAGTTTCTCCAGATATCTTTGTGCTTTGCTTGTTAATTTCGGTGCCTTTACATGTAATGTTGTATGTGCATATGGTGTAGTAGAAATGCTTAAATTGCGGATCAAGATGCAATCCTCTAGGCTGTGCCGAATCCCTTAAGATAGGTTATGAGTACCTGGTTTGCATGTATTGTGTGTATTGAACATGTTGATTTTGTTATGACATGGTGAAGGATATCCTATTGTGGTATTGTGTTTTGTACTTGCTTGTGTGTGCTGGTATGTGTTGTGTGTCAGGATCCTTTTCCGATGGCCTTTTGGGGTAAGCACTGATGCTCCTTGAGAGATGGGAGGTTCTTACTGGTATGGGAGTCGTATGGGTGGCAATCCCCATCATGAGCTTGCTGGATGTCTGGTCCTTGTGTGGCTTGAGATGACTGCTCCTTGTGTGGCCAGAAGCCCTGTCCTTGTGTGGCAGGAATCCCTTGTCCTTGTGTGGCTTGGGATGACTTGTCCTTGTGTGGGAAGATGAATAGGCTTACTGAATAGCTTGTGTGTTAACCACAGACGTTTTGTGGAGTAAATCTTGGACAACACAGGTGGAAGGGGATAACCTTTCTTCTTCATTGCCGAGAGCAATCTGATCAGTTCTACCTGCCTGTGTACTTCAGAGTTTTCAGAAGTATTTGTAGTTCCCTCTTAGCCTTAGATTCGTCCCTACCCTTTGTAACTGAATTCTTGAATTGCGTGATCCCCTTTAGTTGCTAGGAATGATCTGATGTTGTTTGGGAAGATTTGTGTTTATGGTTTCTGCAGATCTTATGATGTTGTGACCCTACTGAGATTCTTGTAATCCCATTCTATTGTTTCCACCATTTTTCAGGCTTAGGTACATTCACTGTTCGTGTTACCAGTGTGTGAGATCAAGGCAGCACGGCAGGACAATATTGCATCACCCTTGCATTCCTATTTCCTTAGTTGCTTGCGCTTACAATATGATCATAGATTGGACTACTTTTCTGGTTTTTTTTTCAAGATCCCTCTTTTGCTTGTTATATTTTAGACCATGTTGGAGGATTTCTTGTTGGTTATTTGGATCCCTATGGGACTTGTGTGTTTTGATTATAATAATTAAATTTAAAAACTTCCGCTGATGTTTTATTCACTCCGTATGATACCAGAATGATTGTCCAATATCATGCTCTATTTGTTATTAAACATATAGAATGATCAAGCTAAAAGTCAAACAAATTTTAATGGGTAAGCCTTGTGTGATTCAAATAGGTTCTAGGTGTCTTTGGGCTTGTTTTGATTTCACGGCGGTAATGTCCTTAATCGGAGCAAATTTTAATAGGTAGGAATTGGGGTCATTACAAAAATACACATGCACACAGATACTTTCAAGTTTCGGAAATCACATGCACACAAGTACTTATAAGTTTCAGAAATCACATGCACACAAGTACTCATGCAAAAAGAATTGAATATGAGACAACGAAGATGGGTAGAGCTGATCAAAGACTACGATTTAATCTTAGAATATCATCCTCGAAAGGAAAATGTTGTTGCTGATGCCTTAAGCCGAAAGTTTCATCCTCCTTCCCCATCGATTTTGGCCTATATGCGCACCCATTACATGCCTATGTTGCTGGATTTGAGGACTAATCGTGTGCATCTTGGCACTGATTATTGTGGTTCATTGTTGGCACAAATCAAAGTCACACCTACCTTGATTGAGGAAATCTAGAATCAGCAATTAGAGGATCCGAACCTAATTGAAATTCAGAAGTAATTTTTTGATGGTGTTGATGCCATAGTTCGTGATTTCAGAATACGACAAGACGAAGTGCTTGTCTTCAGAAACCGGGTATGTGTTCTACAAGATATTGATATTCGTAACCTTATCCAATCGGAGGCACATAGTTCGAAGTTCACTATCCATCCCAGAAGCACTAAGATGTACCGAGATTTAAAGGAGCAGTATTGGTGGCGAAACATGAAATGTCACATTGCTTAGTTTGTTGTCCGATGCCTCGTATTTCAACAAGTAAAAATCGAACATTAACGACCCGCTGCACTACTTCAGTCACTTCTGATTCCAGAATGGAAGTGGGAGCATGTCACAATGGATTTGGTGACCGGTTTGCCTAGATCGCAGCAAGGATACGATGCCATTTGGGTGATTGTGGATTGATTGACGAAATCTGCACACTTCCTCCCTATACATGTGACGGATACACCTGAGAAATTAGCTATTCGTTACTTGAATGAGATTGTTCGATTGCATGGAGTGCCAGTTACCATCGTTTCAGATCGCGACCCTCGTTTCACCTCACGATTTTGGGATAAATTCCAGAATGCGCTGGGTTCCAGATTGAATTTCAGTATGGCATTTCATCCCCAGACCGATGGCCAAACCGAAAGGATGATTCAAACACTCGAAGACATGCTATGAGCGAGTGTGTTGGATCAGTAAACTGGTTGGGATTGATGCCTGCCGTTGGCAGAATTTTCTTACAACAATAGTTTTCATATAAGCATCAATATGGCACCTTATGAAGCATTATATGGGAGACTTTGCAGGACTCCCATTTACTGGAATGAAGTAGGCGAAAGACGCCTAGACAATCCAGAATTGATTGATCAAGCAATGAAACAGTTGAACTTGATTCGACAACGGCTAAAAATAGTGCAGAATCGACAGAAAAACTATGCTTATAATTGACGGAGGAAGTTAGAATTTTTGGTAGGTGACAAAGTGTTTCTGAAGGTTGCCCCATGGAAAGGAATCCTTTATTTTCAGCAGCAAGGTAAGCTAGCACCTCGTTACATTGGTTCGTATAACTTTGTCGAGAGGATTGGCCCTGATGCATACCGACTTTCCATACCTACAAATACGGAAAGAATTCACAATGTGTTCCACATATCTATGTTGAGAAAGTATGTGCAAGACCCTGCTCACGTGCTCGAAGAATCCCCAGTTGTAATTGCTGAAGACCTATCCTATCTAGTACAACCAGTTGCCATACTAGATAGGTCAGTTTGACAGCTTCGCAGTCGAAGCGTGCCTATGGTGCGAGTTGTTTGGCGTAATGGCCAAATTGAGGAACAGTCTTGGGAGACTAAAAAATCTATGCATGCAAAATTTCCTTATCTATTTGTTTAGGTACTTGAGCTAAAAATTTTGAGGACGAAATTCTTATAAAGAGGGGAGGATGTGAGACCCTGAATTTTGAGTCCTAGAAGTCCAGTAGCCATTGTAGGTGAAAAAGACCATTTTTCTCCTGAAGAAAAGGATGTGTGATGGCCGAAATTGATAAAGGATGTCTAGTAATTATTTTTGGTATTAATAACCTTTAAATTAATTCTTTATTTTTTTGATAATTATCTTAGAAAATAAAAACCTTAAGTTTAAGGGGGGATAATTACAGAATTTAATTCTGATAATTATTTAACAATAATTAAACCTTGAAGATAGGGATTTTAATCCCATAAAAATTTTATATAAATAAGACGTCAGTCACACAAAAATTTTATATAAATAAGACGTCAGTCACACAAAAATTTTATAAAGAAAACACACAAAATTCGTAGGACCTAAAAACCCTATACTTTCCAATTTTGCCAAAATCTTCTTGAATTTCAAACAACCATAGCTCTCTCATCGTTTGTCGGATTCGTTCAAATAATAGCTTGTTGGAAAGATTTTTTATCCTCTTTCCAACCATTATTGGTTTTTCTTCTGAAAGTTAGTATTTCTTTTTTTAAAGTTAAAACGAAATTCGGCGAAAATGCCAAAAATTTTTTGAACTTGAAACAAGCATAACTCTCATTATTTTTCGGATTCCTGCAAATAATAGCTTGTTATAAAGCTATCTTCATCCGCTTTCCAACCATTTTCTGTTTTTTTGTTTGAAGGTTAGCAATATTTTCTCTAAAAATAAATCAAAATTCGGCGAAATTAAGTTTTCAGATTTTTTATAATTCTGCCTTTGTTTGATCTCTGATGTTGTTACCTTTATTCATATGATTATTTAATACCCATTTATAGTGAACATTCATGAATTCATTCTTGGAATTTTTTTTATACATGAAATCAGTATACCCTACCTTTGCCCTACTACTTTATTGTTACCTATCTTGATCAAATGATTAACCTATTGGATTCTGATCTTGTTTCTTTTGATTATACATGTTATAAACCCTAAATCTTTCTTTGTGAACATGAGATCGCAACTCCTACAACTTGTTAACATGAAATCGCAACTTACCTATTTCTCTATTCTTAGTGCCAAAAATTGTATGATAATTAGGGATGGTAATTCAGGTTGTTTCTTGTTATGTTCTTGGCTATCACATCACACATCCAAGGAGGAGGTACCTGCGGCATCTGATCACTAGTTTCTGATAGGTTTGGTGAGTGGATTTGGTAAGGAAACAGGGTATTTTAATAGATATTGGATAAACACAGTTAGTTTGGTTTTGGCTTTGCCTTGTGATGCTATAGGTTGTGCAGAATTATTGGATGAAGGCAAGCGAATAACTTCTTGTTCAGAGACAAGAGAGGTAAGATCTAAACCTCATCAATTTCTCTTTAGATCTTTGTTGTTTGCTTGTTAATTTCGGTGCCTTTACATGTAATGTTGTATGCGCATATGTTGTAGTAAGAATACTTGAATTGCGGACCAAGATGCGATTCTCTAGGTTATACCAAATACCTTAAGATAGGATATGATTGCCTAGTTTGCATGTATTGTGTGTATTGAACATGATGATTGTGTTCTGACATGATTGATTAATTATACCCTATGGGGGTTATTATGTTTTGTACTTGCTTGTGTGTGCTGGTACGTGTTGTGTGTCAGGATCCTTTTCCGGTGGCTATTAGGGTAAGCGTTGATGCTCCTTGTGAGAGAGGAGGTCCTTACTGGTATGGGAGTCGTATGGGTGGCACTCCCCACCATGAACTGGCTGGATGTCAGGTCCTTGTGTGGCCAAAAGCCCTGTCCTTGTGTGGCAGGAAGCCCTTGTCCTTGTGTGGCTTGGGATGACTGGTCCTTATTGGCTGGAAGCTCTGTCCTTGTATAGCAGGAAGCCCTTGTTCTTGTGTAGCTTGGGAGGACTTGTCCTTGTGTGGCAAGATGAATAGGCTTATTGAATAACTTGTGTGTTAACCACTTACCTCTTGTGCAGTAAACCTTGGGCAACACAGGTAGAAGGGGATGGTTTTTCTTGAATTATTGAATTGCGTGATCCCTTTTAGTTCCTAGGAATGATCTGATGTTGTTTGGGGAAATTTATGTTTACGGTTTCTGCAGAACTTATGATGTTGTGACCCTACTGAGGTTCTTGTTTTCTCATTCTGTTGTTTTCAACATTTTTCAGGCTTAGGTACATTCACTGGTCATGGAACTAGTATGTGATATTAAGGCAGCATGGCGGGCCGATACTGCATCGCCTTTGTATTCCTAATTCCTTGATTTCTTGCGTATACAATATGATTATAGATTGGACTAATTTTCTGGTTATTTTTCAAGATCCTTTTTTTGCTTGTTATATTTTGAAACATGTTGAACGATTTCTTGCTAGTTATTTGGATCCCTATAGGACTTGTATGTTTTGATTCCAAAAATTAAATTTGATGACTTCTGCTGATATTTTATTCACTCCGTATGATATCAGAATGATTGTCCAATATTGTGCTCTATTTGTTAATAAACATATAGAACGATCATGATAAAAGTCAAAAAAAAATTAATGGGTAAGCCTTGGGGAATTCAGATAGGTTCCAGGTGTTTTTGGGATTGTTTGGATTTTAGAACGGTAATGGTCTTAATCGGAACAAATCTTAATAGGTAGGAATTTGGGTCATTATACTGAATTTTGAGTCTTAAAAGTCCAGAAGCCAGTGCAGGTGAAAATGATCATTTTTCCCCTGAAGAAAACGATGTGTGATGGCTGAAATTGGTAAGGAATGTCTAGTAATTATTTCTGGTATTAATTCTCTTTAAATTGATTCTTTATTGGTTAATAATTACCTTGGGAAATAAGAGCCCTAAGTTTAAGGGGGATAGTTACAGAATTTAATTTTGATAGTTATCTAACTTTAATTAAGCCTTGAAGATAGGGATTTTAATCTCATAACCATTTTGTATAAATAGGAAATCAGCCACATAAAAATCTCACAAAAAAAACACACAAAATTTGTAGGATCTAAAAACCCTACACCTCTTAATTTCTGCCAAAATCTTCTTGAACTTCAAACAAACATAACTTTCTCATCGTTTGTCGGATTCCTAAAAATAATAAGTTTTTGAAAAATTCTTTTCATCCTCTATTCAACCATTTTTGGTTTTTTGTTTAAAGTTTAATATTTCATTCTCTAAAAATAAATCGAAATTTCGCAGAACTGCCAAAATCTTCTTCAATTTCAAACAAGCATGACTCTCTCATCATTTGTCGGATTCGTGCAAATAATAGCTTGTTGGAAAAAAAATTTCATCTTTTTTCCAAAAATTATTGGTTTTTTATCTGAAGGTTATTATTTATTTCTTTAAAGTTAAATCAAAATTCGACGGAACTGTAAAAATCTTCTTATATTTCAAACAGGCATAATTCTCTCAACATTTGTCGGAATCCTACAAATAATAGCTTGTTGGAAAGCTCTATTTATCATCTTTCTAACCATATATTATTTTTTTTCGAAGGTTAGAATTTTTTTCTCTAAAGATAAATCAAAATTCGGTGGAATTAGGTTTTCAAAGTTTTTATAATTCTGTCTCTGATTGATCTCTGATGTTGTTACCTTTATTCATATGATTGCTTAATATCCATTCATAATGAACAATCATGAATTCATCCTTTGAATCTTTTTTATACATGAAATCAGTATGCCCTACCTTTGCTTTACTGCCCTATTGTTGCCTATCTTGATCAATTGAATAACCTATTGGATTTTGATATTCTTTCTTTTGATTATACATATTATAAACCCTTAATCCTTCCTTGTTAACTTGAGATCGCAACTCCTACAACTTGTTAAAATGAAATCACAATTTGCTCTATTGTTAGTGCCGAAAATTGTATGATAATTAAGGATGCTAATTCAGGTTGTTTCTTGTTAAATTTTTGTAGTAAGAATGCTGGAATTGCATACAAAGATGTGATCCTCTAGGCTATACCGAATTCCTTAAGATAGAATATAAGTTCCTAGTTTGCATGTGTTGTGTGTATTGAACATGTAGATTATCTTCTGACATGATTAAGGATACCCTGTTGTTGTATTGTGTTTTGTACTTGCTTGTGTGTACTGGTACGCGTTGTGTGTTAGGATCTTTTCCGGTGGCCATTCAGGTTAAACGCTGATGCTCCTTGTGAGAGGGGAGGTTCTTACTAGTATGGGAGTCATATGGGTGGCAATTATCATAAGCTCTCTAGATGTCTGGTCCTTGTGTGGCCAAAAGCCCTGTCCTTGTGTGGTAGGAAGCCCCTGTCCTTGTGTGGTAAGAAGCCCTTGTCCTTGTGTGGCTTGGGATAACTGGTTCTTGTGTGGCTATAAGCCCTATCTTGAGTGGAATGAAGCCCTTGTCCTTCTGTTGCTTGGGATGACTTGTCCTTGTGTGGCAAGATGAATAGGCTTGCTAAATAGCTTGTGTCTTAACCATTTACCTTTTGTGCAGTAAACCTTGGACCAAACAGGTGGAAGAGGATGACCTTTCTTCTTCATTTCCGAGAGCAATCTGATGAGTTCTACCTGCCCGTGTACTTTTGTGTTTTCGAAAGTATTTGTAGTCCCCCCTTTGATTCGGCCCTACCCTTTTTAACTGAATTCTTGAATTGCGTGATCCCCTTTAGTTGCTAGGAATGATTTGATGTTGTTTGGGAGATTTTGTTTTTAAGGTTTCTGCATATCTTATAGTGTTGTGACCCTACTGAGATACTTTTAATCTCATTTCGTTATTTCCACTATTTTTCAGGTTTAGGTACATTCAATATTCGTGGCATCTATGTGTGAGATCAAGGTTGCAAGGCAGGGCGATATTGCATCACCTTTGCATTCCTATTTCCTTGATTGCTTGCGCATACAACAAGAACATAGATTGGACTATGTTTTTTATTTTTTTTAAAAATCCCTCTTTTGCTTGTTTTATTTTGGAATATGATGGAGGATTTCTTGTTGGTTATTTGGATCCCTATGGGACTTATTTATTTTGATTCCAATAATTAAATTTAAAGAATTCCGCTGATGTTTTATTCACTTCATATGATACCAGAATGATTGTCCAATATCATGCTCCATTTGTTATTAAACATATAGAACGATCATGCTAAAAGTAAAAAAAAAATTAATGGGTAAGCCTGGTGGGATTCAGTTAGTTTCTAGGTGTCTTTGGGATTGTTTGGACTTCACGGCGGTGTTGGTCTAAATCGGAGCAGATTTTAATAGGTAAGAATTGGGGTCATGACATTGAATTTTGAGTCCTAGAAATCCAGAAGCCAGTGCAGGTGAAAAAAACCATTTTTTCCCTATAGAAAAGGATGTTTGATGGCCGAAATTGATAAAGGATATCTAGTAATTATTTCTGGTTTTAATTCTCTTTAAATTGATTCTTTATTTGTTTATAATTACCTTAGGAAATAAAAACCCTAAGTTTAAGAGGGGATAATTACAGAATTTAATTCAGATAATTATCTTACTTTAATTAAGCCTTGAAGTTAGAGATTTTATTCCCATACCCATCTTATATAAATAGGATGTCAACAACACAAAAATCCCATACAAAAAATGAACAAAATTCGTAAGATTCCTATATGTCAAAATCTTAAAAACCTAAAAATCTCCCAATTTCTACCAAAATCTTCTTGAACTTCAAACAAACATAACTCTTTCATCATTTTTCGGATTCCTGAAAATAATAGTTTGTTGGAAATATTTTTTCATCTTCTTTCCAACCATTTATGGGTTTCTATCTGAAGGTTACTATTTCTTTATTTAAAGTTAAATCGAAATTCGGCGGAGATGCCAAAATCTTCTTGAGCTTCGAACAAGCATAACTCTCTCATCGTTTGTAAAATTCCTGAAAATAATAGCTTGTTGGAAAGTTCTCTTCATCCTTTTTCCAACCATCTTGGGGTTTTTTACTGAAGGTTAGTATTTCTTTCTCTAAAGATAAATCAAAATTCGGCGGAACTAGGTTTTTAGATTTTTATAATTCTGTTTTTGATTAATCTCTGATGTTGTTACCTTTATTCCTATGATTGTTTAATATCCATTCATAGTGAACAATCATGAATTCATTTTTTGAATTTTTTATATACATGAAATCAGTATGTCCTACCTTTGCCCTACTGCCCTATTGTTGCCTATCTTGATCAATTGATTAACCTATTAGATTATGATCTTCTTCTTTTGATTATACATGTTATAAACCCTTAGTCCTTCCTTGTTAACATGAGATCGTAACTCCTACAACTTGTTAACATGAAATCGCAACTTTCCCTATTGCTCTATTCTTAGTGCCGAAAATTATATGATAATTAGGAATGCTAATTTAGGTTGTTTCTTGTTAAATTTTTGGTTATCATATCACACATCCAAAAGGGAGGTACCTGCGTCATCTAATCACTGGTTTCTGATAGGTTTGGTGAGTGGAATTGGTAAGGAAATAGCGTATTTAATTTGATAATGGATATGTATACTTAGTTTGGTTTTGGTTTTGCCTTGTGATGTTATAGGTTGTGCAGAATTATTGAACAAAGGCAAGGAAATAACTTCTTGGTCAGAGGCAAGAGAGGTAGGATCTAACCCTCATCAGTTTCTCTAGAGATCTTTCTTGTTTTCTTGTTAATTTCGGTACCTTTACATGTAATGTTGTATGTGCATATGTTGTAGTAGGAATGCTTCAATTACGTACAAGATGCGACCCTCTAGGCCATACCGAATCCTTTAAGATAGGATATGAGTGCCTAGTTTGCATGTGTTGTGTGTATTGAACATGTTGATTGTCTTCTGACATGATTAAGGATACTCTGTTTTGGTATTGTGTTTTGTACTTGCTTGTGTGTACTTGTACATGATGTGTGTTAGGATGTTTTCCGGTGGCCATTCAGGGTAAGTGTTGACGCTCTTTGTCAGAGGAGAGGTTCTTATTGGCGTAGGAGTCATATGGGTGGGAATCAACAGTATGAGCTCGCTGGATGTCTGGTCCTTGTGTGGCTAGAAGCCCTGTCCTTGTCTGGTAAGAAGCCCTTGTCCTTGTGTGGTTTGGGATGACTGGTCTTTGTTTGGCAAATTGAATAGGCTTACTGAATAGTTTGTGTGTTAACCATTTACCTTTGGTGTTGTAAGCCTTGGACAACACAGGTGGAAGTAGATGGGCTTTTTTTTTCTTTGCCGAGAACAATTTGATGAGTTCTACCTGCCTATGTACTTCTGAGTTTCCAGAAGTATTTGTAGTCCCCCTCAGCCTTAGATTCGGCCTTACTCTTTTTAACTGAATTCTTGAATTTCGTGATCCTCTTTATTTGGTAAGAATGATTTGATGTTATTGGAATCCCATAATCACCTTATATAAATAGGAAGTCAGCCACACAAAAATTTTATACAGAAAACACACGAAATTGGTAAGACCTAAAAACCCTACACCTCCCAATTTTTGCTGAAATCCGCTAGAAATTCAAACAAACATAACTCTTTCATAGTTTATCCGATTCCTGTGAATAATAGCTTGTTGGAAATCTCTCTTCATTTTCTTTCCATCCATTCTTTTTTTGTTTGGAGGTTAGTTTTTTCTCTGTTAAAAGTAAATCAAATTTCGGCAGAATTGCCAAAATCTGCTTGAAAATTAAAATAGTATAACTCTCTCATCCTTTGTTGGATTCTTGCGAATAATAGCTTGTTGGAAAGCTTTCTTCATCATCTTTCCAACCATCTTTGGGTTTTTTCTAAAGGTTAGTATTTCTTTCTTTAAAGATAAATCAATATTCAGCGGAATTAGGATTTCAAATTTTTATAATTCTATTTTTGATTGATTTCTGATGTTGTTACCTTTATTCGTATGATTGTTTAATATCCATTCATAGTGAACAATCATGAATTCATCCTTTGAATCTTTTCTATACATAAAATTAGTATGCCCTACCTATGCCCTACTGTCATATTGTTGCCTATCTTGATCAATTGATTAACTTATTGGATTCTGATCTTGTTTCTTTTGATTATACATGTTATAAACCCTTAGTCCTTCCTTATTAACATGAGATCGCAACTCCTACAACTTGTTAACATGAAATCACAACTTGCTCTATTGCGCTATTCTTAGTGCCAAAAATTGTATGATAATTAGGGATGCTAATTCAGGTTGTTTCTTGTTGAATTCTTAGCTATCACATCACATATCCAAGGGGGAGGTACCTGCATCAGCTGATCACTGGTTTCTGGTAGGTTTGGTGAGTGGAATTGGTAAGGAAATAAGATATTTAATTGGATAATGGATATACATACTTAGTTTGGTTTGGGCTTTGCCTTGTGATGCTATAGATTGTGCAGAATTATTGAATAAAGGCAAGGGAATAATTTCTTGTTCTGAGGCAAGAGAGGTAGGATCTATGCCTCATCAGTTTCTCTATAGATCTTTCTTGTTTGCTTGTTAATTTCGGTACCTTTACATGTAATGTTGTATGCGTATATGTTGTAGTATAAATGCTTGAATTACGTACCAAGATGCGATCCTCTAGGCAATACCGAATCCCTTAAGATAGGATACGAGTGCCTAGTTTGCATGTGTTATGTGTATTGAACATGTTGATTGTCTTCTAACATAATTAAGGCTACCCTATTGTGGTATTATGTTTTGTACTTGCTTGTGTGTGCTGGTACGTATTCTGTGTCAGGATCCTTTTCTGGTGGTCATTGGGGATAAGCGCTGATGCTCCTTGTGATAGGGAAGTTCTTATTGGTATGGGAGTGGTATGGGTGGTAATCCCCAGCATGAGCTCGCTGGATGTCTGGTCCTTGTGTGGCCAGAAACCCTGTCCTTATGTGGAAGGAAGCCCTTGTCCTTGTGTGGCTTGAACTTGTGTGGCAAGTTGAATAGGCTTACTGAATAGCTTATGTGTTAACCATTTACGTTTTGTATCGTAAGCCTTGGACAACACAGGTGGAAGGGGATGAGATTTTTTCCTCATTGCCAAGAACAATCTGATGAGTTCTACCTGCCTGTGTACTTTTGAGTTTTCGGAAGTATTTGTAGTCCCACTCAGCCTTAGATTCGGCCCAAACATTTTTAACTGAATTCTTGAATTCTATGATCCCCTTTAGTTGCTAATAATGATCTAATGTTGTTGGAATCCCAAAACCACCTTATATAAATAAGAAGTCAGCCACACAAAAATCTTATACAGAAAACACACAAAATTCGTAAGACCTAAAAACCCTACACCTCCCAATTTCTGTTGAAATCTGCTAGAACTTCAAACAAACATAACTCTCTCATCGTTTATCCAATTCCTGTGAATAATAGCTTGTTGGAAATCTCTCTTCGTTTGCTTTTCATCCATATCTGTGTTTTTGATTGGATGATAGTTTTTTCTCTGTTAAAAGTTCAATCAAATTTTGGCAGAATTGTCAAAATCTGTTTGAATATTAAAGTAGCATAACTCTCTCATCCTTTGTCGGATTCTTGCGAATAATAGCTTGTTGGAAAGATTTCTTCATCCTCTTTCCAACTATTCCATGGGCTTTTGTTTAAAGGTTTGTATTTCTTTCTCTAAAGATAAATCGAAATTCGGCGGAATTAGGTTTTTAAATTTTATATTTCTGTTTTTGATTGATTTCTGATGTTGTTACCTTTATTTGTATGATTTTTTAATATCCATTCATAATGAACAATCATGAATTCATCCTTTGAATCTTTTCTATACATGAAGTTAGTATGCCCTACCTATGCCCTACTGCCATATTGTTGTCTCTATTGATCAATTGATTAACCTATTGGATTCTGATCTTGTTTCTTTTGATTATACATGTTATAAACCTTTATTCCTTCCTTGTTAACATGAGATCGCAACTCCTATAACTTGTTAACATGAAATTGCAACTTTCCCTATAGCTCTATTTTTAGTGCGGAAAATTATATGATAATTAGGGATGCTAATTCAGGTTGTTTCTTGTTTAATTATTGGCTATCACATCACACATCCAAGGGGGAGGTACCTTCATCAGCTGATCACTAGTTTCTGATAAGTTTGGTGAGTGGAATTGGAAAGGAAATAGGGTATTTAATTGGATAATTGATATGCATACTTAGTTTGGTTTTGGCTTTGCCTTGTGATGCTATAGGTTGTGCAGAATTATTGGATAAAGGCAAGGGAATAACTTCTTGTTCACAGACAAGAGAGGTAAGATCTTAACCTCATCAGTTTCTCTATAGATCTTTGTTGTTTGCTTGTTAATTTCGGAACCTTTACATGTAATGTTTTATGCGTATATGTTGTAGTAGGAATACTTGAATTGCGGACCACTATGCGATCCTCTAGGCTATACTGAGAACCTTAAGATAGGCTATGATTGCCTAGTTTGCATGTGTTGTGTGTATTGAACATGATGATTGTGTTCTGACATGATTGATTAATTATACCCCGTGGGGGTATTATGTTTTGTACTTGCTTGTGTGTGCTGGTACGTGTTGTGTGTCAGGATCCTTTTCCGGTGGCTATTAGGGTAAATGCTGATGCTCCTTGTGAGAGGGGAGGTTCTTACTAGTGTGGGAGTTGTATGGGTGGCAATCCCCACCT
Source organism: Passiflora organensis (assembly GCA_019739055.1). NCBI lineage: Eukaryota > Viridiplantae > Streptophyta > Magnoliopsida > Malpighiales > Passifloraceae > Passiflora > Passiflora organensis. The sequence continues at coordinate 482,131 of JAEPBF010000133.1, read as the reverse complement.
TGAACTGGCTGGATGTCAGGTCCTTGTGTGGCCAGAAGCCCTGTCCTTGTGTAGCAGGAAGCCTTTTTCCTTGTGTGGCTTGGGATGACTAGTCGTTATTGACTAGAAGTTTTGTCCTTGTATGGCAGGAAGCCCTTGTCCTTATGTGGCTTGGTATGACTTGTCCTTGTGTGACAAGATGAATAGGTTTACTGAATAACTTGTGTGTTAACCATTTACCTTTTTTGCAGTAAACCTTGGGCAACACAGGTGGAAGGGGATGGTTTTTCTTCTTCATTGCCGAAAGCAATCTGATGAGTTCTACCTGCCTGTGTACTTCTGAGTTTTCAAAAATATTTGTAGTCCCCTCTCAGCCTTAGATTATGTTCAACCCTTTTTAACTGAATTCTTGAATTGCGTGATCCCGTTTAGTTTCTAGGAATGATCTGATGTTGTTTGGGGAGATTTATGTTTATGGTTTCTGCAGAACTTATGATGTTGTGACCCCACTGAGATTCTTGTAATCTCATTCTGTTGTTTTTAATATTTTTCAGGCTTAGGTACATTCACTATTCGTGGAACTAGTGTGTGATATCAAGGCAGCACGGCGGGCCGATATTTCATCACCTTTGCATTCCTATTTCCTTGATTGCTTGCGTATACAATATGATCATAGATTGGACTACTTTTCTGGTTATTTTTCAAGATCCCTTTTTTGTTTGTTATATTTTGGAACATGTTGGAGAATTTCTTGCTGGTTAATTAAGCCTTGAAGATAGGGATTTTAATCTCCTAACCATCTTGTATAAATAGGAAGTCAGCCACATAAAAAGCTCATACAAAAAACACACAAAATTTGTAGGATCTAAAAACCCTACACCTCCTAATTTCTACTAAAATCTTCATGAACTTCAAACAAACTTAACTTTCTCATCCTTTCTCGGATTCTTAAAAATAATAGGTTGTTGGAAAATTCTTTTCATCCTCTTTTTAACCATTTTTGATTTTTTGTCTGAAGGTTAGTATTTCATTCTATAAAAATAAATAGAAATTTGGCGGAAGTGCCAAAATCTTCTTCAACTTCAAACAAGCATAACTCTCTCTTCATTTATCGGATTTGTGCAAATAATATCTTGTTGGAAAAAAAACTGAATTTTTTTCTAAAAATTATTGGTTTTTTATCTGAATGTTAGTATTTATTTCTTTAAAGTTAAATCAAAATTCGGCGGAACTGCCAAAATATTCTTATATTTTAAACAAGCATAACTTTCTCATCGTTGGTTGGATGCCTGCAAATAATAGCTTGTTGGAAAGCTCTATTCATCATCTTTCTAACTGTATACTATTTATTTTTTGAAGGTTAGTTTTTTTTTCTATAAAGATAAATCAAAATTCAGCGAAATTAGGTTTTCAAAGTTTTTATAATTCTTCCTCTGATTGATCTCTGATGTTGTTACCTTTATTCATATGATTGTTTAATATCCATTCATAGTGAACAATCATGAATTCATCCTTGGAATCTTTTTTACACATGAAATCAGTATGCCCTACCTTTGCCCTACTGCCCTATTGTTGCCTATCTTGATCAATTGAATAACCTATTGGATTCTGATCTTCTTTCTTTTGATTATATATGTTACAAACCCTTAATCATTCCTTGTTAACATGACATCACAACTCCTACAACTTGTTAACATGAAATCACAAATTCCTCTATTGCTCTATTCTTAGTGCCAAAAATTGTATGATAATTAAGGATGCTAATTCAGGTTGTTTCTTGTTAAATTTTTGGCTATCATATCACACATCCAAAGGGAAGTTACCTGCAGCATTTGATCACTTGATTCTGATAGGTTTGGTGAGTGGAATTGGTATGAAAATAGGGTATTTAATTGGATATTGGATGTGCATACTTAGTTTGGTTTTGGCTTTGCCTTGTGATGCTATAGGTTGTGCAGAATTATTGAATAAAGGAAAGGGAATAATTTCTTGTTCAGAGACAAGAGAGGTAGGATCTAAGCCTCATCAGTTTCTCTAGAGATCTTTGTTGTTTGCTTGTTAATTTCGGTGTCTTTACATGTAATGTTGTATGTGCAGATGTTGTAGTAAGAATGCTGGAATTGCGTACAAAGATGCGATCCTCTAGGCTATAACGAATGCCTTAAGATAGGATATAAGTGCCTAGTTTGCATGTGTTGTGTGTATTGAACATGTAGATTGTCTTCTGACATGATTAAGGATACCCTGTTGTTGTATTATGTTTTGTACCTACTGGTGTGTGCTGGTACGTGTGTGTGTTAGGAGTTTTTCTGGTGGCCATTCAGGTTAAGTGTTGATGCTCCATGTGAGAGGGGAGGTTCTCACTGGTATGGGAGTCATATGGGTGGCAATCCGCACCATGAGCTCGCTGGATATCTGGTCTTTGTGTGGCCAGAAGCCATGTCCTTGTGTGGTAGGAAGCCTTTGTCCTTGTGTGGCTTGGGATAACTGGTCCTTGTGTGACCAGAAGCCCTGTCCTTGTGTGGTAGGTAGCCCTTGTCCTTGTGTGGCTTGGGATGACTTGTCGTTGTGTGGCAAGATCAATAGGCTTGTTGAACAGCTTGTGTGTTAACCATTTACCTTTTGTGCAGTAAACCTTCGACCACACAGGTGGAAGAGGATGACCTTTCTTCTTCATTGCCGAGAGCAATCTGATGAGTTCTACCTGCCTGTGTACTTTTGAGTTTTTGAAAGTATTTGTAGTCCCCCCTCAGCCTTAGATTTGGCACTACGCTTTTTAATTGAATTGTCGAATTGCGTGATCCCCTTTAGTTGCTAGGAATGATTTGATATTGTTTGGGAGATTTTGTTTTTAAGGTTTCTGCAGATCTTATAGTGTTGTTACCCTATTGAGATTCTTTTAATCTCATTTTGTTGTTTCCACCATTTTTCAGGTTTAGGTACATTCACTGTTCATGGCATCAGTGTGTGAGATCAAGGCTGCATGACAGGGCGATATTACATCACCTTTGCATTCCTTTTTCCTTGATTGCTTGCGCATACAACAAGATCATAAATTGGACTATTTTTTTGGTTTTTTTTTCAAGATCTCTCATTTGTTTGTTTTATTTTGGAATATGTTGGAGGATTTCTTGCTGGTTATTAGGATCCCTATGGGACTTGTGTGTTTTGATTCCAATAATTAAATTTAAAGATTTCTGTTAATGTTTTATTTTCTCTGTATGATACCAGAATGATTGTCCAATATCATGCTCCATTTGTTATTAAACATATAGAACGATCATGCTAAAAGTCAAAAAAAAATATTAATGGGTAAGCCTGGTGGGATTCAGTTAGTTTCTAGGTGTCTTTGGGATTGTTTGGATTTCACGGCGGTATTGGTCTAAATCGGAGCAAATTTTAATAGGTAGGAATTGTGGTCATTACACTGAATTTTGAGTCCTAGAAATCTAGAAGCCAGTACAGGTGAAAAAGACCATTTTTTCCCTGAAGAAAAGGATGTGTGATGGCCGAAACTGATAAGCGATATCTAGTAATTATTTTTGGTATCAATTCCCTTTAAATTGATTCTTTATTGGTTGATAATTACCTTAGGCAATAAATAAGTTTAGGGGGGCATAATTATAGAATTTAATTCAGATAGTTATCTTACTTTAATTAAGCCTTGAAGATAGAGATTTTAATCCCATACCCATCTTATATAAATAGGATGTGAACCACACAAAAATCTCATACAAAAAATGCATAAAATTCGTAGGATTCCTATCTGTCAAAATATTAAAAACCTAAAAACCTCCCAATTTCTGTCAAAATCTCCTTGAACTTCAAACAAACATAACATTTTCATCGTTTGTTGGATTCCTGAAAATAATAGTTTGTTGGAAAGATAACACTTTCCAACCATCTATGGGTTAGTGTCAGAAGGTTAGTATTTCTTTCCTCAAAATTAAATCAAAATTCGGTGGAGATGCCAAAATCTTTTTGAACTTCAAACAAGCATAACTCTCTTATCGTTTGTAAGATTCCTGAAAATAATATCTTGTTGGAAAGCTCTCTTCATCCTTTTTCCAACCATCCTAGAGTTTTTTCCTGAAGCTTAGTATTTCTTTCTCTAAAGATAAATCAAAATTCGGCGAAATTAGGTTTTTAGATTTTTATAATTCCGGTTTTGATTGATCTTTGATGTTGTTACCTTTATTCTTATGATTGTTTAATATCCATTCATAGTGAACAAACATGAATTCATTTTTTGAATCTTTTCTTAGTGTCGAAAATTGTATGATAATTAGGGATGGTAATTCAGGTTGTTTCTTGTTAAGTTTTTGGCCATCACATCACACATCCAAGGGGGAGGTACCTTCGGCATCTGATCACTGATTTCTGATAGGTTTGGTGAGTGGAATTGGTAAGGAAATAGGGTATTTAATTGGATATTGGATATGCATACTTAGTTTGGTTTTGGCTTTGCATTCTGATGATATAGGTAGTGCAGAATTATTGGATAAAGGCAAGGGAATAACTTCTTGTTCAGAGACAAGAGAGGTAGGATCTAAGCCTCATCAGTATCTCCAGAGATCTTTGTTGTTTGCTTGTTAATTTCGGTGCATTTACATGTAATGCTGTATGCGCATATGTTGTCGTAGGAATGCTTGAATTATGGATCAAGATGCGATTCTCTAGGCTATACCGAATCCCTTAAGATAGGATATGAGTGCCTAGTTTGCATGTGTTGTGTGTATTTAACATGATGATTGTCTTCTGACATGGTTAAGCATACCCTGTTGTGGTATTATGTTTTGTACTTGCTTTTGTGTACTAGTACGTGTTGTGTGTCAGGATCCTTTCGTGGTGGTCATTCGGGGTAAGCGTTGATGCTCATTGTGAGAGGGGAGGTTCTTACTGGTATGGGAGTGGTATGGGTGGTAATCCCCAGCATCACCTCGCTGGATGTCTGGTCCTTGTGTGGACAGAAGCTCTATCCTTGTGTGGCAGGAAGCCCTTCTCCTTGTGTGGCTTGGGATTACTTGTCCTTGTGTGGCAAATTGAATAGGCTTACTGAATAGCTTATGTGTTAACCATTTACCTTTTGTGTCGTAAACCTTGGACAACATAGGTGGAAGGGGATGGGCTTTTTTCTTCATTGCCAAGAACAATCTGATGAGTTCTACCTGCCTGTGTACTTCTGAATTTTCGGAAGTATTTGTAGTCCCCTTTAGCCTTAATTTCGGCCCAACCGTTTTTAACTGAATTCTTGAATTCCATGATCCCCTTTAGTTACTAAGAATGATCTGATGTTGTTGGAATCCCATAACCACCTTATATAAATAAGAAGTCAGCCACACAAATATACAGAAAACACACAAAATTCGTAAGACCTAAAAACCCTACACCTCCCAGTTTCTGCTGAAATCCTCTAGAACTTCAAACAAACATAACTCTCTCATCGTTTATCCGATTCTTATGAATAATAGCTTGTTGGAAATATCTCTTCATATTCTTTCCATCCATATTTGGTTTTTTTGTTTGAAGGTTAATTTTTTCTCTGTTAAAAGTTAAATCAAATTTCGGCAGAATTGCCAAAATCTGCTGGAACATTAAAAGAGCATAACTCTCTCATCCTTAGTCGGATTCTTGCAAATAATAAATTTTTGGAAAGCTCTCTTCATCTTCTTTCCATAAATTGTAGGGTTTTTTCTGGAGGTTAATTTTTTCTTTGTTAAAAAATTAAATCGAATTTCGGCAGAATTACCAAAATTTGTTTGAACTTCCAAATAACATAACTCTCTCATCCTTTGTCGGATTCTTGTGAATAATAACTTGTTGAAAAGTCCTGTTCGTCCTCTTTCCATCCTCTTTTGTTTTTTTGTCAGGAGGTTATTGTTTCTTTATCATAAGATAAGTCGGATTTTGACAAGATTATGGTTCAAGATTGTGTGATTTTGTCTTCAATTGATTTCTGTTGTTATTTCTATTATTCGTATGATTGTTTGGCATCTATTCATCTTATAAAATCATAAATTCCTCCTTTTAATCTTTTCTATACATGAAATCAGTATGCCCCTACCCTTTCCCTATTGTTGCCTATCTTGATCAATTAATGAACCAATTGGATTCTTATCTTGATTCTCTTGATTGTATAAGGTTTATAACACTTAATCCCTCTTTGTTAACATAAAATTGCAACCCCTACACCTTGCTAACATGAAATCGCAAACTATCTTGTGTCCTATGCTTAGTGCCAAAATATACATAGTTAAATTGAGTGGTACTTCAGGTTGAATCCTGTTAAGTTCTTGGCTATCACATCACACATCAAAAGGGGAGGCATCTGCGGCATCTGACCACTGGTTTCTGATAGGTTTGGTGACTAGAATTGGTAAGGAAATAGGGTATTCAATTGGTTATTGAGTGTGCATGCTTAGTTTTGTTATATATTTTTCTGGTGACACAATAGGTGGTTTAAAATTATTAAATAAAGTCAAAGGAATAGCTTCTTGTTCAGAGACAAGAGAGGTAGGATCTATGCCTCATCAGTTTCTCCAGAGATCCCTATTGTTTGTTTGTTGTTTTCGATGCATGACCTTGTTATTATTGCATGCGAATTGATTTTAGATATGTGCAAGAATTGCGGATTGAGATATGAATCCTATAGGATATACCGAACCCTTAAGTTAGGTTTTGAGTACCCGAATTGTATATGATATGTGAATTGAGTGAGCTAATTATATTCTGACATGATTGAGGATACCCTGTTATGGTATTGTGCTTGTACATATTTGTGTGTCAGGTTCCTGTTCCGATGGCCATTCTAGGTAAGCGCTGATGCTCCTTGGGAGAGGAGAGGCTCTTACTGGTATAGGAGTTGTATGGGTGGCAATTCCCAGCATGCGCGAACTGGAAGCCTTGTCCTTGTGTGGCATGGATATCCTGTCCTTGTGTGGCAAGGATGCCCTTATCCTTGTGTGGTTTGGGATGACCTTATCCTTGTGTGGTTTGGGATACCCTTGTTCCTGTGTGGATTAGGATGTCTTGTCCTTGTATGGCAGGATGAATAGGCTTACTGATTAGCTTGTGTGCTAACCTTTTACCCTTTGTGAAGTAAGCCTTGGACAACACAAGTGGAAGGGGACGACCTTTCTTTTTTCTATTGCCAAGAGCAATCTGATGAGTTTTACCTGCCTGTGTACTTCTGATTTTTGGAGGTGTTTGTAGTCCACCCACAGAAGTACAAATACTTCTGAAAACTTAGAAGTACACAGGCAGGTAGAACTCATCAGATTGCTCTTGGAAATGAAGAGGAAAGGCCATCCCCTTCCACCTGTGTTGTCCAAGGCTTACTACACAAAAGGTAAATTGTTAACACATAAGCTATTTAGTAAGTCTATTCATCTTTCCACAAAAGGATAAGTCATCCTAAGCTACACAAGGACAAGGGCTTCCTGGCACACAAGGACAGGGCTTCTAGCCACACAAGAACCAGTCATCCCAAGCAACACAAGGACAAGGGCTTCCTGCCACAGAAGGACAGGGCTTCTGGCCACACAAAGGCCAGACATCCAGCGAGCTCATACTGAGGATTGCCACTCATACGACTACCATACAAGTAAGATCCTCCCCTCTCACAAGGAGCATCAGCGCTTACCCAGAATGGCCACCATAAAAGGATCCTGACACATAATATGTACCAGCACACACAAGCAAGTACAAAACACAATACCACAACAAGGTATCCTTAATCATGTTAGAACACAAACAACATGATCAATACACACAACACATGCAAACTAGACACTCATATCCTATCTTAAGGGATTCGGTGCAGCCTAGAGGACCGCATTTTGGTTTTCAATTCAAACATTCCTACTACAACATATGCGCATACAACATTACATGTAAAGGCACCAAAATTAACAATCAAACAATAAGGATCTCTAGAGAAACTGATAAAGCTTAGATCCTACCTCTCTTGTCTTTGAACAAGAAGTTATTTCCTTGCGTTTATCTAATAATTCTACATTGCCTATAACGTCACAAGACAAAACCAAAACCAAACTAAGTATGCGTATCCAATATCCAATTAAATACCCTATTTCCTTACCAATTACACTCACCAAACCTATCAGAAACCAGTGATCAGATGCCGCAAGTACCTCCCCCTTGGATGTGTGATGTGATAGCCAAGAACTTAACAAGAAACAACCTGAATTACCATCCCTAATTATCATATAATTTTCGGCACTAAGAATAGGGCAATAGGGAAAGTTGCGATTTCATGTTAACAAGTTGTAGGAGTTGGGATCTTATGTTAACAAGGAAGGACTAAGGGTTTATAACATGTATAATCAAAAGAAACAAGATCAGAATCCAATCGGTTAATCAATTGATTAAGATAGGCAACAATAGGGCAGTAGGGCAAAGGTAGGGCATACTGATTTCATGTATAGAAAATATTTAAAGGATGAATTCATGATTGTTCACTATGAATGGATATTAAACAATCATACGAATAAAGGTAACAACATCAGAGATTAGTCAACGGCAGAATTATAAAAATTTGAAAACTTAATGCCACCAAATTTCAATTTATCTTTAAAGAAATAAATGCTAACCTTCAGATGAAAAACCATAAATGGTTGGAAAGATGATGAAAATATCTTTCCAACAAGCTATTATTTGTAGGAATCCGACAAACAATGAGTGAGTTATGCTTGTTTGAAGTTTAAGAAAATTTTGGTAGAAATTGGGAGGTGTAGGGTTTTTAGATCCTACGAATTTTGTGTGTTTTCTATATAAGATTTTTGTGTGGCTGACTCCCTATTTATATAAGATGGTTATGGGATTAAAATTGCTATCTTCAAGGCTTAATTAAAGTAAGATAATTATCAGAATTAAATACTGCAATTAGCCTCCCTTAAACTTAGGGTTTTTATTTACTAAGATAATTATCTACAAATAAAGAGTCAATTTAAAAGGAATTAATACCAGAAATAATTACTAGACATCGCTTACCAATTTTGGCCATCACACATCTTTTTCTTCATGGTAAAAATGGTTTTTTTCACTTGTACTAGCTTCTGGACTTCTAGGACTCAAAATTCAGGGTCTCAGAAATTGAGTATTCAATTGGTTATTGAGTATGCATTCTTAGTTTGGTTTTGTCTTTGCCTTGTGATATTATAGGTGGTTCGGAATTATTAAATAAAGGCAAAGGAATAACTTCTTGTTCAGAGACAAGAGAGGTAGGATCTATGCCTCATCGATTTCTCCAGAAATCCCTGTTGTTTGTTTGTTGTTTTCGATGCATTCCCTTGTTATTATTGCATGTAAATTGATTATAGGATATGTGCATGTAAATTGTTGGTTTTACCCTTTGTGCAGTAAGCCTTGGACAACACAGGTGGAAGGGGGCGATCTTTCTCTTTCCTATTGCCGAGAGCAATCTGATGAGTTTTACCTGCCTGTGTACTTCTGATTTTTGGAAGTGTTTGCAGTCCACCCTCAGCCTTAGTTTCGGCCCTATCCCTTTGATTGATTTTTAAATTACGTGATACCCATAGATGTGTAGGAATGATCTAATGTTGTTTGGAAGATTTGTGTTTAAGATTTCTGTAGATCTTATGATGTTGTGACCCTACTAAGATTCTTGTAATCTCATCCTATTGTATTCACCATTTTTCAGGTTTAGGTATATCTACTGTTCGTGGTACCAGTGTGTGAGATCAAGGCTGCATGGCGGGGCGATATCGCATCACATTAACATACATGTTCCTTGATTGCTTGCGCATATTACATGAATTATGATTGGACTATTTTTTCTGGTTTTGAAGGTTCCTCCTTTACTTGTTTCCAATTTATTTTGAGAATTAACTTACTGGATGTTTGAATCCTTATGGGACTTGTGAGTTTGTTTACATGTCCAATATCATGCTCCAATAACTAATGAACATAATGAATGTACATGCTAAAAATCGAGAATTTGATAAGTAAGCCTTGTGGAATGTAGATTCGTCCTGGTTCTTGGGCTTTTCTGAGTTTCATGACGGTAATGACCCTTATCGGGGCAATTAATAATAGGTTAGGATTTGGGGTCATAACAAGCATTCTGGTATTATACGGAGTTAATAAAACATCAGCGGAAGTCTTTAAATTTAATCGATGAATCGACAACACACTAGTCCTATAGGGATCCAAATATCCAGCAATCAAACCTCCAACATTATTCGGAAACAACAAACAAAGGAGGAATCATGAAAAATCAGAAAATAGTCCAATCAATGATCATGTTATATGCACAAGCAACCAATGAGACAGGTATGCAAAAGTGATGCGATATCGCCCCACCATGAAGCTTTGATTCTCAAACACTAGTACCACGAACAGCGAATGTACCTAACCTTTAAAAATGGTGAAAAAAATAGGGTGAGACTACAAGAATCTCAGTAGGGTCATAGCATCATAAGTTCTATAGAAATGTTAACAAAACATCTCCCAAACAACATCAGATCATCCCTACTCATCTAAAGGTATCACTTAATTCAAGAATCAACCAAAAGGGTTAGGGTCGAAACTAAGGTTGAGGGTGGACTACAAACATTTCTGAAAATCAGAAGTACATAGGCAGGAAAAATTCATCAATAATCTCGGCAATAGGAAAAGGTCATCCCCTTCCACCTGTGTTGTCCAAGGCTTCATTGCACAAAGAGTAAAAGGTTAAGCACACAAGCTAATCAGCAAGCCTATTCATCTTGCCACACAAGGACAAGGCATCCAAGCCACACAAGGAAAACGGCATCCAAACAACACAAGGATAAGGGCATCCAAACCAAACAAAGATAAAGGCATCTTGCTACACAAGGACAAGGCGTCTAGCCACATAAGGACTAGGCATCCAGCGCGCGCAAGTTGGGGATTGCCACCTATACAACTCTCATACCAGTAAGAGCCTTCCCTCTCCAAAGGAGCATCAGCGCTTACCCCGAATGGCCACCAGAAAAGGAGCCTGACACACAAATACGTATGAGCACACACAAGCAAGTATAATACAATATACCACAATAGGGTATCTTCAATCATGTCAGAACACAATCAACATAGTCAATGCACAGAACACATACAAATCAGACACTCATAACCTATGTCAAGAGTTTGGTATAGCCTAGAGGACCAGATTTTGATCCAAAGTTCAAGCATACTCTATGCCACATATGCGCATGCAATCATCAATAAGTATATGCACCGAAATCAATAAGAAAACAATAAGGATCTCTGAAGAAACCGATGAGGCATAGATCCTACCTCTCTTATCTCTGAACAAGAAGCTATTCCTTTTCCTTTATTTAATAGATCCGAACCACCTATAGCATCACAAGATAAAGAAAAAACCAAACTAAGCATGCATACTCAATAACAACCTAAATACCCTATTTCCTTTCCAATTCCACTCACCAAACCTATTAGAAACTAGTGATCAGATGTAACAGGTGCCTCCCCCTTGAATGTGTGATATGATAGGCAAGAACTTAACAAGATTCAACCTGAATTACCATCCCAATTAACTATGAAAATTTTAGCACTAAGAGTAGGGTACAATACAAATTGCGATTTCATGCATACAAGGTGTAAGGGTTGCGATTCCATGTTAACAAAGAAGGATTAGGTGTTTATAACATGTACAATCTAAAAAAACAAGATCAGAATCCAATAGGTTAATCAATTGATTAAGATAGGCAACAATAGGGCAAAGGTAGTACATGAAAATTTCATGTATAGGGAAGATCCAAAGGATGAATTCATGATTTTACAATATGAATGGATGCCAAACAATTATATGAACAAGAGGAATAACAACATAAATCAATTGAAGACAGAATCATACAATTTTAGAACCAATCCCGCAGAATTACAACCTATATTACGACAAGGAAAAACTAATCTCCAGATGAAAAACCTAAGATAGTTAGACAGAGGATGAAAAAATCTTTCCAACAAGCTATTATTTGCAAGAATCCGACAAAGGATGAGAGAGTTATGCTTGTTTGAAGTTCAAATAGATTTCGGCAACAATAGGGAGGTGTGAGGTTTTAGGTTTGACGAATTTTGTTTATTTTCTGTGTAAGGTTTAAGTGTGGCCAGCTTCCTCTTTATATAGGGTGGTTATGGGATTAATTTTCATACTTTAAAGGTTTGATTACAGTAAGATAATTATCAGAATTAAATTTTATAATTATCCTCCCTTAATTTTAAGGATTTTATTTTCTAAGGTAATTATCAACCAATAAACAACCAAATCAAAAGGAATTAAAACTATACTGGACATTCCATACCAATTTCGGCCATCACACATCTTTTTCTTTAGGGAAAAAATGGTTTCTTCACCTGCACTGGCTTCTGGACTTACAGGATTCAAAATTTGGGGTCTCACATTATGGACTATTGATTGTGTTTATGGTTTTTGAGTTTCGACCTACCTATGGGATTATGACTCACCTGTGGTTATGATTGTGATTTACTACTTCTGGTCTACCTTTTTTTGTGTACGCTTGTGATTTGTTTAATCTTCTATTAGTATAAGCATTGAACTTATGTACTTTGGGATCTTTTTTATTGGGTTTCTGCAGTTCTTATGATTTTGTGACCCTACTGAGATTCTTATAATCTCACCTCCCTTATTTTTCCCCTTTTACAGGCATAGTATGAGACCTTGATCCTTCCTAGATTAATGTCCAAGAAGTCTAGGTACAAGTACAACTGAAATGACTATTTTGCTCCTTAAAAGTTGGATGCTTGATGGCCAGAAATGTTTGTGACGTTTCTTTCCTATTTTGGTTCATTTCGTTTCCTTCCTCTTTGATTTCTTGCCTATTCTAAAAGTTTCTAGAAGATTTGTTTTCAAATTTTATTCAGAATTATCTCCTCATCATTATCTAAGCATATCTAGGCTTAAAAGTAGGAAATATTAATCCCAAAAGACAAATAAATACAGATGTTTGCCTACCCTTTTCCATACACATAAACCTCTTTTATTTTTTTCGGAAATACACCCTCTTTAACTGCCTTTAGTTGTCGATTTTGCTCCTATAAATCCTAAGCCGAAATTCTTCATCTTTCTTTAGATTTTCTGCATATGATAGCTCGTTGGAATCCACTCATGCTTCCTTTTACTGTGACACCCCGATTTTGTGTCTTAGAACTTCAGATATCAGTGCAGCTGAAATGACCATTTTAACCATGAAGAAATGGATGTGTGATAGCCGAAAATAATATTGAAGGTTCAGTGTTCGTTTCTGATTTCATTTCTCCCTTATTTCATTTCTATGATTAATGGTACATTATCTATTCTTATGAGATAATTCCAGAATTAAATCCTAAATATTTTCTTCTTATATCTATCCTTAAAAGTTGGAAAATTAATCCCATCAAACCTTATAAATATAGTTGTGAGACCCTGAATTTTGAGTCCTAAAAATCCAGAAGCCAGTGCAGGTAAAATGACCATTTTGCCCCTGAAAAAATGGATATGTGATGGCTGAAAATAGTCTAGAAGCTCTTGTAAATATTTCTGGTTTCATTTCCCTTTGATTTGTTTCCGTATTGGTTCAAACTTACCTTAAGAGATAAAATTCCTAAAATTAAGGAAGGATAATTTCATAGTTTAATTCTAATTATTCTTTTACCTTATCTAGCCTTTAAAGTAAGAAAATTAATCTCATAAACACTCTACATAAAGAGTAGCCAGCCACACTTGTCCACACACACCAAAAACACACAAAATTTGTCAAATCTCAAACCCTACACTATACTCTATTGCTGTCGAAATTTCTTAAATCTTTATCCTAGCATAACTCTCTCATCCTTTGTCGGATTTCTGCGAATAATAGCTTGTTGAAAAGAACTTTCCATCCTCTATCTAGCTATCTTGGCTTTTTCATAAGAAGGTTAGCTGTTTCTTATCGAAATTCAAGTTATAATTTGTCAGTTTTGGTGCCAAAATTTTGAGATTCTTCCTTTAATTAATTTTTGTTGTTGTTTCTTTTGTTCATATAATTCTTTGGGAATCAATGGATGCTAAACAATCGTACAAACAAGAATCACATAATCTTGAAACTTAATCCTTCCGAATTACGACCTAAATTACGATAAAGAAAAACTAACCTTTAAACAAAAAGCTCAACTTGGCTAAATATATAACAAAATTTTTTTTTCCAATAAGCTATTATTTGCAAGAATCCAACAGACGATCAAAGAGTTATGCTATTTTGAAGTTCAAGCAGATTTTGGCAATGCTGCTTAATTATGACTAACCTTTGATATAGAAAAACTAACCTCCAGATGAAAACCCCAAAATGTTTGGAAAGAGAACAAAAAGAGCTTTCAAACAAGCTATTATTTCCAGAAATCTGATAAAGGATGAGAGAGTTATGCTAAGATGAAGATCAAGGAGTTTCGGTTAGGATTTAGGCAAAAATCGAAATTTGAGAGGAAGGGGATAAATTTCAAAATTTCTAGGTGGGTTATTTTGGTTTTGTCTTTGCTTTATGATGTTATAGATCGTTCAGATCCCTTGAATAAAGGAAAAGGAATAGATTCTTGTTCAGAGATAAGAGAGGTAGAATCTATGCCTTATTGGTTTCTTCAGAGATCCTTATTGATTGCTTGTTGGATTCGGTGTATGTACTTGTTTTTTATATGCGCATATGTGAGATAGTGTATGCATGAGTTGCAGAATATTTTGAGGATCACTTAGGCTATACCAAACCCTTGAGAAAGATTATATATGCCTAATTTGCATGTGTTGTATGGATTAAACATGCTGATTGTGTTCTGACATGATTAAGGATGCCCTATTGTAGCATTGTGTCTTGTACTTGCTTGTATGTGTCTATGTGTCAGGATCCTATTCCGGTGGCCATTTGGGATAAGTGTTGATGCTCCTTGGGAGAGGAGAGGTTCTCACTAGTATGAGAGTCGTATGGGCGGCAATCCTTAGCTTGTATATGTTGGATGCCTAGTCTTGTGTGCTGGCTAGATACCTTGTCCTGTGTACTGGCAAGATGCCCTTATCCTTGTGTGGTTTGGGTGCCCTAATCCTATGGGTTGTTAAGGATGCCTAGTCCTTTGTGCTGTCTAGATGCCTTGTCTTGTGTGTTGGCTAGATGCCTTGTTCTGCGTGCTGACAAGATGCCTTGTTATGTGTGCTGGCAAGATGAATAGGTTTGTTGATTAGCTTGTGTGCTAACCTTTTACCCTTTGTGCAGCAAAGCTTTGGACAACACAGGTAGAAAGGGATGACCTTTCCTGTTGATTAGATTTATTAAATTACTAGCCTGTGTACTTTTGATTTTCGGAAGTGTTTGTTGTCTACCATCAGCCTTAGCTTTCGGTTCTATCCCTTCTTGGTTGAATAATGAAATGCATGATTCCCTTTACTTGTATAGGCTGATCTAATGTTGTTTGGGAGATATTGGTAAGGATCCCAAATCCTAACCTATTATTAATTGCTTCTATTAGGACCCTTACCATCATGAAACCCAAACAAGCCCGAACCAGGACCTATTTGAATCCCACAAGGCCTATCCATCTAGTTTCGATTTTAGCATGTTAATTCCTTTAAGATTTTAAAGTTTGGAGCATGATATTTGACAAATATTCTAGTATCATACATAGTGAATAAAACATTAGCAGAAGTCTTTAAATTTAATCAATGAATCCATAACACACAAGTCCCATAGGAATCCAAATAACCAACAAGTAAACTGTAAGGATTAAAACCAAACCTGTTAGGACCCTTACCACCATAAAACCCAAATAAGCCCTTGCAAGGTCCTATTTGAATCCCAAAAAGCTCAAGTCACCTAATTGTTAGTTTTATTGGTTGATTTATATCTTATTTAAGGGTTGGAGCATGTTTATACATTAATGAATTTCTGGTTTTTTCGGAGTGAAAGAAAACAACAGCGGAAGACTTATATTAATACTCAAAACAAGTGGAAACATAGCACACAAGTCCCATAGGAATCTCAAAACATCAACCAATAGTATCATGTATATTTCAGAAGCAACAAAAGAGAAAGAGGGATTGGAAAGCCAGAATGCAAATCTACACAAGTTCAAAGACATGGCATGCGCATTCAATAGAAAAGGGGTGCGAATTTGTCTAGCCATGCAGCCTTGATCTCACACCTTTGGTACGAATAACAAAACACACACCTAAGCTTATAAACGGGAGAAACGAAGGGATGAGATTACAAGAATCTCAGTAGAGTCACAACATCATAAGTCCTAGAGATTCCAAATCAAATATCTCCCAGAAACCAAAAGATCAACACCTAAAAGTAGCTAAGATATCTAATTAAAACCGCAAGCATCAAACACACATATTAGGGGCTCAAATCATCACAAGCACAAACAATATGAGCGTAGGCTAAAGTTGGTAGAAAACAAGAGGAAAGACTGAAAACACTTCTTTTTCATAAGCACACTATCAGCTTATACATAATCTGATTTTCAAAACTAAGGTTTGTCTCCATCTACCCATGTTGTCCAAGGTTATACTGCAAAAAGGGTAAAACGGTTAGACAATCAATATTATAGCAAGCCTTTTTGTTATCTCCAACATCTAGACTTGAACTGGCCTAGGAGCACTCTTGTAGCTGTGCATACAAGTCATCCTGCCACTAAAAAACAGGGCATTTTAACGTCCAAACTCGAACTGACCTATAAAGCATCTTGACGTCCAGACTCGAACTGGCCTACAAGGTATCCAGACGTCCGAACTTGAACCAGCCTATAAGGCATCCATCGAGCTCTTGCTGAGAATAACCACCCATAAACCTCCCCATTTGGTAAGCATCTCCCCTCTCCCTTGGAGCATCAATACTTTACCTCGCTTGGTCAGCGACAAAAAAATCTTTCAAACAAAGCACAAACAAGGCACATACATGTATACACACATAGTACATGCATACACACATAGTACATGCATACACAAATCATAACAAAAGATCCTCAATCAAATCACAATACAAATTAGAGATCAATCCTCAAAGTCATTACCAAATTAGGCAACCTATTTCCCTATTAACTTCCAAGATTCCCTATCATCATAATCACATATTCAGCAAGCATATAACCAAGATAGGCAATCGAATTCAATCATATATAAACAATCAAACAATAGGGTAACCAAAGGAACCGATGTGACATAGATCCTACATCTCACATGTCTGAATAAGATGCAATCTTTTGTTTTTCCAATAAGATCAGAATCTCCTAAACAATTACAAGGCAAAGACCACACAATACTAAGCCACAAGACTACATAATTAAAAACCAAAGGCATTGGCAATCATTACCAATTAACCTAACAAAATCAAATAATCCGGATGCAGCAATATCTTTCCCCTGACTGCATGATGTGATGGGAAAAAACTCAGTAAGAATCAACTTGATTATTCACCCTAATTCAATATACAAATTTCGGTAACACCTTAAGGTTTATACGGAAACTTGCGATTTCAACATTAGAGAGCTTAGGGGTTGTGATTTCATGAAATTAAGAAAGGAACAGGTGTTTATAACAAGTACAATCAAAAGAAGCAAGATCATAATCCAATAGGTTAATCAATTGATCAAGATAGGAATCAATAGGGAAAAGGTAGGGAATAGGTAGGGCATGCTGATTTCATGAATATGAAAGATTTAAAGGATGAATTCATGATCTTACATCATGAATGTATGCTAAACAATCATATGAACAAGAGGAATAATAACGGAAATCAATTGAAGGCAGAATCACAAAATCTTGAAACCTAATCCTGCCAAATTACGACAAAGAAAAACTAAACTTCAGAGAAAAAACTCAATATTTCTGGATAGATAACTGAAAGATCTTTCTAACAAGCTATTATTTTCAAGAAACTGAAAAACGATAAAAGAGTTATGCTATTTTGAAGTTCAAGCAGATTTTGGCAATTCTTGCAGATTAAGACTTAACTTTTAACAAAGAAAACTAACGTCCAGATGAAAATCCCAAAGTGGTTGGAAAGAGGACAAAAAAATCTTTCCAACAAGCTATTATTTTCAGAAATATAATGAAGGATGAGAAAGTTATGCCAAGATGAAGATCAAGGAGTTTCGGCAAGGGTTTAGGCAAAAATCGTAAATTGATAAGGGAATAAATTACGAAATTTCTATATGAGTTTTGGTATGTTTAAGATGGGATAGTGTAAGGACCCAAACCCAACCTTTTAGGACCCTTACCACCGTGAAACCCAAATAAGCCCTCGCAAGGTCATATTTGAATCCCACAAGGCTCAAGTCACCTAATTATCAATTTTATTCGTTGATTTATATGCTATTTAAAGGTTGGAGCATATTCATATATTAATGAATTTCTGGGTTATACGAAGTGAAAGAAAACATCAGCGAAAGACTTATATTAATGCTCAAAACAAGTAGAAACATGACACAAAAGTTCCATAGGAATCTCAAAACATCAACCAATAGTATCATGCATATTTCAGAAGCAACAAAAAGAGAAAGAGGGATTAGAAAGCCAGAATGCAAATCCACACAAGTTCAAAGACATGGGATGCGCATTCAATAGAAAAGGGGTGCAAATTTGTCCAGCCATACAGCCTTGATCTCACACCTTTGGTACCAGAAACAAAGTACACACCTAAGCCTACAAAGGGGGAGAAAAGAAGGGATGAGATTACAAGAATCTCAGTAGGGTCACAACATCATAAGTCCTAAGGATTCCCAATCAAACATCTCCCAAACAACATAATATCATCCCTACTCATCTAAACGTATCATACAATTCAAGAATCAATCAAAAGGGTTAGGTCTGAAACTAAGGCTGAGGGTGGACTATAAACACTTCTGAAAATCAGAAGTACACAGGCAAGAAAACTCATCAGGTTTGTTAGACCCTGAATTTTGAGTCATAGAAGTCCAGAAGCTAGTGCAGGTGAAAAATACCAATTTATCCCTGAAGAAAAGGATGTGTGGTGGCCGAAATTGGTAAGGGATGTCTAGTAATTATTTCTGGTTTTAATTCCCTTAAAATTGATTCTTTATTGGTTGATAATTACCTTAGGAAAAAAAAACCCTAAGTTTAAGGAGGGATAATTACAGAATTTAATTCTGATAACTATCTTATTTTAACTAAGCCTTGAAGGTAGGGATTTTAATCCCATAACCACCTTATATAAATAGGAAGTCAGCCACATAAAAATCTTATATAGAAAATACACAAAATTTGTAAGACCTAAAAACCCTACACCTCCCAATTTCTTTTGAAATCCGCCGGAACTTCAAACAAGCATAACTCTCTCATTATTTATCGGATTCCTGAAAATAATATCTTGTTGGAAAGATCTCTTCATATTATTTCTAACCATCTTTGGTTTTTCATTTGGAGGTTAGTTTTTTTCTTTGTTAAAAGTTAAATTGAATTTCGGCGGAATTGTCAAAATCTGCTTGAACTTCAAAATAGCATAACTCTCTCATCCTTTGTCGGATTCTTACGAATAATAGCTTGTTGGAAATCTCTCTCCATCCTCTTTCCAGAAATATTTCATTTTTTGTAAAGATATTAATTTTTCTTTAACATATGACAAGTCAAATTTCAACGGGATTAAGAAAATGGTTTTTTGTTCATGGACTTGATGAATCGGGTGTTCCATGTGTTTCTGGATAACTTTGTGATAGTCTTCATCGACGACATTCTGATTTATTCAAAATCGGAAGAACAGAATGCTAAACACTTGCGGATTGTGCTGAATGTTTTAAAGGATTAGTAGTTGTTCGCAAAGTACTCCAAATGCGAACTCTGGTTACGCGAAGTCAGTTTCCTTGGCCATGTTGTTTTCATCCAAGGTGTGTTACTTGATTCAAAGAAAATTGAAGCCGTAATTGCCTGGAAACCTCTGCAAACTGTGTTTGAGGTTTGTAGTTTCCTTGGCTTAGCAGGATACTACCATCGCTTTGTGGAAAATTTTTCATTGCTTGCTGGAACATTGACAAAACTGACGCGCAAGGGTGAGCCATTCGTGTGGAACGAGAAATGCCAACGAATTTTTGAAGAACTGAAAAATCAGTTAGTTTCTGCACCTATCCTTACCATACCTATTTGCGGAAAGGAGTATGTGGTTTACAGCAATGCATCAAAATCTGGACTTGGATGCGTATTGATGCAAGACTGGAAAGTTGTTGCGTACGCTTCCCGACAGTTACGACCGCATGAAAGCAACTATCCTACACATGATTTGGAGTTTGCAGTCGTGGTGTTTGCATTGAAAATATAGTAACATTACTTATACGGCGAGACATGTCGTATCTTCACTGATCACAATAGCCTGAAGTACCTACTCATGCAAAAAGAATTGAATATGAGACAATGAAGATGGGTAGAACTGATCAAAGACTACGATTTGATCATCGAATATCATCCTGTAAAGGTAAATGTTGTTGCTGATGCCTTAAGCTGAAAATTTCATCCTCCTTCCCCATCGGTTTTGGCCTATATGCGCACCCATTACATGCCTATGTTGCTGGATTTGAGGACTAATCGTATGCATCTTGGCACTGATTATTCTGGTTCATTGTTGGCACGAATCGAAGTCACACCTACCTTGATTGAGGAAATCTAGAATCAGCAATTAGAGGATCCGAAACTAATTAAAATTCAGAAGCAACTTTCTGATGGTGTTGATGCCATAGTTCATGGTTTCAGAATACGAGATGACGAAGTGCTTGTCTTCAGAAACCGGGTATTTGTTCCACAAGATATTAATATTCGCAACCTTATTCTATCGGAGGTGCATAGTTCGAAGTTCGCTATCCATCCCGAAAGCACTAACATGTACCGAGATTTAAAGGAGCAGTATTGGTGGCCAAACATGAAATGCCACATTGCTGAGTTTGTTGCTCGATACCTCTTATGTCAACAAGTAAAGATCGAACATCAACGACCCGCTGGATTACTTCAGTCACTTCCGATTCCAGAATAGATTTTTTGACCAGTTTGCCTAGATCGCAGCAAGGATATGATGCCATTTGGGTGATTGTGGATCGATTGACGAAATCTGAAAACTTCCTCCCTATACGTGTGACGGATACACCTGAGAAATTGGTTGTTCATTACTTGAATGAGATTGATCGATTGCATGGAGTGCCAGTTTCCATCATTTCAGATCGTGACCCTCGATTCACCTTATGATTTTGGGAGAAATTCCAGAATACGCTGGGTTCGAGACTGAATTTCAGTATGGCATTTCATCCCTAGACCGATGGTCAAACAGAAAGGACAATTCAAACACTCGAAGACATGCTACGAGCGAGTGTGTTAGATCAGAAAACCGGTTTGGATCGATTCCTGCCGTTGGTAGAATTTCCTTACAACATTAGATTTCATGTAAGCATCGGTATGGCACCTTATGAAGCATTATATGGCAGACGTTGCAGGACTCCCATTTGCTGGAATGAAGTAGGCAAAAGATGCCTAGAGAATCAGGAATTGATTGATCAAGCAACGAAATAGTTGAACTTGATTCGACAACGGCTAAAAACAGCCTAAAATCGACAGAAAAATTACGCTGATAATCGGCGGAGGGAGCTAGAATTTGCGGTAGGTGACAAAGTATTTCTGAAGGTTGCCCTATGGAAAGGAATCCTTTGTTTTCAGCAGCGAGGTAAGCAAGCACCTCGTTACATTGGTCCGTATGACATTATCGAGAGGATCGGCCCTGTTGCATACCGACTTGACTTACCTCCAAATATGGAAAGAATTCACAATGTGTTCTACGTATCTATGTTGAGAAAGTATGTGCAAGACCCTACTCACGTTCTCGAAGAACCCCCAGTTGTAATTGCTGAAGACCTATCCTATCCCGTACAGCCAGTTGCCATACTAGATCAGTCAGTTCGAAAGCTTCGTAGTCGAAGCATGCATATGGTGTGAGTTGTTTGGCGTAATGGCCATATTGAGGAACAATCTTGGGAGACTGAGGAATCTATGCGTGCAAAATTTCCTTATTTGTTTGTTTAGATACTTGTGCTAAAAATTTCGAGGACGAAATTCTTATGAGGGGAGGATGTGAGACCCTGAATTTTGAGTTCTAGAAGTCCAGAAGCCAGTGTAGGTGAAAAAAACCATTTTTTCCGTGAAGAAAAGGATATATGATGGCCGAAATTGGTAAGGGATATCTAGTACTTATTTCTGGCATTAATTCCATTTTAATTGATTCTTTATTGGTTAATGATTACCTTAGGAAAGAAAAACCCTAAGTTTAAGGAGGGATAATTACAGAATTTAATTTTGATAAATATCTTACTTTATTAAGCCTTATAAAAATAGGAAGTCAGCCACACAAAAATCTTTTACAGAAAACACACAAAATTCGTAGAACCTAAAAGCCCTACAACTCTCAATTTCTGCCAAAATCTTCTTGAACTTCAAACAAGCATAACTCTCTCAGCGTTTGTCGGATTCCTGAAAATAATAGCTTGTTGGAAAAATATCTTCCTCCTTTTTCCAACCATTTTCAGTTTTTTTTCTAAAGGTTAGCATTTCTTTCTTTAAAGTTAAATCAAAATTTGACGGAACTGCCGAAATTTTCTTGAACTTCAAACAAGCATAACTCTCTCATTGTTTGTCGGATTCCTGCAAAATATAGCTTGTTGAAAAAATATTTTCATCATCTTTCCAAAAATATTTGATTTTTTGTCTGAAGGTTAGTATTTCTTTATTTAAAGATAAATCAAAATTCGGCGGAATTAGGTTTTCAGATTTTTATAATTCTGCCTTTGATTGATCTCTAATGTTGTTACCTTTATTCGTATGATTGTTTAATATCCATTCATAGTGAAAAATCATGAATTCATACTTTGAATATTTTCAATACATGAAATCAGTATGCCCTACCTTTTCCCTACTGCCCTATTGTTGCCTATCTTGATCAATTGATTAACCTACTGGATTTTGATCTTATTTCTTTGATTATATATGTTATAAACCCATAATCTTTCCTTGTTAACATGAGATCACAACTCCTACAACTTGTTAACATGAAATCGCAACTTGCCCTACTGTCCTATTCTTATTGCCAAAAATTGTATGATAATTAGGGATGGTAATTCAGGTTGTTTCTTGTTAAGTTCTTGGCTATCACATCACACATCCAAGGGGGAGGTACCTTCGGCATCTGATCACTGATTTCTGATAGGTTTGGTGAGTGGAATTGGTAAGGAAATAGGGTATTTAATTGGATATTGGATATGCATACTTAGTTTGGTTTTGGCTTTGCCTTATGATGATATAGGTAGTGCAGAATTATTGGATAAAGACAAGGGAATAACTTCTTGTTCAGAGACAAGAGAGGTAGGATCTAAGCCTCATTAGTTTCTCCAGAGATCTTTATTGTTTGCTTGTTAATTTCGGTGCATTTACATGTAATGCTGTATGCGCATATGTTGTCGTAGGAATGCTTGAATTATAGACCAAGATGCGATCCTCTAGGCTATACCGAATCCCTTAAGATAGGATATGAGTGCCTAGTTTTCATGTGTTGTGTGTATTAAACATTTTGATTGTGTTCTGACATGATTAAGGATACCCTGTGGGCGTATTATGTTTTGTACTTGTTTGTGTGTACTGGTACGTATTGTGTGTCAGGATCCTTTTCTGGTGACCATTCGGGGTAAACGCTGATGCTCCTTGTGAGAGGGGAGGTTCTTACTGGTATGGGAGTCGTATGGGTGGCAATCTCCAGTATGAGCTCGCTGGATGGCTGGTCCTTTTGTGGCTTGGATTACTAGTCCTTGTGTGGCTCGAAGCCCTATCTTTGTGTGGAAGGAAGTCCTTGTCCTTGTTTGGCTTGGGATGACTGGTCCTTGTGTGGCCAGAAGCCCTATCCTTGTGTGGGAGGAAGCCCTTGTCCTTGTTTGACTTGGGATGACTTGTCCTTGTGTGGTAAGACAAACAGGTTTACGAAATAGTTTTTGTGTTAACCAATTTCCTTTTGTGCAGTAAGCCTTGGACAACAAAGGTGGAAGGGGATGTTCTTTCTTCTTCATTTCCGAGAGCAATCTGATGAGTTCTACCTGCCTGTCTACTTCGGAGTTTTCGGAAGTATTTGTAGTCCCCCGTCAGCCTTAGATTCAGCCCTACCCTTTTTAGCTGAATTCTTGAATTGCCTGATTCCTTTTAGTTGCTAGGAATGATCTGATGTTGTTTAGGAGATTTGTGTTTATGGTTTTTACAGATCTTATGATGTTGTGACCCAACTGAGATTCTTGTAATCTCATTCTGTTGTTTCCACCATTTTTTCAGGCTTAGGTACATTCACTGTTCGTGGTACCAGTGTGTGAGATCAAGGCTGCACGGCGGGGCGATATTACATCACCTTTGCATTCCTATTTCCTTGGTTGCTTGCGCATACAATATGATCATAGATTGGATACTTTTCTAATTTTTCAAGATCCCTCTTTTGCTTGTTATATTTTGGAATATATTGGAGGATTTCTTGCTGGTTATTTGGATCCCTTTAGGACTTGTGTGTTTTGATTCCAATAATTAAATTTAAAGACTTCTATTGATGTTTTATTCACTCCATATGATACCAGAATGATTGTCCAATATCATGCTTCATTTGTTATTAAACATATAGAACGATCATGCTAAAAAAAATAAAAAATTTAATGGGTAAGCCTGGTGGGATTCAGATAGGTTCTAGGTGTCTTTGGGCTTGTTTGGAATTCACGGCGGTAATGGCCTTAATCTGAGCAAATTTTAACAGGTAGGAATTGTGGTCATTACATTCATGGACCTGATGAGTCGTGTAATCCATGAGTTCCTGGATAAATTTGTGATAGTTTTCATCGACGACATTCTGATTTATTCAAAATCGGAAGAGGAACATGTTAAGCATTTGCGGATTATGCTGAATATTTTGAAGGATTGGCTGTTGTTTGCAAAGTACTTCTAATGCAAATTCTGGTTACGTGAAGTTGGTTTCCTTGGCCATATTGTTTCCACCCAAGGTGTGTTAGTTGATCCAAAGAAGATTGAAGCCATAGTTGCTTGGGAACCCCCACGAACTGTGTTCGAAATTCATAGTTTCCTTGGCTTAGCAGGATACTACTATCGCATTGTGAAGAATTTTTCATCACTTGTAGCACCATTGACAAAACTGACGCGCAAGGGTGAGCTATTCGTGTGGAACGAGAAATGCCAGCAAACTTTCGAAGAATTGAAAAACCAGTTAGTTTCCACACCTATCCTTACCTTACCTATTTGTGGAAAGGAGTATGTGGTTTACAGCAATGCGTCGAAATCCGGAGTTGGATGCGTATTGATGCAAGATAGGAAAGTCATTGCTTATGTTTCCCGACAGTTACGACCGCACGAAAGCAACTATCCTACGCATGATTTGGAGCTTGCAGCCATGGTGTTTGTGTTGAAAATATGGCGACATTACTTTTACGGCGAGACGTGTCGAATCTTCACTGACCACAAAAGCCTGAAAGTTTCTTCTCACGCAAAAAGAATTGAATATCAGACAATTTGATCATCAAATATCATCCTGGAAAGGAAAATGTTGTTGCTGATGCCTTGAGCCGAAAGTTTCATCCTCCTTCCCCAATGGTTTTGGCTTACATGCGCACCCATTACATGCCTATGTTGCTAGATTTGAAAGCTAATCGTGCGCATCTTGTCACTAATTTTCTGGATCATTATTGGCAGGAATCAAAGTCATGCTTACCTTGATTGAGGAAATTCGAAATCAGCAATTAGAGGATCCGAAACTGATTGAAATTCGAAAGCAACTTTCTGATGGTGTTGATGCCATAGTTCATGATTTCAGAATACGAGATGACGAAGTGCTTGTCTTCAGAAACCGAGTATGTGTTCCACAAGATGTTGATATTCGTAACCTTATTCTATCGAAGGCGCATTGTTCAAAGTTTGCTATCCATTCTGGAAGCACTAAGATGTACCGAGATTTAAAGGAGCAGTATTGGTGGCCAAACATGAAACGCCACATTGCTGAGTTTGTTGCCCGATGCCTCGTATGTTAACAAGTAAAGATTGAACATCAACGACCCGATAGTCTACTTCAGTCACTCCCGATTCCAGAATGGAAGTGGGAGCATGTCATAATGGATTTTGTGACCGGCTTGCCTAAATCACAGCAAGGATATGATGCCATTTGGGTGATTGTGGATCGATTGACGAAAACTGCACACTTCCTTCCTAAACATACGACGGATACACCTGAAAAATTGGTTGTTTGTTACTAGGACGAGATTGTTTGATTGCATGGAGTGCCAGTTTCCATCGTTTTTTATCATACAATTTTGTGATAAATTCAAAAATACGCTAGGTTTGAGATTGAATTTCAGTACAGCATTTCATTCCCAGACCGATGGCTAATCAGAAAGGATGATTTAGACACTCGAAGACATGTTATGTGCGAGTGTGTTGGACCAGAAAATTGGTTGGGATCGATGCCTGCCAATGGCAGAATTTGCTTACAACAATAGTTTTCATGTAAGCATCGGTATGGCACCTTACGAAGCATTATATGGGAGACGTTGCAGAACTCTTATTTTCTGGAATGAAGTAGGCGAGAGACGCCTAGACAATCCAGAGTTGATTGATCAAGCAACATAGCAGTTGAACTTGATTCGACAACGGCTAAAAACAGCCCAGAATCGGCAGTAAAATTACGCCGATAATCGACGAAGGGAGCTGGAATTTGCGGTAGGTGACAAATTGTTTCTAAAGGTCGCCCCATGGAAAAAAATTCTTCATTTTCAGCAACGAGGTAAGCTAGCACCTCTTTACATTGGTCCGTATGACATCGTCGAGAGGATCGGCTCTGTTGCATACAGACTTGTCTTACCTCCAAATATGGAAAGACTTCACAACGTTTTTCACGTTTCAATGTTGAGAAAGTATGTGCAAGACCCTACTCACGTACTCGAAGAGCCCCCAGTTGTAATTGCTGAAGACCTATCCTATCATGTACAGCCAGTTCCCATACTAGATCGGTCAGTTCAACAGCTTTGCAATCGAAGCGTGCCTATGGTACCAGTTGTTTGGCGTAGTGGCCAAATTGAGGAACAGTCTTTGGTGATTGAGGAATCTATGCGTGCAAAATTTCCTTATTTGTTTGCTTAGGTACTTGTGTTAAAATTTCGAAGACAAAATTCTTATAAGAAGGTGAGATGTGAGACCCTGAATTTTGAGTCCTAGAAGTTCAGAAGCCAGTGCAGGTGAAAAAAAAAATGTTTCCCCTGAAGAAAAGGATGTATGATGGCTGAAATTGGTAAGGGATGTCTAGTAATTATTTTTTATATTATTTTCTTTTAAATTGATTCTTTATTAGTTGATAATTATCTTAGGAAATAAAAACCATAAGTTTAAGGGGGGATGATTACAGAATTTAATTCCGATAATTATCTTATTTTAATCAAGCCTTTAAGGTAGGGATTTTAATCCCATAAATAAGAAGTCAGCTACACAAAAACCTTATATAGAAAACACACAAAATTCGTAAGAACTAAAAACCCTACACCTCCCAATTTCTACTGAAATTCGCTGGAATTTCAAACAACCATAACTCTCTCATCATTTATCGAATTCCTGCGAATAATAGCTTGTTGGAAATTTCTATTCATCTTCTTTCCAACCATCTTTGGTTTTTTGTTTGGATGTTAATTTTTTTTTGTTAAAAGTTAAATCAAATTTCGACGGAATTGTTAAAATCTGATTGACTTCAAAATAGCATAACTCTCTCATCCTTTGTCGGATTCTTGCGAATGATAGCTTGTTGGAAAGCTCTCTTCATATTCTTTCTAACCATCTTTGGTTTTTTTTTTGAGGTTAGTTTTTTCTTTGTTAAAAGTTAAATTGAATTTTGATAGAATTGCCAAAATCTGCTTGAACTTGAAAATAGTATAACTCTCTCATCCTTTGTCGGATTCTTGCGAATTATAACTTAATGGAAAGTTATCTTTATCTTCTTTATAGCCATCTTTGGTTTTTCATCATGAGGTTAATTTTTATTTATCATAAAATAATTCAAATTTTGACGGGATTGGGGTTCAAGATTGTGTGATTCTGTCTTCATTTGATTTTTGTTGTTGTTTCTCTTGTTCATATGATTTTTTGGCATCTATTCATGTTATAAAATCATGAATTCATCTTTTGAATCTTTTTTATACATGAAAACAGTATGCCCTACCTTTGCCTTATTGTTCCCTAGCTTGATCAATTGATAAACCTATTGGATTCCGATCCGGTTTCTTTGGATTGTATAAGTTATAAACACTTAATCCCTCTTTGTTAGCATGAAATCGCAAACTATCTTGTGTCCTATGTTTAGTGCCGAAATATACATAGTTAAATTGGGTGGTAATTCAGGTTGAATCTTGTTAAGTTCTTGGCTATCACATCACACATTAAAAGGGGAGGCACCTGCAGCATCTGACCACTGGTTTCTAATAGGTTTGGTGAGTGAAATTGGTAAGGAAATAGGGTATTCAATTGGTTATTGAGTATGTATGCTTAGTTTGGTTTTGTCTTTGCCTGGTGATACTATAGGTGGTTCAAAATTATTAAATAAAGACAAAGGAATAGTTTCTTGTTAAGAGGTAGGATCTATGCCTCAACGGTTTCTCCACAGATCCCTGTTGTTTGTTTTTTGTTTTCGATGCATGCTCTTGTTATTATTGCATGCGAATTGATTGTAGGATATGTGCAAGAATTGCGGATTGAGATATGAATTGTATAGGCTGTATCGATTGAGTTAGGTTTTGAGTGCACAATTTGCATGTGATACGTGAATTGAATAAGCTTATTGTGTTTTGAAATGATTGAGGATACCCTATTTTGGTATTGTGCTTGTATATGTTTGTGTGTCAGGATCCTGTTTCGATTGCCATTCGGGGTAAGCACTGATGCTCATTGGGAGAGGAGAGGCTCTTACTGGTATGGGAGTTGTATGGGTGGCAATCCCCAGCATGCGCGCGCTGGAAGCCATATCTTTGTGTGGCTTGGATGTCCTGTCCTTGTGTGGTACGAATGCCCTTATCCTTGTGTGGTTTGGGATGCCCTTATCTTTGTGTGGTTTGGGATACTCTTGTCCTTGTGTGGCTTGGGAATTATCTTATTTTAATTAAGCTTTTAAGGTAGGGATTTCAATCCCATAGCCACATTATATAAATAGAAAGTCAGCTACATAAAAATCTTAACTAAAAAATACACAAAATTCGTAAGACCTGAAAACCCTACACCTCTCAATTTCTATTGAAATCCGCTGGAACTTCAAACAAGCATAACTCTGTCATTGTTTATCTGATTCCTGTAAATAATATCTTGTTGGAAAGATCTCTTCATCTTCTTTCCAAACATCTTTAGTTTTTCATTTGGAGGTTAGTTTTTTCTTTGTTAAAAATTAAATCAAATTTTGACAGAATTGTCAAAATCTGCTTGAACTTCAAAATAGCATAACTCTCACATCCTTTGTCGGATTCTTGCGAATAATAGCTAGTTGGAAAGCTCTCTTTATCTTTTTTCCAACTACATTTGGTTTTTTTTTTGAGGTTAGAGTTTTCTTTGTTAAAATTTAAATTGAATTTCGACGGAATTGCCAAAATATGCTTGAACTTCAAAATAGTATAACTCTATCATCCTTTGTCGGATTCTTGTGAATAATAGCTTGTTGGAGAGCTCTCTTCATCCTATTTCTAGAAATATTTGATTTTTCATCAGGAGGTTACTCCTTCTTTATCATAAGATAAGTCAAATTTTGACGGGATTAGGGTTCAAGATTGTGTGATTTTGTCTTCAATTGATTTCTGTTGTTGTTTATCTTGTTCATATGATTGTTTGGCATCTATTCATGTTATAAAATCATGAATTCATCCTTTGAATCTTTTCTATACATGAAAATAGTATGCCCTACCCTTGCCCTATTGTTGCCTAGTTTGATCAATTGATGAACCTATTGGATTCCGATCTTGTTTCTTTGGATTGTATATGTTATAAACACTTAATCCCTCTTTGTTAGCATGAAATCACAACCCTTACACCTTGGTAACATGAAATTGCAAACTATCTTGTGTCCTATACCTAGTGCTGAAATATACATAGTTAAATTGGGTGGTAATTCAAGTTGAATCTTGTTAAGTTCTTGGCTATCACATCACACATCAAAAGGGAAGGCACCTACGGCATTTGACCATTGGTTTCTGATAGGTTTGGTGAGTGAAATTGGTAATGAAATAGGGTATTCAATTGGTTATTGAGTATGCATGCTTAGTTTGGTTTTGTCTTTGCCTGGTGATACTATAGGTGGTTCAGAATTATTAAATAAAGGCAAAGGAATAGCTTCTTGTTCAGAGACAAGAGAGATAGGATCTATGCCTCATCGGTTTCTCCAGAGATCCCTGTTGTTTGTTTGTTGTTTTCGATGCATGTTTTGTTATTATTGCATGCGAATTGATTGTAGGATATGTGCAAAAATTGCGGATTGAGATATGAATCCTACAGGCTATACCAAACCCTTGAGTTAGGTTTTGAATGAATGAATTGCATATGATACGTGAATTGAATAATCTAATTGTGTTCTGACATGATTGAGAATACCCTGTTTGTGAGACCCCAAATTTTGAGTCCTAGAAGTACAGAAGCCACTGCAGGTGAAAAGACGATTTTTACCCTGAAGGAAAGGATGTGTGATGGCCTAAATTGGTAAGAGTTATATGGTAGTTAATTCTGGTTTTAATTGCCTTTAATCTAAGTCCTTATAGCTAGATAATTGCCTTAGAAATTAAAATCCCTAAATATAGGGGAAGAAAATTAAAGAATTTAAATCTGTAATTATCTTATTTTAATAAAGTCTTTAAAGTAGTAATCTTAATTCCATACCCATCCATTATAAACAGGAAGCCAACCCCCAAAAATCATTCATAGAAAACACACAAACCTCGTATAGCCTAACTCCGCGACAATGCCAAATCTTCTTGAATTTCAGAATAGCATAACTCTTTCATTGTTTGTTGTATCTCTACAAATAATAGCTTGTTGGAAAGGTCTTTTCATCTTCTTTCCAAAAATATGTTTTTTCTTGCTTGGACGTTTGTATTTCTTTGTCAAAAGATAAGTTGAAAATCGGCGGCGAAATTAGGTTTTCGGCGAAACTGCCAAAATCTTCTTAAACTTCAGAATAGTATAACTCTTCCATCATTTTTTTTATCTCTACAAATAATAGTTTTTTGGAAATCTCTTTTCATCCTCTTTCCAACCATATATGTTTTGTTGCTTGGACACGAATATTTCCTTGTCTAAGGTTAAGTTGAAAATCGGTGACGAAATTAGGTTTTTAAATTTCAACAATTTTTGTCTTCGATTGATTTCTGTTGTCGTTTTGTGTATTCTTATGATTTCTTAGCATCTATTCATGATGTATGATCATGAATTTCTTTCTTTTAAAGTTCTCTATGCTTAAAGCCGAAATTATCCTATGACCTACTCTTAGCGACGAAATTTGCATAGTTAACTGGAATGGTAATTCAGGTTGAATCTTGTTAAACTCCTGCTATCACATCACACATCCAAAGGAAAGGCACCTACAGCATCTAATCACTGGTTTCTGATAGGTTGGGTGAGTGGAATTGGTAAGGAAATAAGGTATTCAATTGATTATTGAATATGCATGCTTTGTTTGTTTTTTTCTTTGCCTGGTGATAGTATAGGTGGTTTGAAATTACCTAATAAAGGCAAAGGAGTAGTTTCTTGTTCAGAGACAAGAGAGGTAGGATCTACGCCTCATCGGTTTCTCTAGAGAACTCTGTTATTTTCTTGATGTTTTTTATACTTGCCCTTGTTGTATTACATGCAATTTGAATATAGGGTGAGAGTATGAATTTCGGATTGAGATATGGATCTCATAGGCTATATCAAACCCCTGAGTTAGGTATTGAATGCCTAAGTTGTATATGTTATGTGAATTGAATATACTGATTGTGTTCTGACATGATTGAGGATACCCTACTATGGTATTATGCTTTGTACTTGCCTGTGTGTACTTGTACGTGTTTGTGTGTCAGGATCCTTTTCCGGTGGCCATTCGGGGTAAATGCTGATGCTCCTAGGAAGAGGAGAGGTTCTTACTGGTATGGGAGTTGTATGGGTGGCAATGCCCAGCATGCAAGCCCTGGATGTTTGGTCCTTGTGTGGCCGAAACCCTGTCCTTGTGTGACAGGAAGCCTTTATCCTTGTGTGGTTTGGGATACCCTAGTTTGTGTGTGGCTTGGGAAGACTTGTCCTTGTGTAGCAAGACAACTGAACCCTGTCCTTGTGTGGCAGGAAGCTCTAATCCTTGTGTGGTTTGGAATGCCCAAGTCCGTGTGTCGCTAGGGAAGACTTGTCCTTGTGAGGCAAGATGACTTACTTTACTGATTAGCTTGTGTGTTAACCAATTACCCTTTATACAGTAAGCCTTGGACAACACAGGTGGAAGGGGATGGCCTTTCTTCTTCATTTCCGAGAGCAATCTGCTGAGTTCCACCTGCCTGTGTACTTCTAATTTTTCGGAAGTGATTGTAGTCCTCCCTCAACCATAGATTCAGCCCTAACCCTTTTTGATTGGTTCTTGAATTTCGTGATCCCCTTTAGTTGTTTAGAAATGATCTAATGTGAATTGGGAGATTTGTGTTTAGGGTTTCTGCAGATCTTATGATGTTGTAACCCAACTGAGATTCTTGTAATCTCATACCGTTGTTTTTACCATTTTTCAGGCTTAGGTACATCCACTGTCTGTGGTACCAATGTGTGAGATCAAGGCTGCATGGCGGGGCGATATCCCATCACATTTGCATACTTGTTTACTTGTGCATATAACATGAATGATTGGGCTACTTTCTGGTTTATTTTAAGATCCCTCCTTTGCTTTCTATTTCCGAAATATGTTGGAGAATTTCTTGCTGGTTATTTGGATCCCTATGGGACTTGTGTGTTATGAACCCAATGATTTAATCTAAAGACTTTCGCTGATGTTTTATTCACTCTGTATGTTACCAGAATATTTGTTCAATATCATGCTCCAATTGTTGTTAAACACTAAAACAAACATGCTAAGAGTCGGAAGTTAATGATAAGCCTAGTGAAATTCAGATAGGTCCTAGGTGTCATTGGGGCTTATTTGGGTTTTATGGCAGTGATGACCTTAATCGGAGCAAATAGTAATAGTTAGGAATTGGGGTCATCACACTATTATGGTATTGTGCTTGTATATGTTTGTGTGTCAGGATCCTATTCCGATGGCCATTCAGGGTAAGCACTGATGCTCCTTGGGAGAGGAGAAGCTCTTACTGGTATGGGAGATGAATGGGTGGCAATCCTCAGCATACGCGCGCTAGAAGCCTTGTCCTTGTGTGGCTTGGATGTCTTGTCCTTGTGTGGCAGGGATGGTCTTATCCTTGTGTGGTTTGGGATGCTCTTATCCGTGTGTGGTTTGCGATGCCTTTATCCATGGTGGTTTGGGATGCCCTTATCCTTGTGTGGTTTGGGATACCCTTGTCCTTGTGTGGGGTTAGGATGTCTTGTCCTTGTGTGGCAGGATGAATAGCTTTACTAATTAGCTTGTGTGCTAACTTTTACCTTTTTTGCAGTAAGTCTTGGACAACACAAGTGGAAGGAGACAGCTTTTTTTTCCTATTACCCAGAGCAATCTGATGAGTTTTACCTACCTGTGTACTTCTAATTTTCAGAAGTGTTTGTAGTCCACCCTCAGTCTTAGTTTTGGCTGCATCCTTTTGATTGATTTTTGAATTGCGTGATACCCATAGATGTGTAGGAATGATCTAATGTTATTTGGGAGATTTGTGTTTAAGATTTTTTTAAATCTTATGATGTTGTGACCCTACTGAGATTCTTGTAATCTCATCCTTTTTTATTCACCATTTTCAGGCTTAGGTACATCCACTGTTCATGGTACCAGTGTGTGAGATCAAGGTTGCACGGCAGGATAATATTGCATCACATTAGCATACCTATTCCTTGATTGCTTGCGCATATAACATGAATTATGATTGTACTATTTTTCTTGTTTTCAAGGTTCCTCCTTTACTTGTTTTCGTTTTATTTTAGGAATTAACTTACTGGATGTTTGGATCCTTATGGGACTTGTGAGTGGTAGATTCATTGATTTTATTTAAAGACTTTCGTTGATATTTTATTCACTTTTTATGATACCAAAATACATGTCCAATATCATGCTTCAATAACTAATGAACATAACAAATGTACATGCTAAAAAATGAGAATTTGATAAGTAAGCATTGTGGAATAGCCCTAAACGGAGCAATTAATAATAGATTAGGATTTGGGGTCGTTACAGGTTTGGTAGCGGAGCCTGGTTTAAGAAATATAGTTGGTCATATGCTAACTTGTTTGCTGATTTTGTGTTTGTAGGTAAGAAGATGCGCACACACTCACTCACTTAGGGGCTAATACCGAAAGTAAACTAATGCTAAAAAGGGATTGATTTGTAAGATTTAAATAATGATAATGATAATCTGATTTGTTGTATATTTATGAATGTTCTTATGCCTGGTATGCCTTGATATGTTCTGATAAATCTTAATGTATTTCTTGTCAATGCCGAATGTGTGTTTTTTCCATAATGTCGAGTGTCCCTATATGACTTCTTATCATTGTCTTTAGAGTTTATTGCAATGATTTCCGAGAATGGTTTGTACGATAGTATTGTTTCTGACTGCTTATGGGAGTGTTGGTGTAAATGCCGAGTGTGCATCGCATGTGTACATATGATTTCCGAAACTTGTGAGTATTTGTGTGCAAGTGTATTTTGTTTTCCAGCATATGCGTATCGTCCGGTGCATGCCTCTCCACCAGGTACAACTCCTTTTTCCTAGTATCATATTTAGTATGTGTTAGGTAACAATCGTATGTTTGTATAGTATGGCAAGGTTGAACGCTACAAGGGATCGACGAGGTAGGTATGAGGTTCAAGCCGAACAGCAACCTATTGAGTAAGAGGAGCTGAATGCACAAACAGAGCAGGGAGGGCAAGTTGAGCCCGAAAACCAACCTGAGGCACCAACCGCACCAGCCATCGATCATGTGATGACACAAATCTTAAACATATTGCAAGGAATTGCTGCAAATCAGCAGCGTATGGAGGTGCAATTTCAGAATGCTCCTGCACCCACGCCCGTGGAAGAACCTAACTATTGGGATGTAAAGATTTCAATGGTTCAGCTTGTAACGACCCCCAATTCCTAACTATTATTAATTGCTCCGATTAAGGTCATTACCGTCATGAAACCCAAATAAACCTAAATGACACCTAAGACCTACTTGAATCCCACCAGGCTTATCATGAACTACCGATTTTTAGCTTGTTAGTTTTATTGCTTATCAACAATTAGAGCATGAGATTGGACACATGTTCTGGTACCATACGGAGTAAATAAAACATCAGCGGAAGTCTTAAATTAAATCTTTGGGTTCATAACACACAAGTCCCATAGGGATCCACATAACCAGCAAGAAATTCTTCATCAAGGTTCGGAAATAGCAAGTAAAGAAGAGTGCTTAAAATAAACCAGAAAGTTTTCCAATCATTCATGTCATATGCGCAAGTAATAAGTATGCAAATGTGATGCGATATCGTCCCGCCGTGCAGCCTTGATCTCACACCCTGGTACCACGAACAGTGAATGTACCTAAGCCTGAAAAATGGTAAAAAGAACGGTTTGAGATTACAAGAATCTCAGTAGGGTCACAATATCATAAGATCTACAGAATCCCTAAACACAAATCTCCCAATTCACATAAGATCATTCCTAAACAACTAAAGGGGATCACGCAATTCAAAAATACCAATGAAAAGAGGTTAGGGCCGAATCTATGGCTGAGGGAGGACTGCAAACACTTCCGAAAGGTCAGAAGTACACAGGCAGGTGAAACACATCGGATTGCCCTCGGCAATGAAGAAGAAAGGCCATCCCCTTCTACCTGTGTTGTCCAAAACTTACTGCACAAAGGGTAGATGGTTAACACGCAAACTAATCAGTAAGTCTATCACCTTGTCCTCGCAAAGAATCGACTAGGCCCACACCGACAAGTCTTCCCTAGTCACATACCTACTAGGGCATCCCAGGTCACATACCTACCAGGGCTTCCTGCCACACAAGGACAGGGTTTCGGCCACACAAGGACAGGGTTCCGGCCACACAAGGACCAGACCTCCAGCGAGCTCTTGCTGGGATTTGCCGCCCATACAACTCCCATACCAGTAACAACCTCTCCTCTCCCTAGGAGCATCAGCGCTTACCCTGAATGGCCACCGGAACAGGATCTTGACACACAGACACGTACAAGCACACACAGGCAAGTACAAAGCATAATACCACAACAGGGTATCCTCAATCATGTCAGAACACAATCAACTTATCCAATTCACATAACAATTGCATCCCAGGCACTTAATTCCTAACTCAGGGGTTCGATATAGCCTAGGAGATTCATATCTCATTCTGAATTTCATACTCTCACCCTATAATCCAATCGCAAGCAATACAACAAAGGTAGGTAACAAAAACATCAGGAAAAGAGCAGGGGTTTCTGGAGAAATCGATGAGACGTGGATCTTACCTCTCTTGTCTCTAAACAAGAAGCTACTCCTTTTCCTTTATTAAGTAAATCCGAACCACCTAAATTATCACCAGGCAAAGACACAAGCAAACTAACCATGCATATTCAATAGTCAATTGAATACCCTATGTCCTTACCAATACCACTCACCAAACCTATCATAAAACCAGTGATCAGACGTTGCAGGTGCCTCCCCCTTGGATGTGTGATGTGATAGCCAGGAACTTAACAAGATTCAACCTGAATTTACCGTTCCAATTAACTATGCAAATCTTGTCGTTAAAAGTCGGGCATAGGACGATTTCATCTTAATCTTAAACAAGAAATTTTTTACATCCAAGCTGTGATTTATATATGGTTGGAAAAAAGATGAAAATAGCTTTCCAACGAGCTATTATTTGTAAGGATCTGAGAAACGGTTAGAAAGTTATGCTATTTTGAAGTTCAAGAAGAATTGGCGAAAACCTAATTTTCGCCGCCGATTTTCAAGTTAACCTTAGATAAAGAAATACTAACCTCCTAAATAAAACTAAAATATGGTTGGAAATAGGATGAAGAGAGCTTTCTAAAAAGTTATTATTCGCAGAGATATAACAAACAACAAAAGAGTTATGCTATTCTGAATTTTAAGAAGATTTGCCAGTGCCGCTTAATTTCAACTTGACCTTTGAGAAAGAAATACTAACCTCCTGAAAAAAACTAAAAAATGGTTGGAAATAAGATGAAAAGATCTTTCCAACAAGCTATTATTCGCAGAGATCCGATGACCGATGACTGAGTTATACTTGTTTGAAGTTTCTGCGAATTATGGCGGTTATAAGGAGGTATAGGGTTTTAGGCTCATACGAATTTGTAAGTTTTCTATGAATAATTTTTGTGGGGTTGGCTTCTTATTTATAATGAATGGGTATAGAATTATGATTACTACTTTTAATCACTTTATCATAATAAGATAATCTACTAGATAATTAAACTCTAAATTATCTTTCCTATTTTTAGGGTCTTTAATCTCTAAGGCAATTATCCCTCTATAAGGACAATCTCTAAGGAAATTATCCATCTATAAGAACTTAGATCAAAGGGAATTTAAAAAAAAGTTAACTACTAAACAATCTTACCAATTTCGGCCATCACACATCCTTTCCTTCAGAGGCAAAATAGTCTTTTCACCTGCACTGGCTTCTGGATTTCTAGGACTCAAAATTCGGGGTCTTACACAGCTGGAGCCGCTAGTGAATGGATCGACACCTTATGCCGAGTGTCCTTGTTCTTACGTATTACAAATGATGACAAGGTTGCCATCGCCACTTTCCTACTTGAGGGAGACTCCCTCGCATGGTGGACAGTTATGAGCTTGCGATTTGGTGATCGTCTGCCTACATGGGAGGAATTTTGGTATGAATTCGACAAAAAATTCTATACGAGATTCCATAAAAGCGAGCAGCGAAAAGGTTTCTACAAGCTTGAACAGGGCACCCGTTCGGTGCTGGAATATGAATAGGCATTAAGGGAAATGTCCCGATTTGCACCTGAAAAGGATCACTCACAGTACCAGCTTGCGAGACGATTTCAGGATGGGCTGAGTACCGAACTCAAAACCATCGTTGGTATGAAACCAATACAGAATTTTCAAGAGCTAATTATTTCCGCGACTGATGCTGAAAAGATCGTGCAAACCAAGAAACTATCTGCAGCCACTAGTGTTGGATCCTTCAGGCGAGACCCTATCCTTCAGGCGAAATTTAATCGGTGTACGAGACCCTATCCTTTAAGGTCCTATCCTCAGAAAATTAATGTAATGACCCCAATTCCTACCTATTAAAATTTTCTCTGATTAAGGCTATTACCGTCGTGAAATCCAAACAAGCCTAAAGACATCTAGAACCTATTTGAATCCCACTAGGCTTACCCATTAAATTTTTTTTACTTTTAGCTTGATTGTTCTATATGTTTAATAACAAATGGAGCATGATATTGGACAATCATTCTGGTATCATATAGAGTGAATAAAACATCAGCGGAAGTCTTTAGATTTAATTATTGGAAACAAAGCACACAAGTCCCATAGGGATCCAAATAACTAGCAAGAAATCTTCCAACATGTTCCAAAATATAACAAGCAAAAGATGGATTTTGAAAAAAAAACAGAAAAGTAGTCCAATCTATGATCAGATAGATAATTGCCTTAGAGATTAAAATCCCTAAGAATAGGGGAAGATAATTAAAGAATTTAATTATCTTATTTTTTAATAAAATATTAAAAGTAGTAATCATAATTCTATACCCATTCATTACAAATAGGAAGCCAACCTCACAAAAATCATTTAGAGAAAACATACAAAATTCGTATAAGACTAAAACCCTACACCTCCTTATAGTCGCCAAAATTCACTGAAACTTTAAACCAGCATAACTCTCTTATCGTTCATCAGATATCTGCAAATAATAGATTGTTGAAAATATATCTTCATCTTCTTTTCAAAAATATTTGGTTTTTAGTCAGGAGTTAGTATTTCTTTCACTAACGATAAGTTGAAAATCGGCGGCGGAATTAGGTTTGCGCCATATCTTTTTGAACTTCAAAATAGCATAACTATCTCATCATTTGTCGGATCCCTACAAATAATAACTTTTTAGAAATTTCTTTTCATCCTCTTTCCATCCATATATGTTTTGTTATTTGGATGTAAATATTTTCTTGTCTAAGGTTAAGTAAAATATCGGCGACGGAATTAGGTCTTTTTTAGATTTCTACAGTTTTTGTCTTCGGTTGATTTCTGTTGTCGTTTCGCGTGTTCTTATGATTTCTTAGCATCTATTCATGATGTATGATCATGAATTTCTTTCTTTTAAACATCATTATATTTAAAGTCAAAATTGTCCTATCTTCTACTTTTAACGACAAAATTTGCATAGTTGATTAGAATGGTAATTCAGGTTGATTCTTGTTAAGTTCCTGGCTATCACATCAAACATCCAAGAGGGAGGCACCTGCAGTATCTGATCACTGGTTTCTGATAGGTTTGGTGAGTGGAATTGGTAAGGAAATAGGGTATTCAATTGATTATTGAATATGCATGCTTAGTTTGTTTTTGTCTTTGCCAGGTGATAATATAGATGGTTCCAAATTACCTAATAAAGGAAAAGGAGTCTCTTCTTGTTCAGAGAAAAGAGAGGTAGGATCTACGTCTCATCGGTTTCTCTATAGACCCTTGTTATTTTCTTGATGATTTTGATACCTGCCCTTGTTGTATTGCATGCGATTTGATTATAGGGTGAGAGTATGAATTTCAGATTGAGATATGAATCTCATAGGCTATATCGAACCCCTAAGTTAGGTATTGAATGCCTAAGTTTCATATGTTATATGAATTAAATATGTTGATTGTGTTATGACATAATTGAGGATACCCTGTTGTGGTATTATGCTTTGTACTTGCCTGTGTGTGCTTGTAAGTGTTTGTGTGTCAGGATCCTTTTACGGAGGCCATTCGGGGTAAGCGCTGATGCTCCTAGGGAGATGAGAGGTTCTTACTGGTATGGGAGTTGTATGGGTGGCAAACTCCAGCATACGCGTATTGGATATCTGTCCTTGTGAGGCAGGAAGCCCTTATCCTTGCGAGGTTTGGGATGCCCTAGTCCGTGTGTGGCTTGGGAAGACTTCTCCGTGTGTGGCAAGATGACTTGTCCTTGCGAGGTAAGATGAATAGGCTTACCGATTAGTTTGTGTGTTAACCATCTACCTTTTGTGCAGTAAGCCTTGGACAAT
Organism: Passiflora organensis; assembly: GCA_019739055.1. Classification (NCBI taxonomy): domain Eukaryota; kingdom Viridiplantae; phylum Streptophyta; class Magnoliopsida; order Malpighiales; family Passifloraceae; genus Passiflora; species Passiflora organensis. The sequence goes on along the minus strand of JAEPBF010000133.1, from coordinate 441,689 downwards.
ATAGGTGGAAGAGGATGGCCTTTCTTCTTCATTACTGAGAGTAATCTGATGAGTTCTACCTGCCTGTGTACTTCTGATTTTTCGGTAGTGTTTGTAGTCCTCCCTCAACCATATATTCGGCCCTAACCTCTTTTTAAATGATTCTTGAATTGCGTGATCCTCTTTAGTTGTTTAGGAATGATCTAATGTGAATTGGGAGATTTGTGTTTAGGATTTCTGCAGATCTTATGATGCTGTGACCTTACTGAGATTCTTGTAATCTCATACCGTTGTTTTTACCATTTTTCAGGCTTAGGTACATCCACTGTCCGTGGTACCAGTGTGTGAGATCAGGGCTGAACGGCGGGGCGATATCGCATCATATTTGCATACTTAATCCTTGTTTACTTGCGCATATAACATGAATAATTGGGCTACTTTCTGGTTTATTTTCAGATCCCTCCTTTGCTTGCTATTTTCGAAAAATGTTGGAGGATTTCTTGCAGATTGTTTGGATCTCTATAGGACTTGTGTGTTATGAACCCAATGATTTAATCTGAAAACTTCCGCTGATGTTTTATTTACTTCGTATGTTACCAGAATAATTGTCCAATATCATGCTCCAATTGTTGTTAAAAATTGAAATAAATATGCTATAAAATTCGGAAGTTAATGGTCAGCCTGGTGAGATTCAGATAGGTCCTAGGTGTTATTTGGGCTTATTTGGGTTTCACGGCGGTGATGACCTTAATCGGAGCAGTTAGTAATAGATAGGAATTGGGGTTGTCACACCTAAACCTGAAAAATAGTGGAAAAAACAGAATGAGATTACAAGAATCTCAGTAGAGTCACAACATCATAAGGTCTGCAGAAACCATAAACACAAATCTCCCCAAACAACATTAGATCATTCCTAGCAACTAAAAGGATTACACAATTCAAGAATTCAGTTAAAAAGGGTAGGGCCAAATCTAAGGCTGAGGGAGGACTACAAATACTTCCGAAAACTCAGAAATACACAGGCAGGTAGAACTCATCAGATTGCTCTCGGCAATGAAGAAGAAAGGCCATCCCTTTCCACCTGTGTTGTCCAAGGCTTACTGCACAAAAGGTAAATGGTTAACACACAAGCTATTCAGTAAGCCTATTTATTTTACCACACAAGGACAAGGGCTTCCTGCCACACAAAGACCAGACATCCAGTGAGCTCATACTGAAGATTGCCACCGATACGACTCCCATACTAGTAAGAACCTCCCCTCTCACAAGGAGCATCAGCGCTTACCCCGAATGGCCACCGGAAAAGGATCCTGAAAACACTTACCAGCACACACAAGTAAGTACAAAACATAATACCACCACAGGATATTCTTAATCATGTCAGAACACAATCAACATGTTCAATACAAACAACACATGCAAACTAGGCACTCATAACCTATCTTAAGGGATTCGGTATAGCATAAAAGATCGCATCTTGGTCCGCAGTTCAAGCATTCCTACTACAACATATGCGCATTCAATATTACATGTAAAGGCACCAAAATTAATTAGCAAACAACAAAGATCTCTGGAGAAACTGATGAGGTTTAGATCGTATCTCTCTTATCTCTTAACAAAAAGTTATTCCCTTGCCTTTATCCAATAATTCTGCACTACCTATAGCATCACAAGACAAAGCCAAAAAAAAACTAAGTATGCATATCCAATATCCAATTAAATACTCTATTTCCTTACCAATTTCACTCACCAAACCTATCAGAAAACCAGTGATCAGATGCCGCAAGTACCTCTCCCTTGGATGTGTGATGTGATAGCCAAGAACTTAACAAGAAACAACCTGAATTACCATCCCTAATTATCATACAATTTTCGGCACTAAGAATAGGGCAATAGGGAAAGTTTCAATTTCTTGTTAACAAGTTGTAGGAGTTGCGATCTCATATTAACAAGGAAGGATTAAGGGTTTATAACATGTATAGTCAAAAGAAACAAGATCAGAATCCAATAGGTTAATCAATTGATCAAGATATGCAACAATAGGGCAGTAGGGGAAAGGTAGGGAATACTGATTTCACGAATAGAAAAGATTCAAAGGATGAATTGTTCACTATGAATGGATATTAAACAATCATACGAATAAAGGTAATAACATTAGAGATCAATCAAAGGTAGAATTACAAAAATCTGAAAACCTAATTCTGCAGAATTTTGGTTTATCTTTAGAGAAAGAAATACTAATCTTGAGACAAAAAAAATAAATGGTTGGAAAGAGGATGAAGAGAACTTTCCAAGAAGTTATTATTTTTAGCAATCCGACAAACGATTAGAGAGTTATGCTTGTTTGAAGTTCAAGAAGATTTTGGCAGTTCTGCCGAATTTCAATTTAACTTTAGAGAAAGAAATACTAACCTCCATACAAAAAAATATATTTTTGGAAAGAAGATGAAACGATCTTTCCAACAAGCTATTATTTTTAGGAATCCGAAAAACGATGAGAGAGTTATGCTTATTTGAAGTTCAAGAAGATTTTGGCAGAAATTGGGAGGTATAGGGTTTTTAGGTCCTACGAATTTTTTGTGTTTTCTGTATAAGGTTTTTGTGTGGCTGACTTCCTATTTATACAAGATGGTTATGGCATTAAAATCCCTATCTTCAAGGCTTATTAAAGTGAGATAATTATCAAAATTAAATTCTGTAATTATCTATCCTTAAACTTAGGATTTTTATTTCTTAAGGTAATTATCAATCAATAAAGAATCAATTTAAAGGGAATTAATACCAGAAATAATTACTAGACATTCCTTACCAATTTCAGTCAGCACACATCCTTTTCTTCAGGAGCAAAATAGTCTTTTTTACCTGCACTGGCTTCTGGACTTCTAGGACTCAAAATTCAGGGTCTCACATCCTCTCCTCCTTATAAGAATTTCGTCCTCGAAAGTTTTAGCACAAGTACCTAAGCAAACAGATAAGGAAGTTTTGCGCGCATAGATTTCTCAGTCTCACAAGACTGCTCCTCAATTTGGCCATTATGCCAAACAACTCGCACCATAGGCATGCTTTGACTGCGAAGTTGTCAAACTGACCGATCTATTATGACAACTGGCTATACGGAATAGGATAGGTCTTCAGCATTTACAACTGGGGGTTCTTCGAGCACGTGAGCTGGGTCTTGCACATACTTTCTCAACATGGATACGAGGAACACATTGTGAGTTCTTTCCATATTTAGAGGTAAGGAAAGTCAGTATGCAACAGGGCCAATCCTCTTGACAATGTCATACGGACCAATGTAACGAGGTGCTAGCTTACCTCGCTGCTGAAAACGAAGGACTCCTTTCCATGAGCCGACCTTCAGAAACACTTTGTCATCTACCGAAATTTCTAGCTCCCTTTGCCGATTATCAGTGTAGTTTTTCTGTCAATTCTGGGCTATTTTTAGCCATTGTCGAATCAAGTTCAACTGTTCTATTGCTTGATCAATCAATTCCAGATTGTCTAGGTGTCTTTCGCCTACTTCATTCCAGAAAATAGGAGTCCTACAACTTCTCCCATATAATGCTTCATAAGGTTACATACCGATGCTTTTATAAAAACTATTGTTGTAAGCAAATTCTGCCAATGGCAGGCATCGATCCTAACCGGTTTGCTGATCTAACACACTTGCTCATAGCATGTCTTCGAGTGTTTGAATCGTCCTTTCTGTTTGGCCATCGGTCTGGGGATGAAATGCCGTACTGAAATTCAATCTCAAACCCAGCGCATTCTGGAATTTTTCCCTAAATCATGAGGTGAAACGAGGGTCACGATCTGAAACGATGGAAACTGGCACTCCATGTAATCGAACAATCTCATTCAAGTAACGAACAACCAATTTCTCAGGTGTACTCGTCATAGGTATAGGGAGGAAGTGTGCAGATTTCGTCAATCGATCTACAATCACCCAAATGGCATCGTATAATTCCTGCGATCTAGGCAAACTGGTCACAAAATCTATTGTGACATGCTCCCACTTCCATTCTGGAATCGGAAGTGACTGAAGTAGTCCAGCGGCTCGTTGATGTTCGATCTTTACTCGGTGACATATGAGACATCGGGCAACGAACTAAGTGGCATTTCATGTTTGGGCACCAATACTGCTCCTTTAAATCTCAGTACATCTTAGTGCCTCCGGGATGGATAGCGAACCTCGAACTATGCGCCTCCGATAGAATAAGGTTACGAATATCAATATCTTGTGGAACACATACCCGGGATCTGAAGACAAGCACTTTTTCATCTCATATTCTGAAATCAGGAACTATAGCATCAACACCATCAGAAAGTTGCTTCTGAATTTCAATTAGTTTCGGATCCTCTAATTTCTTACTCTGGATTTCCTTAATCAAGGTAGGTGTGACTTCGATTTGTGCCAACAATGAACCAGAATAATCAGTGCCCAGATGCACACGATTAGTCCTCATATCCAGCAACATAAGCATGTAATGGGTGCATATATAGGCCAAAACCGATGGGGAGGGAGGATGAAACTTTCAGTTTAAGGCAACAGCAACAACATTTGCCTTTCCATAATGATATTCGATGATCAAATCATAGTCTTTGATGAGCTCTACCCATCTTCATTGTCTTATATTAAATTCTTTTTGCGTGAGTAGGTACTTCAAGGTTTTGTGAACGGTGAAGATTCGGCATGTCTTGCCGTATAAGTAATGTCGCCATATTTTCAATGCAAACACCACGGCTTCAAGTTCCAAATCATGTGTAGGATAGTTGCTTTTATGCAGTCATAACTGTCGGGAAGCATATGCAACGACTTTCCCGTCTTGCATCAATACGCATCCAAGTACTGATTTCAACGCATCACTGTAAACCACATACTCCTTTTCGCAAATAGGTAAAGTAAGGATAGGTGCAGAAACCAACCAATTTTTCAGTTTTTCAAAACTTCGCTGGCATTTCTCGTTCCACATGAACTGCTCACCCTTGCACGTCAGTTTTGTCAATGGTTCGGCAAGCAATGAAAAATTTTCCACAAAGCGACGGTACTATCCTGCTAAGCCAAGGAAACTATGAACTTCGAACACAGTTTTCAGGGGTTCCCAGGCAATTATGGCTTCAATTTTCTTTGGATCAACTAACACACCTTGGACGGAAACAACATGGCCAAGGAAACTGACTTCAGGTAACCAGAATTCGCATTTGAAGTACTTTACGAACAACTGCCTATCTTTTAAAATATTTAGCACAATTCGCAAGTGCTTAGCATGCTCTTCTCCCGATTTTGAATAAATCAGAATATCATCGATGAAGACTATGACAAATTTATCTAGAAACTCATGGGACACACGATTCATCAAGTCCATGAACACAGCTGGTGCATTGGTCAAACCGAATGGCATAACCAGAAATTCGTAGTGGCCATATCGCGATTTGAATGCGGTATTCGGAATATCAACATTACGAACTCACAATTGATGGTATCCAGATCTGAGATTGATCTTGGAGAATATGGCTCCACCCTGGTGTTGGTCGAACAAATCATCGATGCATGGCAAAGGGTACTTGTTCTTCACAGTCACATGATTCAGCCACCGATAGTCGATGCATAATCGCAGCGAACTATCTTTCTTCTTCATGAACAAGACTGGCGCTCCGCAAGGTGACACACTAGGTCAGATGAAACCACGATCCAGCAAATCTTCCAATTGCGTTTTTTGTTCCTTCATTTCTGCAGGAGCCAAATGGTACGGAGGAATGGAAATCGGATTCGTACTAGGCACTAACTCAATGCCAAATTTCACTTCCCTTACTGGTGGTAGACCGGCTATGTCTTCTGGAAATTCACGAATCACTGGGACAAAATCCAGACCCGAGGATTCTTTGGAAATATCATGTACGTGCACAAGGTACGCAGTACATCCTTTGTTGATTAGTCGCTTTGCATCAATCCAGGATATCATGCAAGTTGGAACAACTCGTCTATCACCTTCAAAATAGTACTCAGCACCATCAGGAAAAGTGAACCACACACGTTTGGTGAAACACTCCATACGGGCTTGATATTTCACTAGACAGTCCATGCCTAAAATCACATCCAGCTCTCGGATGTCCAATGGAATTAGATCCACTTCAACTACATTCGGACCCATACGTACAGCAGAATCGATGTAAACTAGATCACAAATCAGTTGCTCTCCCAAAGGAGTTAAAACCGTAATAGGAGGAGTCAAAGGAGAAAGAGGTCGATCCGTGCTAAGTATTATCCTTGGACTTACAAATGATTTATTTGCTCCGGGATCTAATAATATTTTAGCATTTTGAGAAAAGACTGAAATAGTACCTGTCACCACATCAGGACTAGCCTCGGCATCAGTTAGAGTGAAGAGCCTTGTTGGTCTTGGTTGCGCCTCACCTGTGGATCAGTTGGGTGGTCTTCCTGGTGCGCGTGTTGGCGGTTTGGTGGGGTTAGCATACCCACCTTTCGTCCCACATTAGGTGTGCCTATGATGTGTCTCGGGTTCTGGCATTCCCGCTGAATGTGGCCCATTTTGCCACAATTGTAACATCGATGTCACTGAGTATTCCACGTAGTTCCACTAGAATTCAAACAAGAAAAGTTCTTCTTGTTGTTACTTCCGTTGCCGTTAATTTTCGGAGGATAGGGTACCGTGCGCCGATTAAATTTCGAATCTCGCCGGAAGCATCCACCACTAGTGGCTTCGGATAGCCTTTTGGTTTGCACGATCTTTTTGGCTTCAGTCGCGGCAACAATTAGCTCTTGCAAATTCTGTACCGGTGTCGTACAAACGATGGTTTTGAGTTTGGTACACAGTTTATCCTGAAATTGCCTCGTAAGCTGGTACAGTGAGCAATCCTCTTCACGTGCAAATCGAGACAATTCCTTTAATGCCTTTTCATATTCCAGCACCAAACGGGTTCCCTGTTCAAGCTTGTAGAAAGCTTCTCACTGCTCGTTTTTATGGAATCTCATATAAAATCTTTCGTCAAATTCATATCAAAATTCTTCCCATGTAGGCAGACGATCGCCAAATCGCAAGCTCACAGTTTTCCACCATGCGAGGGCTTCTCCCTCTACTAGGAAAGTGGCAATGGCTACCTTGTCATCATCAGAGATACGTAAAAACAAAGACACTTAGCACAAGGTGTCGATCCATTCATGAGTGGCAGCAGCTCCAGCTGAACCATTGAAATCTTTGCATCCCAATTGTCGAGCTTCCTTCAATAGTTTTGTAATCATGACGGGAAGTCTCTCGACCTCCTTAGGATGTGCCGGCTATATATAGGTTCAAGTGGAAGAATAGGTTCTTCCACAGGCATGGGTCCAGGAGCATTCTGAAGTTGCACCTCCATACGCTGTTGATTTGCAGCAATTCCTTGCAATACGTTCAAGATTTGTGCTATCACATGATCGATGTCTGGTGCAGCTGGTGCTTCAGGTTGGTTTTCGGGCTCAGCTTGCCCACCCTGCTTAGTTTGTGCATTCGGCTCCTCTTGCTGAACCTCTTACCTACCCCGTCGATTCATTTTAGCATTCAACCTTGCCATACTATACAAACATACGATTGTTACTTAAAACATAACTAATTACGATATTAGGAAAAGAAGTGGTACTTGGTGGAGAGGCATGCACCAGAAGAAATATAAATGCTAGAAATCAAAGTACTCATGCATACGAGTATGGAAATTTTGAAAACCACATGCACACATGCAATGCACACTCGGTAATTACCTCAACACACACATAAGCACTCAACAACAGTACAAACCATACACAGAAATCATGCAAAACCACATCTTATGTATTCGGCAACAAACATGTCTCACACATATTCACATTTGGCAAGCATAGGTTCACACAAAACATACTTGACTTGCATACAAATCAATCACATGCTCGGCCAACTTGACAACAATATATAAAGACATGCCTAGCAATGATAAGAAATCATATAGGGATACTCAGCAGCATGCACCAACAAATACACATTATCGACAATGATAAGAAACCCAACTAAACACTCAAAAACACATCAAATCATACAAGACCAATTCCACTGTCGAGAATGTGTATTTTTTGGTGCATGCTTCTCAGTATCCCTATGTGATTTCTTATCATTTCCAGGTATATCTTTATGTATTGTTGTCAAGTTTGCCGAGCATGTGTGTGAGACCCCGAATTTTGAGTCCTAGAAATCCAGAAACCAGTGAAGGTGAAAAGATAATTTTGCCCCTGAAGGAAAGGATGTGTGATGGCCAAAATTGGTAAGAGTTGTATGGTAGTTAATTCTGGTTTTAATTCCCTTTAATCTAAGTCCTTATAGACAGATAATTTCCTTAGAAACTAGAATCCCTAAAATAGGGGAAGATAATTAAAGAATTTAAATCTGGTAATTACCTTACTTTAATAAATTATTTAAATTAGTAATCTTAATTTCATACCCATCCATTATAAATAGTAAGCCAACCCCACAAAAATCATTCATAGAAAACACACAAAACTCGTATAGCCTAAAACCCTTACACCTACCTATAGTTGGCAAAATTCGCTGAAACATTAAACTAGCATAACTCTTTCATCCTTTGTCGGATCCCTGAAAATAATAGCTTGTTGGAAATCTCTCTTCATTCCTTTTCCAACCACGTTTGGGTTTTTTTCTGGAGGTTAATATTTCTTTCTCTAAGGTTAAGTTGAAATTCTGCGACACTACCAAATCTTCTTCAAAATTCAGAATAGCATAACTCTTTCATCATTTGTTGTATCTCTACAAATAATAGTTTTTTGGAAAGATATTTTCATTCTCTTTCCAACCATATTTTATTTGATGTTTTGACATTAATATTTATTTGTCAAAAGATAAGTTGAAAATCGGTGGCGGAATTAGGTTTTCGGCGGACCTGCCAAAATCCTCTTGAACTTCAGAATAGAATAACTATTTCATAGTTTGTTTTATCTCTACAATTAATACCTTGTTGGAAAGCTCATTTCATGATCTTTCCAACCATATATTTTTTGTTGTTTTTACATAAATATTTCCTTTTCTAAGGTTAATTTGAAAATCAGCGACGGAATTAGGTTTTTAAATTTCTACAGTTTTTGTCTTCAATTGATTTCTGTTGACATTTCGCATGTCCTTATGATTGCTTAGCATCTATTTATGATGTATGATCATGAATTTCTTTCTTTCAAACTTCTCTATGCTTAAAGTCAAAATTTTCCTATGCCTTACTCTTAGCGACAAAATTTGCATAGTTAATTGGAATGGTAATTCAGGTTGAATCTTTTTAAATTCCTGGCTATCACATCACACATCTAAGGGGGAGGCACCTGCAGCATCTGATCACTGGTTTCTGATAGGTTTGGTGAGTAGAATTGGTAAGGAAACAGGGTATTCAATTAATTATTGAATATGCATGTTTAGTTTATTTTCGTCTTTGCCAGGTGATAATATAGGTGGTTCGGAATTACCTAATAAAGACAAAGGAGTAGCGTCTTGTTCAGAGACAAGAGAGGTAGGATCTACGTCTCATCGGTTTCTCTGGAGACCCCTATTATTTTCGTGATGTTTTTGATACCTGCTCTTGTTGCATTGCATGTGATTTGATTATAGGGTGACAGTATGAATTTCGGATTGAGATATGGATCTCATAGGCTATATCGAACCCTGAGTTAGGTATTGAATGCCTGAGTTGCATATGTTATATGAAATGAATATGCTGATTGTGTTTTGTCATGATTGAGGACACCCTGCTATGGTATTATGCTTTGTACTTGCCTGTGTGTGTTTGTGTGTGTTTGTACGTGTTTGTGTGTCAGGATTCTTTTCCGGTGGCCATTCGGGGTAAGCGCTGATGCTCCTAGGGAGAGGAGAGATTCTTACTGGTATGGAGTTGTATGGGTGGCAAAGCCCAGCATGCGTGTGCTGGATGTCTGGTTCTTGTGTGGCCGGAACCCTGTCCTTGTGTAGCAGGAAGCCCTTATCCTTGTGTAGTTTGGGATGCCCTAGTCCATGTGTGGCTTGAGAGAGTTATGCCAAGATGAAGATCATGGAGTTTCGGCTAGGGTTTAGGCAACAAAACAGAAATTGAGAAGAAAGGAATAAATTACGAAATTTCTATATGGGTTTTGGTATGTTTAGGTGGGATAGGTTGGCCACTCTTTTATAGGTGTCTAAGAAGGTTTAGTTAAGAGATAAATCCCTACTTTTATGATTAAAAAGATAGTTAAAGGATAATTCTATTAGATGGATAATTCTATTTAAAAGGATAAATCTATTAAAAGAGATATTCTATTTAAAAGAAAGAATTATCTAATACCTTAGATAATAAGGGATAAAACTAAGGATAATTAATATAAAAATACCAGTATTAAAATAGAAAATATCTGGCAGCAACCATTTTAGGTCATCATGCATCTATTTCTTTAGGGACAAAATAGTTATTTCAGCTGCATCGGCTACAGGACTTCCTGGACATCTAAACTAGGAAGGGTCGAGGTCTCACAGATAGGCTGACAACTTTTTTATAGGTGTCTAAGGAGGTTTAGCTAGGAGATAATTTTCTACTTTTAATCTTAAAAAGATAATTAAAGAATAATTCTATTAGAAGGATAATTCTATTTAAAAGGATAATTCTATTAAAAGAGATATTCTATTTAAAAAAAAGAATTATCTAATACCTTAGATAGTAAGGGATAAAAGTAAGGTTAATTAATATAAAATATCATAATTAAAATAGAAAATATCTGCCAGCAACCATTTTAGTCTATCACGCATCCATTTCTTCAGGAGTAAAATAGTTATTTTAGCTGCATCGGGGTCACACATAAACCTCTAACATAATTTGGAAATAACAAGCAAAAGAGGAAACATAAAAAGCCAGAAAATAGTTCAATCAATGATCATGTTATATACGCAAGCAACCAAGGAGATAAGTATGCAAAAGTGATACAATATCGGCCCGCCGTGTAGCCTTGATTCTTACACACTGGTACCATGAACAACAAATGTACCTAATCCTGAAAAATGGTGAAAACAACAGGATGAGATTAAAAGAATCTCAGTAGGGTCACAACATCATACGATCTACATAAATCTTAAACAAACATCTCCGAAACAACATCAAATCATCCATACTCATTTAAGGGTATCACAAATTCAAGAATCAACCAAAAGGGTTAGGGCCGAAACTAAGGCTGAGGGTGGACTACAAACACTTTTGAAAATCAAAAGTAAACGGGTAGGAAAACACATCAGGTTACTCTCGGTAGTAGGAAAATGAAAAGCCAACCCTTTCCACCTGTGTTGTCCAAGGCTTCACTGCACAAAGGGTAAAATGTTAGCACACAAGCTAATCACCAAGTCTATTCATCTTGCCAGCACACAGGACTAGACATCCTACCCAGCATACAGGATTAGGGCATCTTGCCAGCACATAGGACAAGGCATCTTGCCAGCACAAAGGACTAGGCATTTAGCCAGTACACAAAACTAGGCATCCAGCTCATGCAAGTTGGGGATTCCCACCCATACGACTCCCATACCAGTAAGTGTCTCCCCTCTCCCAAGGAGCATCAGTGCTTACCCTGAATGGCCACCGAAAAAGGATCCTAACACACAAACATGTACAAGAACACACAGGCAAGCACAAAGTACAATACCATAACAAGGTATCCTCAATCAAGTCAGAACACAATTAACATGTTCAATACACACAACACATGCAAATTAAGCACACATAACCTATCTCAAGGGTTCGGTATAGCCTAAGTAATCATATCTCAATCCACAATTCATGTATACACCATACAATCAATTCGCATGTAATAATAACAACAAACAAAGAACAAGGATCTCTGGAGAAACCGATGAGGCATAGATTCTATCTCTCTTGTCTCTGAACAAGAAGCTATTCCTTTGTCTTTATTTAGCAGTTCCTAACCACCTATAGCATTACAAGGCAAACACAAAACCAAACTAATCATGCATACTCAATAACCAAGTAAATATCCTATTTTCTTATCAATTCCACTCACCAAACCTATCAGAAACCAGTGATTAGATACCGCAGGTGCCTCCTCCTTGGATGTGTGATGTGATAGCCAAGAACTTAACAAGATTCAACCTAAATTATCATCCCAATTAACTATACATATTTCATCATTAAGCATAGGACACAAGATAAATTATGATTTTATGCATATAAGGTGTAAGGGTTACGATTTCATGTTAACAAAGGAGGATTAGGTGTTTATAACTTGTAAAATCAGAAGAAACAAGATCAGAATCTAATAGGTTAATCAATTGATCAAGATAGGCAACAATAGAGCAAGGATAGGGCATACTGATTTCTTGTATAGAGAAGATTCAAAGGGAAAATTCATGATTTTATAATATGAATGGATGCTAAACAATTATATGAACAAGAGGAACAACAATAGAAATCAACCGAAGGTAGATTCACACAATTTTGAAACCTAATCCCGCCGAATTATGACAAAGAAAAACTAACCTCCAGACAAAAAATCCAATATGGATAGAAATAGGATGGAAAAAGCTTTCGAACAAGCTATTATTTACAAGAATCCGACAAACGACGAATGACTTATGCTATTTTGAAGTTCAAGTAGATTTTGGCAATCTCGCCAAATTACGACCTAACTTTTGACAAAAAAAATAATTTTCAGAAACAACAAGCAGGATGGTTGTAAAGAGGACAGAAAGAGCTTTCCAAAAAGCTATTATTTGCAAGAATCCAACATATGATGAGAGAGCTATGCTTGTTTGAAGTTCAAGCAGGTTTTGGTAGCAATAGGGAGGTGTAGGGTTTTTGTTTGGACGAATTTTGTGTATTTTCTGTGTAAGTTTTAAGTGTAGCCGGCTTCCTCTTTATATAGGGTGGTTACGAGATTAATTTCCTGACTTTAAAGGCTAGATTAAAGTAAGATAATTATCAGAATTAAATTATGTAATTATCCTCTCTTAATTTTAGGAATTTTATTTTCTAGGATAATTATCAACCAATAAAGAACCAAATTAAAGGGAATTATTACCAGAAATAATTACTAGACATTCCTTACCAATTTCAGCCATCACACATCCTTTTCTTCAGGGGCTAAATGGTTTTTTCACCTGCAATGGCTTCTGGACTTATAGGACTCAAAATTCGGGGTCTCACAATGTTTGTTTAAGACTTTTGTAGATCTTATAATGTTGTGACCCTACAGAGATTCTTGTAATCTCACCCTATTATTTTCACTATTTTTCAGGCATAGGTACCTTCTCAGTTCATGGTATTTGTGTGTGAGATCAAGGCTGCCGGCGGGGCAATATCATCACATTCGCATTCCTATTTCCTTAGTTTCTTTCGCATATAACATGAACTATGATTGGACTATTTTCTGGTTTTTCAAGTTGCTCCTTTGCTTGTTTGTTTCCGAATTATGTTGAAGGTTTACGTGCTGGATATTTGGATCCCTATGGGACTTGTGTGTTGAGGATTCATTGATTAAATTTAAAGACTTTCGCTAATGTTTTTATTCACTCAGTATATTACCAGGATACTTGTCCAATATCATGCTCCAACCTTTAAAAGCATAAGAATAAAACTTGTTAAAATTTAGTTCTAAAGGAATAAGCCATGTGAGATTCAGATAGGTCCTAGGTTGGGTTTATTTGAGTTTTATGGTGGTAAAGGTCTTAATATGTTGCATAACGACTTGCATTACCTTCGAATATGGAAAGAATTCACAACGTGTTTCACATTTTAATGCTCAAAAAGTATGTGGGAGACCCTACTCAGGTGCTTGAAGAACCACCAATTGAGGTTTCTGAAGACCTATCATATCTCGTACAGCTAGTTGCCATACTAGATCGGTCATCGTCAACTTTGCTGTCGAAACGTGCCTATGGTATGATTTGTTTGGCATAAGGGCCAAATCGAGGAACAATCTTAGGAGACTGAGGAATCTATGCATGAAAAATTTCTTTACCTATTTGTTTAAGTACTTATGCTGAAATTTCGAGGACAAAATTCTTTTAAGAAAGACAGGATATAAGACCCCGAATTTTGAGTTCTAGAAGTCTAGAAGCCAATGCAAATCAAAAGACCATTTTACCCCTGAAGAAATGGATGTGCGATGGTTGAAAATGGGATGGAATGTCTAGTAATAATTTCTAGTTTTATTTCCCTTTAATTTGTTTCCTTAATGGTTTAAAATTATCTTAGGAGATAAAATTCCTAAAATTAAGGAAAAATAATTCCAAAATTAAATTCTAATGACTATCTTACCTTATCTAGCCTTTAAAGTAGGGAAATTAATCCCATAAATACCCTGTAAAAAGAATAGCTAGCCATACTGTCCACACACACCAAAAACACACAAAATTCGTCAAACCTCAAACCCTACACCATACCCTATTGCTACCAAAATTTCCTCAATCTTCATCCTATCATAACTCTCTCATCCTTTGTCGGAATTCTGAAAATATTGGCTTGTTGGAAAGCTCTTTCCATCCTTTATCTATCTTCCTTACGTTGGTCATCATAAGGTTAGTTATTCCTTGTCTAACTTCAAGTCATAATTTGTTAGTTTTGGTGCTGAAATTGTGTGATTCTTCCTTCAATTGATTTCTGCTAATGTTCCTTTTGTTTGTACGATTGTTTGGCATCCATTCATGCTATAATATCATGAACTCATCCTTTAAATCTTCTTTATACTTGAAATTTGCATGCCTTATCTTTCGCCCTATTGTTGATTTGATCAATTGATTAACCTGTTTGTTTCTGATCTTGCTCCTTTTGATTATATGTGTTATTAACACCTAATCCTTCTTTGTAAACATGAAATTGCGTAAGGCTTGTATACATGAAATCGTAATTTTTCCTATTACTTTATTCTTAGTGTTGAAATTTGTATGGTTGATTGGGATGGTAATTGAGGTTGATTCCTGTTAAGTTCTTGGCTATCACATCACACATCCAAGGGTGAGACATCTGCGGCATCTGACCACTGGTTTTTGATAGGTTTGGTGAGTGGAATTGGTAAGGAAATAGGATATCTACTTGATTATTGAGTAGGCATGCTTAGTTTGGTTTTGTCTTTGCCTTATGATGTTATAGGTAAGCAACGGAATAGCATTTTATTCAGAGACAAGAGAGATAGTGTGAGACCCAGCCCGTAGAGGGGGTCAGGTTACCCAATCCCACATCGGAAAGGAGTGGGGGAGGTCTTGGGTTTATATGTGTTGTGTGATGGTATCATTTGTAACAAGATGCATCTGTTAGGCCCTGTGGTTAAAAGCCCAACTGAGCATTGCAGTTGTGATCCATCACGCACACATACACATCCGGGCCCGATGACCCGAGGGTCCGGGTGCCGGGTAAAGACAAATGGTAGCAGAGCCGTTCTCGTTCCCTCTTCCGGGTGGGCTTAGGCTGTGTTGTTACGTTACGTTTGGGTCCGTGAGTTTGGGCTCAAGTCAGTTACGTTTGTGCTCCTCTTGTGAGGACATGATGTCTATAAGGAGGGGAGATTGTGAGACCCAGCCCATAGGGGGGTTAGGTTAAGGTTACTCAATCCCACATCGGAAAGGAACGGGGGAGGTCTTGGGCTTATATGTGTTGTGTAATGGTATCATTTGTAACAAGATGTTTCTTTTGGGCTCTGTGGTTAAAAGCCCAACTGAGCGTTATAGTTGTGATCCATCATACGCACATACACATTCGAGCCCACTGGGTCGAGCGTTCAGGGGCCGGGTCGTGACAAATGGTAGTGGAGCCGATCTCGTTCCTTCTTCCGGATGGGCTTGGGCCGTGTTGTGTGTTCACATTTGGGCCCGTTAGTGTGGGCCCAAGTCAGTTACGTTTGTGCTCCCCTCGTGAGGACACGAGGCCTATAAAGATGGGAGACTGTGAGACCCAGCCCGTAGGGGGGTTAAGTTAAGGTTACCCAATCGCACATCGGAAAGGAGCGGGGGAGGTCTTGGGCTTATATGTGTTGTGTGATGGTATCAACTATAACAAGATGCATCTTTTGGGCCATGTGGTTAGCAGCCTGACTGAGCATTGCAGCTATGATCCATCACGCGCACATACACATCCGGGCTCGCTTGGCCGAGGGTCCGGAGGCCGGGTCGTGACAAATGGTAGCGGAGCCGATCTCGTTCCCTCTTCCGGGTGGGCTTGGGCCGTGTTCTGTGTTCACGATTGGGCCCATGAGTTTAGACCCAAGTCAATTACGTTTGTGATCCCCTTGTAAGGACACGAGGTCTACAAGGAGGAAAGATTGTGAGACCCAGCCCATAGGTTACCCATTCCCACATCGGAAAGGAACGGGGGAGGTCTTGGGCTTATATGAGTTGTGTGATGGTATCATTTGTAACAAGATGCATCTTTTAGGCTCTGTGGTTAAAATCCCAACTGAGCATTGCAGTTGTGATCCATCATGCACACATACACGTCTAGGCCCGTTGGGCCAAGGGTCCGGGAGCCAGGTCGTGACAAATGGTAGTGGAGCCGTTCTCGTTCCCTCTTCCGGGTGGGCTTGGGCCGTGTTGTGTGTTCACGTTTGGGCCCGTGAGTTTGGGCCCAAGGCAATTACGTTTGGGCACGTGTTGTGTGTTCCGTAGGGGAGATCAGGTTACCCAATCCCACATCGTAAAGGAGCAAAGGAGGTCTTGGGCTTATATGGTAGCGGAGCCAATGTCGTTCCTTCTTCCGGGTGGGCTTGGGCTGTGTTGTGTGTTACGTTTGGGCCCGTGAGTTTGGGCTCAAGGCAGTTACATTTGTCTCCCCTCGTGAGGACACGAGGTCTATAAGGAGGGGAGATTGTGAGACCCAGCCCTTAGGGGGGGTCAGGTTACCCAATACCACATCGGAAAGGAAACGGGAGGTCTTGAGCTTATATATGTTGTGTGAGTTGATCATTTATAACAAGAAGCATCTTTTGGGTCATGTGGTTAAAAGCCCAACTAAGCGTTGCAGTTGTGATCCATCACGCACATATACACGTCCAGGCCCGCTGGGTCAAAGGTCCGGGTGCCACGTCGTGACAGGTAGGATCTATGCCTCATCGGTTTCTTCATAAATTCTTATTTTTTTCTTGTTAATTTCGGTATATATCTTGTTGATGATTGCATACGCATATGTTGGATAGTGTACGCTTGAATTGCGGATCAAGATATACACCGAACCCTTGAGATAGGTTATAAATGCCTAATTTGTATTTAATTTGTGTATTAAAAGTGCTGATTGTGTTCTAACATAATTGAGGATACCCTATTGTGGTATTGTGTTTTGTGCTTGCCTGTGTATACTTGTACGTATTTGTGTGTTAGGAACCTTTTCCAATGGCCATTCGGGGTAAGCGCTGATGCTCCTTGGAAAAAGAGAGGTTGTTACTGGTATGGGAGTCATATGGGTGGCAATCCCCACCTTGTGCATGTTGGATGCTTAATCTTGTGTGCTAGCTATATGCCTTGTCCTGTGTGCTGGCAAGATGTCCTTATCCTTGTGTAGTTTGGATGGCCTAATCATGTGTGTTGGTTAGGATGTCTAGTCATGTGTGCTGGCTAGATGTCTTGTCCTGTGCGATGGCAAGATAAATAGGCTTACTGATTAGCTTCTGTACTAACCTTTTATGCTTTGTGTAGCCTTGGACAACACAGGTGGAAGGGGATTGTGAGACCTCGACCCTTTCCAGTTTAGATATCCAGGAAGTCCATTAGCCGATGCAGTTGAAATAACTATTTTGCCCTGAAGAAATAGATGCCTGATGGCCTAAAATGGTTGCTGTCAGATATTTCCTATTTTAATTCTGGTATTTTTATATTAATTATCCTTACTTTTATCCCTTATTATCTAAGATATTAAATAATTCTTCCTTTTAAATAGAATATCTTTTTTAATAGATTTATCCTTTTAAATAGAATTATCTTTTGAGTATCTTTTTAAGCTTAAAAGTAGGGATTTATCTTTTAGTTAAACCTCCTTACACACCTATAAAAGAGTGGTCAGCCTATCCCACCTAAACATACCAAAACCCACATAGAAATTTCGTAATTTATCCCCTTCTTCTCAATTTTCGATTTTTGCCTAAACCCTAGCCGAAACTCCTTGATCTTCATCTTAGCATAACTCTCTCATTCTTTGTCGGATTCTTGCGAATAATAGCTTGTTGGAAAGCTCTCTTCATCCTCTTTCCAACCATCTTAAATTTTCCGTCTGGAAGTTAATTTTTCTTTGTTAAAAGTTAAGTCGTATTTCGGAAGAATTGCCAAAATCTGCTTGAACTTGAAAATCACACAACTCTCTCATCCTTTGTCGGATTCTTGTGAATAATAGCTTTTTAGAAAGATTTTTCCGATATCTATCCATCCATTATGTTTTTTTCTTCTGGAGGTTAGTTTTTCTCTGCCATAATTTAGGTGGAAATTCGGCGGGATTAGGTTTCAAAATTGTGGGATTCTACCTTCAATTGATTTCTATTATTGTTCCTCTTGTTCATATGATTGTTTAGCATCTATTCATGATTTTAAAATCGTGAATTCATCTTTTGAATCTTCCCTATTTATGAAATCAGCATGCCCTACATTTGCCCTATTGATGTCTATCTTGATCAACTGATTAACTTATTGGATTCTGACCTTATTTTTTTTATTATACATGTTATAAACACCTATTCCTTTCTTAACTTCATAAATTCACAACCCCTAACCTCTCTAATGTTGAAATCACAAGTTGCCCTATAAACCTTAAGGTGTTGCCGAGATTTGTACATTAAATTAAGGTGAAATATCAAGTACATTCTTACTGAGTTATTAGCTATCACAACACGCATTCAGGGGAAAGATATTGCTGCATCCGGATCGCTGGATTTGGGTAGGTTAATTGGTAAGGATTCCCAATGACTTTGTTTTTTAATTAAGTAGTCTTTTGGCTTAGTATTTGTGTGGTCTTTGCTTTGTAATTGTTTAGGAGATTTTGATCTTATTGGAAAGGCAAAAGATTGCATCTGATTCAAACACTTGAGAGGTAGGATCTATGCCTCATCGGTTCCTTTGGTTACCCTATTATTTGATTGTTTGAATATGAGTGAATTTGATTGCCTATTTTGGTTATATGCTTGCGGAATATGTGATTATGATGATAGGGAATCTCAGAAGTTAATAGTAAAATAGGTTGCTTGATTCGGTTATGACTTTGAGGATTGATCTTTGATTTGTATTGTGATTTGATTGAGGATCCTTTGTTGTGATTTGTGTATGCATGTATGTGCCAGATGCTTTGTTTGAAGGATCCTTTTGTCACTGGTCGTGCGAGGTAAGTATTGTTGCTCCTAGGGAGAGGAGAGATGCTTACGGAATCGGGAGGTTTATGGGTCGTTATTCCTAGAAAGAGCTCATTGGATGCCTTGTAGGCCGGTTCAAGTCTGGACGTCAGGAAGCCTTATAGGCCAGTTCGAGTCTGGATGTTAGGTTGCCCTGTTTGAGAGTGACAGGATGACTTGTATGCACTACTGCAAGAGTGCTCTTAAGCCAGTTTGAGTCTGGATGTCAGAGACAACTTAAAGGTTTCCTGCAGTATTGATTGTCTAACCATTTACCCTTTGTGCAGCAAAGCCTTGGACAACACAGGTGGAAGGGGTTGACATTTTCTTTTCCTACTGGCGAGAGTAACCTGATGAGTTTTCCTGCTTGTGTACTTCTGATTTGTAGAAGTTTTTGTAGTCCACCCTCAGCCTTAGTTTTGGCCCTAACCCTTCTGATTGATTCTTGAATTGCGTGATACCCTTAGATCAGTAGGGATGATCTGATGTTGTTTGGGAGATGTTTGATTAGGAATCTCTAGGACTTATGATGTTGTGACCCTACTGAGATTCTTGTAATCTCATCCATTCTTTTCTCCCCCTTTGCAGGCCTAGGTGTGTACTTTGTTGTTAGTACCAAAGGTGTGAAATCAAGGCTGCATTGCTGGATGAATTTGCACCCCTTTTCTATTGAATACGCATGCCATGTCTTTGAACTTGTGTGGATTTTCATTTTGGCTTTCCACTCCCTTTTTCTCTTTTTGTTGATTCCAAAATATGCATGATACTATTGGTTGATGTTTTGAGATTCCTATGAGACTTGTGTGTTATGTTTCCACTTGTTTTGAGTACTAATATAAGTCTTCCGCTAATGTTTTCTTTCACTCCGTATAAACCAGAAATTCATTAATGTATGTATATGCTCCGACCTTTAAATAGCATATAAATCAACCAATAAAATTGACAATTAGGTGACTTGAGCCTTGTGGGATTCAAATAGGACCTTACGAGGGCTTATTTTGGTTTCACGGCTGTAAGGATCCTAATAGATTGGGTTTGGGTCCTTACAGGGATGGTCTTTCCTGTTGATGAGATTGATTGATGATTTACCTGCTTGTGTACTTCTGATTTTTGGAAGTGTTTGTAGTCCACCCTCAGCCTTATCTTTTAGTCTTATCCCTTTTTGGTTGAATGATGAAATGCGTGATTCCTTTTTGTTGCATAAACTGATCTGATGTTGTTTGGGAGATGTTTGTTTAAGATTTCTATAGATCTTATGATGTTGTGACCCTACAGAGATTCTTGTAATCTCACCCTATTATTTTCACCATTTTTCAAGCTTAGATATATTCTCTATTTGTGGTACCAGTGTGTGCAATCAAGTATACACGGCGAAATGATATTGCATCACATTCGCATTCCTGTTTCCTTGGTTGCTTACGCATATAACATGAACTATGATTGGACTATTTTCTGGTTTTTCAAGTTCCTCTTTTGCTTGTTTGTTTCCGAATTATGTTAGAGGTTTACTTGCTGGATATTTGGATTCCTATGGGACTTGTGTGTTGAGGTTTTATTGATTAAATTTAAAGACTTCCACTGATGTTTTTATTCACTCAGTATGTTACCAGAATACTTGTCCAATATCATGCTCCAACCTTTAGAAGCATAAGAATAAAACTTGTTAAAAATCGGTTCTAAGGGAACAAGCCTTATGTGATTCAAATAGGTCCTAGGATGAGTTTATTTGGGTTTCACAGCAGTAAAGGTCCTAATAGTTTGGAATTCAGGTCCTTACAATAGTAGTCAGCCATACACATAAATCCACACCAAAAACACACAAACTTATCACGTGATAAACACTCTCCCTTACCCTTACTACAGAAAATTCCCTAACACCTACCATAGTCAAATTCTTTCATCCTTCATCAAATTTCTACAAATAATAGCTTCTTGGAAACCTCTTTCTATCCTCTATCTTGTTATCTTGGTTTCATCATCAGAAGGTTAGTTTTTCCCTATATTTTTTTCTTATCGCAATTCCCTAGGTATTGGTGCTGAAATTTTTTGATTCTTCCTTCAATTGGTTTCTATTTTTGTTTCTTTTTTTCGTATGATTGTTTGGCACCTATTCTTCTTATAATATCACGAATTCATCTTTTATATCTTCCCTATAAGAGAAATCGGCATACCCTACTCCCTTACCTTATTGTTGCCGATTTTTACCAATTGACTTGCCTATTGGTTTTTGATCTTGTTTCTTTTAATTGTGTGTGTAATTAACACCTAATCCTTCCTTGTTATCATGAAATCGCAACCTCTAAACCCCTTATGCATGAAATTGCAATTTTTTCTATTGCCCTAACTTAGTACCAAAATTTGCATGGGATATTGGGTTTGTAAACCAAGTTGATTCTTGTTGTGTTCCTGGCTATCACATCACACATCCAAGGGAGAGGTCTCATGTGAGGACCCGTTCCCGGTAATCGGGAGCCTCACCGCCGTGCAGCTCCGATTGTCCCAACTGGTGGACCAAGCGGAACTACACAAGGCTTATCCGAAAAACACAACATCTGAATTTGTAGACATACTCAACATTTGAATCTTTTTGTTTAAAACATGGCATGCATCAATTGGTACTCAGCACAATTACAAACAACGGAGTAACAAACACATGCAGCGAAAATATCAGATCACATACAATGGGCCTTACGGCCTCAAACATACAACACCGTGAGTCCACACTCACAGAGTCCCAGAAATTCACAACAACACTACTTCGTATATATCAAAACATCAGAATATGCAAACATGAGTTGTACACATATGTACCAGTCAAATACACATGTATGTAAATATACAAGAAGATGTGAAAGATGCTGAGTCCAAAACGTGCATGTGCATTTGTCCAGCCCTACGACCAATACCGGGATAGTAACCTCGAAGTTTGCACAGCTAATTCTCACAACTTAGTCCTGAAACAAAACAATAGAGAGGGGGAGTGAGATCAAGGACCTCAGTGGAAGTTACTACGTCATAAGCATAAACGGTGGAATGGAGACAAAACCAAAACATAGTATCAACCATTTATTCAAACCAGTACAATCCATACTCTTCAATGTAGCCATCAGAAAACAGCTTGATACTTGGCTACTATGCCCAAAACATAACGGGGTGGACACAAACCACTTTCATGTAACCCCCGCTAAAGGGTTACCTAAAAGCCTACTGATGGTTTTCAGTTGTAGCATATATATAAACAAAACCCCACCATCAGCATTGTC
Organism: Passiflora organensis; assembly: GCA_019739055.1. Taxonomy (NCBI): domain Eukaryota; kingdom Viridiplantae; phylum Streptophyta; class Magnoliopsida; order Malpighiales; family Passifloraceae; genus Passiflora; species Passiflora organensis. The sequence continues at coordinate 419,099 of JAEPBF010000133.1, read as the reverse complement.
CAAAATCGAATGGAGAAACACAAACTATCACATTCAATTTTGTGCACACGTATATAACGTCGTAAGATATATATGAAGCATTTATAAGGCCTTTCCACTTTCCCTTCCTCGTGCACACAGCACTCAACATACATATATATATCCAACCATACCTCTCCAAGGTAAGCAACTGTCCTCTCTATAAGGACTCCATATACTTACCTAACTTGATCAAGTACTCACCGTCAATTCCAATCGATACACACGCATGGGTTATTAAATCTAAAAACTCATCAAATATTCCATGCATGCATTTAGCCATTTCCATCTTATAAATCAGGTGCCAAACATCTCAAAAGAATATTCAAAGCATTCAGTCACAATAGCAAAAATGTCTAAACAGATGAAAAATCATATCGTATGGAAGGGTGCAAAACACGTATGCAATTTCGTCTACCCAATAAATCAGAATGTTTCAGCTTTTGAACATCCAGCTGATACATTCAAACATGGAAAGTAAATGATGATGCTAACAACACATCTGTAACACATTTCACGTCATGTCTCCATTCAAACCAAAACATGTGATCATATTGTAATTCTGAAAACAAAACATGACGTGTATGCAAATGAAACATAAAACTCTCACCTCTCGTTGTGTCGATGGTTCTCCAACAATATCCTTGCCTCTACTGATCGATCCGGTTCCGCCTAAACAAGCACAACCATACAGCCATACTAAGCATAATCAATCAAGAAATCAAATGGAAAAGAATTGAAAACAATCCTATGGACCCTCTCACGCTGCAGACACATCTACTTTACATTCAGCTACTCTCAGTACCAGCTCAACATCTACTGACTACAACCACTCCATTAACATGACCAAACACATCAACATGATCAAGAACATGTCTAAACAACCTCCTGGTACTGTTCATCCGAAATTGCTACAAGAATCATAGGTTGTTTTCAGGCATTTCCATCCATCAAAAACACTCAATTACAGCACTAGCAACCTGAATAAACCAACCAATCCCAAAGAAAACCAAAAAGCAACACTTACCAACAACTCTGAAATTTTCGTCCAGACTGAAGACCATCTCAAAATCAGGCCTTAGACACCAATCTAACAGTGGAAAAGTGTAGAAAATTAATGGGAAAGTGTTTTGGGACAATCCCCCACAAGTTTTTGGGGTTAAAGTGAGCAAAGTGTGGATTTTGGTAGGTTGGAAGGGTGAAGGAAGGAGAAAAACGAGTTAGGTCTGGAATGTGCTGGTCACTTCTGGAAGATAAGCATTTAAGGGATGAAGTGTGGGCTTGTGTGCTTGTGGGCTTGTGGGCTGATGGGCTTCAGGCCCAAAGTTCAACAAGACTGGCCCGTGCCATCGACGGCCCGTTTCATCACAACTAAGCCCAATGGGCTCGGGAAATGTCAAGCAAATGGCCCAACAACTTCTGTACATATGTCCAGCTATAACATCAGGGCTGGGCAGGAAAGAAAATAGCAAACAGCCCAAAACACGAAATTGTGGCCCAAACGGCCTGCAGTCGCTTAAAACGACCAAAACTCAATCTGGTTTGTTTTCCACTGACTCAACCTCGATTGTCTAACCTATCTCACTCACAATCATTCTTAAATCTCACTCACAAGCATACTTAAACACACTCAGATTCGCTCTGGGTTTCCTAAAGGCTTCCTACGGCTGTGTTCCCAAACCAACAGTTTAGCATCGGCGCGTTGCCGCTGGCACTAACGCTACCATTGATGCTGCCACTGACTGGCACTACAATATCTCACATCTCAGTTGCATCTGATCACCAATTTCTGATAGGTTGGTGAGTGGAATTGGTAAGGAATTAGGGTGTTTACTTGGTTATTGTATATGCATGCTTAGTATGGTTTTTTCTTTGCCTTAAGATTATATATATGGTTTGGATCCTTTTAATAAAGGCAAAGGATTACCTACTTGTTGAGAGACAAGAAAGGTAGGATATATACCTCATCAGGTTTCTCCAGAAATCCTTGTTGGTTGATTGATGTTTCGATTGCTTGTCCTTGTTGTTGAATGTGCATACCAAGTGCTTAGTATGCATAGTTGTGGATTGAACTATGGATTCATAAAGCAATTTTAGACCCCTATGATAGGTTGTGTATGCCTAAATCATTTGTATTGTGTGCATATGACTTGCTGATTGTATTGTGGTATGATTGAGGATGCCCTACTATGATGATATGCTTTGTAGTTGCTTCTGTGTGCTTGTACATGATTGTGTGTTAGGAATTTTTTCCGGTGGCCATTCAGGGTAAGCACTGATGCTCCTAAGAGAGGAGAGGTTCTTATTGGTATGGGAATCGCATGGGTGGCAATCCCTAGTAAGAGCTCATTGGATGCCTAGTCCTTGTGTGGCTAGATGCCTTGTCCTTGTTTGGGAAGATACCCTTATCCTTGTATGGTTTGGATGCCTTTATCCTTGTGTGGTTTTGATGCCCTTATGCTTGTGTGGTTTGGATGCCTTGTCCTTGTATGGCAAGATGGATAGGTTTGCTGATTAGATTATTTGCTAACCATTTACTCTTTGCATAGCTAAGCCCTGGACAACACAAGTGGAAGGGGATGGCCTTTTTATTGATGATATCGAATGATGAATTACCTGCCTGTGTACTTCTATTTTCAGAAGTGCTCTTAGTCTGCTCTTAGTTTATGACTTTCAGCCCTATCCTTATTTATGGTTGATTGATGATTGTTTGATATCCCGTTTGTTGTGTAGGTGAATCTGATGTTGTTTGGGAGATGTTTGTTTAGATTTCTGCAGATCTTATGATGTTGTGACTTTACTGAGATTCTTGTAACCTCACCTTATTATTTTTTCCATTTTTCAGGCTTAGGTACATCATCTATCAGTGGTACTATTGTTTGAGATCAAGGTTGCATGGCGGGACGATATTGCATCACATTTGCATGCCTCCTTCCTTGTTGATTGCTTACGCAAATACCATTAAACATGAAGTTTGATTCGACTGCTTTCTGGTTTACTGAATCCCTCTTATTCTTGTTTATTTCCGGAATCTATTGGAGGGCTACTTACTGGATTTTGAGATCCCTATGGGACTTGTGTATTGTGGTTCCTTTGGTTATTTATAAAGACTTCTGCTGATGTTTTTATTCACTTCGTATGTTACCAGAATGTTTGTCCATTATTATCATGCTTCAATCTTTAAAAACATAAGAAAAGAATTTAATAAAATCGGAATTAGTGTGATGAAGCCTTGTGGAATTCAGATAGGTCCTAGTTGGGTTATTTGGGTTTCACAGCGGTAAGGGTCCATATAGGTTGGGTTTGGGTCCTTACATTTATTATCTAGAATTCATCATCAGAAAGTAATTCTTTCCTTTTTTATTATTGATGCAGAGATTACTCTACCATGTGTGTGCCGATTTTGTGATTCTTCTTTTTAATGGTTTTGAATTTTATTCCTCTTTTTTTTATGAGTATTTAGCACCTATTCTTGTTATAATATAATGAAATCAGCTCTTGTATCCTTCTGTATGCAAAAATCAACAACCCTACCTATGTTCCCTATGTATGCTGAAAATTATACATTGAATTGGAGTGAATAATCAAGTTAATTCTTGTTGATTTTTTAGCCATCACATCACACATTCAATGGGAGGATACGGTTGTACCTAATCCCTGGTGTTTGGTAGGTTTGGTGAGTGGAATTAGTAAGGAACTAGGATGTTTTTTGGTTTCTGAATTCGTTTGCTTAGTATGGTGTTGTCTTTGCCTTATACTTGTTTAGGTGGTTATAATCCTATTGATAAAGGCAAAGGACTAGCTACTTGTTCAGACACAAGAGAGGTAGGATCTATACCTCATCGATTTTTCCAAATATCCTATTGCTTGTTTTCAGGTTTCGGCTTGTGTTTTGTGAATATGTATGCTTGTTGTTTAGTATGCTTGCTTGTGGGTTAATAGAAGAATTCCTTAGGTAATTGCGGATCCATGTATTGAGGATAGAAAGCCTATTTCAGCTATACCATATAATATTGACTGGTTGATTATCTTATGATATGATTGAGGATACCCTACTATGTTTCTATGTGATTGTACTTGCTTATGTGCTTGTATTATGCTTGTGTGTCAGGATCCTTTTTCCGATGGCCATTTGGGGTAAGTTACCGATGCTCCTAGGGAGAGGAGAGGTACTTACTGGTATGGGAGTCGCATGGGTGGCAATCCCTAGCAAGTGCACGCTGGATGTCTAGTCCTTATGTGGCCAGAAGCCTAGTCCTTTTGTGGCTAGAAGCCTAGTCCTTGTGTGGCTAGTTGCCTTGTCCTAGTGTGGCAAGATTCCCTTATCCTTGTGTGGTTTGGATGCCCTTCTCCTTGTGTGGCTCGGATCCATTGTCCTTGTGTGGCAAGATAGAAAGACTAGCTAATTAGTTTGCTTGCTAACCTTTACCCTTTTTGCAGTTAAATCTTGGACAATATAGGCAAATGGGGAATGAGCCTTTCTTTGAAAATCAGATTATGAAATAGGTTGCCTGTGTACTTCTGGTTCAAAAATAACTCGAATGCCCACCCCTCTTAATGTTACTTTCAGTCTATACCCCTACCTATCTTTATGTGTTTACATGCTGATTGTTTGAGCCTATTACTTCCATATGGAATATGATATGTTGGTTGGGAGATGTTTGATTTGGGTTCCGCAGATTTTATGATATTTTGACCCTACTGAGATTCTTGTAATCTCATCCCGTTGTTTTTCCCTTTTTTCAGGCTTAGGTACATGTTCTGCCAATAGTACTGGGGTGTGAGATCAAGGCTGTATGGCGAGACAATATTGCACGGCATTCGTATACACATGCCTTGCTAGATTTGATTGCACAAATTCCCTATTCATGCTTGTTTGATTAGACTACTTTCTAGCGTCTGATTTTCTGTTCTTTCCCTCTAAATTTCGAAACATGCATTAGAACAGATGTTGGATTTTAAGACTCCTTTGGGGCTTGTGTGCTATGGTTCCCTTGATAGTTTTCATTTATAAAGGCTTCCGTTAACGGATTTATTCACTCCCGTTATATGCCAGATTGTAAGTCTAATATTTACATGCTCCAACCTTTAAAAATATAAGAATGGAACCTTAAAATTCATAATTAGTATGACTTGAGCCTTGTGGGATTCGAATAGGACCTTGGAAGGGCTTATTTGGGTTTCACAGTGGTAAGGGTTCTTATAGGTTGGATTTGGGTCCTTAAACATATGTTCATGCTTTGCTGGTGATACCAAAGTGTGAGATCAAGGCTGCACGGGCGGGACGATTTGCATCAAGAATTGCTTCACATATGCACTGAACATAATTGCTAGTTTTGACTGTGCATACTCCATTATAAGTGAACTATCTTACTGGCTTTGATTTCTGTCCTTTCCCTTCTTGTTTTCGAAATTATGATAAAGACAGATGTTGATGCTTTGAGATTCCTTTGGGACTTGCAAGTTATATTTCCACTAGTTTCCAGAATTTATATAAGTCTTCTGCTGATGTTTTCTTTCAGTTCGTATAAACCAGAATATTCTTTAATGAATTTACATGCTTCAACCTTTTAAAACATACTAATAAACTAATAAAATTGAAAACCAGTAAGACTTGAGCCTTTTGGGATTTATATGGGACCTTGCGAGGGCTTGTTTGGATTCCCCAGTGGTAAGGGTCCCTCTAGGTTGAGTTTGGGTCCTTACAAGTTTGGTAGCAAAGCATGGTTTAGAAGATTGTGTGATTTGCATAATATTGTGTTCTCAATTTTAGAAGTATACGCATAAGTCTGTATGCATTTTGATTGATTATGACCTACAAATATAAAAGCATGGTTTAGTAAACATAATTGTTAAATACATGTTTTTGTTTGACATATGCATATATACCAAAAGTTCTTTGCTAATGTTTGTTCTGGTTTTGTAGGCATGCCCATATACCCTGGAACTTGTTGAAACTACCCTAATATTTTCTGTATTACTTGTTGTGTTCTATTATGTGAATTGATGTGATTTGTGTTGTGTTTGATTGTGTGATTGGTTATGATTTATTGTGTGTTTTACTATGTTGTTTGTTGTATGTTTTTGGGAATTTTAGTGTGCAATTGCATACTGTGTGACTTTCTATGCTTTGCTATGTATGATTTGTTGAGTGTTGTGTGCTTTGTGTGTATGCTGAAATATGTGTGTATGCTTTATGTGTCTTGTGTGCATGCTTGTTGTGTCTTGTGTGCATGTTTGTGTTTAATTTTCAGCATATGCATATCATCCAGTGAACGCCTCTCCACCAAGGTACCATATATTTTCTGGTTTTATATTTCGTAATGGATAATTATATCGTATGTGTGTTTTGTTTAGTATGGCAAGGTCGAAGAGGTCGTATAGTGCTGCAAGGATGCAACAGGATAGGAATGAGGATCAGAATGAGCAAGGGAATAGGTTGTGCAAGATGAGCAGATTGGGCAAGCTAAGCCTGAAAAGGAATGCTCTAAGCCAAGGCGTAATGGTGTGAGGACTTCCAGAGCCCCAAATTCAAATGGTAGGTATAAAAATCCCTCAAATCCACCATCCAGTAGACCTCATAGTGGAACCGTATCTAGATCCCAACCCCATCCTACGAGACTCTTCACTTTGACAGGAGTTAATCCTAATAAAGCCAAAGGTACCAGCTTTTTCTTTCCTCTAGAATGCTAAAGTTCTTGCTAGATAAACGGAGTGCATAGCAGAAGTGTGAAAACTGTGTCCAAGTCCCTGCTCACATTCTTCAAAAGAGTGTTGAAGACCTATACTATCATGCGCAATTAGTTATTAGATTCTCTCTTATTGCAAGTAATTCATGTGTAGAAATTTTGAGGACAAAATTTTTAAAAGAAGGGGAGAATGTCAGACCCTAATCCTCCTTAGGCTAGATGTCCTAGAAGTCCAGGTACCAGTGTAGCTGAAATGACTATTTTGTTCCTGAAGAAATGGATAGGTGATGGCCTAAAATGTTTGAGTCAAACTTTTTCTATTTTGGTTCTGGTATTTTGTTCATTTCTTTCCTAATTCATCCCTTTCCTAACCGGTTCTTTCCTAATTGATTTCTTTCCTAAACTGAGAAGATTTATTTCAGAACTATCTCCTAAGCATTATCCTTACTTATCTAGGCTTAGAAAAAGGGAAAATTAATCCCATAACACCCTATAAATACAGAGACCGGTCAACTCTATTCTATACACCTAAATCTCTTTTATTTTTCTGGAAATACACCCTTTTCTCTCCTTCTTGTTGCCGAAATTTACTTTTCACAAACCCTAGCCGAATTCTTTAGTCTTTTATCATATTTTTGCATGGAATAGGTCGTTAGAATCTTCTTTCCATACTACATCTTATTACCTAGAATTCATCATTAGATGGTTAGATTTTCTATTTTAAGTTGTATTTCTGAAATTCCTAAGGATTTGTGTCGAAAATTCTTATTCCTTCTTCTGTTGGTTCCAAAATTTGTTTCTCATAATCGTATGAGTGTTTGGCACCTAATCTTCTTTAATTTTTATGAAATCGTAACCCTTCTTTTTTTTATGTTGAAATCGCAATTTCCTCCTAAGAACCCTAAGTGTGCCAAAATTTGTACCTTATGTTATGGACGAATCATCAGGTTGATTCTTGCTGATCACATCAAGCATTTAGGGGGAAGATATTGCTGCATCCAAGTTGCTGGTTTTTGGTAAGGATCTTAGGATGCCTATGGCTTCTGATTTCATATCATATTACTTAGGATTGTGTTGTCTTTGCCTTATGGTTGTTTAGGAGTTTCTGATCCTTATGATAAATGCAAAGGAATAGCATCTGATTTAGACACATGAGAGGTAGAATCTATGCCTCACCGGTATCTCCAGAGATCACATTGCTTGTTTATTTTTATTCAGTTGTGTAATGACGTATGCATGCTTGCGGATTGAGTGTTGGTTGTAGGATCTATGCCTCATCGGTTTCTCCAGAGATCATCTTGGTTGTTTTTGTGATTTTGGTTTTTCTAATTATGTTTTATATACTTGAGGTTTGTGTACTTGTAGTGTCAGGACTTTTCGGATGCATTAGGGCTTGTTATATGCCTATTTTGATGTTGATATTGTATGTTGGATTGTGTATTGTACTTGTGTTTGGTAGAGGATACCCTACTGGATTTCTGTATGTTGTACTTGCTTGTGTTTGTTTGTACTTGTTTGTGTGAAGGATCCTCTTTCCGGTGGCCATTTGGGGTAAGTGACTGATGCTCCTAAGGAGAGGATAGGTACTTAGTGGTATGGGAGATATATAGGTGATTGTTCCCAGCACGTGCACGGTGGATGCCGTATATGCCAGTTTGAGTAAAGACTTCAAGTTGCCCTTATACCGGTTCGAGTTTGGACATGGGATGCCTTGTATCTGTGTTTAAGTGTGAGACCCTGAATTTGGGGTCCTAGAAGTTTAGAAACTAGTGCAGGTGAAATGACCATTTTTTCTTAAAGAAATGGATATGTGATAGCCAAAAATGGTATGAAATGTCTAGTAATCATTTCTGGTTTCATTTCCTTTTGATTTGGTTCCTTATCAGTTTAAAATTACTTTAGGAGATAAAATCACTAAAATTAAGGAAGGATAATTCCAGAATTTAATTCTGATAATTATCTTACTTTAATCTAGCCTTTAAAGTAGGAAAATTAATCTCATAACCACCCTGTATAAAGAGGTAGCCGGCCACACATAGATTTTACACCAAAAATACACAAAATTCGTCAAACCTAAAACCTAATCATACCCTATTGCTGCCAAAATTTCTTCAACTTCAAACTAGCATCACTCTCTCATCCTTTGTCAGATTTCTAGAAATAATAGCTTTTTGGAAAGCTTTTTCCGTCCTCTATCTAGTTACTTGTTTCGGCCATCATGAGGTTAGTTCTTTACTGTCGAAACTTAAATCATAATTCATTGGTTTTAGTACCAAAATTGTGTGACTCTTCCTTCAATTGTCTTCTATTGTTGCCCTCTTATTCGTATGATTGTTTGGCATCCATTCATGTTGTAAAATCATGAATTCATCCTTTGAATCTTCCTTACACATAAAATCGGTATGCCTTACCCTTGCCCTATTGTTGCCGATTTTGATCAATTTATTAACCTATTGGTTTCTGATCTTGTTCCTTTTGATTGTATGTGTTATAAACACCTAATCCTTCCTTGTTAACATAAAATCGCAACTTTCCTTATTGCCTATTCTTAGTGCCAAAATTTGTATGGTTGAATGGGGTGGTAATTCAGGTTGAATCTTGTTAAGTTCTTGGCTATCACTTCACACATCCAAAGGGGAGGAACCTGCGACATCTGATCACTAAATTCAGATAGGTTTGGTGAGTGGCATTGGTAAGGAAATAGGGTATTTACTTGGTTATTGAGTATGCATGTTTAGTTTGGTTTTTCCTTTGCCTTATAATGTTATAGGTGGTTTGGATCCCTTGAATAAAGGCAAAGGAATAGTTTCTTGTTCAGAGACAAGAAAGGGAGGATCTATGCCTCATCGGTTTCTCCAGAGATCCCTGTTGTTAGTTTTTATTTTCTATCCATGTCTTTATATTGTTGTATGTGCATATGTGGGGTATTGTCTGCATGTATGCTGGCAAGATGCCCTTACCCTTGTGTGGTTTGGATGCCCTAATCCTGTGTGCTGGTTAGGATGTCTAGTCATGTGTGCTGGCTAGATGCCTTGTCCTGTGTGCTGGCAAGATGAATAGGCTTGCTGATTAGCTTATGTGCTAACCTTTTACCCTTTGTGCAGCAAAGCCTTGGACAACACAGGTGTAAGGGCATGGCCTTTCCTGTTAATGAGATTGATTGATCATTTACCTGCCTGTGTACTTCTGACTTTCAGAAGTGTTTATAGTCCGTGCTCAACCTTAGGTTTCGGTCCTATACCTTTATAGTTAAATGATGATTGTGTGATACCATTTAGTTATATAAATTGATTTGATGTTTTTGGGAGATGTTTGTTTAAGATTTCTGTAGATCTTATGATGTTTTGACCCTACTGAGATTCTTGTAATCTTATCCTGTTGTTTTCACCATTTTTCAGGCTTAGGTACATTCTTTGTTCGTGGTACTAGTGTGTGAGATCAAGGCTGCACGACGGGGTGATATTGCATCACATTCGCATTCTTGTTTCCTTGGTTGCTTGCGCATATAACATGAACTTTGATTGGACTATTTTCTGGTTCTTAGAGTCCCTCCTTTTCTTGTTTATTTCGGGATTATAGTAGAGGTTTACTTGTTGGATTTTTAGATCCATATGGGACTTGTGTGTTGTGGTTCTAATAATTCAATTTAAAGACTTTTGTTGATGTTTTATTCACTCTGTGTGATACCAGAATGCTTCTCCAATATCATACTCCAATTGTTATAAGTGCAAAGAATGAACATGCTAAAATCCGAAACTAGATGGGTAAGCCTTGTGGGATTCAAATAGGTCATAGTTTTGGGCTTATTTGGGTTTTACGGTGCTAATGGTCCTAATAGAAGCAATATAAGAATAGGTTAGGATTCAGGGTCCTTACATTAAGTCTGTGTGGCAAGATACCTTGTATCTCAGTTCAAGTCTGTGTGGCAGGATGCCCTATATGCCAGTTCGAGTCTGAACATCAGGATGTTCCTTATGCCAGTTCGAGTCTGGACGTAGGGATATGTGAAGACCTATTGATTATGTATAAGTCTTATTGAGTTTCGTGTTACCTATGTGATTATGACTCACCTGTGATTGTGTTTGTGATTTACTACTTTTAGCCCTACCTATTTGTGTGTGTGCTTGCGAATTGTTTAATCTTCTATTAGTATAAGCTTTAAGTTGTTTGGGAGATGTTTGATTGGGTTTCTGCAGATATTGTGACCTTACTGAGATTTTTGTAATCTCACCCCACATATTCTTTCCTTTTTTCAGGCATAGGTTTGTGCTTTGCTGGTGATACCAAGGTGTGAGATCAAGGCTGCACAGCGGGACAGTTTGCATTAAGATTTGCTTCACATATACATTGAACATACTTGCTAGTTTTGATTGTTCATGCTCCATTACAAGTGAACTATTATTCTGGCTTTGATTTATGTCCTCTCCCTTCTTGTTTCCGAAATTATGATATGGACATATGATTATGTTTTGAGATTCCTTTGGGACTTGTGTGTTATGTTTCCACGAGTTTTCAGAATTTATGTAAGTCTTTCGCTGATGTTTTCTTTCAGTCCGTATAAGCCAGAATATTGTTTAATGGATTTACATGCTCCAATATTTTAAAACATACAAATGAACTATTAAAATTGAAAACTAGTAAGATTTGAACCTTGTGGGATTCAGATGGGTCCTTGCGAGGGCTTGTTTGGGTTCCACGGCAGTAAGAGTCCTTATAGGTTGGGTTCAGGTCCTTACAGTTTCCATGTAAGCATCAGAATGGCCCCTTATGAAACCTTGTATGGTAGGCGATGCAGAACTCCAATTTGCTAGAATGAAGTAGGAGAAAGATGCCTGGACAATCTAGAATTGATAGATCAGGTGACCAAGCAATTGAATTTGATCTGGCAAAGGTTGAAAATGGCACAAGATAGAAAGAAAAACTATGCTAATAATCGACAAAGAGAGCTTGAATTTGCAGTTGATGAAAAAATATTTTTGAAATTTGTCCCGTAGAAAGATGTCCTTCATTTTCAACAGTGAGGCAAGTTAGCACCCCGTTACATTGGTCTGTATGACATTACTGAAAAATATTGTTCCCGTTGCATATTGTCTTCCATTGCCCCTGTGTATGGAAAGAATCCACAGTGTGTTCCATGTTTTGATGTTGCAAAAGTATGTTCGAGACCCTGCTCATGTTCTTGAAGATCCTTCAGTTGAAGTCGCTGAAGACCTATCCTATCCCATACAGCCAATTACTATTCTACATCAATCTATTCGTTAGCTCCGTAGTCGTAATGTTCCTATGGTTCGAGTTGTTTGACATAATGGCCAAGTAGAGGAGCAGTCCGAGGAGACTGATGAGTCGATGCGGGTGAGATACCCTCACCTATTTTCGTAGGTACTTGTGCAGAAATTTCAAGGATGAAATTTTTATAAAGTTGGGAGGATGTGAGACCTTGATCCTTGGTGGGTTAGATGTCCTAGAAGTCTGTGTGTCAGAAATGGAACATAGGTACTGGTGCAGCTGAAATGATCATAAAGAAATAAATGTATGATGACCCTAAATGATTATTTTCGATTTTTCCAAATTGTTATTCAAGTATTTTTTTTGTATTAATTATCCTTAGTTTAATCTCTTATGTGAGATCCTGATCCTCAGTGGGTTAGATGTCTTAGAAGTCCCTGTGCAGAAATGACACCTAGGTACCAATGTAGCTAAAATGATCATTTTGCCTCTGAAGAAATGGATGTGGGATTGTCTGAAATGATTGTGTTGAATCTATCCTATTTTAATTCTGGTATTTTTATTCTTTTCTTTCCTAAATTGAGCATTCTATAATCACCTTTTAGAAGGTTTATCTCCTAAGCATTATCCTATCTTATCTAAGCTTAAAAGTAGGGAAAATTAATCCCTTAGGCACCTTTAAATAGTATGGTCGACCACCTCATAAATCCACACAATTCATTCTCTCTTTTGCTCCCAAAAATACAAGAATTCTCTCCTTTTCCTTCCTTACATGTGCCGACTTTTACCCTAAACCCACAAGTGCCAAAATTTGTCATCCTTCATCAAATTCTTGTGTGTGATAGCTTCTTGGATTCCTCTTTTCATGCTGCATCTTTCTAGCTTGAATTCATAATCAAATGGTTTGTTCTTCCTTTTTATTTTTGGTGCCGAGTTTCCTACCTTGATGTGTGTGCTGAAATTCCTTCATCTCTCTTTTATGCTTCTGAATCTTATTCCTCTTATTCATATGTGTATCTGGCACATTTTCCTCTTTTATTATTATGAAATCACAACCTATATCTTCAAGTATGTTGAAATTGGCAATTCCTTCCCTAATACCCTAAGTGTGCCGAAATTTGTACTTGAATGGGATTGAATAATCAGGTTGATTCTTGTTGAGTTCTTGATCATCACATCATATATTTAATGGGAGGTTACAGCTGCATCCAATCACTGGTTTTTGGGAGTGTTTGGTGAGTAAAATCGGTAATGTACCATAGGATGTCCTTTGGATTTCTGATTTGATATTGCAAGCTTAGCGTTGTATTGTCTTTGCTTTATGTTTGGTTAGGTGTTTCTGATCCTAGTGACAAATACAAAGGACTAGCTACTTGTTAAAACACGTGAGAGGTAGGATCTATACCTCATCGGTTTCTCCGGAAATCCTTTTACTTGTTTACTAATTTCGGTGATTGCTAATCCTATGCATGCTTGCGGATTACTTGTACGTGCTTGAGGATTGATTGTTGGTTCCTTAGGTGATTTCGGAACCTATGATTAAGGATTGATTGCCCTTATTTGGTTTGGTCATATGATATTGGTTTGTGTATTGTCTTATAACTTGTTTGAGGATACCCTATTGTGTTGCTATGCCTTGTACTTGTTTGTGTTTGCTTGTACTTGTATGTTCGTCAAGATCCTTGTTCCAGTGGCCATTTGGGATAAGTGGCCGATGCTCCTAGGGAGAGGAGAGGTACTTACTAGTATGGGCTATTGTTCCCAGCACGTGCATGCTGGATACCTTGTATGCTGGTACAAGTCCAGACATCAGGATGCCTCGTATGTCAGTTCGAGTCTGGACGTCAAGATGCTCTTATGTCAGTTCGAGTCTGGATGTGGGATGCCTTGTCTTATGTGCGGCAAGATGTTTTGTCATATGTGTGGCAAGATGCCTTGTCCTGTGTGTGTAAGGACCCTTACCGTCGTGAAATCCAAATAAGCCCTCGCAAGGTCCTATTTGAATCCCACAAGGCTTAAGTCACCTAATTGTTAATTTTATTTGTTGATTTATATGTTATTTAAAGGTTGGAGCATGTTTATATATTAATGAATTTCTGGCTTATACGGAGTGAAAGAAAACATCAGCGGAAGACATATATTAACACTGAAAACAAGTGGAAACATAACACACAAGTCCCATAGGAATCTCAAAACATCAACCAATAGTAGTATGCATATTTTGGAAGCAATAAGAAAGAGGAAGAGGGATTTAAAAGTCAGAAAGCAAATTCACACAAGTGCAAAGACATGGCATGCACATTTAATAGAAAAGTGGTGCAAATGAAGTGCATATTTGTCCAGCTATGCAACCTTGATCTCACACCTTTGGTACCAGCAACAAACACACACCTAAGCCTGCAAAGGGGGAGAAAACAAGGGATGAGATTACAAGAATCTCAGTAGGGTCATAGCATCATAAGTCCTAGGGATTCCCAATCAAACATCTCCTAATAACTAAAAGATCAACACCTAAAACCAGTTAAGATATCTAATTAATACCACAAGCATCAATCACACAAAATAGGGGCTGAAATCATCACAAGCACACACAATATGAGGGTAGGCCGAATTCGGTAGAAGATAAGGGGATAGACTAAAAACATTTCTTATTCAAAAGCACACATGAAACCTAGAACATAATCTGATTTTTAAAACCAAGGTTTGTCCCCATCTGCCCATGTTGTCCAAGGCTATGCTGCGAAAAGGGTGGGTAAAACGGTTAGACAATCAATATTATAGCAAGCCTTTTAGTTGTCTCCAACATCAAGACTTGAACTGGCCTAGGAGCACTCTTGCAGCCGTGTATACAAGTCATCTTGTCACTCAAAAACAGGGCATTCTAACGTCCAGACTTGAACTGGCCAATAGGGCATCTCGACGTCCAGACTCGAACTAGCCTACAAGGCATCCTGACGTCCGGACTTGAACCGGCCTAAAAAGCATCCAGCGAGCTCTTATTGGGAATAACCACCCATAAACCTCCCAGTTCAGTAAGCATCTCTGTGAGATCCCAAATTTTGAGTCCTAGAAGTCCAGAAGCCAGTGCAGGTGAAAAGACAATTTTGCCCCTGAAGGAAAGGATGTGTGATGGCCGAAATTGGTAAGGGTGGTATGGTAGTTAATTCTGGTACAAATGCCTTTTAATTTAATTCCTTATAGATAGATAATTGTCTTAGAGATTAAAATCCCTAAGAATAGGGAAAGATAATTAAAGAATTTAATTATCTGGTAATTATCTTAAAAGTAGTAATCATAATTCTATACTCATTCATTATAAATAGGAAGCCAACACTTCATAAAAATCATTCAGAGAAAACATACAAAATTCGTATAAGCCTAAAACCCTACATCTCCCTATCGCGGCCAAAATTCAAGGAAACTTTAAACCAGCATAACTCTCTTATCGTTCATCGGATCCCTGAAAATAATAACTTATTGGAAAACTCTTTTCATCCTCATTCCAACCATCTTTTTTTTTTAAAATTCAAAATAGCATAACTCTTTCATCGTTTGTTGTACCTCTGCAAATAATAGCTTGATGGAAAGCTCTCTTTATCCTATTTCCAATCATCTTTGGTTTTTTGTCAAGAGATTAGAATTTCTTTCTCTAAAGATAAGTTCAAAATCGGCGGTGGAATTAGGTTTTTGCCAAATCTTCTTAAAATTCAGAATAGCATAACTCTCTCATTGTTTGTTGGATCGCTACAAATAATAGCTTGTTGGAAAGATATTTTCATTCTCTTTCCAGCCATATATATTTTTTCATTTGGACGTAAATATTTTCTTGTCTAAGGTTAATTCGAAAATCGGTGACGGAATTAGGTCTTTTTTTTATATTTCTACAGTTTTTGTCTTCGGTTGATTTCTGTTGTCGTTTCGCGTGTTTCTATGATTGATTAGTATCTATTCATGATGTATGATCATGAATTTCTTTCTTTTAAACTTCTCTATACTTAAAGTCAAAATTTTCCTATTTCCTACTTTTAGCAACGAAATTTGCATAGTTAATTGGAATGGTAATTCAGGTTGAATCTTGTTAAGTTCCTGGCTATCACATTACACATCCAAGGGGGAGGCACCTTCAGCATCTGATCACTGGTCTTTGATAGGTTTGGTGAGCGGAATTGGTAAGGAAATAGGGTATTCAATTGATTATTGAATATGCATACTTAGTTTGTTTTAGTCTTTGCCTGGTGATAATATAGGTGGTTCGAAATTACCTAATAAAGACAAAGGAGTAGCTTTTTGTTCAGAGATAAGAGAGGTAGGATCTATGCCTGATTGGTTTCTCCAGAGACCCCTGTTATTTTCTTGATGTTTTGATACCTACTATTGTTGTATTATATGCTATTTGATTATAAGGTGAGAGTATAAATTTCGGATTGAGATATGGATCTCATAGGCTATATCGAACCCCTAAGTTATGTATTGAATGTCTGAGTTGCATATGTTATGTGAATTGAATATGCTGATTGTGTTCTGACATGATTAAGTATACCCTGCTATGGTATTATACTTTGTACTTGCCTGTGTGTGCTTGAACGTGTTTGTGTGTCAAGATCCTTTTCCGGTGGCCATTCAGGGTAAGCGCTGATGCTCCTAGGGAGAGGAGAGGTTCTTACTGGTATGGGAGTTGAATGGATGGCAAACCCCAGCATGCGCGCACTGGATATCTGTCCTTGCTAGGCCGGAACCCTGTTCTTGCGAGGCAGGAAGCCCTTATCCTTGCGAGGTTTAGGTTGCCCTAGTCCGTGTGTGGCTTGGGAAGACTTTTCCGTGTGTGTGGTAAGATGACTTGTCCTTGCGAGGAAAGATGAATAGGCTTACTGATTAGTTTGTGTGTTAACCATCTACCCTTTGTGTAGTAAGCCTTGGACAACACAGGTGGAAGGGGATGGCCTTTCCTCTTCATTGCTGAGAGTAATCTAATGAGTTCTACCTGCCTGTGTACTTCTAATTTTTTGAAAGTGTTTATAGTCCTCCCTCAACCATAGATTCGGCCCTAACCTTTTTTTAATTGATTCTTGAATTGCGTGATCCCCTTTAGTTGTTTACGAATGATCTAATGTGAATTGGGAGATTTGTGTTTAGGATTTTAAGCAGATCTTATGATGTTGTGACCCTACTGAGATTCTTGTAATCTTATACCGTTATTTTTACCATTTTTCAGGCTTAGGTACATCCACTGTCCGTGATACTAGTGTGTGAGATCAAGGCTGCACGGTGGGGCGATATCGCATCACATTTGCATACTTGATCCTTGTTTACTTGCGCATATAACATGAATGATAGGGCTAATTTCTGGTTTATTTTCAGATCCCTCCTTTGCTTGCTATTTTCGAAATATGTTGGAGGATTTCTTGCTGATTGTTTGAATCCCTATGGGACTTGTGCGTGAGGATCCGTTCCCGGTAAATGGGAACCTCACCGCCGTGCAACCCCGATCGACCCAACGGGTGGATCAATCGGAACCACACAAGGCTTACTGTAAAATCATTTCCAAATCTTGAAACTTTCCTTTGAAATTGAAGCATGGCATGTTATTATAAAAACTCGGCAAAATCAACAACAGAATTATTAGCGGAAGTCTTTTATCTCACACATATCAACCCACGATATAATTTTGTCACACATTTCACATAATATCGCACTGTCATTTAAACTTATGCAGTATAAAATTTAAATCCCAGATTCACACGTTTAGCATATATATGCACACGTCTAGTGTGTACCTATAACACAAATAATGCCGAGTGTCCAAAATGTGTGGAGTACAATGTCCAGCCCTACGACCAACAATGGAATAGTAACCTGGAAGCTGAACTGCTAGTCTCTCAATTTAGCCCTGAGAAAAATAAAGGGAGGGGGTGAGATCAAAGGACCTCAGTGGGAGTACCGCGTCATAAGCACAACATGTGAATAGAGGCAATTACTAAATCAGTTTACAAACCAAGTACGTAACACAATTGAGTCTCATGCTCATATATGCACATAACGAAATCCACAATGCACAACGCTTGATTATCAAAACATTATGCAACGGCTAATATGCCCAAAACCTACCAGGGTAGACAAAAACCACTTCCGAATAATCCCCGCTAACGGATCACCTGGAAGCCCATTGATGGTTTTAATTTAACAGTTACATATGTATTCAAACCTCTACCATCAAGGTTGTCCGAAACTGAATGGAGAAATCAAATTATCAGATTCCATCTCAATTTCGTAGATACATGCATATAGCATTATGAAAACTGATCGTTTATAGTGCACTTGAGTAACCATTCATACAGATATATCCTCCATAACCCTCCAAGGTAAGCAACTGTCCCCTCATCTGGGATCCCCATATACTTACCAAGCTTGATCAAGCATAGTTCGTCAATTTCAGTAAATCCCTAAGAAAATACTTATACTACATTGTTTAGGAAAAACTTGTAATGCATGCTATGTATTTATACCGTTCCACATCAGGCCGATCTCACATTTTTAACAAGTCTCCCTTGTGTTGCCACACACTCAGTTACAAGCAGCAATCCACTCATGGCAACACAATGCACATCACACAGCCATCATGCTTAGTTTTGAACATATATTTAATGTGTTCCAAAGCATGACAAGCATTCATATGAGTCTAACATGATTAGTTATCAGAGTACCAGCAATGCCTCTATTCAAATCAAACCATGCAATCCAATTTTAATTAAACAAATCAACCAGTACGCATATGTAGATGAAACTTAAACTCCTACCTCTTGTTGCGCTGACGACGTACCAGCGACACCTTTTCCTTTCTCAGCTACCGCAATATCACCTATACACATAAGGCAGTCATAGAACCGTAAGCTAATCTGAATTCAAGTGATCAGAAACTAAAACTGAAATTAAAACCTAAAGGACCCTCTCACAATTACCACTCAACACTCCTCTGCAATTGAACAATTTAACCACTCCATAAACTCACAACCATTCCCTCTTAATCACAACTCTGACCAGCAAACATTCACACATTACAGTACCACCCAAGCAACCAATACACCCAGTTCATCGAGAACTTTCGAATTCCACCCTCTGACACTGTTCACCCGAGAATTACACAAAGCTTTCAGGGTGTTTCCAGACACAATCACTCACTAAATTAGCTCAGCAACATTACTAGCAACCTAAAGAAACTAACTTAGAAGCATGGAAGCAAGAATTAAACCACTTACCAGTAAACCCTCAATTTTCGTCCAGAATGAAAACAGTGTAGAAATCACTCCTACCCACCAAACTACCAGTGGAAACGTGTTGAAAACACTGGGGAAGTGTTAGGGTATGATCCCCTAACGATTTATGAGGTAAAACTGAGTTGAAGGTGAATGTTGGTACTCTTGGATGGTGGAGAGGAAAGAAAAACGGGGAAAGGCATTTAGGGCAGATGAAATGAATTGTCTGCTGGGTTTAATGCACAAATGGCAAGACTTGGCAAGACTTAAGTGTAACTAATGGGTTAGCTAGTATATGAGCTGACACAATGGATTTGGGCTGAGACTGAATTGGGCTAAATCCCAAGATCTACCAAGTACAGAAATTCTAATTTCACAGCCCGTATCATTCCAAATGACCCGAATAAAATTTTGCGTAACAAGATGGGTGTCTGGGATTTCGGTTAATCAATTGGGCTTACGAATAGTGTTTGGGCTCGATGAACAGTATTTGGGCTCGATGAATAGTAATCGACCCAAAAATTCATGGTCACTCAAAACGGGTCATAATCTGTCAAATTCCAATTTCCACTGACTCAGTCCTCAATCACGCATTCTAACGTACTCTCGATCACACCTAGATACCCTAAAACACTCAAACACGCTAAGGACTCCTTAAGGCTGAGGCACCCAACATAAAAAAAAATTTACGAATCGAATGTGCACTCTATCGTAAGCTACTCTCAGAAGGGTGAGGTGTCACATCTTCCCCTCCTTAAGTGAATTTCGTCCTCGAAATTCACTTACCCGAATTGTTGAACAACTGTGGATACTGCTCTTTCATCAGTTGTTCTGGTTCCCAAGTCCATTCTTCCATCACGTCACTTCGCCACAAGACTGAAACCATCGGCACAGAACGACTTCGCAATTGTTTCACTGCTC
Source organism: Passiflora organensis (assembly GCA_019739055.1). Taxonomy (NCBI): domain Eukaryota; kingdom Viridiplantae; phylum Streptophyta; class Magnoliopsida; order Malpighiales; family Passifloraceae; genus Passiflora; species Passiflora organensis. The sequence continues at coordinate 398,995 of JAEPBF010000133.1, read as the reverse complement.
TGTCTACTATCGCTACCGGTTGAGTCTGATATGACAAGTCGTTGGCGATCTCTATTGGCGGCGACTCCAATACATGCAATGAATCTGGCACATACTTCCGTAGCATCGACACATGGAACACATTGTGAATTCTCTCCAACTCTGACAGTAAATTCAACCGGTAGGCCACCGGCCCAACTAGGGCTGTAATACTGTATGGACCAATATATCGAGGTGTTAGTTTACCTCGCTGTCGAAATCTGATTACGCCTTTCCATGGTGCTACCTTCAAAAATACTTTATCCCCCACAGCAAACTCCAAGTTCCGTCTGCGATTATCAGCATAATTCTTTTGTCTGTCTTGAGCTGTCTTCAGCCTTTGTCGAATCAATGTCAATTATTCTACTGCCTGATCGATTAGTTCAGGACTATCAAGTTTCCGTTCACCAACTTCGTCCCAGCACAACGGCGTGCGGCATCGTCTCCCATACAACGCTTCATATGGCGCCAAGCCAATGGAAACCTGAAAACTGTTGTTGTAAGCGAATTCTGCTAACGGTAAGCATCGTTCCCACGACATCTGTCTCTCCAACACACATGCCCGAAGCATGTCCTCCAAGGTCTGTATCGTTCTCTCCGATTGTCCATCTGTTTGTGGATGAAAAGTGGTGCTGAAGTTCAACTTTTTATCCAAGGCATTATGAAATTGCTTCCAAAGTTTGGAAGTAAAATGCGGATCTCTATCTGACACAATAGATACCGAGACTCCATGTAGTTTCACTATCTCGTCAAGATATTTCATGGCCAATTTCTCTGGTGTATCCGTCGTTTTAATGGGGGGAAGTGTGCAGACTTCGTCAGTCTGTCCACTATCACCCATATTGCATCGTGGCCTCGCTGTGACCTCGGCAAACCTGTCACAAAATCCATTGTCACATATTCCCATTTCCATTCCGGAATAGGTAATGATTGTAGTAATCCTGCAGGTCTCTGATGTTCTGCCTTGACTTGCTGACACACTAAGCACTTTGCCACGAACTCTGCAATGTGTCTCTTCATCCCTGACCACCAATACTGCTCTCGTATGTCTCTGTACATTTTGGTGCTGCCTAAATGAATTGCAAACGTTGAACTGTGTGCTTCCATCAAAATTAACTGTCGCAGCTTCTCATCACGGGGAATACACACTCGACCACGAAATGTCAAGATGTCATCCTCTCGTATACAGTATTCACTGGCCATGCTAGTACCACCGTCATCGCCCTCAACCTGCTGTCGTACTCGAACCATTACTGCATCTTCGAGTTGCTTGGTTCGTATTTCGTCAAACAAAGTAGGCTTGACAACGAGCTGTGCAACCAAAGCCCCTGAATCATCACTGTCTAGCCGAACTCTGGATGCTCTCAAACACATCAACATAGGCATGTATTCTGGTCGTACGTAGGCTAAGGACGTTACCGTCTTCCTACTCAATGCGTCCGCTACAACATTCGCCTTGCCTGGATGATAATCGATTACCAGGTTATAATCTTTGATCAATTCCAGCCATCTCCGCTGTCTCAAATTCAACTCCTTTTGAGTGAGCAGATACTTGAGACTTTTGTGATCAGTGAACATTCTGCACGTCTCACCGTACAAGTAGTGTCGCCAGATTTTAAGCACGAATACCACTGCTGCCAATTCCAGATCGTGAGTCGGATAATTAATCTCATGCGGCCGCAACTGTCTCGATGCATACGCCACCACTTTTCCTCCTTGCATCAACACACCGCCCAATCCCATCCTTGATGCATCGCTGTATACCACATACCCCTTACCGCTGGTCGGTAAAGTGAGAATTGGGGCGGATACTAGTCTGGACTTCAGTTCCTGGAAATTTTGTTCACATTGCTCTGTCCATTCGAAAGGAACTCCTTTGCGTGTTAAACGCGTCAATGGTCCAGCCAAAACAGAAAAATTCTCCACAAAGCGTCTGTAATAGCCTGCCAATCCAAGGAAACTGCGAATTTCTGTAACACTTCGTGGGGGTTCCCAAGACACAATTGCTTCTATCTTCTTGGGATCGACTAGAATGCCGTCGGCTGACACTACATGTCCCAAAAATCCAACTTCACGCAACCAGAATTCACACTTAGAAAATTTGGCATATAATTGCCGAGTTCGAAGTATGTCTAACACAGTCTTCAAATGCAACAAATGCTCCTCTTCTGACTTGGAATAAACCAAGATGTCATCTATGAACACAATGACAAATTGATCTAAGTACTCCTGGAACACTCTGTTCATAAGGTCCATGAACATAGCTGGAGAGTTAGTCACACCAAACGGCATCACCAAAAATTCATAATGGTCGTAGCGTGAGCGAAAAGCTGTCTTCGAAACGTCAGCTTCACGAACCCTCAGCTGATGGTAACCAAATCGCAAATCGATCTTTGAAAACACTGATGCTCCTTGCAGCTGGTCAAACAAATCATCAATCCGCGGCAATGGATATCGATTCTTCACTGTGACCCGATTTAGCTGTCTATAGTCGATGCACAATCGAAGTGTGTCGTCCTTCTTCTTCACGAATAATACTGGTGCACCCCACAGAGAGACACTGGGTCTGATAAACCCTCTGTTCACCAAATCTTCCAACTGCGTCTTTAATTCCTTTAACTCTGCTGGTGCCATCCGGTACGGGGCAATGGAGACAGGAGAGGTACCCGGCAATAGTTCAATCTCGAACTCGATCTCCCTCTCCGGTGGTAAACCTGTTACTTCTTCAGGAAATACATCGGGATAGTCTTTCACCACGGGCACACTACTCAATTCCGGGAATTCGGCTGTTACATCACGAACATGTGCTAAGAATGCTACACAACCCTTGTTGATCATTTGTCCTGCACTCATCCACGAGATCACACAAGATGGAACTACTCTCTGATCACCCACAAAACAGAATTCTGTACCATCGGGCAAACTGAACCATACTTTCTTCGTGAAACAATCCACTCGTGCTCTGTATTTGGCCAAACAATCCATACCCAAAATGACGTCCACTTCTCTGATATCCAATGGAACCAAGTCTACTTCAACCTCTGCAGTACCCATCTTCAAAATACAATTCAGATACACTATGCTACAACCCCGTTGTTCACCTAATGGAGTCAAAACCGCTATGGGTGGTTCTAGGGGTGACAACTTCCTATCTGCACTCCTAATTACTCTAGGACTGACAAAAGATCTATTCACTCCAGGATCTATTAATACTCTAGCAGGAATGGAAAAAAAAAGTAAGCGTACCTGTCACAACGTCAGGGTTGGCGCTTGCCTCCGTTTCTACCAAAGTAAACAAACGCGCCTACGACCTTTGCTGTGGTCGATACTGTGACTGACCTGTGATCTCGCTACCAGATGGTCATCCTGTTTGTAGTCTGTTCTGTGGTCTAGAAGATCCCTGTGAGCCCATATGACTCACACCAAACCTTTGTGCTACTGGCACTGGCATCACTGGAGCTCTTGGCTGATATGTCATGGTTCGCGGTGCTTCTCCTCTAGGACACTCTCTCGCCATATGCCCAAACTGATTACAATTGAAACAGCGAGCTGGATGTGGACATGGTGGGAGGTGGAATTCTCTACAATTCGGACACCTGGGATATGATGATGGTCTACTGAAACTTAATGCTGACTGAGCTGGTTGTGCCTTAGTCACAAAGGAAGATGTTCCCTGTGATCGAGTCGGTGCAGTAAAGTAAGGAGTAAACCTCTTGTTTACAGGCCTCTTGTCAAACCTCCCACTATGTCTCGCAGAATCCCTCCCAGGGACAAATTCCCTCGGTCTACCAACCTGATACTTCTGTCCTCGAGCAATCGTTTCAGACTTAACAGCTTCCACCACTAACTTCTCGAAGTCTGTGCTTGTGTTTGGACCCATGATAGTCCGAATATTATGATTCAGACCTTGCTCGAATCGACTGGCCAAAATTCTCATATCTTGTTCCAATTCCGGCACGAAATGAGTTAATGCCCGAAATTCCGTTTCATATTCGGCCACTGTCTTGTTTTCTTGTCGTAACATATAGAACTCAGACCGTTTGTCATCCTGGAAATGTGGGGGGAAAAATCGTTCATCAAACTCATGTTCGAATTCCCCCCACATGGGCCGTCCCCCATATCGATTCCTGATGGTACTCCACCAGGTAGCCGCATCTCGTTCCAGCAAACGAGTAGCCAAGATCGTCCTCTCTTCATCAGATACTCGCAAGTCTTGGGCAGTAAGCACAATTTTATCTTTCCACTTCCTGGCCACCATTGCATCGCTGGAGCCATAAAAACTTTCACAACCCAAATGTCTGGCTTCTTTCAGCAGCTTTGACACCCGAAGTGGTAGCCTAGCACCCTGAACGTCCTGTGCTTCCTGTTGTACTTCAGGCTGATCTGGTACCTGTACCTGTGGCTGTGCAGCTGCAGTTTGCATCATTTGTATCGTTTGCTGCATCTGACTCAACGTCGTTTGTAACGCCGTCAACACCTGTACTAAGGCGAAATCCTAAGCTGTAGGTGCTGTCTGTCCTGCCTGTGTCTGATGCGCTTCAACTACTGGTCCAATAGCATCTGACCTCTCATCAACCCATGCTGCTTGCACTCGGCGTGTCGGTCTCCTAACCTTCTTCTTAGGTGCTATCTAATCTCACTGAACACACAACTATAGTACAAACCTAGAATCAACACAACTAATAATAACTAAACTCACTCTATGCTGGACAATGAACGTGCTGTGAGTGTGATGCGTTTGTAAAATATGCTAGTTCAAAATCAGTTTGTACGTCCCGTATACATGAAACAACCATGCTCCGCTACCAACCCTGTGAGGACGCGTTCCCGGTAAATGGGAACCTCACCGCCGTGCAACCCCGATCGACCCAACGGGTGGATCAATCGGAACCACCCAAGGCTTACTGTAAAATCATTTCCAAATCTTGAAACTTTCCTTTGAAATTGAAGCATGGCATGTTATTATAAAAACTCGGCAAAATCAACAACGGAATTTCTAGCGGAAGTCTTTTATCTCACACATATCAACCCACGATATAATTCTGTCACACATTTCACATAATATCGCACTGTGATTTAAACTTATGCAGTATAAAATTTAAATCCCATATTCACACATTTAGCATACATATGCACACGTCTAGTGTGTACCTACAACACAAATAATGCCGAGTGTCCAAAATGTGTGGAGTACAATGTCCAGCCCTACGACCAACAATGGAATAGTAACCTGGAAGTTGAACTGCTAGTCTCTCAATTTAGCCCTGAGAAAAATAAAGGGAGGGGGTGAGATCAAAGGACCTCAGTGGGAGTACCGCGTCATAAGCACAACGTGGGAGTAGAGGCAATTACTAAATCAGTTTCCAAACCAAGTACGTAACACAATTGAGTCTCATGCTCATATATGCACATAACGAAATCCACAATGCACAATGCACAATGCACGACGCGTGATTATCAAAACATTATGCAACGGCTAATATGCCCAAAACCTACCGGGGCAGACACAAACCACATCCGAATAATCCCCGCTAAAGGATCACCTGGAAGCACATTGATGGTTTTAATTTAACAGTTACATATGTATTCAAACCCCTACCATCAAGGTTGTCCGAAACTGAATGGAGAAATCAAATTATCAGATTCCATCTCAGTTTCGTAGATACATGCATATAGCATTATGAGAACTGATCGTTTATAGTGCACTTGAGTAACCATTCATACAGATATATCCTCCATAACCCTCCAAGGTAAGCAACTGTCCCCTCATCTGGGATCCCTATATACTTACCTAGCTTGATCAAGCATAGTTCGTCAATTCCAGTAAATCCTTAAGAAAATACTTATACTACATTGTTTAGGAAAAACTTGTAATGCATGCTATGTATTTATACCGTTCCACATCAGGCCGATCTCACATTTTTAACAAGTCTCCCTTGTGTTGCCACACACTCAGTTACAAGCAGCAATCCACTCATGGCAACACAATACACATCACACAGCCATCATGCTTAGTTTTGAACATATATTTAATGCGTTCCAAAACATGACAAGCATTCATATGAGTCTAACATGATTAGTTATCAGAGTACCAGCAATGCCTCTATTCAAATCAAACCATGCAATCCAATTTTAATTAAACAAATCAACCAGTACGCATATGCAGATGAAACTTAAACTCCCACCTCTTGTCGCGCTGACGACGTACCAGCGACACTTTTTCCTTTCTCAGCTGCCGCAATATCACTTATACACATAAGGCAATCATAGAACGGTAAGCTAATCTGAATTCAAGTGATCAGAAACTAAAACTGAAATTAAAACCTAAAGGACCCTCTCACAATTACCACTCAACACTCCTCTGCAATTGAACAATTTAACCACTCCATAAACTCACAACCATTCCCTCTTAATCATAACTCTGACCAGCAAACATTCACACATTGCAGTACCACCCAAGCAACCAATACACCCAGTTCATCGAGAACTTTCGAATTCCACCCTCTGACACTGTTCACCCGAAAATTACACAAAGCTTTCAGGGTGTTTCCAGACACAATCGCTCACTAAATTAGCTCAGCAACATTACTAGCAACCTAAAGAAACCAACTTAGAAGCATGGAAGCAAGAATTAAACCACTTACCAGTAAACCCTCAATTTTCGTCCAGAATGAAAACAGTGTAGAAATCACTCCTACCCACCAAACTACCAGTGGAAACGTGTTGAAAACACTGGGGAAGTGTTAGGGTATGATCCCCTAACGATTTATGAAGTAAAACTGAGTTGAAGGTGAATGTTGGTACTCTTGGATGGTGGAGAGGAAAGAAAAACGGGGAAAGGCATTTAGGGCAGATGAAATGAATGGTCTGCTGGGTTTAATGCACAAATGGCAAGACTTAAGTGTAACTACTGGGTTAGCTAGTATATGACCTGACACAATGGATTTGGGCTGAGACTGAATTGGGCTAAATCCCAAGGTCTACCAAGTACAGAAATTCTAATTTCACAGCCCGTATTATTCCAAATGACCCAAATAAAATTTTGCGAAACAAGACGGGTGTCTGGGATTTCGGTTAATCAATTGGGCTTACGAATAGTGTTTGGGCTCGATGAATAGTAATCGACCCAAAAATTCATGGTCACTCAAAACGGGTCATAATCTGTCAAATTCCAATTTCCACTGACTCAGTCCTCAATCACGCATTCTAACGTACTTTCGATCACACCTAGACACCCTAAAACACTCAAACACGCTAAGGACTCTCTAAGGCTGAGGCACCCAACGTAAGAAACGAATCGAATCTGCACTCTATCGTAAGCTACTCTCAGAAGGGTGAGGTCTCACATTGTGTGTTATGAACCCAATGATTTAATCTGAAGACTTTCGCTGATGTTTTATTTACTCTGTATGTTACCAGAATAATTGTCCAATATCATGCACCAATTGTTGTTAAAAATTAAAGTAAACATGCTATAAAAATCGGAAGTTAATGGTAAGCCTGGTGAGATTCAAATAGGTCCTAGGTGCCATTTGGGCTTATTTGGGTTTCACGGTGGTGATGACCTTAATCGAAGCAATTAGTAATAGATAGGAATTGGGGTCGTCACAATCTCCCCTCTCCCTAGGAGCAACAATACTTACCTTGCATGTCCATCAACAAAAGGATCCTTCAAACAAAGCACAAATAGGGCACAAACAAGGCACATACACGAATACACACATAGTACATACATACACAAATCACAACAAAGGATTCTCAATCAAATCACAATAAAGGATTCTCAATCAAATCACAATACAAATCAAAGATCAATCCTCAAAGTCATAACCAAATTAGGCAACCTTTTGCCCTATTAACTTTCAAGAATCCCTATTATCATAATCACACATTCCGCAAGCATATAACCAAGATAGGCAATCAAATTCAATCACATTCAAACAATCAAACAATAAGGTAACAAAAGGAACCAATGAGGCATAGATCTTATCTCTCACGTGTCTGAATCAGATTCAATCCTTTGCCTTTCTAATAAGATCAGAATATCCTAAACAATCACAAGACAAAGACCACATAATACTAAGCCACTAGATTACTTAATTAAAAATCAAAAGCATTGGGAATCCTTACCAGTTAACCTACCAAAATCCAGCAATCCGGATGCAGCAATATCTTCCCCCTGAATGCGTGATGTGATGGCCAAAAATTCAGTAAGAATCATCCTGATTATTCACCCTAATTTAATATACAAATTTCAGCAACACTTTAGAGTTTATAGGGAAATTAATGATTTCAACATACACATAAGGAGAACTTGAGATTTCATATGAGTAAGGAAGGAATAGGTGCCAGTACTCAAAAGATTAAAAAGAACAAGATTTGAAACCAATAGAGAAGTCAATTGATCAAATTTGGCCAATATAGGGTTAGGAATAGGGCATGCCAATTTCATGTATAGGGAAGATTCAAAGGATGAATTTATGATTTTACAACATGAATGGATACCAAACAATCATACGAAAAAAAATGAATAACAACAGAAATCAAATGAAGAATCACACAATCTTGGCACAAAAACCGACAATTTATGACTTGAATTTCAACAAGGAACAACTAACCTTCTGATGACCAACCCAAAATATCTGGATAGAGGATTTAAAGAGCTTTCGAACAAGCTATTATTTGCAGAAATCTGACAAAGGATGAGAGAGTTATGCTAGGATTAAGATCAAGGAATTTCTTACACAAAACTGACGAATTACGACTTGAATTTTGACAGAGAAGAACTAATCTTATGATTACCAACCTAAGATAGCTAGATAAAGGATAGAGAGATCTTTCCAACAAGCTATTATTTGCAGAAATTTGATAAAGGATAAGAGAATTATGCTAAGATGAAGATCAAAGAATTTCGGCAAGAGTTTAGGCAAAAATGGGAAATTGAGAGGAAGGAGATAAATTTCGAAATTTCCAGGTGGGTTTTGATATGTTTAGGTAGGATAGGCTGGCCACTCTTTTACAGGTGTCTAAGAAAATTTAGCTAAGAGATAATTCCCTACTTTTCAGCTTAAAAGGATAATTAAAGGATAATTAAAGGATAATTAAAGGATAATTCTATTTAAAAGGATAATTTTATTTAAAAGGATAATTCTATTAAAAAAGATATTCTATTTAAAAGGAAGAATTATCTAATACCTTGGAATATAAGGGATAAAACTAAGGATAATTAATAAAAAAATACCAAAATTAAAATAGAAAATATCTGGCAGCAACCATTTAAGGCCATCACGCATCCATTTCTTTAGGGGCAAAATAGTCATTTCAACTGCATTGGCTCCTGGACTTTCCAGACATCTACCCTACGAAGGATCGGGATCTCACTGTGTGTGGCAAGATGACTTGTCCTGTATGTGGCAAGGAAATGAAGGCTTTCTATGAGTTTGTTTGCTAACCGTTTTTTCCTTTTTGCAGCAAAACCTTGGACAACATAGGTAGATGGGGATAATCATTTGGTTTTGCAAATTGTATAGTAAACTAAACTGCATGTGTGTGCTTCTGGTTCAGTTTTATAATGGCCACCTACGAAGTATTTTGAGTCCCTCTCTTTACTATACTAATTTCGTCCTTACCTATGTTCTTTGTGATTGTTTGCTGGACTTGTTTCAAACCTATTACATAAGTATATATGATCTATGTATTGTTGGGAGATATTTGATTGGGTTTTTACAGATCTTATGATGTTGTGACCTTACTGAGATTCTTGTAATCTCATCCCCCTTATTTCTTCCCCTTTTTTAGACATAGATTCATGCTTTACTGGTGATACCAAGGTGTGAGATCAAGGCTGCAGGACGGGACAATTTGCTTCACATTTGCATTGCACTTTCTTGCTTGTTTTTTGTTGATTACTCATGCTCTCCTATGTTTGAACCTCTTTTTTGGCTTTCCAACTTCTGTTCCTTTTTGTTTCCGAAATCTTCTAAAAACATTGATTGGTATTAAAGATTCCTTTGTGACTTGTGTGTTATGATTCCACTAGTTGTTGGCATTTATAAAAGTCTTTCGCTAATGTTTTCTTTCACTCCGTACAAGCCAGAATATTGCTTAAATAAAACTTGAGCCTTGTGGGATTCGAATAAGACTGTAACGACCCCTAACCCATATTCCCAAATTTACTCTTATTAGGACCTTTACTACGGTGAAACCCAAATAAACTCAACCTAGGACTTATCTTAATCTCACAAGGCTTATCCCCTTATAACCGATTTTGATTAGATTCATTACTTAAACTTTTTAAAGGTTGGAGCATGATATTGGACAAGTATTCTAGTATCATACAGAGTGAATAAAAATATTAGCAAAAGTTTTTAAATTTAATCAATAAAATCACAACATACAAGTCCCATAGGGATCTAAATATCAAGCAAGTAAACCTCCGACATAATTTGGAAACAAACAAGCAAAGGAGGAACTTGAAGAACCAGAAAATAGTCCAATCATAGTTCATGTTATATGTGCAAACAATCAAGGAACAGGTTTGCAGATGTTATATGATATTGCCCCGCCATGCAGCCTTGATTCTCACACACAAGTACCACGAACAGCAAATGTACCTAAGCTTAAAAAAAATGATGAAAACAATAGGATAAGATTACAAGAATCTTAGTAGGGTCACAACATCATAAAATCTGCAGAAATCTTAAACAAATATCTCCCAATCAACATCAGATCATCCTATACAGATAAAGGATATCATGCAAGCATTCAAACATCCAAAGGTATAGGGTCGAAACTAAGGCTGATGGTGGACTACAAACTCTTCCAAAAATCGAAAGTACACAGGCAGGAAAAATTCATCAATCATCTCAGCAATAGGAAAAGAGCATCCCCTTCCACCTGTGTTGTCCAAGGCTTTGCTTCACAAAGAGTAAAAGGTTAGCACACAAGCTAATCAGCAAGTCTATTCATCTTGCCAGCATACAGGACAAGGCATCTAGCCAACACATAGGACTAGGCATCCTAACCAGAAAACAGGATTAGGGCATCCAAACCACATAAGGATAAGGGCATCTTGCTAGCACACAGGACAAGGCATCTAACCAGCACACAGGACTAGATATCCAGCAAGCACAAGCTGGGGATTTCCACCCATACGACTCTCATACTAGTAAGAACCTCTCCTCTTCCAAGCAGCATCAGCACTTACCCCGAATGGCCACCGAAAAAGGATCCTGACACACAAACACATACAAGCACACACAAGAAAATACAAGGCACAATACCACAACAGGGTATCCTCAATCATGTCAGAACACAATCAGCATGTTCAATGCACACAACAAGTGCAAATTAGGCACTCATAACCTATCTCAAGGATTTGATATAGCCTAAGTAAGCCTCAAATCAATCCGCAATTCATACATACACTGTCTCACATATGCATATACAAACAACAAGTACATACACTGAAATCATCAATTAATCAATAAGGATTTCTGGAGAAACCGATGAGGCATAGATCCTACCTCTCTTGTCTCTGAACAAGAAGCTATTCCTTTGTCTTTATTCAAGAGATATGAACCACCTATAATATCATAAGGCAAAGACAAAACCAAACTAAGCATGCATACTCAATAATCAAGTAGATATCCTATTTCCTTACCAATTCCACTCACCGAACCTATCAGAAACCAGTGATCAGATGCCACAGGTGCCTCCCCCTTGGATGTGTGATATGATAGTCAAGAACTTAACAAGATTCAACCTAAATTATCATCCCAATTACCTAAACAAATTTTGGCACTTAAGATAAGGCACAAGGAAATTGCGATTTCATGATTACAAGCTACAGGGGTTACAATTTTATGATTACAAGCTATAGGGGTTGCGATTTCATGTTTACAAGGAAGGATTAGGTGTTAATAACATATACAATCAAAAGGAAGAAAATCAGAAACCAACAGGTTAATCAATTAATCAAAATCGACAACAATAAGGCAAAGGGTAGGGCATGTTGATTTCATCTATAGGGAAGATTCAAAAGATGAATTCATGATATTACAACACGAATGGATGCCAAACAATCATATGAACAAAAGGAACAATAACATAAATCAATTGAAGGAAGAATCACACAATTTCGTACTAAACCCTATAAATTATGATTAGGTTTTTGACAAGTAGAAACTAACCTTCTGATGATCAAACAAAGATAGCTAGATAGAGGATGAAAAGAGTTTTCCTTCAAGCTACTATTTGTAGAAATCCAACAAAAGATGAAAAATTTTGGTAGGGTTTGATCGCTTGATAATTGTGTGTGCTTTTGGTGTGTGTGGACAAGTGTGGCCGGCTACTCTTTATGTAGGGTGTAATATGATTAATTTCTCTACTTTAAAGTCTAGATAAGGGAAGATAATCATTAGAATTAAATTCTGAAATTATTTTTCCATAATTTTAGGAATTTTATCACCTAAGGTAAGATTGAACCAATAAGGAAATGAAACCAGAAATGAATACTATGTTTCCACAATACATTAAAGAGGTGTACCTTGCTTAAAAAATACTAATACTTGCACACCCTTTTTTAATGCTAAATAAAAAAAATTCTAGGTACCTCTACGCATACAAAATCATATAATAATACCATATATAATTTCTGACGTCTGCTCAGAAGCTGATGCAACCCTATTTTTCTAAAAAAAAAAACTTACATTTTTTTTCTTTTAAGCAAAGAAAAACCAAAGCCACCCTTATTGATGTCGCCATGAGAAAATCCTGATGTGACTTCTTTTTTTCTTTAATATTTATATAGATTCAATGATATGCTAAACTTAACGTGTTAAACCTAATACGTTAAACTTAAAACACTAAGCTAAAACTCTTTTTTCTTTGTAAAGGTTTCAGCATAAGATCTATATCATTCATAAATCATCATTAAGTAATTATATTGGATAAATTACTTATTCATAACCTATTGCTCGGATACCACATGTAAGTTACAATCTTCATGATTGCATAAACATAAATAGCAATTTAGGAACTTGAATAAGTAAGATATCGCTACTTCATAAATAAAAGAGATAGTGTCGTGTACCTGATGCGGAAGATAAAATGACAATATTATGAAGAAGGTCTGTGTTAAATTGGTTTCTCCCTCCTAAACCTTTTGACCGCTATAGAGCAATAGAGAGCTTAATGTATTTTTGTAAGTATGTATGTGTGTATGTGTAGTCCTAATGGGGAGAGGGATGACCAATTTATATATATAGTGCTTTTATCTGGTACGTCCATCAAATACCAAATAAACGGTAAGAATTTATCACTATTTAATAATGAGTTTATGTAAGACCCTGAATTTGGAGTTCTAGAAGTCCAGAAGCCAGTGTAGGTGAAAAGACCATTTTGTTCCTGAAGAAAAGGATGTGTGATGACTGAAATTGGTAAGGAATATTCAGTAGTTAATTCTGGTTTTTATTTCCTTTAATTTGAATCTTTATTGCTTGATAATTACCTTAGAAAATAAAATCCCTAAAATTAAGGGAGGATAATTACAGAATTTAATTCTAATAATTATCTTACTTTAATCTATTCTTTAAAGTACGTAAATTAATCATATAAACATGCTATATAAATAGAAATCCGGCTACATTAAAACCTCACACACAAAATATACAAAATTCGTCCAACCAAAAATCTTACACCTTCCTATTTCTGCCGAAATCTTCTTGAACTTCAAACAAGCATAACTCTCTCATACTTTGGCGGATTATTGAAACTAATAGCTTGTTGGAAAGATCTTTCTGTCCCCTTTCCAGGAATCTTGGGTTTTTATCTGGAGATTAGCTTTCTTAGTCATAAGTTAAGTTATATTTCAGCGGGATCAGGTTTCAAAATTGTGTGATTCTGCCTTCGATTGATTTCTGTTGTTGTTTTTCTTGTATGTATGATTGTTTAGCATCCATTCATGTTTTAAAATCATGAATTCATCCTTTAAATCTTCTTTATACATTAAATCAGTATGCCTACCCTTGCTTTATTGTTGCCTATCTTGATTAATTGATTAACCTATTGGATTCTGATCATGTTTCTTTTAATTATACAAGTTATAAACACCTAATCCTCCTTTGTTAACATGAAATCACAATCCTTACACCTTGTATACATGAAATCACAATTTTTCTTGTGCCCTACTCTTATAGCCAAAATTTGCATAGTTAATTGGGATGGTAATTCAGGTTGAATCTTGTTAAGTTCTTGGCTACCACATCACACATCCAACAGGGAGGCACCTGCGACATCTGATGACTGGTTTCTGATAGGTTTGGTGAGTGGAATTGATAAGGAAATAGGGTATTCAATTGGTTATTGAGTATGCATACTTACTTTGGTTTTGTCTTTGCCTTGTGATGCTATAGGTGGTTCTGAACCATTAAATAAAAGCAAAGGAATAGCTTCTTGTTCAGAGACAAGAGAGGTAGGATCTATGCCTCATCGGTTTCTCTAGAGATCCTTGTTGTTTGTTTATTGTTTTCGTTGCACATTCTTGTTATTATTGCATGCAATTTGATTGTATGGTGTATACATGAATTGTGGATTGAGATATGATTACTTAGGCTATACCAAACCTTTGAGATAGGTTATATGTGCCTAATTTGCATGTGTTGTGTGTATTAAACATGCTGATTGTGTTCTGACATGATTGAGGATACCTTGTTATGGTATTGTGCTTTGTGCTTTCCTGTGTGTGTTTGTCTATGATTCAGAATCCTGTTCTGATGGCCATTCGGGTAAGCATCGATGCTCCTTGGAAGAGGGGAGGCTCTTACTGGTATGGGAGTTGTATGGGTGGTAATCCCTAGCTTGCGCGCACTGGATGACTAGTCCTGTGTGCGGGCTAGATGCCTAGTCCTGTGTGCTAGCTAGATGCCTTGTCTTATGAGCTGGCAAGATGCCCTAATCCTATGTGCTGGTTAGGATGCCTAGTCCTGTGAGCTGGCAAGATGCCCTAATCCTGTGTGCTGGTTAGGATGCCTAGTCCTGTGTGCTGGCTAGATGCCTAGTCCTGTGTGCTGGCTAGATGCCTAGTCCTGTGTACTGGCTAGATGCCTTGTCCTGTGTGCTAGCAAGATGAATAGGCTTGCTGATTAGCTTGTGTGTTAACCTTTTACCCTTTGTGCAGCAAAGCCTTGGACAACACATGTGGAAGGGGATGACCTTTTTTTAACCTACTGTCGAGAGTAACCTGATGAGTTTTCCTGCCTGTATACTTCTGATTTTCAAAAGTGTTTGTAGTCCACTCGCAGCCTTAGTTTCGGCTTTATCTCTTTGATTGATTATTGAATTGCGTGATAACCATAATTATGTAGGGTTAATCAGATGTTGATTGGGAGATGTTTGTTTAAGATTTCTGTAGATCTTATGATGTTGTGACCCAACTGAGATTCTTGTAATCTCATCCTGTTATTTTCACCATTTTTTCAGGCTTAGGTACATTCTCTGTTCATGGTACCAGTGTGTGAGATCAAGGCTGCATGGCGGGGAGATATCGCATCACATTTGTATACCTGTTCCTTGATTGATTGCGCATATTACATGAACCTTGATTTGGACTATTTTCTGGTTATTTAAGTCCCTCCTTTGATGGTTTGTTTCCGGATTACTTTAAGAGGTTTACATGTTGAATTTTTAGATCTTTATGGGACTTATGTGTTATGATTCCAATTACTCAATTTAAAGACTTCCACTGATGTTTTATTCACTTCGTATGATACCAGAATGCTTGTCCAATATCATGCTCCAATTGTTAAGAATACAAAGAATATATTAAAGATCAAAAATTAGATGAGTAAGCCTTGTGGGATTCAGATAGGTCTTAGTTTTGGGGATTGTTTGGGTTTCACGGCGGTAAGGGCCCTAATCAAAGCAATTTATAATAGGTTAGGATTTAGGATCGTTACAGGTTTGGTAGCGGAGCATGGTTTAGGGAATATAATTTGTTATATGCTAACTTGTTTATTGATTTTATGTTTGTAGGTAGGTATATGCGCACACACTCACTCACTTAGAAGCTAGTACCAAAAATGATCTAGTTCTAAAAAGGGATTGGTTTGTAAGATTTAAATAATGAAATTGATAATTTGACTTACTGCGTGATTATATGTATCTTTATGCCCTGCATGACTTAATATGTTTTCTTTGTTTTCTTTAACTATGGCCGAATGGGTATTGTTGATGCATGTTTTCTTTCCGAATGTTTATATATGTTTTTGCATAGTAATTATAATTCCTAAGAGTACTGCTGAATGTCCCTGTGTGTTTACAGAATGCTTGATGATTGTTTGCCGAGTGCTTATATGTGGGTATTGATGTTATTGCCGAGTGTGCATTGCATGTGTACATAGGATTTCTGAAATTTGTGTTTACTTGGGTGCATGTGTATTTTTTTTTCCAGCATATGCGTATCATCCGGTGCACATCTCTCCACCAGGTACCACTTCTTTTCATAATTTTGTATTTGGGTTATGTGTTAAGTGACAGTTGTGTATTCATATAGTATGGCAAAGCCAAGTGTACAAAGGGGTCGACGAGGTAGGTATGAGGTTCAGGCCGAACAGTAACCTGTTGAGCAAGAGGAGCCGAATGCACAAATTGAGCAAGGAGGGAAAGCTAATACTGAAAACCAACCTGAGGCACCAGCCATCGATCCTGTGATGGCACAAATCTTAAACGTATTGCAAAGAATTGCTGCTAATCAGCAGCGTATGGAAGCACAATTTCAGAATACTCCTGCACCAGCGCCCATGGAAGAACCTATTCCTCCACTTGAGCCTGTAAAGCTAGTTCCCCTTAAGGAAGCTGAGAGAATTCCCATCGTGATTACAAAATTGTTGAAGGAAGCTCGACAATTGGGATGTAAATATTTCAATGGTTCAGCCGGAGCTGCTGGCGCTCGTGAATGGATAGACACCTTGTGTCGAGTGACTTTGTTCTTATGTATCTCTGATAATGACAAGGTTGCCATCGCCACTTTCCTACTTGAGGGAGAAGCCCTCGCATGGTGAACATCCGTGAGCTTGCGATTTGGCAATTGTTTGCCTACTTGGGAGGAATTTCAATATGAGTTCGACAAAAGAGGATTAAGGAGATTCCATAAAAGCGAGCGGCGACAAGCTTTCTACAAGCTTGAACAGGGCACTCGATCAGTGCTGGAATATGAGAAGGCATTAAGGAGTTCTCTTGATTTGCACCTAAAGAGGATCACTCACTGTACCAGCTTGCGAGACGATTTCAAGATGGGTTGAGTACCGAACTCAAAACCATCGTTGGTACGACATCAGTGTAGAATTTGTAAGAACTAATTGTTGCCACGACCAAAGCCAAGAAGATCGTGCAAACCAGGAAGCCATCCATAGCCACTAATGGCGGATCTTTAAGGTGAAATTCGAAGTTCAATCGGCGTACGGGACCCTATCCTTTGAGCTCCTATCCTCCGAAAAACAATGGTGGCAATGGAGCTAACAACAGGAAGAACTTTTTTGGTCCAAATTCTAATGAATCTACATGGAATCTACAACCATGTAGATGTTATAATTGTGGCGAGATAGGCTATGTTCAGAGGGACTGCTTGAAACCAAAGCGTATCACAGACACACCAAATGCAGGCCGAGGTGGGTATGCTAACCCCACCAAACCACCAACACGCACACCAGCAGAACCACCCAACGGATCCACAAGTGAGGTGCAACCAAGACCAACGAGGCTATTCACCCTAACTGATGTCGAGGCTAGTCCATATGTGGTGATAAATTTGTGATAGTCTTCATCGACAACATTCTGATTTATTCAAAATTGGTAGAGGAGCATGCTGAGCACTTGCGAATTGTGCTGAATGTTTTGAGGGATCGTTGATTGTTCGAAAAGTACTTTCCAATTCTGGTTTCACAAAGTTGGTTTCCTTGGCCATATTGTTTCCTCCCAAGTTGTTTTAGTTGATCGAAGAAGATTGAAGTCGTAGTTGC
This sequence comes from Passiflora organensis, assembly GCA_019739055.1. Classification (NCBI taxonomy): domain Eukaryota; kingdom Viridiplantae; phylum Streptophyta; class Magnoliopsida; order Malpighiales; family Passifloraceae; genus Passiflora; species Passiflora organensis. The sequence goes on along the minus strand of JAEPBF010000133.1, from coordinate 380,960 downwards.
TTGGGAACCTTTGCGAACTATATTTGAAGTTAGTAGTTTCCTTGGCTCAGCCGGATACTACTGTTGTTTTGTGGAGAATTTTTCATCACTTGTCGGACCATTGACGAAATTAATGTGCAAAGGAGAGTCATTCGTGTGGAACCAGAAATGCCAACGAAGTTTCAAAGAGTTGAAAAGACAGTTGGTTTCTGCACCAATCCTAACCTTACCAGTCATAGGGAAAGAATACATGGTGTATAGAGATGCGTCAAAATCTGGACTTGGATGTGTGTCGATACAAGGAGGGAAAGTCATTGCCTATGCTTCCCGACAGTTGCGACCGCACAAGAGCAACTATCCTACGCATGATTTGTAGCTTGCAGCTGTGGTGTTTGCATTAAAAATATGGCAACATTACTTATACGGCGAGACGTGTCGAATCTTCACCAATCACAAAAGCCTTAAGTACCTCCTCACGCAAAAAAAAATTGAATATGAGACAACGAAGATGGGTGGAGCTGATTAAAGACTATGATTTAATCATCGAATATCATCCTGGAAAGAAAAATGTTGTTGCTTGATGCCTTGAGCCGAAAATTTCATCCTCCTTCTCCATCGATTTTGGCTTACATGCGCACCCATTACATGCCTATGTTGTTGGATTTGAGAGCTACCCGTGTGCATCTTGGCACTGATTTTTCTGGTTCGTTATTGGTGCGAATTGAAGTCACGACTACCTTGATTGGGGAAATCCAGAATCAGCAATTAAAGGATCCAAAACAAATTGAAATTCGGAAGCAACTTTCTGATGGTGTTGATGCCGTAGTTCGTGATTTCATAATATGAGATGATGGAGTTCTTGTCTTCAGAAACCGGGTATGTGTTCCACAAGATGTTGATATTTGTAATCTTATTTTATCTGAGGCTCATAGTTCGAAGTTCGTTATCCATCCTGGTAGCACAAAGATGTACCGAGATTTAAAGGAGCAGTATTGGTGGTCGAATATGAAACGCCACATTACTGAGTTCGTTGCCCGATGCCTCATATGTCAACAAGTAAAGATCAAACATCAAAGACCCCCTGGTTTACTACAGTTACTTCCAATTCCAGAATGGAAGTGGGAGCATGTCACGATGGATTTTGTGACTGGTTTGCCTAGATAGCAGTGAGGATACAATGTCATTTGGGTGATCATAGATCGATTGACAAAATCTGCATACTTCCTTCCTATACGTGTGATGGATACACCAAAGAAATTGGTTATTCGTTACTTGGACGAGATTGTTCGATTTCATAGAGTGCCCGTTTCCATCGTTTCAGATCGTGACCCTCATTTCACACATGACTTTGGGAGAAACTCCAGAATGCGCTGGGTTCAAGATTGAATTTTAGTACAGAATTTCATCCTCAGACCGATGGTCAATCAGAAAGGAAAATTCAGACACTCAAAGACATGCTATGTGTGAATGTGTTAGACCATCATACCGGTTGGGATTGATGCCTGTTGTTGATGGAATTTGCTTACAACAATAGTTTTCATGTAAGCATTGGTATGGCACCTTATGAAGAACTATATGAGAGATGCTGCAGAACTCCCATTTGCTAGAATGAAGTAGGTGAGAGATGCCTAGACAATTCGGAATTGAGTGATCAAGCAACAGAGCAGTTGAATTATATTTTACAATGGCTAAAAACAGCCCAAGATCGGCAGAAAAAATATGCCGATAATCGACAAAGAGAGCTGGAATTTGCGGTAGGTGACAAAGTGTTCTTGAAGGTCGCCCCATGGAAAGGAGTTCTTCGTTTTCAGCAGCGAGGTAAGCTAGCACCTCGTTACATTGGTCTATATGACATTATCGAGAGGATTGACACTATTGTATACTGACTTGCCTTACTTCGAAAAATGGAAAGAATTCACAACATGTTTTATGTTTCAATGTTGACAAAGTATGTGCGAGACCCCGCTCATGTGCTTGAAGAATCACCAGTCGAAGTTGCTGAAAACCTATCATATCCCGTACAGCCAGTTGTCATACTAGATCGGTCAGTTCGACAGTTTCGCAGTCGAAGCGTGCCTATGGTACGAGTTGTTTGGCATAATGGCTAAATTGAGGAACAGTCTTGGGAGACTGAGGAATCTATGCATGCGAAATTTCTTAAACTGTTTGTTTAGGTACTTGTGCTAAAATTTTGAGGAAGAAATTATTGTAAGGAGGGGAGGATATGAGACCCCGAATTTTGAGTCCTAGAAGTCCAGAAGCCAGTGCAGGTGAAAAGACCATTTTTTTCCTGAAGAAAAAGATGTGTGATGGCCGAAATTGGTAAGGAATGTCCAATAGTTAGTTCTAGTTTTTATTCCCTTTAATTTGAATCTTTATTTGGTTAATAATTACCATAGAAAATAAAATCCCTAAAATTAAGGGAGAATAATTACAGAATTTAATTCTGATAATTATCTTACCTTAATCTAATCTTTAAAGTAGTTAAATTAATCCCATAAACACCCTATATAAATAGGAAGCCGGCAACACTTAAACCTCACATAGAAAATATACAAAATTCGTCCAACGAAAAACCCTACACCTCCCTATTTCTGCCGAAATCTGCAGGAACTTCAAACAAGCATAACTCTCTCATACTTTGGCGGATTATTGAAAATAATAGCTTGTTGGAAAGATCTTTCTGTTCTCTTTCCAACCATCTTGGGTTATTCATCTGGAGGTTAGTTTACCTTTGTCGTAAGTTAAGTCGTATTTCAGCGGGATTAAGTTTCAAAATTGTGTGATTCTGCTTTCGATTGATTTCTGTTGTTGTTCCTCTTGTTTGTATGACTATTTAGCATCCATTCACGTTGTAAAATCATGAATTCATCCTTTGAATCTTCTATATACATGAAATCAATATGCCCTACCCTTGCCTTATTGTTGTCTATCTTGATCAATTGATTAACCTATTGGATTCTAATCTTGTTTCTTTTGATTGTATAAGTTATAAACACCTAATCCTCCTTTGTTAACATGAAATCGCAACCCTTACACCTTGTATGCATGAAATCGCAGTTTGTCTTGTGCCTTACTCTTAGTGCCAAAATTTGCATAGTTAATTGGGATGGTAATTCAGGTTGAATCTTGTTAAGTTCTTGGCTATCACATCACACATCCAAGGGGGAGGCACCTGTGACATCTAATCACTGGTTTCTAATAGGTTTGGTGAGTGGAATTGGTAAGAAAATAGGGTATTCAATTGGTTATTAAGTATGCATGCTTAGTTTGGTTTTGTCTTTGCCTTATGATATTATAGGTGGTTCGGAAACATTAAATAAAGGCAAAAGAATAGCTTCTTGTTCAGAGACAAGAGAGATAGATCTATGCTTTATCAGTTTCTCCAGAGATCTTTGTTGTTTGTTTGTTGTTTTTGATGCACACCCTTGTTATTATTGCATGCGAATTGATTGTGTGATGTATACATGAATTTTGGATTGAGATATTATTACTTAGACTGTACCGAACCCTTGAGATAAGTTATATGTTCCTAATTTTTTTTTATTATGCGTATTAAACATGTTGATTGCGTTTTGACATGATTGAGGATACCTTGTTATGGTATTGAGCATTGTACTTGCCTGTGTGTGCTTGTCAGTGTGTCAGGATCCTGTTCTGATGACCATTTGGGGTAAACATTGATGCTCCTTGGGAGAGGGGAGGCTCTTACTGGTATGGGAGTTGTATGGGTGGTAATCCCCAGTTTGCGCGAACTAGATGCCTAGTCCTGTGTGATGGCTAGATACCTAGTCCTGTGTGATGGCTAGATGCCTAGTCTTGTGTGATGGCTAGATGCCTTATCCTGTGTGCTGGCAAGATGCCCTAATCTTGTGTGCTGGTTAGGATGCCTATTATTGTGTGCTGGCTAGATGCCTAGTCTTGTGTGCTGGCTAGATGCCTAGTCTTGTGTGCTGGCTAGATGCCTAGTCCTGTGTGCTGGCTAGATGTCTAGTCTTGTGTGCTAGCTAGATGCCTAGTCCTGTGTGCTAGCAAGATGCCTAGTCCTATGTGCTGGCAAGATGCCCTAGTCCTATGTGCTGGTTAGGATGCCTAGTCATATGTGTTAGCTAGATGCCTTGTCCTACATGCTGGCAAGATGACTAGACTTGTTGATTAGCTTATGTATTAACTTTTTACCTTTTTTGCAGCAAAGCCTTGGACAACACAGGTGGAAGGGGATAGCCTTTCTTTTTCCTACTGCCGAGAGTAAACTGATGAGTTTTCCTGCCTGTGTATTTCTGATTTTTAGAAGTGTTTGTAGTTCACCCGCAGCCTTAGTTTCGGCTCTATCCCTTTGATTGATTCTTGGATTGCATGATACCCATAGTTATGTAGGGTTGATCTGATGTTGTTTGGGAGATGTTTGTTTAAGATTTCTGTAAATTTTATGATGTTGTGACCCTACTGAGATTCTTGTAATCCCATCCTGTTGTTTTCACTATTTTTCAGGCTTAGGTACATTCTTTGTTCGTGGTACCAGTGTGTGAGATCAAGGCTGTATGACGGAGCGATATCGCATCACATTTTCATACTTGTTCCTTGATTGATTGCGCATAAAACATAAACCTTGATTTGGACTATTTTTTGGTTATTTAAGTCCCTCCTTTGATGGTTTATTTCCGGATTACTTTAGGAGGTTTACATGTTGAATTTTTAGATCTTTATGGGACTTGTGTGTTATGGTTCCAATGACACAATTTAAAGACTTCCGCTGATGTCTTACTCACTCCGTATGATACCAGAATGCTTGTCCAATATCATGCTCCAATTGTTAAGAATATAAAGAATATATTAAAAATCGAAAATTAGATGAGTAAGCCTTGTGGGATTCAGATAGGTCTTAGTTTTTGGGCTTGTTTGGGTTTCACGGCAGTAAGAGCCCTAATCGGAGTAATTTATAATAAGTTAGGATTTGGGGTTGTTACAGTTTAGATAAGGTGAGACTCTTTAATTAGAGTTAAAATAAAACTCTAATATTATCCTAAATATTATCGGAATATATCCTAACACCAAGGACCGTAGCCACTGACTTCCCTTTATCCCCTTGACGAACATCCCGTCAACTTGTTCCTCAAGGCGAGGTATCATGGTCAAAACCACTATGTGAAACTTAGGTGGCCATATTTGTCGTTCGACCATCCTAACGGCAGCCTAGGGACACACATTGTTCACCTCGAACCCTAGAATGGCCTCTCTCAGTGGAGATTCCACATGAATGTTGCCTCTACCTTCGACGGTTCTCCTATATCCACAGCCCATATTGAGCATCAATATTAGGGCTTGTCGAACTAGTTGTTTGTGATGCAAGAACGGTAGTATCAAGTATTTTCTAAATAATTTTAATATTAAATATATAAAAAAATTAATCTCTAATTTATTTTTAATATATATGTGAGACCCAACCTACGTAGAGGGTCAAAAGTTATCCAATCCCACATCGGAAAGGAGCGGGGGAGGTCTTTGGCTTACATGTGTTGTGTGATGGATCATTTCTAACAATATGCATCTTTTGGACCATGCGGTTAGAAACCCAATTAAGTGTTGCAGTTGTGATCCATCATGCGTATATACATGTCTGAGCCCGCTGGGCCAAAGGTTCGAGAACCGGGTCATTACAAGTGGTAGCGGAGCCAATCTCGCTCCTCTTTCATGTGGGCTTAGTCTGTGTATTGATTTATGTTTGGGCCGTGAGTTTGGGCCCATATCTCAGAGTGGTCAATTATATTTGGGCTTCCCTCATGAGGATATGAGGAATGTAATAATAAGAGATTGTAAGACCCAACCTTTGTAGAGAGTCAAAAGTTATCCAATCCTACATCAAAAATGAATGAGAGAGGTCTTGGGCTTATATATATTGTGTGATGGATTATTTATAACAAGATGTATCTTTTGGGCTATGTCGTTAGAAGCTCAACTTAGCATTACAGTTGTGATCCATCACGCGCATATACACGTCGACAATGTGTGATGGTTCGAATCCCAATGATAGCGACCAGGGATTAAATGTGTTTCATTGGGTCTTAGACCGAAGATATTTGTATTTTCAGTTGTTATTATAATAAAAGAATATTATCGTGGTTAATAAGATTAATTTTTTTAAATTCCGATGAATAAGTATTTAAATGAATATTCAATTAATAATTTTTTCTTTTAGACTTTAACTAAGATTGTATATTTTAAAAAAGAAAATCAGTTCAATACCCATATATATATATATTGGTTAGAAAGATTAAAATGATAAAATTTTACTCTTTTTTTGTGTATCATCTTTTGTGAAACCAATTAAGTAGTCTCTTGAAATAGATGTTGGTGATCATTGGATAACATATCTACCACCAATTAAATAGATGTTGTAGTTTAGTTTTATTGTAGCAAGGATAATTCATATAAAAGTGCTACAGTTTCATTAACATTTGATGCATCATTAGAGTTATACATTTTGTTTTGGAACAAGAAACTGTTACTTTGTCACTTCAAGGTAATCGTAAACTGACCGTGTATCATTACAATCTAAGTCAGTTTGAGATTGTAGGCATTAACAAACCACTGAAGAAATTAATAAATACAAGAAACTCCCTCCATCCGGTGCACATTCTCCCGGGTAAGAGTAACATATACTTGTATATTTATATGCAAAAAGCGGATGACAAGATGAGACAGAGTCGGCCATTTCATTGACAGGAAGGATGAGGATGAAGAGGATGTTGGTTTGGATGATGCTGCAATGTTCATTGTTGCTCTTCCAACTAACACCTTCAGAGGCTGGGTTTTGGGACAAAGTGTGGCACAGGGTGACCTGCTTTGGAACAAACTATTATTCAGCTACCGTTGAGAATCGGTTTCCGACCAGCATCTCAAGTTTGGAATATCACTGGGACTTGAGCCAACTTAGGGTAGAAAGACAGAGGGTAGGGCCAGGAGAAAAATCCCTGGCTCCTGGGAAAACTAGCTCTTACTCATTCTGTGGGAAGACCTTCGGAGATTATCAACTATACTTGAAGTTTTACGTAGGCAAGACCAAGTACATAGTGAACCTCAGTAGCAAAGGTTCTGAGTGTCACGAAAATCAGGAAACTTGCCGGTGGAGATTGCACAAAGACTTCCCCTATCTTTATAACCAGTCTACTCGTAGATTCGTCGAGAAAACCTACGACATATATATTCTACTACGCAGCTTCGGTGTCCCCAGGAAAACTGTGAAACCCCACTGAATTATGACTCTGGCGTATTAACCTTCCATTCTAAATCTGTCCTCTCCTACACAATTCAATTCAAATCTATGTCATAATTATATTTTATTAATAAATAATTCAAATTAAATCAGTTGTCTAATAATAGGTTCATTTGGGTCACCTTATATCTCACCAAAAGTATTGCTAGGAATGGATGTATACCGGTCGGTGGTATGACGAACTCGATTAAGCAGAAATGACATGTAATTCTTTCTATTTGATGTATGTATATAGTGGATGAATGGAATAGGTGCTCCCATTATACTGATACATCCACAGAGAAAGGTTCAATATGTTCCTTAAGCCCAAGACTATCTTTCTTCTTAAAATTCCAGAAATCCAAAACCCAGCCCACATCTCAAAAAGGCCAACAAAAGAAAAGGCCCAAAGGTCCATGAAACCCAGAAACACAAAGCTCCACGTGAGCTGAGCATCTCACCCTTTGACAAATAATTATACATACATGCATAAGCAATATAAAAAACGTGAATACCAGTCTGAGAGAGGCCGATTATGTAGTAGTTGTAAAAAAATCAAAACTAAGAAGCTGCTAAAAAAAAAAAGAATATAGTTTAGCTTTCCTCCCATGGTTTTGCAAACAGAGAAGGTCATCCCTAGGCCAGATCCTGGTGACTTTAGGGATGGAGTCTCGATCCACACCCAGGTTGTTGGAGGGAAGGACGATACGATTATGTCGGACTTTCCATCATCCTATCGAGATAGGCTGGTGAAGAACACTATTCATCACTCTACCTTTTTGGACATTCAAGAGGGTGATCTTGTTCGCGACATGGATGAAAAGGGGCCTTTTCTTACGATTTCCGAGCGTTTGTTATCTCAAGCTCACCATGGTTGGAGTAACTCGGTTGTCGTGAAGCTGCTAGGGAAGAACATTGGTTATTCCCTAATGTGTGCTAAACTTAAGACTGTTTGGAAACTGGCTTCTGAACCTAAGGTGGTGGACATGGAGAACGGTTTTTTCCTGGTAAAGATGAATGATGAGGCTGATCTCAACCATGTTCTGCTTGATGGACCTTGGGTTATTCTTGGGCATTATCTAACGGTGCAGCAGTGGACTCCATCCTTTCGTGCCTCCTCTGCTACAGTATCGAAGGTGGTGGTCTGGATTCGATTTCCAGACATGCCCATTCAGTTCTATCATGAGCCTATTCTGGAGGAGATAGGCAACATGGTAGGCACCACGGTGAAAATTGATATCAACACTTTGGAATCAAAAAGAGCTCGCTTTGCTAGGGTGGCGGTGGAACTTGATCTATCCCGCCCGCTTCTTCCTAAGTTCCGAGTGAATGAGATGTGGCAACGAATTGAGTATGAGAATCTTCCTCAGGTGTGCTTTAGTTGTGGGCGAGTGGGTCACAATTATAGCTCATGTCCAGAGCGATGTCTGGTGGTTCAGGGGAAAACTTCAAGGGAAACTCAAAGTGTGTCGTCCAAAATCCCTGACCAGCCTCCTTCAGTGGTTGTTGTCAGCGATTTTCCGCTTGCTCCGATGAGCATGGAGTCTGTGCGGATCCAAACAAACGAAGATTATGGTCCATGGATTCATGCGGCACGTAGAAACCGGCGTAAACCACGGGTGGAGTCACGTAAGGCAGTGGCAGAGGAAAAAGATGCTTGTGCTAAAACTTCGGGTTCATGGTTTGTTGTGCTGGAGCAAAATATTCCTGTGGATGGGCCAGTGCATATTTCAATAGCTAATGAGGATAGAGCCGACCCAGTGCATAAAGATAAGCTCATTGGTGCATTGACTGGGGAGGATTGTACAGAGAGGTTTCATATTGAACCTCGGTTAGATGGAAGTCTTGGGCCTTTGGAAACCCAAAATGTATTGGATGGGTCTGTCCTTCGATTTGTGACTTTCGAGCAAGGGACAAGGCCTGATGTGGCACACACGGAGGAAAATTTTAAAACGATGAGTTTGGGGAAAAGGCGAATGAAGGGTCGTAAACCTTTGCATAGAAGTGAAGACTTAGCTTTATCTTCTGTTCCAAAGGTCCCTCTTTCTGTCCTAAGTGCATCGATGAGTCCTCTCTCCGGCATTGGTTCCTCAGCCAAGCGATCCCGCAATGCCATTGGGGATGGGCTAGCTAATATGGGAAGATCAGAAGCAACGCATTTACTGGCAAGAGAAGATGGTTTTACACCTGAGGATTGTGTAATGATGGGAAACCCCGTTGAGAAGGAGGTGTCTGGTAGTAGTAGCATCCCAGTTGAGATCTAGCTATTGATCAAAGTTGCGTTCTATCTTCACCCATTATTGTTTATATGTCGATTCTTTCTTGGAATGTTCAGGGGGCTGCAAGTTCTAATTTTCGGGCGGTTATGAAGGCTTTAATCAGAATGCATGGACCACAGATTTGTATCTTGATGGAGCCTCGAATTAGTGGTATTAAGGCTTTAGAAGTGATCCGAAGGTTGGGAATGACTAACTGGCATGTTGAGGAAGCCATAGGTTTCTCTGGGGGTATTTGGGTTTTATGGAATGCATCAATAATTGACATTCATATCCTTGTATCTTGTAGACAGTTTGTGCATTTTCAGTGGAAATGTGGAAATCGAGAAGGTTTGTATATAGCGATCTATGCTAGTCCCAACAGATCCTTCAGGCAAGAGATGTGGAAGGCAGTTCATGCTTTGCAAGTTCCTGATTATACTTCTTGGGTTTTAATTGGTGACTTCAATACATTATTAAGTCCTGACGATAAACAAGGAGGTGCGCCCTTTGGATTAAATAGGGGGAGGGAGTTATATGATTTTATGCAGGCTTGCTCACTGCTTGATGTTGAATTTGTTGGGCCGAAATATACCTGGTTTAGAGGTCGGTTAGTTGAGAGGCTAGATCGCGCTCTAGTAAACTCATCTTGGCGTACACTATTTCCCAATGGCATCGTGCAACATTTACCAAGAGTGAAGTCTGACCATCGTCCAATCTTGCTTGTATTGAATACCTTTAACAGTGCAACTTCTTCCAATCATCCATTCCGATTCCAAGCAGCTTGGCTTGCTCACTCCAGTTTCCCAGAGTTAGTTAAGTCCCATTGGGGTCCGGAGGCTGAATGGTTTTCTAGTTATAACTCGTTTGTCTTCCAAGTCCAGCAGTGGAATAAGAGCACCTTTGGTAATATTTTTAAGAGGAAGAGATCACTTCTGAATCAGTTACAAGGAATTGAGAGAGCATTGGGTAATCGGTTCTCTGCAGGTTTGGCTAAGAAGGGTGAGCTGATACGTCGTGAGTATGAAGACACTTTGGCCCAAGAAGAGTTATTATGGTTTCAAAAAGCCCGTGTCAATTGGATTCAGTTTGGTGATCGAAACACACATTTTTTTCATATGACTACAGTTCTTCGTCGAAGAGCTAATAGAATTGATGCTTTGCGAGATGATAATGGGGACTGGTGTTCCGATAGGCTCAAGTTGCAAACAATGGCTATTAATTATTATAAACTTTTATATGTTGCTGATCCAGGGGAATACGTTAGCCTCCGAACTACTGTTGCTTTTCCGGGAGTGACTTTTCCTTGCTGGGAGGATTTTGTCCAAGAACTCTCACTGGAAGATGTTCGAAAGATAATCTTTGGTATAGGTAAGTTTAAAGCTCCTGGGTTGGATGGATTACAACCGTTTTTCTTTCAGAGCCAATGGGAGGTCGTGGGACCGTCTTTGTGGAGGATGGTGAGGCTCTTCCTGCAAGAAGGCTCGATGGTGCCAGAGCTTAATGATACACTAATTATTTTAATCCCAAAAGTTCGTAAACCTGAATTGATCTCACAATTCCGTCCAATTAGCTTATGTAATGTGGCTTATAAAGTCATCACTAAGCTGCTAGCCAATTATTTGAAGCCTGTAATGCCTTTGTTAGTCTCAGAGTATCAATCAAGCTTTATCCCAGCGCGCCAAATCACTGATAATATTGTCATTGTTCATGAGGTTGTTTATTCTATGCGAAGAAAGAACGGTAAGGTGGGGTGGATGGCTATTAAATTGGATCTTGAGAAGGCATATGATAGGATGAACTGGTCTTTTATTGAAGAGACACTAACACTTGCAGGCTTGGGGGAGACGTTTATTCAAAGGGTGAGTACATGTATTCACACTCCTAAGATGAACTTACTGTAGAATGGTGATAGCATGGAACCTTTTTATCCTTCGAGGGGCATTAGGCAAGGAGACTCATTGTCTCCTTACCTATTTGTACTATGTATGGACAGATTATCCCACCTCATCGAGGATAGTGTTTGTCAGGGTAAGTGGAAGCCAATCCGCTTGGGACGGTCTGGTCCTAGGCTCTCTCACTTGCTATTTGCAGATGATCTTTTCTTGTTTGTCGAAGCCTCAATTGAGCAAGTACTGGTCGTACAACAGGTCCTCGACATCTTTTGTAGGAGTTCTGGCCAGAGCTTTAGTCGACCCAAATCCTCGATTTTCTTCTCAGCAAATATCTCGTCTTCTAAATTGGATACAATTGTTCGTTTGCTTGGTTTTCAGCATACTACCTCCTTGGGCCGTTATTTAGGTGCTCCAATTCTCCATGGACGAATATCTAAATCGTATTATACAGATATTATTGAGAAGCTTCGCGGACGCCTTTCATTATGGAAGGTTCGACATCTTTCCTTAGCAGGACGAATAACCTTAGCTAAATCTGTTTTAGCCTCTCTTCCTCTATATAATATGCAGACATGCCTGCTTCCAGAGAGTATTACTAGTGAAATTGACAAGATTACACGGAGCTTTATTTTGGGTTCTTCCATAGAGGGGAGGAGGATGCACTTAGTAGGTTGGGATGTTATTTGCCGATCTCAGATGAATGGTGGCTTGGGTTTGAGAAAAGCAGCAGACAGGAACTGGGTGTTGTTGATGAGACTTGCTTGGCGTTTTATGTCAGAACCTAATAAACTTTGGGTTCAGGTGTTGAAGGGGAAATATAATTGGGATGCACACATTACACATATGTGGAAACTGAGAGCACCATGCTCTAGCACATGGCGTTCACTTCACAAGGTGTGGCCAGATGTGGTACAAGGGAGCTGTTGGGTGGTAGGGAATGGCAAAACTACTCGTTTCTGGACGGATAAGTGGTTGGTAGAGCGGGGTCCTTTACTTGGATATACTACCTTGGAGATTCCAGAGGGCTGGCTTAATGATGTTGTTGCTGACTATGTGACAGAAGACTTTCATTGGGATTGGTCTTGATTATTACATTTTTTACCGGAGGAAGTGTGTTCGGAATTGCTGGCCTTATCGCCTCTGCAGCTGGACGGTGGATCTGATATGTTGGTTTGGAAGCTCAACCCAAATGGTTGTTTTTCAACTTCATCAGGTTATCCAATGATTGATGAGAATTGTTGGTATAGTAGGCAAGAGGTTTGGGATTCTGTTTGGCAATGGCGAGGCCCGGAACGGATTCGTATTTTTCTTTGGCTAGTTGCGAGGGAACGACTTCCTACTAAGTCTCTTTGTAGTAGAAGATCCATTGTGGCGAGTGATTCATGTCCGAGGTGTTTACTATCTCAAGAATCTACGTTACATTGCTTAAGGGACTGTAGTTGCTTATAGCCCATCTGGAATTCTTTGGTGGCATCTGAGGAGAAAGTTCTTTTCTTTTCTCAAACCTTGGATTAGTGGCTAGTTTATAACTTATCTAGATTTTCTCTTGGTCATGATAAGGCTCCGTCGTGGTCTCTAGTCTTTGGTACAACACTATGGCTAATCTGGAAGTGGCGCAACCAGACCCTTTTCCAGCCCGATATTCCTTTGCCGCATGATTTGTGTTCTTCGATTCTTGCACGCTCCAGGCAATTCTATTATGCTTTGGAGGTGATTCAGAAGGTAGACAGTACGAGAGGACGAAGGGAACATCGTTGGGTCCGTTGGATTCCTCCTATAGAAGGCTGGGTGAAACTAAACTGTGATGGGGCTCATACTCGTCTTTCGGGATTGGCATGTGCAGGAGGTCTTGTGAGAGATTGTAAAGGAAATTGGCTTTTTGGCTATTCCTATAATATTGGGCATTGTTCGAGTCTTGATGCAGAAGTACTGGGTGTATTAACAGGTCTCCAAGCTTGTGTTGACAGAGGCTTCAGAAGAGTTCAGGTGGACTGTGATTCTTGGGAAGCTGTTGAGTTGATGAGGCTAGGTAACGAACATCCGGTAGCTAGTGAAGCTGTGAGGAAGTGTCATAGGCTCTTCTCTCGGTTTGATGGCCTGATCTTTAACCACATTTTTAGAGAAGTCAATCTGCCTGCAGATACGCTTGCTAAAATGGGTTTTGCTTTGGACCATGGAACTATTTTTTACGTGTCTCTTTCAGATCCTGTGAGACACTTCATTTGTCAAGATGCTATGGGTGTTCTCTTTTGTAGACACTAATTGACCGATAAAGCGATATTTATAGATAAAAAATATATATATATATAAAACGTGAATTGACGATTTTATCCTCAAATTTGAAAAAATGTTATAATTACTGTTTTACTGTTCATATAGGTTGGGAGCTGTTACCACCGTATAATATTAAAATTACCGGTGCCAGTGCCAAGTCGGCAACAACAACAACAACAGATCTCAAACCGTGAAACGGGACGGCGCATGGTGGAGGACTCAATTCCTTGACTTCGTGGACGGTAGAGGAGAGCTGCGTGCGGCTCCTCCTTAGCACGACGACTGCTTCTGTTGGTTGGCAGACATGAAGCAGTTGCTGGTGATGACAACTGGAGTGGGAGATTGGGTTATGACGACTCGAGAGGAGGGGAGGAGAGAGAGGTTTGCTCGGTGTCTGGTGTTGAGCTGACAATGGCCAAACTCACCTCAACTCAACAGGATAAACAACTGGGATTGGTGACTCGTGCACCAAGTGTATGAAGAAATACCAGAGAGAGAAAAACTAATCCTAAATTTCATCCTCGTAAAGACTTAATGAATGGCACTAATGATGCTTTTCTCAAGAACTATGTGCAGAGAAATGTTTTTCTTTCCTTTTGTTTTGTATGAAAAGTAAATAATTAATGAATAATCGATACCTATTAAGACGGTGGAATCTCCAAATAAATACTGAACTTTAAAATTGTTTTTCATGAAAAGAAATTGTAATTTCAAAGCTAGTAAGGGGCAAGGATTTGTCAATTTACAGTATATATGCACACAATCCACTATCCTACTACGTAGTGGTCAAGTTGTGGACATGTTAGTTCCACCTTTTAAGCCAACTAATGAGGAACTCTTTTTATATGATAATTAATTAAGCCATGGTTGAACTAACACTTCTTTTGCCTCCAAATTAAGAAACCTTCCAACCCTTTAGTCACAGATTCAAACTCTATTATCCATTTTCTAGAAGCTCTATAAAATATGGTTTCCAGTTAAGATGAAATGGACAGGCTACGCATAGCATCATCCTTGCATAATGATCAAAACGTCACTCTGCTTTTGTAAGCACATTATAATGGAATTTTCCACGAACCTTTCCCTACTTCATGACTCTTTCCTTCCCCCTTCCTTTTATTTGCATCCCTCTTCCCCTTTGAGTCTCTTTTGTCAATGACAGAAACAATACCTTATTTATTTGTGGAAAAAAAGGGTAGCTTTCCAAATGATATATAGTTCCACTTGGCGTATATATAGTGTAGAACTGCGAACATGGATCAGAAAAGAACCCACTTGATATAATTAAGCAACCAATATGGGTACTAGTTGGCCTGAGAAACCATCAATCAACAAGGAAAGGATGATGAAGGAGCTCGTTGAAGGTCAAGAGTTTGCAGCCCAACTTGAAATAGTACTTGGGAAGCCATACGGAGACAATCATGGAGCAAATGTTTCAGCTGATGAACTCGTGGTCAAGATCTTGAGTTCCTTCACGGAGTCTATTTCAATGCTTAGTTCTTCTAAGTCGGATGCGGCTGAGGTTTGTCAAATCATGGAAAGATCGCAAGGAGACTCAACCTGTCTTGATGACCGGAGATTAGAAGATTGCGGCAACAGTAGGAAGAGGTCAGCTCGTATGGATAAGAGAGGGTGTTACAGGAGGAAGTAAGTCTTTCTTCCAAGAGCTGAATATTCAACTTTGACAACTCCTATTTATTCATTTTTTTTTTCCATATTTTTTTTATCATACTTAGACATTTCATACATATTCAGGGGGGGACACATATTGTCTAATTTTCCACATCCAGGGTTGAACCTTGACACAGTAGTAGACACATTTGATATATGCCCGCCTAGTTTAGTATGGAGCTAATATAAACCACTTTTGTTTATTGTCAGAAACGGATCTCAATCATGGACAACAGTCTCTCCGACGATAGGCGATGGACAACCATGGAGAAAATATGGACAGAAGGAGATTCTAAATGCGAAACACCCAAGGTTTCTACCTTTGTTTTTCTCTTGTATCTTCAATGATTCATTAATTCGACTTAAACCCACTTTGGATGTTGATGGATTGCAGGAATTATTTTAGATGCAGCCGCAAGTATGATCAAGGTTGCAAGGCGATGAAACAAGTTCAGAAAATGGAAGAGAATCCAGAGCTGTACCACATCACCTACATTGGTCATCACACATGCAGGGACATCCTCAATCCTCCACAGTTAGTCACAGACTCTGGTCCTTGGGAATGTTATACCAACATGCCTAAGTCAAAGAATCATGGCTTCCCCTTCCGTAGCTCGTCCATGGCATCCACATCAGTCAAGCAAGAATCCAAGGAATGGACGACACCAAGTGATCTGACAGACAATGTTTCATCCATGGATTGTTTGATGAGGAAGGATTCAATATCCCTATTCCAATCATCTGATGACCCTGCTTCGATGTATGGGCCACCAGGTTCAGCCGTATGTTCACAACCCACTTCCGAAGGTCTGGGCGTAGACTTTGTGGTAAAGTCCATTGATTTTGATAGTGAATTTATTTTTTATGGCAGTGAACTACTCTTTTAGGATATGTTATTGTAAAAAATTAATTCTACTATCCTGCAAGACAACAAATATTGATCAGGGGGTTGTCAATGTCATATACAGTATGTGCTCTTATCAATCTACAACAGTATAAAAAATATATATACAGTACAAGTTTTTATTGGAATTATGGGGATAAAATTAAAATTTGGAATAATTTGATGTTTTATTTTATTTAAATTTAATATTAATAAAATATTTTTTTATTTTTTTACTTTTATTTTTATTTAAATAATATTAAAAAATTAGTTTTTTATTGTTGGAATTGGTGAAAGTAGAATCCTAACTCCACCACTTCTTGTAAACCAAAACAGGCTAATTTATTTTTACCGAATCATCGTAATTGAAATTAAAAATGAGAGTAAGATAAATAATAATAATAAATCCAATTTATTTAATTTAATGAATGAAATGATATTATTATTGCGAAATGCAAAACAAACTATAAAACAAGCGAAACAGAATGACCCACGATAGGCCGTTTTTATGGAATAGGGTACATAACTAATGAACGATCCAGTTTAGGCCCACTATGTGGGCTCTCAGCAGACAGGCCCATTTCTGTAAAATCAAACATGGATGCATTTTACTTAAAAAGGTTATTCTTCTAATCAATCTAATGAATTAGACAATGGAACGTTAATATCTACCTACAATCAACTAATAACGAATGCATTTCTACTTAGGAAACAGCTGCATGGCTCTTACTTTTTCTTGTCACTTGGTTCCCTTGTATCTTGTATGGAGTTGAAGATAAATTCCATGCTGTTTGTACTACTGCTTCCAGAATTAAACATGACATCGGCCATATCTGATATGGGATAGTCAAGTTCTTTGCCATATCGGAGGGTGGAGGGACCTGCACCACTACTGCTACCGGCTGCAGTGCTACTAATATTGCTGCCACTCACTCCACCACCTAGACTAAATTCCAGCAATCTGGCCAAAGGCTGATGAGTTGCAGTCACAGCTTGAGTACTCAACAGGTCTGGAGAGAATTGCGGCGGTAATTGAGGTGGTGGTGGAACTGATGGCGAGGTGGCGGACATGTGGCAGGTGTGCTCTCCTCTATATATTACTTCAAAAGTGAAGGGATCATTGTCAAGCCTTTGAACCTGCTTCTTAGCTGCGCAATTGTATAGCTTTTGGTGGGTACACCTGAAGTAACTCCTGAAAGTGACAGAAAAACGAAAATTATGGTCCAAAATGAGCAAAAACGATTCAACCAGGTCAATTGTCTTTTCTTAGACGAAAGCAAATATCAAGTCCATGAGTTGCCATGGCAACTATATATATATATATATGATAATATGATCCCCACTGGGCCCACTGGGGATTGAATAAGCAATCCTTCTGCTATGACTTTGAGTTATATGCCAATATTGGCAGTCAATGTCTCAAAATCTTTGTTGCATACTGGGTCAATATCTGATTCGATCAACGTATTAAAGAAAAGAGAAAGGTGGAAGGCAGCGTGAAAAGAAATTGGCCGTCACTGCCTTCTACCCAAAATTAGGACTTTCACGTTGCCTAATTAATAAGATGGAACATCCTTACATATTTTAGCTTATTTTTTATTAATCTTAGTATACCTCGGAAACCTTGATCCAAGGATCTCCTTCTGCCCATATTTCCTCCAAGTGAAGCCATCCTCCGGTGGGATTTCTGTGTTTCCAACCCGAGGAGCCGGAACTCTTTGGATCCGCCGCCCTGTATCTTCCCTCCTACAAATAAGAATTATATATATATATGGCGTTTGTTATCTGATGTCCAGCGTCATCTTGTAAACTACTAATATATATGGGCATCATAATATACTAATTAATAACACTAATATGGATTGCCAAAACCATTCATATAATGTACTGATCAAGCTAATTAGGGTCTATGATATTATCTCCATCTTATGCCTTCCATGCAATGTATACCAGAACTTAACGGAAAAATTAATGTTGTAGTATCTATGGTTTTGAATGCAATGCAATGCAATGGGCCAATGGTGAGAGCATTATATATATTCTTTTTATAATAAATGAATATCATCCTCGGTTTACAAGATTAGTCTTACACCGGACTTGGATACTCTTTTTTTTTTTTGAATTATTAAAAGATATATATCCTAAAACCACAGGCAATCAATGACTCCTTTACGTTTCATGTTGTAAAGGAAATGAACGGTTGTTCTTACCTTCTTCCTGGTCTTTGTGAGGATGATGAACCGCGGGCAGACTCCTGTGAATCGACAGCCCGACCAACCGCTCTGCCACCGGATTCCATAACTGGAAGGCCTGATCCTATTTCGACCCCATCTGCCCTTCTATGTAAGGCACCCATCCCAGCAAATAGTTGAGCTTCCTGAAGCAACACCATTGCTGATGTACTGCTCCGTAACAATGCCTGAAAGTTTGGATTAATATTCTGCTGTTGCTGCAGCAACATTCTGTGTGACAAAGTGGGGTCCTGATGAAGAACGTAAATGAGCCGTTCCCTAGCACCACCGAAAATCCTAATGATTTCATCACACAAACTGAAAAACGCTAATTCAGGCTGGTTAACCGAGTTGCGTAGGCTAGATTCCAGATCTCTGGCTAAGTTGCACCCTTGAATGATTAAAGAAATGACTTCCTCCATACTGCGGTTGCGGTGTAGCTTCTTGAGCTTTTGCCTTATGCAGCTCTACAGGCAAGAGGGTAGTAGCATGCATATAATTATAATCGTCCGGTGGTGGCAATTTGTATGTGGCTTCTCTGTTGTTGCAGCTTCAATCTAGAAAAAGTAGAAACATGTTCAAAGTATTTCTGTCTCTTTAACACGGTACACAGTAGAAAAGGAAGATGGAAAATACGACCAAGTCAAGGTCTTCAAACTATACACCAACATTTGTTTGTGTCAGTCCAGAGGACCACAACCCGTTGAAGCCACTTGGTTTGGTTTTAGACCATGACGAACCTTTGAACTCTATCACGTGCATACATACAATTCCTCCTTCCACATAAGCATATATAGTGTGGAACGAGAAATTGTCTGGTCATTTACCAACAGATATGCAATTATAGACAATTTCTCCTTCCACACTAAGCCTTGAATATTCTCCAAATCACTACTAGTGTATATATTAATTATTTTTGTCGGGTTCTCTCCCTCAATCTTTTGTAAATGCTAAGCATCCTCTTTATGGCAAAACTAATTATTTTGAGTTTTGATTTAATATAAATATAATGAAAATACCATATCAATTATGTTTAGTTCCATTCATATCTATATGAATTAAGGTTAAAGACCTGAAAGTGATGGTTGAGGAAGTTCAACTACTTATATATATATATATATACAAATACTGTAATTCTTCTAAAAAATGAAGATAATATTATTCGTAAAATATAATTCCTATAAGTTTATTTTCGTAAAACAGAAACAAAAATACGAAGCTAGAATCTAATTTTATTTATTTTTTAAAATTATAAAATATTATTAAAATTATGAAAATAATAAGATAATACTATTTTAGAATATGATAATAGTTTACATATTTATGTTTTATTAATACCGATAATTTTTGTAAATGATATTTTTGATATTTCACAATTTTATATGTATAGTCATATTTATAAACTTACTATATTTGGTAATGTGACCGAAGGTAGCATCTATTTACATCCTCTTTTTTCAAATATCTATTTACATCCTCTAACTTACCGTCTTTTGTAAAATGTCATTACCATCAATATACGGGGACGATGAAAGGAAAGGTAATGACTATGACTCCTAAGATATGGAAATCAATGGTACGAGGACCCTGCATCTTTTAAATATTTAATAAAAGCAGCATAGATTGATCTTAAGAAGAACTATATATACTATGATGCTTTGAATTTTTAATTTGAATAGAATTGAGAATAAAATAGATTAGATTTGAAATTTATATATGAGTTACATTCCTATATTCTTTTTCAAATTAAAGGTTTATCATTTAAATTATATTGTTCTAGAAGTGTCTAAAAAAAGAACCAACATATAGAATAAAACAAATATAATTTATTATTTGTTATAAAAAAATATGATATGTAATGGTTAGGTAATTAGGTATAATTTATTGCTAAGTTATAATACCTATTTATTTTTAATCAAAGATAGTAGAGTACTTTAAAATCTTTGGGACAGTTGGATTTGTCCTTAATTATTGTTTATAATACAAGAATTATTCACAATATTAAAGAGTTAAAAAGTAGAATTTGGGATTTAAAACTGAAGAAATATAAAATTATCATTATCATATCAAATCAGATCAAATTTATAATTATAAAATTAATAAAATATTATTTG
This sequence comes from Passiflora organensis, assembly GCA_019739055.1. Classification (NCBI taxonomy): domain Eukaryota; kingdom Viridiplantae; phylum Streptophyta; class Magnoliopsida; order Malpighiales; family Passifloraceae; genus Passiflora; species Passiflora organensis. Next base: position 360,406 of record JAEPBF010000133.1, on the reverse strand, counting down.
ATTTTTTATTTCTAATTTCATCCCCATAAAACAAATGGGCCAAAGACTGGCCATCGACGGCAACAGATTTAAGTTATACGATATGATGTCCAATGTCTCGGCTTTCATATCAGCTACAGCACCACAGTTATCTAGACCCACCATCAGAATTATCCCAGATACTACGATGGAGCGTATCCCGACTTCACACGACCAAAACTCTTACACAAACGCAACATCCATCCACTTTCCTCCCCTTCCACTAAGAAGGATCGTTGCAAGCATGTGGTAAAGAGACGGAGCAGAAAGCTCTTCTCCCAACTAGCACTCCTATTTGTATTGTGGAATACACCATCAAGAAAACTATTAAATAAAAATAAAGAAAATATTAAAAAAAAAACAAAAAGATTTAGCCAATTAGCCTAGTCCCCAAACACTATCAAATTAATATTTCATTAAAGAAATATCGACAAACAAGAAAAATAAGAAAACAACTATTTTTGGGTTATTTGTTAAAAGTGGGGCTGGGGTGGGGGGCTGTCCTTTTATAGTAAAAGGCTACTAGAGGGGAACTATCCATTTATGGTAAACGGCTAATCCACATAATCCTTTACAATTGATTAGCATGTGGAATAAGTCAAAAAGATAATGAATCTCACCTTAGTAAAATTTCACATCCATCTTCTAATCTAAAAGATCCTAACCCTTTGGGCTGTTGGGCAGAAAGCCCAATCGAGTCTCAATAAGGGATTAGTGAGCTTTGAATTATAGTCCAGGTTTTATTACGAACTCAATGGACTGTGTGAGTATCCAAAAAAGATTATCAAGTTTTGTACGACGATTTTTTATCAAATTGGGCCACTATGCAGTTTTAGGATCCATATGATATTCGATTAAGTTTTCAATACCCTTATCCGCCTTTGATAAGTCATTGGGAAACACAGGTGTCATTTTGAGGTTTTGACTTCAAAAAAAGAATATCAGAATGCATTTTCTTGAAAATGGGGCCGTGGATAATTTGACATTTCACCACCCGATACTCATCATACTTATGAAAATGAGCCTTGTGACATATGTATCATTTGAATATGCATTATTCAGTGTCAAAGAGGTGTCGGTGATCCTATGAAGGATTATTTGAATTTTTCGAAGGTGATTGTGATTGATGAAGTATTAATCTCATTTAAATAATTTATGAATGAAAAATCATATGATGGGTTATAATGATGGTTTTAATATTTTAAGATCTTGAAAAGGGCTATTGATCATTAATAAGGGTTGAGAAATTTTTTACGAATTTTCTAACGTATAAATTAATTATTACGATTTTTCTAAGATGAATTGAGTGATATTCAATTTTTAATAAATTATGAGTTAATAATAAAAATTATTTTAGAGCTCTAATCAATAGTAGTATTCATAAAAAGTGTATAGAAATTTTCTAAGTATTTTTTGGAGTAATATAGAATTTATTAAGAATATTTTATGATTTATTAGAATTATTAAATCATTATTATTATTATATTATTAATAATTAATATTTTGTATTATTCAATTCAGATATCAAAATGACATGCTTTGGTGTTGTTTTAACCAAGCTGGTCAAAACAATACAAGCCAATATTGTTTTGACGAAGCACGCACAATAGTGCGCATTTTAATCAAAACGTCATCGTTTCGGGAGAGGCCCAAAATGATACCTTTTAGAGGGAGGAACGGGTTGCCACCTAAGGACTCCTGGTTTTCTCCCTTTTCTGGTCATCTTATGAGATAAGATCTCGATTTGTACATGGGACCATTCATATTGTCTTGAGCTCTAGAAACTTAGAGAAAACTCCCCCCTTGCGATTCTGATCTCACTGGTGCATTTTTCATGCCATTTTGATGGATCTCCTAGTGGTTTTTGGTAAGATTCGTACATAAAATCTGGGCATCCCCCTTTTAGTTCTTTTATCCTTTATAGTTAATGAAATTAGATGATTATGGTGTGGTGAGTTTGGAAAATAATAAGAATTGTATTAGAAGTGCTTTCGTGGAGCATTACTGTTTGTATCGAAGTATGGGTGTTTTGGGAAAATTAGGGTTCCGCAATTGACAGGGACGTTGGGAGGTAAGAGACAACCTCGGGCAACATGTCATTCGAGGGTCATCTAGGCGACGGGTCATTTATGATATGGGTCAAGTGAGATGTCGCCTGTAAGAACAGGCGACATGTTGTTCATAGGGTGCGAATAGTTAACACTTGAGCCAGAGGCTTTGGCGACGTGGCCCTCATGGAGTGAGATGCGTGTCAAATTCTTGGAGATTTGGAGGTTGGTCCGCCTGGTGCTGCCTGGTGGCACGATCTGATTGGTCGGATTAATAAAATTATAGAAAATAGAAGAAGGGCAAAAATGGTAGAAAATCGGGAAAAAAGTAGAAAAATAAGAAAAATTCGAGAAAATTACAGAAAATATTACAGTGAATAAGGATTCTAATGGTATTAAAATTGTTAAATTTGGAGTCTATTTGATGGGTTAAATAAATCATATAAATTTTGAAAAAATAAAGAAAAATAAGAAAATTTTCCGATTTGCTTTTGATTTGACTTGAGGATAGAAACACGTCAATTAAGTAGTCACGTAATTTTATGTGTTATTATATATTGAGTTAATTTCTAAAGAATTTGGTTATAATCGTTTGTAGGTGGATACTTATAGTTGCAAGACTTCGAGGAATCGGTCCGGCAAGTTATTAAGCTATGTGTGGGCTTCGAAATCCATGAGAGGATGGAATTTTTTATATTTCGAGTATTGGAATAAATTATCGCATGAGGGTTAATAAGATAATAAGTAAATAAATTGAAATTGTACGTATGCTATTAAGAGGCATGAGATTTGTTGTGTTGCTTAACATGCTGTATGTTAAAATGCATGTTATGCTATGAATTGCGTAGATATTATGTGCCATACTAAGTTATGATGTGTGAGTGGCATGATTATGCTTTGCTATATGTTATATCAAGATGCATGTGGTGCATTGAACGCATTCGGGTATGAGTTATGCAAAGCACAGTATTTGTATAGGGTGACCTATGCAACCATTGAGAGCTCTTCGGGTCTGGTAGCGAGGCATAGAGATGCCAGGAAAATAAACTATAAGGCAGGAAAGGGACTGCACAAGCAAGTCGATGAACGCGAGAAAGGATCCTACAGAGTGGAGACCACTTAGATGGAGCTACCATTACCTAACACTTTGGCATCATCAGTGGTTTTGGACAATGAAAGGTAATGGAAAAGGTAAGCATGAACTGCTACTAAGGAATCCCAATCCTACTCTTAGCATCGGCAAGACTAAGAGTTATTTCCAAGCCCAATCACAATATTGTGTGCATAGATTCATTATACATGTTGACTGTGACCTGCTGTAGCACTTGTGTGCCTGTGTGCCCAGTATTTTTTTGTGTGTATGCATGTGTTGTGTTTATAAGTGTTTTTCTAGTCTGCTTATCTGGTAGACTTCTGCTAGATCTTTGGATCTATAGTTAAACAGGATTGGATATGATTGGAAATGAGCGTGGTTTTCCTTCGGACAAACAAGAAGTTGGGAATTAAAGCGAGTCAAGGTTAGGATTCACCTTTGGGTTATAATATACAATGTACATGATATGTATTCCTCTAGTCTACATGCATAAAATTTTGTAACCATATAACCAAGATTAAGATAAACAAGTATGTAAATCATACAGATATTAGTGGGACCAAGTTCTAATAAACACACTTCGATGTCACCCGAAACGATATCGTATTTTTCACTCAAAACCATTGCATGTTCCTTTAATGATTATTGTATAATTATCTCCGCTATTATTTACTTCCTTTTAGTCTTGTAGGTTTACTATGTGCATTGCTAGGTGTGTTAATAGTGTATATAGTAGGTCTACGATGATTGTTGTCTCATCCTAATAATTTACATGGATTGTCATTACCCATATAAACAACTCCACCGTCTAGTTCTTTAAAATTAAAGAACCACTCTTTGATAGGAAACATATAATAGGTGAAACTTGAATCCAAAATCCACTCATTTGTATAAGATATTGAAGCTGATACCACCAAAGAGAGTTCTAAATCAGCCACTTATGCATTTAACAACATTTGCATCTTGTGGGGTTTTTCCTCTCTTCTTCAAATTTGGATAGTTCTTCTTCTATTGTCTTTTTTTCTCAACAAAAGAAACAATCATCTTTGCTTGCCTTGGAGTTTGGATTACTTCTTCTAGACCTTGCTCTACTTTGGCTTTGTAAGCAGCCTCACAACTAGAGGTTTTGGGGCTCTATTTGCTCCATTTGTTCTTTCTTGTCTTTTCTTCTCAGTTCATAACTATACAAAGAAAAATAAACATTTTTCAAGGTTCACACATTAACCCCAAATATATTATCGTGACCCAAACTCAAACTACACGTCATTTAGCTTTGTATATAATATGTCCATCATAGGATGACATCACTAGTATTGGTGAGCCACTATCAAAGCTTACCATATGTAATCAAAGGCAATCTAGACAATCAATGAGAATCTAGCCTTACCATATAGAAGACTCAATCAAGGAAATCAAAGTAATTAATGTAATCAATGAATACTTTAGGTGAGATAATCAGGGATAGGTGAGCCATTAGTGTTTACCATGTATATAATTATACAGATACTGTTAGAGCATGTATATGATTATTCATGCTCAAATGGAGTTTGGCACATTGAAGATGGAGATATGGGCTATTTTAAAAAAAAAGCTCTAAAAGACACAATTCTCACTGAGAAATGTAAAGTTTGAAACTAGGGAGAAGTTTTGCAAGTTATCCTACAATGGTGGCATTCAGAACTATGTGAGAGAGTTCACAAAGGTTCTATTGAAGATCCCAAACATGCCTTAAATGAAGGCCATGTATGTGTTTCTGGGAGGACTATAGAGTTGGGATAAGTTGGATCTTTATTGATACAATATCAACAAACTTAATGATGTTATTTCTGAAGCTAAATCATTAGCAGAATTCGAAAGGAAGCCCAAGAGTTTCGATCTATCCGAGCTTAAAAACTTTTGTGACTATAAGGCTAAAGATGGGAGAGCAGTCCATATTACCAAGGATGGAAAGGATAAAGTTTTCAAATCCTTCAAATCCTTCCGCCAAGCCAAACCCATACAAGGGAGAGGTGATAATCATGGTCAGTGTAACGACCCAAACCCGGAAACCGGGCCGTTACCTCCATGAAATCCGAACTAGCCCAATACATGGACCAATCCGAATCCTACCAGGCTTTTGACTTTTCAAAATATGATTCTCCAAAAAAAATACAAATATTTAATTTTTAGAATAGGAGCATGCTTAATCATAAATTAACATCTGGAACAATAAACAGTACCCGGAGTAAACAAAAAACACAGCGGAAGACTTTCTTATAAAATGAAACCTGAACTGGTCCATAACACACAAGCTCAAAAATCTAAAACTACTCGGCCTTAGGCCCACAACGTAAACAACACTTAACATAACAAATGTATGTCAAATAGAACCCAGAAAATGAAAAAAAATTTGTAATAAAAGTTCTAGAAAACTCGTGTAAACAATGAGTCATCCAGATGCATTAGTCCAGCCACTAAGTCAAACGAAGCACTCACTCCTTTGAATAGCATTCTATAGCTCAAGTACTACTCCTGAAAGGGGGAAACAACAACGAGTGAGATAATAATCTCAACAAGAGTCACAACATCATAAATCCTACAGGGGAATAAAGGCATATATGAAAATAAAAATAGAAAATATTTACTTTTGAAAACATACTCATAATTGATGCAACACCTAACACGATATCATGCACTTTATTTTGAAAACATAATATGCGGATCCGGCTGAATAGGCTGTAACACAATATGAATAACAGAACACAAGCTAATAATGCCCAACGTAAAACCCATCGGGGTGGACATAAAAAATTACTTCTCGAGTAATCCCACTAAAGAGAAACCGTAAGCCCACTAGCAGCGTTTATGGTTTATTTAAAAAAACATATGTATATATTACCCCCAACTGCCAATGTTTTCCAAGACAAGGCAGAGAAAAACATAAAAACATATCATACCTGTCTCAATATTCAAAACGAATAATACTCAGCACGAACAAACCTGCGAAGACGTGGCAGGCAAAAAAATACAACACCATGCGATTCCCAAATAGGTAACTAACTCTCCCCTAACACTGGGATTCCGTATAATCACCTCGCATTAGCCAAGCGAACCTTTAATAATTATAGTTACCAAATTGATGTATACAGAATGTTTATAAAACAATATACTTGACAAATGTTACAATACCAAAAATAATGCGTTTATAAACCAATGCACTTGATAAAAACCATAATACCAAAACAATAGTCTTATAAACCAATATGCTTGACTAAACCAGTAATACAAAACCATACTTTTATAACTGAGTGTAAAACGTGCACATGCATCATACATCCTCAAATATACTCATATAATCGTGGCTTACCCAAACTAAGGCTTACAATATAACATGTTTAAAGGACAAAAAAATCACATAGTAAGCATATAATTCACAAGAACATTCATTGGGATTCTAAGGGAATAGACTAAAAGCCAAATGAACAAAGAAAGATTTTATATAACCAAACCACACAGCCTCAAAGTACCCAAGCATAACTCAGTTTATAGTCACACTAAGCCTAAAACTAGTATTTATAAAAATACACTAATACATGTGATTAACCAAAGTCCAAAGTACATTGGCATACAATCAAAAGCCTAATTTTTTTTCTAAGCCCACAAACCATAGCCTTTATTTAGTCTTAATCTCTTATTAAATCTAATAAAAAGAATATATATATATATATACATATAAAATCCAAAATACTTTTCTGAAATATTATTTGTTTATAAAAAAAAAGAGGAGTTTGTCACGTTGTGTTAAAATACAAGGGGATAGACAACTCATCCAGTTTATAGCCAGCCCCAACTATCAAGCCTTTGATTTTTCCCTTTATTCTTTCTTCCGTGGTCATTTCATAAGTGGAAGCGAGTGCAGCAAGGTATGGGATAAAGACGAAAGCTAGGGGAGGAGTCTTTCTAGCTGTATCGACTAAGCCAGCAAGCAGTAAAGAATAAGCCGAAGCTGTATTTAAGTAAGCCAGGCCAATTGCCAATTCTATTTGAAGCTTAAGCATAAGTAAACGCTGAAACTCAGCAAGGATAAAAAGAAGAAAAGGACAAAAAGAAAAGGGCAAAAGACAAAATGATAAGACTAGAAAATCTGCGCATTAGACAAAGAATAGCAAAATGGCAACAGCACAAAGTTGCGTGGAAGGAAAAAGGAACAGCCACGTAGGCAGCCAGAAACTCATTACCTTTTGAGACAAAGAATAGCAAAGCACTAAGCTGCGTGGAAGGAAAAAGGAACAACCACGAAGGCAGCCAGAAAATTTCACAGCAAAAGAAGATGATGTCCCACAAAGTAAAAAAACTATAAAAGATACCAAGAAGACACCGAAGAAGCTGGTACCAAAGAAGCCAATGAACAAACGAAAGAACGTAACAATATGAAGAGTTGCATAGAGAAGAACAAAAAGAAACAATAATACCTGCACATATGTCACTCCCTATTTCTTATGATTCAATTTTTTTAAAATTTTATTTTCTTAAACAAATTAACAAAACAAATTAAAACAAAAGGAAGCTAGCGTGACCCCTTCCAAGAAAGGTGCACCCAAGGGAAAAAGAAAGAAATAAAGAGTTAATTATTTAGATTCAGCGTAACTTTTTCTCTTCTTTTCATTCAGATTAAAACTCAAGCTAAACACAATAAATATCCCTATATTCAAGCCCACACAATACGAATTAAATACGAAAATATAAAATAGGTTCCTAAACCCAAAGCAAAATTAATCCTCAAGATCAACCTAAACACATTTATTAGCCTCAAATCAATAACTCTATGGTGAATTGAAGAAATCACATACCAAAGTAATCACAAGTATAAGCCTCTATTCAAAACACATAAAATACACGTTAAACAAAAATATAAATAGATTCTAATCAAATTGATGAGGCGTAGACGCCTACCTTTATTTATGAATCAAAGGTGATGCCCTGACCTTTGTCGCAAGATCCATAACCTCCTTCTCAGATATGCAGACACCCTAAAATACCCAAATCGACGAACTCACAATGACGAGCACAGTAGAAACATGCGTGAAAATAAGAAGAAGAGATGCACATCAGTTAAGAAAAGCTGGCAGCACTGGAATCAAGATGTACAATAATATATTCTTGTCTTAAGGGAACTGCAGAGAACCAACGATCGAGAGAAAAAAGAAAATGTACTACGGATTTGGCAAGAGAAGAAAAAGTGGCTGCTAAAGAATAAGTGGCTAACCCTAATGCTACTTATAGAGCCCGGGATTTAAAGCCCTAGTGGCCCGACTTGGAAAACGGGCTCGACCTGAAAATAAAAAGATCGGTCTGGAATATACATGAACAGGCTTGAAGAAGAATAGACATGGGGCAAATAAGCGATTAGGCTCAGAAAGAATGACTACAACCCGATAACAAATAAACGAGACCGGAAAATAAGCAAATGGCCCAAAAATAATTAAATGGCCCAAATAAGAACGAGCCAGCTCAAAGACTAACAAAACTACATGAAAACAACTAGCTACTCAAAACAAGCCCAAAAACTAGAATGAATCCAATAGGGGTAAATTGTAATTTTCCATTGTCTCGATTACCAACTTGGTCAAAATGTCAAATGCTCACACAGACCACTAAAATGATGCTGACTGAGCAAAACTTTGTTGACTAGGCGATCACTGGGACGGGGTTTCACAGTCAGGGTAAGAAACTTGAGCTCTTTTTCTTTTTGTGCCAGAGATTATAAGGTTGTGGATTGTCCAATAAGAAAAAATGTGACAAAAATTGCTATGGAGACCGATAGGGAATAGATGGAGGCTCTAAGGATGAGTTTCGTACAATTATTGAATGTTATCAAAGCCTCATTCAATGGTGCCAATATGGAGTAAGCAAGAAGAATGCTTGTTAGGTCTATTCTGCAAGAGAGGGAATCTTATATTTTGATTGATATCGGTACTACTCATAACTTTGTGAAGAAGGAGGAGACACAAAAGTTTGGTATCAAGTTTAAGAAAGAGAAGGATTGGTTGAAGATAGTGAACACTACAACCTAATCTATCTTTGGAATAGTTCGAGGGGGCGAGCTATAGATTAAAGAATGAAAAGGTAAACTCGATTTCTTCATCATTCCCATAGATGATTTTTTTTATTGTGTTGTGTATGCAGTTCTTGGATTAGACTAATGCAGTCCTGGTGTCTTATGCAAACACTATCATATCTATAAAAGGGAACAAGTCATGTGTGATGCTTGTTGCTTGAGAGAATGAACTAAAAACCAAGACCACTTGTAGCCATCAGTCAACTAGAAAGTAATTTGGTGGAAAGAATCTGAGAGGATATAGAGCATGACTCCTAAGTTCAAGTCTTGGAAAAATAAGTGAAGTAAGACAAAACCCGTAGAATCTGCTTAAGGATGGGTTGTTATTCACCAAGGATAACCATTTCTATGTCCCTAGACATGACAAACTTTAGAAGGAGGTGATGAAGAAATGTCATGATTTGGGATTGACGGGACATCCATATATTAGTCTAACACTTGCACTTTTAGAAGATGATTATTATTGGCCTAGCATAAGACATGATATGGAGTAGTATGTGAAAACTTGTCTAGCTTGTAAACAAGACAAGGTTAAGCAGCAGAAGTAATCAGGATTGTTAGAGCCATTTCCCATACCAGAGAGGCTTTGAGAGAGTATTTTCATAAATTAATGAAACTTCCTTCGTTTCAAACCATATTTGTGGTGGTGGATAGATTTTTCAAGTATAAAGTATTCATTACAGTCTCAAAGGCATGTGCTACAGAGAGGATACAAACCTCCTTTTCTTTAAATATTTGGTAAAGTATTGAGACATTCCAAAATCTATTGTTAGTGATCAGGACACTTGGTTTATAGGGATTCTAGACCGAGTTATTCAAATTGATAGGATTATAATTCAACTTTTTCACCAGCTTTTATTCTCAGAATGATAGGTAGATAGAGAGGGTGAATATGTTATTAGAGCTCTACCTCAAGCACTGTGTGAGTGCCAGCCATAAGAATTGGGAGAAATTACTTGATGTGGCCCAATTCTCTTATAATTTGTAGAAGAGTAAATCCACAAGTATGAGTCCTTTTGAAATTGTCATAAGACAACAGTCTTACACTCCTAGTAGGATTATCATAGGTTACAAGGGAGTTAATTCATCTATTGCTTTGTCAAAGAGTGGCATGAACAAAAAGACCTTGCAAGGCTGTAACTATCCAAAATGGCAAAAAGGATGAAAAAATAGGTGGACTAGAAGAGGAGACACTTGGAGTTTGAAAAAAGGAGATCTTGTATTAGTGAAGCTACCTCACCAAAGTAGTCTTTGCAAAGTTGCATAAGGGATTTGTGCGATGATATGAGGGACCCTTCAAGGTGTTGAAAAGGGTTGGCAATGTATCATACAAGCTTGAGTTGCTACTTAAATTGGAGTTTTATCTTGTCTTTCATATGAGTTTGTTGAAACCATTCCATGAAGACATAGAGAATCCAGAGAGAGAGAAGTCAAAGAGATCTCCCACAGTTGTGACCAACACCCATGATAAGTAGCTTGATGTGATTTTACTAAGGCATATGGAGCAAAAGAGTGGAAAATATATGAACCATATAGAGTATCTGGTCTGTTAGAAAGGTGACCCTCTTATTGAGACTTGTTGGGAGAAAGATTTTGATCTTTGATAGTACTAAGACCATATCGATAAGTTTTTATGGCAACACACAATGAGGACGTGTCGATTTTGGTGAGGGAGAATGTCATGATCCAAACTCAAACTACAAATCATTCGCCTTTGTGTATAACATGTGAGACCCAATCTTTGTATGGGGATTAAGTGTGTGTGAGACAATCCTATAATTAGAAAAGAGTGGAGAACGTCTTGAGCTTATATGTATTGTGTGATGAAATCATTCGTAACTAAATATATCTTTTGGGCTATATGGATGGAAGTCCAACTAAGCATTGCAAATATCATCCCACATGCACACATACACATTCGAGCTTACTGGTTCGGAGGTTCAAGAGCTAGGCCGTGACAAGTGGTAGCAAAGTCAATCTTGCTCCCTTTTCCATATGGGCTTGGGCCTGTGACTTTGGATCCATACCTCAGAGAGGTCAATTGAGATGCTGACTCCCATTGTGAGACCCAGCCCGTAAGGGGGGTCAGGTTATCCAATCCCACATCGAAAAGGAGCGAGTGAGGTCTTGGGCTTATATGTGTTGTGTGATGGTATCATTTATAACAAGATGCATCTTTTGGGCCATGTGGTTAGAAGCCCAACTGAATGTTGCAGTTGTGATCCACCACACACACATACACGTCCGGGCCCGCTGGGCCGGGTCGTGACAGATGGTAGCGGAGTCGATTTTGCTTCCTCTTCCGGGTGGGCTTGGGTCGTGTTGTGTGTTCACATTTGGGCTCAAGTCTATTATGTTTGGGCTCCTCTCGTGAGGACACGAGGTCTATAAGGAGGGGAGATTGTGAAACTCAGCTCGTAGGGGGGGTCGGGTTACCCAATCCAACATCGGAAAGGAGCAAGGGAGGTCTTGGGCTTATATATATTGTGTGATGGTATCATTTGTCACAAGATGCATCTTTTGCGTATGTGGTTATAAGCCAAACTGAGCGTTGCAGTTGTGATCCATTACGCGCACATACACGTCTGGGCCCACTGGGTTGAGGGTTTGGGGGCCGGGTCGTGACAATAAGGAAGAGAAATTATGAGACCCAGCTCGTGTATAGGAGTCAAGTGTGTGTGAGACCGAACCCCACATCGGAAAGGAGTGGGGGAGGTTTTGGGCTTATATGTGTTGTGTGATGAGATTATTTGTAATAAGATATATCTTTTGGGCTATATAGATAAAAACCCAACTGAGTGTTGTAAATGCAATCTTACACACGCACATATACGTACGAGCCCGCTGGGCCTAGGGTCAAGTCGTGACATGACATGTCCTTTATAACATGACATGCCCCTTATAAGATGACATCACGAGGGTTGGTAAGTCACTATCAAGGCTTACCATACATGAATCCTAATCAAAGACAATCAATGAGAATCCAACCTTACTATATAGAGAGACCTGTCACACCCCGGAATCCAAAAATTTTACTTGACCATCGCCGTAGGCCCACTATATATACCACTGTCATACTCTCACCAGCACATATTGTAAACCTACAAGGCTAAAATGGAGCGATTAATAACGGATTTGACAAGAGAATACAAGTTTAAATAGATTGGACAACAAATATAAAAGAAATACCGATGTCTCTGGGTGACATAAAAAATCCCACGAATCTCAAACATGGTTTACATATTTAATTTGCATTTGTTTTGGATTTCTGATTACAAATATCATGCATGTAGAATAGGATAATATACATTATGTATGTTGTATACTAGAATCCATAAAGGAATCCTAACCTTGAATCGCATTAATCATCGACTGTCTGTTTGCCCGAAGGGTTGCCATGATCATATCCATTCAGGTTCAAATTTAGATCAAGAGATCTGACATAAATCTTTTAGGTGAGCGGATGGGACAATCACATCTAGCACGTCATATCCATACACACATAACAATACTAAGCACACAAGTGCATCAATAGAAGGTCTCTATATAGTAGGTATGAAACATTAAAATCAGAAAAACAACCCTCATTAAAAAGAGTAGACTGGAATAAGAGTATCCCACAGTCTTATTATACAACAACCTAATAAATAAAAGATAAAAAAGAATCACCTCCCATGTCTCCAACCCATAGTGATATGGCTTATACTAGTTATTATAATGAACAATTATAAAATGTCTAAATTCGAATTAGATATGGAAATAATAATGGATAAATATTTAGATGAGCAAAACAATGAAAAAAGACAACAATATCTTCGAGAAGTACCTTCGAAGATAAGGGGAGAAATATGGCAAGATTACAAAAACGAATTAATATTTTATGAATCACACAGAGATTTCTTTCTCTAGTGGAAACTTAGAAAGAAAACTACATAATAAAAATAATAGAGACAACAGAAGAAAAATAAATAAACAAAACATCGTCTAGTTACAGATCATGGGTTAAAACAAAAACTCAAACCATAGAAAAATCTAGATACCCTCCCTTTGAAGAAGTAGCTATTGACTGGAATGAAAACACCATAGTTAGAATAAAATCTAGGAAAAATAAAAAGTCAAAATAATTATACAAATCAAATGCTACAATTAATATCATAACAGCTAGAATACTTAGAACTAAGTCAAGAGAAGAAATAAGTAAAAATAGAGAAATCTTTAATAAAACCAAATTAAGATATTAAAAACTTTAAATTAGGATATAAAGACGAGTTACTTAAAAAGATTACAAAATAGTTAAAGTTTTTAGAATTATCTTCAAATCCCCAAATAACGGTCATTTCCGAAACAGAAAGTGAATCTGAATCTAATAATTCTGAAGTAGAAGAAATAACAGAACAATTTGAAGAGAAATTAGAAGTAGACAGAATAAGACATACGATAGACCTAGAATACCCCACTACTACTCATAGACAAATGCATAGACAAATTACTCTATCGTTAAAAAGAAAGTTTTGACAATAGTATTATGCATGAATATTTTTCAAGATGATTTATTTAATAAATTTTTTTTAATAAGAGTACATTGTCAGTCAGCAAAATTGTCAAAAATTTGGTATCAAAACAAATATTTGTAAGATGGCAAGATGGCAAGATTGAATTTATCAAAAGAAAATTAAATAATCTGTCTGATTTCTTATCAAGGGAATTTTTGCAGGGATTTAAAGATAAAAGAAGAGAAGACTAAAAGCTGCAAAATAAAAGGTACTATGACTAACCCTGTTTTATATGCACAAATTAGAATCATAGAAAAATATATTGATAATCTAATAGAAATAGACTTCTCTAAGATTAATGAAATAAGAATACTAAGATCAAAGTTAATAGAAGGGATAAATTTAAGTATTGATGACCATATGATTAATCTCACTACACTAAATAAATATTGTGATTGTAAAGAATACTATAAAAGAGAAAAATTTGGAAGAAAAATGATTAGAATAATTAATGAAACAATTGAAGAGCATAAAAAGGGAAATAATTAAATTAATAAAAATAAAATACGAAATTGGTATAAAAATAGATGAAAGTTGGAAAAATTATAAGAAATATAGAAATATAAAATACCTGCAAAAAATAAATACAAATGTTAAAATATTATGTGAATTACAAGATAGCAGGAAAATGTACTATCAAAAATTCGTCTCGAGAATAGTAATGTTCAAAGAAGAGGACTATCCGAGAAGCTACAGATTAAACAGGTTTTGGGTAACCGAGAAGTTATGTAAAGATAAAAGGGAGGTGATAAGAACCTATCTTTATCAAAGAGTATTTGACATAAAACAGCAAGCCAAAGAAAAAGAAGAAGAAAGGAAAACTTTAAAAAGGGATTTGAAGGCTATACGAAGAACTATGAATAAAAGGATTAAAGATAAGAAAAGTATATCCGAGTTACTAAGCTTGGAAGAGTATATTCTAAATAAATACAATTAGTTAGCTATTTTGACAGTGTAAGAGATAGAGATGAACAAATCCTTGACAGCAATGCTAGCAAGCAAAGCTTCAACCTCTGCAAATAAAAGGTATTCAAAGTCTCCTCCCTCTTCTTCTTCTTCCCCTTCTTCTATAATCCAGCCCAGTTATTATTCAGCTTTGATTACTGCTCCGGTTACTCCAGAGCAAGTTAAAAAGAGATCACTCATACTATTACCATTATACCCTCAAAGAGCACCATTATCCATTACCTCGAGAGTTCCACCACCCATACTAAAGGAATTGTCCAACCAAAAACTAGAAAAAGCTGATCTATATACCCATAAAATCAACATAAAAGTAATAGAGCTAAAAAAACAGAAGAAAAAAAGGAAATAAAAGAGCTCATGTCCCAAGTCTTTCCTTCAAAAGAACTATATCTTATGGACCACCCTTATAAAACCCGTATATTATATGAGCAAATTCTGTTAGAGACTCAATCAGTTGAGGTCATCCACATAATGGATAAAAGGTTCCCTGATCAAATTACTTTTTCAAGACTGAAGATCTTAAAGGTTATAACAAAAGAAGAGTGGAGGCAACACCCCTTCACAAATAAAATGTTCTCGACCAAGATTCCTGAACAACAACTGTCAGGATACAACTATCACAATTATCAAAAAGCATGGTATCGGGTTCTGTGGTACAAGCCTACCTATCATACTTGGTTTATATATTTCTCAAAGACATGTCAAAGGAATTTTCCTCCATGGTGGATACACTGGTTCAGTAATATTGTGAGGACCCGTTCCCGGTAAACAAGAACCTCACCGCCGTGCAACTCCGATCAACCCAACTCGTGAATCAATCAAAAGTACACAAGACTTAATTAAATTTTTAAAACTAGTATTCCCAAAACTGCGTACAAATTTGAATTTTATTAAATCAATACAAGCATGGCACGTTTTATAAAACACTTGGCAACAAAAAACGGAGTTATCACAGACACTCAGCGAAAGTCTTAAGTCGCATGCAACAGGCCACACGGCCCCAATCATGCCACACGGCAAGTCCATACACATAAGCCTTTAAGATCAATAATAAGTACTCAAGCACACATCTTATAATTCAATCCGGTTTCCAAATTGTCCATGCATATTCATAACCAATTTCCAAAAACAATTCACCAACAATTCACATCATCTATCATGATTTATTACATGCATAAGTTTCATAGTTCACAAGATAAAACAGAACATGTCGAGTCTCCAAAACGTGAATGTGCACAAGTCCAGCCCTATGAAAGACACCGGGAAAACCTCAACAAAGCTCAGCTACGAAATCACTATCTAGCCCTGAAAAAGATAAGGGGAGGGGGTGAGATCTAAAGACCTCAGTGGGAGTTACCGCGTTATAAGAATATCCATTAGAACAAAGGCATTTACTAAATCAGTTTAATAAACATTTATTCCAAACATACTTAAAATCCATGCCATCTATTGTGCCCCCAACACCACCCATGGCAAGTATGTATAACACATGCCTCATAGAACATTATGCAATTCATTTAAACAAATAAATTCAAATCCAATCTCTCATCAGTTCACTGAGCTAATATGCCAAAACTCATCGGGGAGGATATAAACCACTTTCGAACCACCCCCGCTAAAGGGAAATCCAAAAGCCCATTAACAGTTAACATTTTCATTTCTGTAAAATACATATATAAGTCACAAAACCTCCTACTATCAATGTTATCCATAATTGAATGGAAAAAACAATCTATCACATTCAATTATCAAACATGCATGCACAATGAATTCACAGCCGACAAAGACAATCCGGTCCCAAGTGTCCTGCTAAGAATGTAAAGCTAGGCACACATAAACACAAACCATCCTTACTACTTCCATCAGTAAGTGACATTCCCCTCAGCTGGGATTCCATCAACCTACCTTGTTTGGCCAAACCCATTCGTCAATTCCATTTGATTCCGGAGAAATATATATATATATATATATATATATATATATATATATATATATCTTTGTATTAAAACATGTAATGCATGGTATACTCAATATCTGATCCCACCATGGGACCTTCTCCCACTCAGATAAGCCTCTTGGTTTCAATAATTAATCACAAACATATCACATAAAAATCCACTCATCACAGGGCATTATTTAGAAGAAGAAATTCGGATTGCACTACTCTAGAGAAGTAGTCAATTACTTACTGTTGGTCGAGACTTCTCTGTTTATTTTTCACTTGAATTAGTTGATTACCTTCTGGAGTAATCAACTACTTACTATTGTCAACCCATGTGTTTAACTCGCTGACAGTAGGTAATCGACCACTCAATATGAGTAATCGTCTACCCACTGCTACTGAAGGTGTTTTGCTGGGTTTTGACACCAAAAACATGGCACCAAGTGCCATGCACTTCAAGGTTACAAATGCACACACCAATTCTAACTTCCATATCATAAAACCAGACACAAAACTATATCATTGCATCAACAAACACAAAGGCTGGTTACATACCGACATTTGCATTCCACTCTCAATAAATTTTATGGATCAAAACTCACAACAATTTCAGTTTATACACAACTCAAAAACCAGAATATACGCATGGCCATTCATGCACACAAATCTTGCAACCACATTCCCAGCATGCATAAGAGTTCAATTATATATTTTCTGCACATAAACATGGCAAGCAATATCATGATACTAACATGAGTATCCAACATATTTTTAAGTAATGCCTCTATTCAAAATAAATCATGCATTTCCAGGTTTTTATATTACACAAATCAAATCATTTCGCATACGCAAATGAAACTTAAACTCCCACCTCTTGACGCGCAGATCACACACTTACAGCCACCCCTTTGTCCTTATCACCTATCTGAGAACCACCTACAAACAGGACAAGAAAATTCAAGCTCAACGCAAACCTAAACCAGAAAAATCTCAAAGCAAAAATCTGGTTCTTGTGACCCCCTTCTGACACATTTTATAACGCTCAAACAAACCTTAAGCATTCATCCTTAAAAGCTTCCTAACTCAGGGAATTAACCTCTGTAAACTCATACCACAGAGCATCAACAATCAAACCAGAATATATAACCAAACTCGATTCTACGCGAATCGACAGCATAATCGCCTACCGACGTACTTCTCAACCTCAACTGCACTTAATTACATCCTCAGAGTCAAGGGAAACAAAATCAGGGTTCACATTCTCCAGAATCTTAAGAAATCCCAATATTTGTTTCACACATTACAAAATTTACAGAACCAAGCAAAACCAGCTACAAATCCATCTTCCACAACATCACAAAACACCAATAAAACCGATTTTTTATCATGAATGCAAAGGAATCAGAAATTTACCCCAGAATTTTGATTTTTCCCTTTCAGAGTCTAACTCTGTCAAAACCACTCTAAGAACAGCTAACCCCAGCAAAACTTTACACAAAGGGTTTCATAATTGCTGTAGAAAACTCACTCAATCATCGATTTTGGAAGAAATTGTGTTTTGGAGGTTTGGGTTTTCAAAAGGGAAAGAAAAAAAAAAGAAGAACTCTAGTTTCTGGTGTGGTGTCGTGATAAGGAAGAGAAAAGAGAGAAAAGGGGAAGGAAAGAGAAGAAAAGGAAAAGAAAGAAAGTGGTATGGTCCGCCTGTGGGCCAGGCTTACCCGACGTGAGGCCCGAAAATCCCGAAATTCAAAATACGTTTTAAAACATCCCGACGTACCCAAAAAGAAAAAGAATGTGCAAAATATACTCGGGAACCAAAAACAGTGTTTCTGGCTCTGGAAAGGACATTGGGCCCGATGAGTAGTGAACAGGCTCACTTTTGGCAAAGTCGGCTCAAAGGCTTATGATCACTCAAACGGGCCTAGAATGCATTTACGAGTTCAAGATAATGAAATAGAATTTCCGCTGAACTCAACCTCAAAACACACTTTAATCTCACTTAACACACTATGGCTTCCTATGACTGTATCCGCGCTATTAACGACACTCAGGTCAACTCACTCGGTCGATTAGTCAAACGCTCAACATCGACCACTCTAGCCATGCCAATTATCCTCTCTCTCGCTAACTAAGCACTCGAAAGGACGGGGTTCCACAAATATACAGCCCATGGTAGGATTGTTTCAAACAGAAATAAAGGAAGTTATAAAAGTCTTTGCGGTCTATTCGGACTTAGAAGACATAATGTTTCAAGTCTTCTTAGTTAATAATTTTTTTTTCTGTTTCTTTTTAAATATTATTTTATTTAAATTATATATTTTAATATCTTTATTCTTTTCTTTGTTATTTTTAACATATGTTTCATTATTTTAATAAGTATTTTCTTTGCAAATTCTTATCTCCTTCTTTTATTATTAAATCAAACAAAGTATATTCCTTAGTTATCATATTTATATTATAATATTGACATGGATCTACACATTCACAATCTTCTAGGCTTATATTATTATCAGAGGTGTTATTATTACTATCATTGACTTCATTTCCTATCATGTTATGTATTTCTTCTTTATCACTATCGCTTATTTCTAGGGCTCTTATTCTCTTTATTAAAGGGCAATCTTTCTTATAATGACCAAATCTTCCACATTTGTAGCATGTTGGTCCTTATTTCCTATTATCATTGTTTTTCTTTACTACCTTCTTATTTTTATTATATTTGGGTTTTTCATATCTTGGTTTTTCGTATATTTTCTTATAGAGCTTTTGATATTTATTTATTTTCGTTTTCCTGATTCTTTTTTCTTTTTTTTTTGCAGAAGAGGTTGATACTTTTTCATATCCATATTGGGAACAAAAAGATCCTAATTCCTTTCTTCCGCTGAGTCTATCTTGTTTAAGTTTTGATTTTAGCTTTAATTCATTACATAAGTTTAAACCTTTTGTATTAACTTCCATGATTAGGTCTCCATATATTATCATATCATAATGAATACTATTATCATTGAATTTTCCTTTTATTCTATTTCGAACTCTGTCGGCAAACAATCTAGGTAAGCCAGTTATAAATCTTTCTTTCCAATAAGGTTGCTGACAATCTTTCTTTGCAGTAAGGTTGCTAACAATCTTCCCTAAGGTATATTTTTGATAAAAACATATCTTTATACCATCTAAAATCTTGTAGTTTAGGGCAAGTTAAATTTGATAGTATTATTGAGGCTTTTCCGGCTACACTTTGGGGGTTTCCTATGAAATATTTAGTTATTGCATATACTAGTGCAAATGAGTTTTGTATCATGTATGTTTGTCCTTCTTTTATTTCTGGTTTTACCCGCATCGTTATTTCATTTTTCTCTATAGGTGTCAGGTAATTGTCCCACCATCCTTTTAACTGTCCCATGAATCCCGAGGTTATTATCCTAGTTATTTCTTTGTCACTATTATTTATTACTTTGTAGGCAGTGACTGCCATACACATTTCATTTAACATATCCATTATCCTATGTTCCGTTTTGTCATCCATATTCCATTTATATATACTTTTACCATCATAACTACCTTGGGATAATCTTTCTTATAATTGTATGTCAGGTAATGAAGGTTTTGGGTAGTAGTGGGGTACTCTAGGTCTATCGTATGATCTTATTCTATCTACTTCTAATTTCTCTTCAAATTGTTCTGTTATTTCTTCTACTTCAAAATTATTCGATTCAGATTCACTTTCTGTTTCAGAAATGACCGTTATCTGGGGTTTTGAAGATAATTCTAAAAATTCAAACTATTTTGTAATCTTTTTAAGTAACTCATCTTCATGTCCTAATTTAAAGTTTTTATTATCTTCATTTGGTTTTATTAAAGATTTCTCTATTTTTACTTCTTTCTTCTCTTGACTTAGTTCTAAGTATTCTAGCTGTTGTGATATTAATTATAGCATTTGATTTGTATAATTATTTTGACTTTTTATTTTTCCTAGATCTGAATTATCGACTTCTTTGAAGGGAGCTGCTACTATGGTATTTCCACGCCTTGCTAATAGACCCAGAGAGCTCTTAAAGGTTGTATAGGTTACCCTATATGACTTTCGTGCTTTGCATAACTCATACTCGAATATATTCAATATATCACATACATCTCAATATAACATATAGCAAAGCATATTCATACAATTCACAACACAACATATCATATCCACACAATTCATAGCATAACAGTCGATTTAATGCATAGCATGGAAAACAGCATGGCAAGTCACATGCTTTTTATAGCAGGCACAATATTTCAATTCATCTACTTATTATCTTACTAGATTTCATGCAATAATTCATGCCAACATTCAGAATAATAAAAGTTTCATCCACTCACGGGTTTTTGAAGCCCACACATGTGTCGATGGCTTGTTGGACCGATTCTTCGAAGTCCTGTCATTGTAGGTATACATTTACAAACGATTATAACCAATATCATCAGAAATCATACTCCAAGTATAAAAATACATAAAATTACGCGTCTAACCCCTTTAATCGATGTGTTTCTACCCCCAAGTCAAATCAAAACTAAATCGGAAATTTTTCCTATTTTTCCCTATTTTTTTAAAACTTGTATGATTTATTTACCCTATCAAATCCAATTTCAATAATTTTGATATCAGTAGACTCCTCATTCAATCTAGTATTTTCTATAGGTTTTCTTGAATTTTTATCAATTTTCTACTATTTTTCCTATTTTTCTATCCTTTTTGTTCTTTTATTCCATTTTATGTAATTTCTATTAATCTGACCAATCAGATCGCACCACTTGGCAGCACCAAGCGCGCCCAGATCAGCTCCTAAACCTCCAAGGTCATGACACGCATCCCACTCTATGCGTGCCACGTCGCCAGAACCTTAGGCTCGGGTGACACAAAAGCCTATAACGAACGATGCGTCGTTTGCTCATGTAGGCAACGTGTCGCTCGACTCTTCCCTGAACATAAGTCATTCCTTGGCTGGATCAGACAACCCGTCATTCAAGTGGGTTATCTTCAACCTCCAATCGAAGACTTTTGCAGAAAACCCTAGAAATCCCATCTCCCATACATGCAACCAACCTCAATAAAAACTATACTAGATCATAGATCACTTCAATCCGATTGTAACCACATAATTTCTATCAATTTTCATCAACTATAACTAATAAACTAAGGAGTAAGGTACCTGACTTTCCAGGTAAAATTTACCTATATCCGGAAAAATACGGTTTTGGCACGAAATTGATCAAGATACACTCGCGCGCAGGCAAGAAATGTTTTGGGATAAAAACAAGAGCTCGAGACCAACTAGAGAGCTAGCTGTAGAAACGGGATCTTATCCCTTAGTCTGACGACGGCAGCCAGTATTTGGTGCAAAATGATGTTGTTCAGGCTTTGACTCAAAACGAGTCGTTTTTTATAAAACGACCTCCCCAACAAACAATAACCCAAAACGACGGAGTGTGTTGTCATTTTGAACAGTCTCGGTCAAAATGACACACCTGCATATCGTTTTGAGTTTATATTATTTTAATATTTTTAATAATATAATAATATTTAATATTTAATAATAATAATAATATTTATTATTTTCTATTTATAAATCATTAGAAATTTGTAATAAATACTATATTTATTCAAAAAATACCCAAAAATTTTTATACACTTCTTATGAAAAGTATTATCCATTGGGATTCAAAAATTATTTTTCTCACTAACTCATAATTTATTAAAAATTAAATATTCCTTAATTTACTTTAGAAAAATAATAGTAATTAAAACTATACTTCCAAAAATTTCTATAAAATTTCTCAACCCTTATAAATGATCAATAGACCTTTCTAAGGTCTTAGAATATCAAAACCATCATTAAAACTCATCATATAATTTCTCAATCGTAAATTACTTAAATGAGAATAATATCTCATTAATCATAATAAATCTCCAAAAATATATTTAATCGATTATAGGATCACCGAACACTCTTTCAAGAGTAAATAATGTATATTCCAGTAATACACATGTCAAAAAGCTCGTATTCCAGTAATACACATGTCAAAAAGCTCGTCGAATAAATTCCAATCATCCTTCAGGCACTCAAATAGTCCATTAGACTCACATCAAACCCAGACTATAATTCAAAATTCACTAATTTCATCGTCAAAGTTCAATTGGGCCTTCAACTCAAATAGCCCTATGGGTCATTGTGAGACCCTGAATTTTGAGTCCTAGAAGTCCAGAAGGCAATACAAGTAAAAAAGATCATTTTGCCCCTGAAGGAAAGGATATGTGATGGCCGAAATTGATAAGGGATGTCTAGTAATTATTTCTGGTATTAATTCCCTTTAAATTGATTCTTTATTGGTTGATAATTATCTTGGAAAATAAAAATCCTAAGTTAAAGGGGGGATAATTACAGAATTTAATTCTGATAATTATCTTATTTTAATTAAGCCTTTAAGGTAGGGATTTTAATCCCATAACCACCTTATATAAATAGAAAGTCAGCCACATAAAAATCTTATACAGAAAACACACAAAATTCATAAGACCTAAAAACCCTACACCTCCCAATTTCTGTTGAAATCCGCTGGAACTTCAAACAAGCATAACTCTCTCATCGTTTATCGGATTCCTGCGAATAATAGCTTGTTGGAAATATATCTTCATCCTCTTTCCAACCATCTTTGTTTTTTATCATGAGGTTAGTTTTTTCTTTGTTAAAAGTTAAATCAAATTTCGGCGAAATTGCCAAAATCTGTTTGAACTTCAAAATAACATAACTCTCTCATCCTTTGTCGGATTCTTACGAATAATGGCTTGTTGGAAAGCTCTCTTCATCATCTTTCCAACTATCTTTGGTTTTTCGTTTTGAGGTTAGGTTTTTCTTTGTTAAAAGCTAAATCTAATTTTGGCGGAATTGCCAAAATCTGCTTGAACTTCAAAATAGCATAATTCTCTCATCCTTTGTCGGATTCTTACGAATAATAACTTGTTGGAAAGCTCTCTTCATAATATTTCTATCCATCTTTGGTTTTTCATCAGGAGGTTAGTTTTTCTTTATCGTAAGATAAGTCAAATTTTGACGGGATTAGGGTTCAAGATTGTGTGATTCTGTCTTCAATTGATTTCTGTTATTGTTTTTCTTGTTCGTATGATTGTTTGGCATCTATTGATGTTATAAAATCATGAATTAATCCTTTGAATCTTATATATATATGAAATCAGTATGCCCTACCCTTTGCCTTATTGTTGCCTATCTTGATCAATTGATGAACCTATTGGATTTCGATCTTGTTTCTTTTGATTGTATAAGTTATAAACACTTAATCCCTCTTTGTTAGCATGAAATCGCAACTCTTACACCTTGCTAACATGAAATCGCAAACTATCTAGTGTCCTATGCTTAGTGCCGAAATATACATAGTTAAATTGGGTGATAATTCAGGTTGAATCTTGTTAAGTTCTTGGCTATCACATTACACATCAAAAGGAGAGGCACTTACGGCATCTGACCACCTATTTCTGATAGGTTTGGTGAGTGGAATTGGTAAGGAAATAGGGTATTCAATTGGTTATTGAGTATGCATGCTTAGTTTGGTTTTGTCTTTGCCTTGTGATATTATAGGTGGTTTAGAATTATTAAATAAAGACAATGGAATAACTTCTTGTTCAGAGACAAGAGAGGTAAGATCTATGCCTCATCGGTTTCTCCAGAGATCCCTATTGTTTGTTTGTTGTTTCGATGCATGCCCTTGTTATTGTTGCATGCTAATTGATTGTAGGATATGTGCAAGAATTGCGGATTGAGATATGAATCCTATAAGCTATATCGAACCCTTGAGTTAGGTTTTGAGTGCTCGAATTGCATATGATATGTGAATTGAATACGATAATTGTGTTCTGACATGATTGAGGATACCCTGTTATGGTATTGTGCTTGTGCTTGCCTGTGTGTGCTTGTACATGTTTGTGTGTCAGGATCTTGTTCCGATGGCTATTCGGGGTAAGCGTTGATGCTCCTTGGGAGAGGGGAGGCTCTTACTGGTATAAGAGTTGTATGGTTGGCAAACCCCAGCATGCGCGCGCTAGATGACTAGTCCTTATGTGGTGGTTAAAAGTCTTGGCCTTGTGTAGCAGGATGCCTTTATCCTTGTGTGGTTTAGGATACCCTTGTCCTTGTGTGGCTTGGGATGTCTTGTCCTTATGTGGCAGAATAAATAGGCTTACTAATTAGCTTGTGTGCTAACCTTTTACCCTTTGTGCAGTAAGCCTTGGACAACACAGGTGAAAGGGGACGACTTTTCTTTTTCCTATTGCCGAGAGCAATCTGATGAGTTTTACCCGCCTGTGTACTTCTGATTTTTGGAAGTGTTTGCAATCCACCCTCAGCCTTAGTTTCGGCCTTAACCCTTTGATTGATTTTTGAATTGCGTGATACCCATAGATGTGTATGAATGATCTAATATTGTACGAGAGATTTGTGTTTAAGATTTCTGTAGATCTTATGATGTTGTGACCCCACTAAGATTCTTGTAATCTCATCCTGTTGTATTCACCATTTTTCAGGCTTAGGTACATCCACTGTCTGTGGTACCAGTGTGTGAGATGAAGGCTGCACAACGGGGCGATATCGCATCACATTAGCATACTTGTTCCTTGATTGCTTGCGTATATAACATGAATTATGATTGGACTATTTTTCTGGTTTTCAAGGTTCCTCGTTTACTTGTTTCCGTTTTATTTTGGGAATTAACTTACTGGATGTTTGGATCCTTATAGGACTTGTGAGTTGTGGATTCATTGATTTTATTTAAAGACTTCCACTGATATTTTATTCATTCCGTATGATATCAGAATACATGTCCTATATCATGCTCCAATAACTAATGAAAATAACGAATGTACATGCTAAAAATCGAGAATTTGATAAGTAAACCTTGTGGAATTCAGATATGTCTTGGTTCTTGGACTTGTCTGAGTTTCACGGCGGTAATGACCCTAATTGGAGCAATTAATAATAGGTTAGGATTTGGGGTCGTTATAGTCAGGATCTCACAAACCCAACTAAAGAAATCAAGATAATCGATGTAATCAAAGATTATCATATATGGGACAATCAGGGATATGAGAACTATTAGTGCTTATGATGTATGTAATTGTACAAATACTGTTAGATTGTTTGATTTGATCTCACCATTCATTGGAGAGGTGTAAAGGTTATATAAAGGATTATTTCTCTTCATTTGTAATCATCTTATATTTTATGAAATTCTTGAGAGTAGAATATTTCTATCCATTTCTTATGTATATCTTTCTTTGGTTCTTAAGCTATGCATTATAGCTAGGTTTGTAAGAAATGCTTAGTAAGTCTATTGTGAGAGCAATAGTTTAAGATCAAATGAAGAGTTTTATTAAGCAAACTCTAGTCCCGTGACAACGTGCACTTGTGGCTGAAGACTTTTAAATTTTGTAAACTAAAATTGACTTGAATGGTATATGTATAGGAAGAGAGGAAGATAAAGAAAGTTTTGCAAAAGATAGGATGTCAATGTATGCTTATATTGGGAGCTCATAAGTTGTTACAAAGACAAAAACTTAAATACAATAAAAACCATTAATCCCATGAAACATATAAATTTTTATAAATTTATATGTTATGTTAGTTTCATCGGTTTTAAAAAAGTTTTAAAAGCAAAACTGATATTTTTAATGACAAATAATATGAATAAATTTTTGAGATATTCACAAGGAGACATGTCATTTCCAATGAGTTGTTGATATGGAATTCACCTCAACAATTGCCAACTTATAAGATGTGTTTATCATTACGAAAAATAGTATTGTTTCAGTGAATTCTTTGTTACTTACCCAACTATAACTGAATAACCATTCTGTTTCATGATAAATTTATATAATAATCCTTCCAAAAAAGAGTCTCCACAAGTATGGCTCTTCGACCCCACTTAATTTAGCTACTTATGTGCAGGAATGAGACCATTCTGGTTGATCACCATGCGTTTGATTGTTTCTCCAGTACAAAATGACAAGTCCCTTTCGCCTTGAACCCTTTTAACCGTTCTCATGGCTCGTGAATATTTAACTCGATCCTCACGTCCAGGATTCCACGTCGTGACGTATTTGGTAAAAGGCATAAGGTCAATATTGGTTGGGGTCCGATGGCGTATGCCCAGGTGATGACTGATTCTTATTTCTTAAGAGTTAGAGCCAATATTTTGGATTTTTTTATAAAAACCTGAAGGCTTCTTCTTTCCTTTCCTCCTGGTCTACTTCCCCTATATTACTCTACGCCACGATTTCCCCGACGTCAAGACTTACGGCATCGCATTTTCGCATTTCTTTTAGCATTTGGTCTGTCTGATTTTCAAAAACAAAATAAGAAGCTATTCTACTTACATTACAACTAATTGATATTGGTTAGCAACATTCAAAAACAAAATAAGAAGTAGCTGTTAAAAGTCTAAAGTACCCTGCAATGTTCATCTATTAAATTACAAGATTACCCAATATTAGCCCAATATCCAAGTATGCCTCTCGATGCTTTGCGATCACACTCTCGCTGCGGCATCCAAAATAGCTCAAAAATTATAATTGTTTGCTCGAAAAGAAGACAATTTTTTAAAATGAAGTGACTATGCAAAATGAACACTGTGTATTGAGGTTGGATAGGGGCATATGGCAATTCTAATACATTGCATCAAACGCCCATATCGTAGTACTAAATTTGAGATTAGATATTTTTAAGATGGATTATAAATTTCAAAATTTATATAAATACAGGGATAAATGTATATTCTATATACTCATTTTTTCCTTTAAATATAGTTTTTATCTCTTGCTTTATAGTATTTTTATTGTATACTTTTACAGGAATATTGAATTTAGAATATTAATATTCTTTGATATTTGAATTTAGAATTTTAGTATATATATATCTTCAGTTCCTATTTTCATACCTATTCTGAGTTGGAAAGATTTTGGTCCGGCTGACGAACTCCAGCCCAGACCAAGCCCAACTTCAGCATCTTCTCCGAAAAACCTCAACTATTTTTCTCACTTTCATTTCATTTGTACTTCCTTTGGTCAGTCGGGATTCCTTCCTTTTCTGTTTTTGAAAATTTTTATGAAATAAGCTTTACAAGAAATTTCAAAACCTTTTTCCCTCTCTCTTTCTCACACACACAGACGAGCATTTTTTACTTAGGGTTTTAGAGTGTAAAAATGGCGAGCGAGCACGACATGAGTGGCTGGACCGATCTGCTCCATTCCTCTACCAAGCTTCTCGAACAAGCTGCTCCTTCTGCCCAGTTCCCTCCTCTTCAGGTTCCCCGTCTCGCTTCTCCCCTCTCGCTGTCTCCCTTTTCCGTTAAAATGCAACAAAATTATTGCATCGAAGAAGTTCCTTTTACTCCTGTTGATACCTTTACCAATTTGTGCATGCTTCTGTTGTTTCAGCGGAACTTGGACCAGCTAGAGGCGCTATCGAAGAAGCTAAAGGCGAAAACCATAAGAACCGAAGCTCCTTCCCAATCTATTGCTGCCACGAGGTTCTTTTGCTTGGGAGTTCTTTCCGTGACAGCAGAGTTTGCTGTTGCTGACATATTTTTACTGAAATAAAGCTTAGGAGATTGAATTTCGATAAGTCCCCCACCCCAAATATCATTTGGTAGCCATTATCATAGAACGGGGGTTTATCGTTGGCTCATTTCTGACCGTTGGTGCATTACAGGCTTCTTGCACGTGAAGGAATAAATGCTGAGCAGCTTGCACGAGATCTAAAATCTTTCCAATTGAAGGTAAAATCTCATTTTATGCTCTAATTTGTGTCGTTTGATTGTAGAATCGCCACATTGTCCATATCAGGATTCACAGAGTCCGATGTAGTCAGGCTCTCTTGATTGTTTTAATAGTTACTTCCGTTATATTTCCATGCAATTGTTTAGGCAAACCTGCAAAGAGTGTAACAATCTCTACCTGATTTTGAACTGCAATTGCTTTCCATTCCCCTTTTCCTCATTTGAATTCATTAGTTTGGGCAGCTCAACAGTTTCTTATTCTGAAATTTGTGCTCTCTTTAATTCATTTATTCTACTTTTTTCTTTATGAAATGATTATACTTCAATCTTCTGACTAACTCATTTATTTTATTGTGTTTGTCACTTTTCTCTTCTTCAAAGACAACATTTGAGGATGTCTTCCCTGCTGAGGCTACAAGCGTTGAAGAGTATTTGCAGCAGGTGACTTTTACTTGTTTAACTATTAGCTCCCTAATGACTTGACTATGCTATAATTTTCTTCTATTATTACTTGGATTATTGTTTTCCTTAAATTGTAATGCTTATTATGTCTGCATGTAGTCTATGTTGCCCATGAATTAGATTTCTACTGTTAAGTGCTAACTATTTTTTCTGTATGTGCCAAAGTTTTTGTTTTGGGGTGAGATTAAATTCTATGTAAACCTGGTATTTTTTATGTGCATGTAAAAGGGAGCATTTCTTTATTCTAGATTTTATTGTTTTCCAGAATGAAAACCTAACTTTTGATGCTATTGTTCTGAAAGATGACTTTCGGATAATCTTGGGCATGGATTTTTAATGTAGTAACTCTCTAGTCAAAAAGTTATATGCTTGTGACATCAAATGATCTCCATGATTTTCCTTTATAGCTTTATTTGTGTACTGCATCTCATGAGTTAATAACATAAATTGAGTTAGGAATTGGAATACTGAGATTGATGCTCTGTCTTCTTTTATGAGTTTGTCCATTTGAGGAACTAGGTTGACATTCTCTGTTATCGAAATCATACAATTGAATGTTTCATTTCGTCAGTTGAGACAAGATATCTTTTGGTGCTTGTGGAAGTAGGTTATCCATTGCTTGCAAGATTACCATTATTATTATTATTATTATTATTTTACTGAAAATGGGGTTGCTGTTGCCATGGCTTCAAGATCTTTCTCTTATTGCTATAGGTTCATGAAATGGCAATGGTTTCAGCCATTCAGGAAGCTCAGAAGGACAACGTACGAAGCTTCAATGATCACATGATGAAAGTTTTGGAGGTTAGTCAGATATATATCCTTAAAATACATGGTATGCTTATTTTAGTTCGTTTCTATTATTTTATCTAGCTTTCTTTGATGATGTTCGCTTTATTTAACGAGCATAGTTATGCATGAGTGTATTGGGTCATTTAGTGAAATCAAACAAGAGAAAAATCAATGTGACATAGTCCCTCAACATCTCTGACTTTAGTTCTTCTCAGAGTTTGGGATAGTATCATAGAGAAAAGCTCTTCTAGATCATAATCAGGATATGGCTTTAGAATTTGAAAATGATAGTTATAGGTCTTTTATCTGGAGAGTTTTGGACCTTTTTTTGACATTTTTTTATTTCAAAAGAGTGTGAAAACATGAGTGCCCTGAGTATCTGGCTATGTGTTAATGTGGTTAGGATGACATTGAGATGAATTGTTTAAAGTGTATGAACCTACATCTGTTGTTTCACTATGATGCTTTGAGTTTTTAGTGTTGTAGTTTGTTCAGTTATATAACATCCCACTGCACTTTTGATGGCATTCCTTATGATGTATCCCTATGGTTGTATTAGTAGAGCATGCACTGTGCCCTAGATTAGTTCCATTCCCTTTCTTTTCTTTATAATTGCAGCTTTGTGTGCTATACTTTGTTTTAAAGCATGTCTCCTGGTAGTTTCTGTATGTCATAGTAGGCTTGTGATTGAGTTATCCATAGTAATCTTTGACATATGGAAGCATTGGTTTTTTTTCTTCATAAGCTTAGGCGTTTCTTCAGTTATTTATAGCTTGTTTCTGCTCAATAATATATTGGCATTGTCACTGCCACGTTATGCCTATGTGGCAAACTACTTGGAAATTGGTAAATCAGATTCCAAGGTCATTATATTGGTTGAAATGTTGATATTGGACTATATCTTCCCTTCATGATTTGTTTCTACAAAATTCTTTCAAGCTTTTTGCATGCCAGACTGTTTAATAGAGGCCTCTGCTTGGTTCATTCTTTTTTTTCTAAGGTTGAAGGTTGTTAATAGAATGAAACTTCAAAAGCTTGTATGTCAGTTAACTGCAGAAAGGTTCTATCTTGGTTGATGAATAAATGTTAACTCGCAGGAGGATTGGCAGAAGGAAAAACGTGATTTTCTGCAGAGCTTGAGTCGGATTTCAACATTACCCAGAACTAATGTAGTTGATACTGGCATTGTGGGTGCACGTTCAGGTCAAATATCATCTGTTCCATCCAGTTCACAGGTTTCTTCTGGCCCATCTGTTATGGAGCTTGTACCTTTGGCTGACAAGCCCATTCTTGAGAGAAAAACTATGGCTTATGGAGAAGTTGTGAAGAATCTCAACTATGCGAGAGAGCATGGATACCCATTCAAAGTAAGACTCTTTTCCTTTTTACTTTTCACTGTTGGTTTGTGTTAATCTTCTTTTGGTGGCTATTCAAGATTTATACAGAGTGCTCAATACAAAGTATCAGATTTGAATTTCTTTAACTCTTCTTTGACGTAAACCTTAGACTTTTTGCCACTGGAGTACATCATAATACGGAAGCTTAGCATAGAAGCATTAATCATGTTGTTGAGCAAGCGATCCTTTTTTTAGCTAGGCTGAACTTATTCTTCTTCACACATCCAACAGTTCACCACTTATATTTCTTTTTATGAAAAAAGGTCAATTTTATGTCACAAAGTAAAAGTATATAAACCAGTCCATTACAGATTACAAACAAATGGGATGAAGAAGCTAAAGAAACTATCAGAACATTTTACAAAAATCAACTCCAAGAGGTGTCATCTCTTCTAATATTTTACACGAAAGTGTAATGAAGGTTGACTGTGTCCACAATGATCTGAATAAAAGCCTCCTGTGAACAAAAAGTCTGCATGCATATGCAATGGTTCCTATATGGTAAATATATGAGCACCATTCCCAATGAGATACCGTGCTATTCATCTTCCTCTTTTGCTACCAATTGGTGGCCCATTTCAGTTCTAGCTTCTGTCAACTTACTGACCGATCAACGCCACTCATGGAAAAAGACAATCGTTACCAACAGATAGACTAGAAAAAGAAAACAGACTGTCCCTGCTATTAATGTTTCTTTTTACTGTCAATAAAAATTTTATTACTGTTTTTTGTGTGTTTCTTCCATCAAAGCAGGAGTGATACATGATGACATATTTTCTTTTGTTCTTTTTATTCTGCTATCTGATTATCTGAAGAATTTTGCTTGGAGTTTGATTCTTCCAATACTGTTGTTCTCTTGTAGCCTGCAACAGCTTTCAAAAATGCTTATGATAGTTTGGGTCTTGAAGCATCTGGTGGAAAGTCAGTTAACGTGCAGAAGATATGGCACCTAATTCAGGTACACAGTTAATTATTTGTTTGGTTTGTCTAATGTATATTTCCCCAGAAAGTGTTATATTCTATGGTTCTCTTTCTCTTTTTATGTGACAATGACGATTCCATAATTTGACAGACATTGATCGGTGAAAATTCAGCAACACCACAGAATGTTTCAAGAAAAATGTCATTGGTGATTGGTGCAAGGCACCATCTTGAGTGGGGTCACGAAAAGTATATCATGGATACAATACAAAGTCATCCAACCCAGGTATTAGTCTCTTTTATTGTTTCTACAATGTTATAGTTGCATTAATTTTCAAGAGTAAACATATGCTTTTAGAACTATGTATGTTGTTGTTTGGTTGCTGTTTGCTTTCTTCTTCTCTATGCCTTGATGGCTCTTGCTTGCTCATTTTTTATTAGATAAAACCTCTCAAAGTTCCTAATCTCATTTCAGGCTGCTCTTGGTGGTGCTGTTGGAAACTTACAAAGAGTTCGTGCTTTTCTTCGGGTTTGTCTTACTGTTGCTGTTTATATTGAGTTGGATGCTTCATATGGTCACATCCATATAGTGACTTTTATCATGAATTGAATATTTCACATGGTCACATTCATTCGCAATGCTTTACAACTATTTTGTGTCTTTTCTTTTTGTCTATCCAGATACGTTTAAGGGACTATGGAGTGCTAGATTTTGATGCTGGTGATACTCGTAGGCAACCCCCAGTTGACACCACCTGGCAGCAGGTCGTGGATGATTATTGCATTTTACAAATTAGCATCTTTATAAAGATTTAAAAAGGATCATAATGACATTCATATTTGTTGACTTCTGTGTAAATGATGTTGCACATCATATTTTAAACTGTGATATTGCTTGCAAGTTCCAAGTGTTTTGTATTTCTCAGGTTTCTATATTTTTTATATGTTTCTACACTCCAATGGTACAAGCTTTGATCTACTCCCTTCTTTTAACATCTTTTCAGACACTTTTGTTACACTTTTTTTTTTGTTTCTTGGCTAGTTGAAGCATCATTTAAAGTTACATCTGTGTGAGACATCCGGAATTCTCTTGCTACTTCTGTTAGCATTATGCTCTATTTTTCTTCCTGGATTTTACTACATTTTGGATGTGTTTAAGGAGTGTATATAGCACGTGCTGTTTTGTAGTGCTTTTGAAGTTGAATCTTGAGAAGTAAGATTACTTATCGGTCAACCATTTTGCTTTCTCGTTAATATATGTTGTCAATCAACAACATTGTAGTGTTCTGGGCTGGTGTTTTCTTTGTATGCTCTGGTTCCCTCTGTCAATCAAGGATGTCCATCCATCTATTTTTTTGTCTATTCCAAATACTTGTCTACCCAAAGCAGTAATAGTTCATCTTTCTCTAGAGGCTATTAGAGTTACCGTGGAAAAGAATTAAGAATTATATAGTTACTATTAGTAATTAGACTTTAATATGCATGCAAAGTTTTTAAGTGCACATTCCTTTTGAGATCTGTTGTGTACTACAATAATATAATACCTGGTTTTTATATTAACTGTACATTCTGTGTTTGGCAGATCTACTTTTGCTTGAGAACAGGGTACTATGACGAAGCAAAAAATGTTGCCTTGTCATCACGTGCTGCACTTCAATTTGCTCCAATGGTACTAATCGTATATTTTCTTCACCATGAGGTATAAATAAGTTGATAACTCTCCTTGTAATCTGCTCTTCTTTTGACAGCTTACTGAGTGGATCAACACTGGTGGTGTAGTGCCTGCAGATATTGCAGCTGCTGCTTCAGAAGAATGTGAAAAAATGCTAAGGATGGGTGATCGGGTTGGTCGAGCAGCATATGACAAGAAAAAGTTGTTACTTTATGCTATAATATCGGGATCTCGTAGGCAAATTGACCGTCTGCTGAGAGATTTGCCAACTCTTTTTACTACCATAGAGGATTTCTTGTGGTTTAAATTGTCAGCTGTACGAGATATACCCAATGGGACCTCATTTTCTGTTCTGAATGAAGGATTAAGTCCATACAGCTTGGAAGATTTGCAGGCATACCTGAATAAGTTTGAGCCTTCATATTATACGAAAAATGGAAAGGACCCATTAGTATACCCTTATGTGTTACTATTAAGCATCCAGTTGCTGCCAGCTGTGTTGCATTTGGCAAAGGAAGCGAGAGATGGGGGATATGATGTTGATGCTGTCCACATCTCAATTGTGCTAGCAGACTATGGGGTTCTCTCTGAAGGTGCTGGACTGAAACTAGGTGTGATGGATGCTCATGCAGAGGTCTCTAGCATTATCAGGCAGTTTGGTTCTGCATATTTACGTCATGGTAACCTATCAATGGCATTGGAATATTATGCACAAGCAGCTGCTGCTGTAGGTGGTGGAGAGCGATCTTGGACAGGAAGAGGTAACATTGACCAGCAGAGGCAGAGAAACTTGATGCTGAAGCAACTTCTTATGGAGTTATTGCTAAGGGATGGTGGTATTTATATGTTACTTGGTGCAAGAGGTGCCGGAGAAGAGGGCGAGTTGGCAAGGTTTATGTTTGATTACAAAGCCAGACAACAATTTCTGCTTGAAGCTGCTCAGCAGTGTTTGGATGCCGGGCTCGATGACAAAGTAAAGTGCTTTTATGGCTTACTTTTACTTGGTTCTATAATCATCTCTTTTGTGCTTTTCTAGAAGTTTTCAGATCTTATTTCTTGATTCAGTTCCCTCTCTCCCCAATAACTTTATCTGCCATAATAAAGATTCTAGGGTTCATGTATGTTCCTTACCAACTTCATTCAAAATTCTAGGCCTTGTTGACAGATTGTGCAAATTGAATAACCTTTAATAGGGGTATGCGCTTCAGTTGTTTGTTAATGTACTTTCTGATTCCTATGTAGCTAAAGGTACACTTGCATTGCTAAAAATAAGTGTTAATACATGAGCTGATAATAATGACTATTCGGACATGCTCATTGTGATTTTGACTAGTTTCCATCCATGTGAGTGCTTGCTCTTTTATTTCAATCTCTTTCTTCCTTCTGATTAACAAGAAAAATGGGAGAAAGAGTTAAAATTGATCAAATCATTCATATATCTGTATCCGTACGAAACTGTTATTATGTTTCTGGTGATCGGATGCTTCATTATCTGTTATTCAGATGTTGGCTTTCCTTTTCTTATTTTGCATGATCTTCATCTTCGATACCCAGTCTATAGAAATTCAAAAAAGAGTTGGAGCTTTCTCTATGGCTTTGGATACAATTAATAAGTGTCTCTCTGAAGCAATTTGTGCCCTGTCACGTGGTAGATTGGATGGAGAGAGCCAGACTGCTGGTCTCGTCCATTCTGGCAATGAGATTCTGGAGACATATAAGTATTACTCAGAAATCAGGTAATTTGGCTGCTTATGTTTTTCTTACTTCTCTCTTGATAATTGTTATTTGGGATAGTAGTTTGGATACGTTTCTTTTTTCTGTTTTATTTATAGCTGGGTTCTGATGCAGTATGTTGTATTGTCTGTGTTATCTGTTAGGTTCTTTTGCATTTCTGGTTGCCTTTTCCATTGTCTTCCTGACCATACGATCACTTTGCTTTCAGTCATCAGGAGAGAGATCTTGTTTTACAGCAAGAGACTGTGTTGCGACAACTTGAGGCAATATTATCTGTTCACAAGTTGGCAAGGCTTGGTCAATATCTAGATGCTTTACGGGAGGTTGCCAAAATTCCATTTCTCCCGTTTGATCCGAGATTGCATGATGTCACTAAAGATACATTTCAGAGTTTATCCCCTTATGTTCAGACATGTGTGCCTGACCTTTTGAAGGTTACTTTGACATGCCTGGACTGTGTGACAGATTCTGATGGAACACTTCGTGCCATGAGAGCGAAGGTACGATGGAAGTTAGACTTATTTCTTTTCATGCTCTATTGTTTGTCATGGTCATTTTAGAGCAATCTTAATAATTCATCGACCATGCTTTGCTGTTCAATAATTTTCTCCAAATATATCATATGATGCGTCTGATGGGGTTTATATGCACATGCCAATACATGAATAAGAACTGACAGTTGCACCAACTTTAAAGTTTACTTTCAATCTATCCATTTATTGATGTAATCACCAGATAACCTTTCATAAATTTGGTACATCTCCTAGAACTGGAAGTTATGGCCTTTACTAATTGAACTTGAATGAAGCTGCTCTGATAGAGATTAGGATCCTGGATAAAATGGCTTAAGAACAGAATGCTCAAGAATCAAGAAAATAGAAAAAGACTCCTTGACTCAAGAACAAAAAATCAATTACAAGAGGAGACTCCCTCTCACTTGCCTAAGCTCTCAGCCAACTAACAATTCAAGATAATCTCCAACAATTACTCTCCCTTCTATCAAGGGAAAATTCCCGACTGCCTACGCCTAACAGGTACCTAACCACTTAAGAGCTAATGCCACCTGTTACCTCTTCTTCTCTCTACGTCTATACACAATTAATTCGTTCCCTTTAGATCCAAAGGGTTCCTTATCAATACTTTTCCCTTTTTTTCAAACCTTGTCCACAAGGTTGCTATTGGGAAATTGGTCCATAACTTCAGAACAATCAAGCCAAGTGGCCTCCTCTAGAGCTTTGCCTTACCATTTAACCAATACCCGGTGACAAGGAATAACATCATCACCCAATAACTGCGTATCCAAAATTTCTTGTGGGAAATATGGATTATCATTGATGGCCAACTCTGCTGGAAGGTTTTCCGAAACTGAATTCTTCCTTAACACCTTTTTTAATTGGAAAATGTGAACACTGGATGCACCCGAGCCTCAGGGGTAAGTTCCAACTTGTACACCAGTTTGTTAAACTTTTGTAGAATTTTAAGAGCCATAATATCGTGGATGTAACTTGCTGTATACTATATTAGATAGAGTTGTTTGTCGAGGTGGTCAAACTTTCAGCAACACCATTTGAATTTCTTCAAACTCCACATCTCTTCGGTGTTTGTTTGCAGCTCCAATCATCCTTTGTTGACCTCTTGTCAAATTATAACGAAGCTGTTTGAGGATCACATTTTGATCCTTATGCGCATCAGCTACAGCTGCCACCTTGAACTCCGGGAAGAAATTGTGTCAATGTCGGTGGGGCTTATACATAGACCAATTCAAATGGAGTGGTCTGTGCAGCTCCATGAAAATTAGTATTATACCAGTACTTTGCCCAATGCAACCATCTACTCCAATTCTTTGGCTATTTTGATGAAAAACATCTTAAATAGGTCTCAAGACACCTATTTAACACTTTAGTTTGCCCAACGGTTTCAGGAGGATAGGCTGTACTCATCATGAGACGAGTTCCTTGACTGCGAAAAAATTCCTGCCAGAAACAACTTATAAACAGAGCATCACGATCACTGACTATAGAGTTAGGAATTCCATGCAAGCACACCACCTCTTTAGCAAATAAATCAGCCCCTCTCTTTGCTGAAGGGTGTTTCAACCCTAGAAAATGTCCATATTTTGAAAATCTTTCCACTACTAATCGTATACAATCAAATCCATGTGAACGAGGCAAACCTGTAATGAAATCCATAGAGATATCTGTCCAAACCTGTGCTGGAATTGGGAGGGGTTGTAATAAACCTGCTGGACTCATGGTCTCATACTTATTCTTTTGGCATACAAGACACTCAGCCGCATAATTTTGCACGGCCAAAAAACATTAGCAGCAATTCTTTTGTATGTTCTATATGCTCCCAAGTGTCCTCCTATCGGGGTAATGTGGAATTCCTCCAGCAGTTTAGGAACCCAAGTGGACTGTTGTGGAATGACCAGCCTTCCTTTATAAAAATTTGTCATTGTGTGTTGGTTTTCTGCTTCAGCCTTTGGTAAGATGAATCTACTGCCATTTCTTGTTCCAGATCACACCACTGCACCCAACTAGGTAAGCTGACAACCCCATATTCAACCTCTTCTCTTCTTCTGGACAGCGAGTCCACTGCTCTGTTCAGGTTTCCTGGCTGGTACTTTATGCAGAAATCATAGCCAAGTAATTTTGCAATCCAATTCTGTTGGGCTTGTGTAGTAACCTGTGTTGCAAAAGGTGTCTCAAACTACTGTGATCTGTACAAACTACAAATTTCTGGCCCACTAGATAAGGTCTTCAATGTCTAATGGCCAATACAAGTGCCATTAGTTCATTTTCATAGACTGTTTAAACCAGTTTCGAGGGACAAGGCCTTGTTATAGTAAGCAATTGGCTTCTTTTCTTGCATAAGCACAGCTCCTACTCCTCCCCCTAATGCATCGCACTCTAGAATGAATGATTTGGTGAAATCTGGCATGGCTAAGACAGGCTGATGTAACAGCTACACGCAATGAATCAAAAGCTCTCTGCAATTTCAGTCCACTCAAACTTTACTGAGACTTCTTTTTTAACACTCAGTAAGTAGTTGTGTTATAAATCTTCTGTAGTATCCTGTCAGTCCTAGGAATCCTCTAACTGCTCGAACTGACTTGGGGACTGGCCACTTCTAGACACTTGCAATCTTCTCTGGGTCCATGGAAACTCCTTTCCAAGAAATCACATGCCCTAAATATTCTATTTCAGTTTGGGCAAACTGACTTTTCTTTTGACTTGCTACAAATTGGTGATTCGTAGCCTTTGTAGAACTTCACCCACGTGCTCAATATGATCAGCCCAAACTTTACTATATATGAGGGTATCATAAAAAAATACTAACACATAAAATCGTAATAAGGGTCGAAACAATTCATTCATTGTAGCTTGAAAAAGTAGCTGGAGCATTAGTGAGACCAATTGACATCACTTTAAACTCATAATGGCTAGTATGAGTGCGGAAAGCTGTTTTTGGCACATCCTCTTCTCTGACTCTATTTTGGTGATACCCTGAGCATGAGTCTATTTTAGAAAAATATTTGACTCCTTTAAACTCATCCAAGAGTTCTTGTATCACAGGAATAAGATATTTATATACAACAATTACTTTATTTAACTTTCAATAATCCACAAAGAATCTCAAACTTCCATTTTTCTTCTTTACTAGCAAAACTGAGCTTGAAAATGGATTAGAACTAGGCTGGATTATTCCGGTTGCTAACATGTCAGCTACTTGTCTCTCAATTTCATCTTTCTGAACATGTCCATACCGGTAGGTCCTTATGCTAACAGCCAAAATGCCTGTGCAGAGGAAGTCTATGATCATTCCATCTATTTGGAGGTAATTTCGTTAGCTCCAGAAAGACAGATTCAAATTGTGCCAAAATCTTTTGCATCTCCTGTTTTTTTTTTCTTTGGTTAAGACTTCTGATTTACTATCTGTGGCTTGTTGGGGCTCTTCCCATATCACTGCACTAAAAACAATCTCCTATATCTTACAAAGGTTATTATACGTCACTGGTTCACTAACCAATGATGGATCTCCCAACAGTTTGACTACAATCCATTTATGCAAAAATTCCATAGTCATTATTGCGTAATTCATTTTTATCTCACCCAAGCCAAGTCTTGTAACCAAGAAACCCCCAAAATTAGATCCATACCTCCCAAAGGAAACAAATAGCAATTAATCTGTATTGTAATTGCTTGAAGACAAACCTAAACTCCTCTGCAAAAGCCCATTATCTCTTTACGGAAACCATCTCCTAGCCTCACTCCTATGCCTGTTGTTGACTCGATTGGGATACCCAGCTGTATGGCCAAATTTCTGGTCATAAAACAGTGACTTGGTCCACTATCTATCATGATTATCACAACCCGATAGCTCACTGTACCCTTAAACTTCATTCTCACACAATTTGTGTGACCCATAGCAAAACAAGGTAATTCCAACTGTAACAGTTGTGGGTCACTAATTTCTTCTGGCGGCTCTTCACTAACTCTTGAGTTAATTGCCTCTAGTTCCTCTTTTTCATCCTCTAGTTCTCCAAGAATAGTAGTGTTGATGGATTTGTTTTGACACCGATAAAGTGGATGATATGGTAGTTAACACCTAAAGCAAAGTCCTTTGGCTCTCAAATCTTGGAACTCTCTTTGCGAATATCTCCTTCAGTCCTCTGAAACTAGCTGAGCTTGCTGTAATAAAGTGATTATTGGAATTAGATTGAGAGATAAGAGAGTTAGTAGACTTAGCTGTTTGTGGGGTAAAATTAAGGTTCCTTGATCGGGCTTGGTCTCCGGAAGCTACAAGCCCAGATCCCATTCCAGTTATTCCCAAGACATACCCAGCTTGATTACCTAGGCCAAACCTTATCATCCATTTTCCGGCCCATCCTGATCGTCTTCTTAACTGTATCTCTGCTTCCAATTCAATCTCACAAGCCACGTTCATGACTCTATATTGGTCAACTGTTTCATGTGTTCTTATTCACAACCTGATCTCTTCTTTAAAGACATTTAGAAACTGCTCGATGAAGGCTTCTTCTGGCCAATTCGCTATTGCTGCTGATTTTACCATGAATTCTTTTACATAATCATCCACTGTTCCCAACTGTCTGACTGCTGCTAGTACTTCATATGGATTTGAAGCAATTCCTCCACCAAATTGAATCATTACTTCTCATTTTATGTTCTAGTTTTTTAACTGTTTTCTCCCCTGCAACTAGCTTATACAATGAAGAACATCCCCTTCCATGCATATTAAGGCTAGTGTAACCTTTGTCTCTTCTGGCTTTCTTTGAATCATGAAATATTGCTCCGTTCTTCGTACCCAACTCAAAAGATCCACCCCACTGAAATTAGGTAACTTGATCTTTTTAGTTGTTATTTGCACATCTTCTAATGATACTAAACGAGTGGTTGCCTTCTTTCCCACTGTTTGACTTGAAGAGGCCTCGTTGATCAGTAACGGAGTTGATTCAACAGCATCCTTGCTTCCTTTCTTTGCTTTGACCAATGATGCAAGCATATCCGTAATTTCCTCAAGTTGTTTATTTTCGCCAATTTCTAAACTCATCCCAATTAGTTTCTGCTCTACGGTACCCAAGCTCATCTCTGGATTTTCAACTCTGCTCTCCATTCGAGTAATACTTATTGATTGTCCACGTCCACCGCATCAATTTGATAGAGTTTAGGATCTTGGGTAAAATGGCTTAAGAAACAAAACTCTCAAGAATCAAGAAAACAGAAGAAGACTTCTTTACTCAAGAACAAGAAATCAATTACAAGAGGAGACTCCCTCTCCCTTGCCTAAACTCTCAGCCAACTAACAATTCAAGATCATCGATAATTGCTCTAAAAATACTCCCTTAAACTCCTCACTACTTACGCCTAACAGGTACTGATAGAGCAAGGAACGAGTGGCCCAGACAGGGGAAATATCTGTGTAAGAAAACT
The DNA here is from genome assembly GCA_019739055.1 of Passiflora organensis. Lineage (NCBI taxonomy): Eukaryota > Viridiplantae > Streptophyta > Magnoliopsida > Malpighiales > Passifloraceae > Passiflora > Passiflora organensis. The sequence goes on along the minus strand of JAEPBF010000133.1, from coordinate 318,937 downwards.
GATTATATTGAGCAGTAAGGAGGGAAATTCACCCAGAACCAACAATGATCTGGTGCCCAGCAAATGCCGATACAATGATATTCAAAACCGATGCCCGCTATACTAGGCTAACTACTGTATATATACTTCTTGTACTATTCCCTGCCACTAACTAATTCCTCTGGCGCTTTCTTCTTGCGGCTATACACAATGATTGGCACGTTGTCCTTCTCTCGTCCTTGTACGTTATATTCCTTTTGCCCCTCCCGAGCCGTTACGTCCACGTCCCCGTTGTGCTGTCCCCTATTGCTAACAATGCCGCCTCTATTAGAACAAACCTTGTCCACAAGGTTGGAGTTAGGGAATTGGCCTCTGAACTCCACACATGATATCCATGTTGAATTGGCTTCGTCCTGATTCAACCATTTGACCAGTAACTGGTGACAAGGGACATGAGAGGCCCTCAAGTCCTCCGTACGTATGATATCTTCCGGAATAAATGCAGGTGCCTCTGCTGCCATGTCTTCTGGGATTGTGGTAGCTAACATCTGTGACCCTGGTGCTTGTTTAAGCAAGGATACATGAAACACGGGGTGCACTCGCGAACCCTCTGGTAGCCGCAGCTGGTACGCTATCGATCCCACCTTTTGGATAATCTCATAGGGCCCATAAAAACGAGGTGCCAGTTTTTGATGCACGTGCTGCTTAAGCGATGTCTGTCGATGGGGACGAAGCTTAAGGAAGACTCTGTCACCAATGGAGAAACTCACTGATCGTCAGTGCTTATTGGCCGCTGTCACCATTCGTTGCTGCGCCCGGGATAGGTTGTAGCGAAGCTGCTGAAAAATGACATTGCGAGTGGTATGCTCCTTTGCCAAGGCAGCGACTTTAAATTCCCCTAGCAAGAAATGCTTCAGTGTTGGCGGGGGCCTGCCATAGACCGCTTCGAAGGGGGTCAATTTTGTTGCTCCCTGGAAGTTGATATTATACTAGAATTCCGCCCAATGCAGCCATCTACCCATTGTCGAGGTTGGTCAGAAGAAAAACAGCGGAGATAAGTTTCCAAACATCGATTCAACACCTCCGTTTGACCATCTGTCTCCGGGTGGTAGGCTGTACTCATCTTCAGCTTAGTGCCCCACGAGCGGAACAACTGCTGCCAAAAACAGCTAAGAAACACCGGATTCTGATCGCTGACGATTGAAGTGGGAATGCCATGTAAGCGAACCACTTCACGGGAAAATATATCCGCGACAGATTTAACAGAAAATGGATGTCGTAAACCCAAAAAGTGAGCATATTTGCTGAGCCGATCAACCACCACCAGAATGCAATCCATGTTATTTGATTTAGGCAATCCCGTTATAAAATCCATGGCAATGTCAGACCATACCTCTGTTGGAATAGGCAAGGGTTGTAGTAAACCCGCTGGAGATAAAGTTTCCGTCTTGTTTCGTTGACACGTATCGCAATTTGCCACGAAAACCTGCACTTCCTTCAACATCCCGGGCCAGTAAACATTTGCAGCCAGACGTTTATAAGTGCGGAAAGCTCCGGAGTGGCCCCCAGTAGGAGTGGAATGGAATTCCTCCAAGAGCTGCTGGCGCCATGTCGAAGAAGGAATATAAATTCTGCCCTTATAAAAGATTGTATCATGTAGCAGTTTGAAATGGGGTCGCTCTGCAGGATTTCTCGCCAGCTGTTGGCGTAGAAGCTGGTAGTCCCCGTCTGCACTTGCATCCCGACGTAGCCTATCCCACTGCAACCATTAAGGTATTGAAATAGCTGCCAACGAAATATCCTTGAATTGGCGTGAGAGGGAGTCTGCTGCTCTATTCAATTTGCCCGGCTTGTATTCAATGGTGAATTCATATCCCAGTAACTTGGACACCTAATGTTGTTGGGCTGGAGTGGTGATGTGTTGCCAAGAAAACAGAAGAAGACTTCTTTACTCAAGAACAAGAAATCAATTACAAGAGGAGACTCCCTCTCCCTTGCCTAAACTCTCAGCCAACTAACAATTCAAGATCATCGATAATTGCTCTAAAAATACTCCCTTAAACTCCTCACTACTTACGCCTAACAGGTACTGATAGAGCAAGGAACAAGTGGCCCAGAGAGGGGAAATATCTGTGTAAAAAAACTGATTATATTGAGCAGTAAGGAGGGAAATTCACCCAGAACCAACAATGATCTGGTGCCCAGCAAATGCCGATACAATGATATTCAATACCGATGCCCGCTATACTAGGCTAACTACTGTATATATGCTTCTTGTACTATTCCCTGCCACTAACTAATTCTTCTGGCGCTTTCTTCTTGCGGCTATACACAATGATTGGCACGTTGTCCTTCTCTCGTCCTTGTACGTTATATTCCTTTTGCCCCTCCCGAGCCGTTACGTCCACGTCCCCGTTGTGCTGTCCCCTATTGCTATCAGGTACCTAATCACTTGAGAGCTAATGCAACCTGTCACCTCTTCTTCTCTCTACGTCTATACACAATTACTTTTTTCTCTTTCTGAAGGGTTCCTTATCGCTCTGCCACATTTCTTAAAGCTATTGTATTTCCTTATTATGTTAAAGGCAATTTCTGAAAAGATGGGTCAAAACCTGCTCCGACATGTGAGAAATCTACAGGGGGTTGAATTTATCCCCAAGTGAGACCTCTTAAATATTTTGACTTTCTGCAATAATGTGTGCAGCTGTCAGAGCAATTGGACATTTTAGCAGAAAATGAATATTCTAATTCCATATTAGTATCAAGGACTGCTTTATATGTATTTTGTCAGAAAAATTTTGAACTTTTTAAAATAGCAATAAATTTGGTAAACCTTTACTTCTTTTTTCATCTATGCTGGTCTTTTTCTACTATCTGGTTGTGATAAAATATTCAGTATGCACTTATTTAAACCAATCTAGAGACACGAACAAAATGATTTAGATTGTAGGACCCTTTCTGCTTGTCAATTACAAGAGTAATGTTGCCATTCAAACTAAGGCATCTGGAAGAAAAGCTGTAAACACAGTTGACTTCATTTGCTCATTTTGAAGTTATGCCAATGTCTTCGCTGAAAATTTTGAGCAAGCAATCCTTTAGGTTTGTGAGTCAAACCATGGTGTGATAACAATTTCACGTTATTTTATCAGGAGATATGGTTATCTGCAGTTTGGGATTAAAACAAAAAAGCCATTTCTTTAATCAAAGTGATGCATGTGAATTAAAGAACAAGGAGTTTTAATCTTCTGAAGTCTCTTATCTAAGATATAGATGTAAATCATAATTTTCAAAAGCCCAAGGACTTTTTTTGACTTTTTTGCGGAGGGAACATAGAATTACAAAACAATGTTGCGATTACACAGTATGAATCACCCTAAGAGGCACACAGGATATATTATACAGGCTTTTGTGTTTCCTTCACACTTGGTTGAATCCTGAACCTTTAGAATTTAAAATTTCTTGGTCAACATGTTATGTTTGACTTGAAAAATTCAATCTTGTTATGTGAAGGGGTCAAGGCATTGTGATTGTCAGCTCACAGAATCACTAGTTTGGGAAATCAAGAATTTGATTTAATTACCTTGGTGTGCTTAGCTCTTTGGGTAGTAGCCATTAAGTTATCTTTCTTTGCCATTGAGATCTGTGATTCAGTTTGGATAATTTTGCAACTTAGTGTTGATAATAAAGATTGAATTTGATCTATTGCCATTACCTAGTTTTATATACCAGTTGTCGCATTGATGAAGATCCTTACTTTTATGTTTGCAGATTGCACAGTTTCTGGCAAATAATACTAATAAGAATTGGCCTCGTGAATTATATGAAAAGGTAGCCCGAAGCTTGTGATGTTTCTTGCCTGAAGCATTGCTGAGGAACAGCAATTGAGGCAGTTTGAATCCTTAATTGTGTAAAAAGAAAAGAACCTAGAAATTGAACCATAGCAGATGTTTTCTCGGTTTTGAAATGAAAATTTACTTGTTTTGTAAACCCCATGTCTTTGAGTAGCATTTTGTTGGAGATGGAGAGAAGCATCTGCAAGTTAATGGCCGTGAAGTTTGTTCGGCAGTGAAAAATTCTACAGTGAGTATACTGCAACAGCGTATATTCCTGACACATTTGCTTGTTACCGCTGATATGCTATATGAATTTTATATGCTTCCCCAAGTAGGTGGTTGGGAAGCAGATTCTTCTGTTTAGCAATTGTGTATGTCGAGGATAAGAATATACGAGAATTAAAAGCTTGCGATTTTTTTTTTGAGATAGGGTATTATGGTTGATAACAATACTAATATATATTCGGCCGATTCGATGTCATTATAGGGATATCATTATAGGGATATCATTATAGGAATATCATTATAGGAATGTTCATACACTTTAGTTTATATAACGGTATTGAAAAATCAATTTAGCATGATATTTTTTATTCTATATATTTATTTTCTCAGTTAAGAATGCCCGTCTTGCTTCTCATGATTGATTTTAAAATGCTATGTTTTACATAAATACATGTGTTTGTATCGGATTTATTGATATAAATAAAAAATATTTGAATTATGTTACGAATATGAAAGGATTGATGATTGAAAAGACAAAATTTATTTTTTTAATTATATAATGCATATTTTGTAGTTATATTAATTTTCATCTTTCAATATATCTTTTATGTATTCTAGATTGTTATTATGTATTCTAGACTGTTATTAGAGAGATATCTTTTATGTATTCTATAAAATATCTATTCTCTTCAATTATTTTTTATTTATTTTTCTTATTCTTCTCTCTTTAAATTCTTATATTTATATTTTTTTTCACAAAATTTATCTTATTCATATTGTGTTATTTTTTAGTTTTTAAAAATACTTTATAATATATTATTAACACGACAGTTTTTAAAAAAAATCGAGAATTTTGCAAAACTTTTAGTTTCTATAAATATATATTTGAAAAAAAGATATCAGTATGGATAATTCTAAGATGAATATTAATGAAAATATGTCTGGTTGACAATGTTATAATGCATATACTATTGAGAAATAAAAGATATTTTTTTTATTTAAATATTGAAAAAAATAATATATATAATAAGTGGTGGTGTAAAATCAATTAAGGGCTTTAGAAGAGAAAAAATTATTTTATCCAATTGGACCAAAATAACAATAAAAGATGTCTTGTTTTTTTTCAAAATCTCATGAAAAATTATTAAGTTTCAAAGATATTCGTATGAATGGATATCATATTAAGATAATAAAAAAGAGAAGTATTGAGTATCTTTACATAATTTCTACTATTTATGATAAAAAATATATATTTAAAAAATTACATGATTTCTCTTTTTGATTGCACTACACAAGTATTAGAATTATAGAATCTTATAATATAATAAATCATCAATTTAATGATGTATTTAAAATTTAACATGATCGGTTAGACTATCCAGATTCAACAATGATGTGAAAAATAATAAAAAAATTTTATGGTCATCTAGTAAAGAAAATAAAATTTTATATCTAATAAATTTTCATATGCTATTTATTTTTTTGGAAAATTAATTATAAGGCCATTACTAGTTAAAATTGGAATTAAATCTCTAAAATTTTTTGAAAAAATTCAGAAAAATATTTATGGACTTATATATCCACCATGTGGAGTATTTAAATATTTTATAGTTATGATCAATGCATCAATTAGATGGTCACATATATGCTTATTATTATCTCATAATGTGTCATTTGCAATATTGCTTGCACAAATAATACATTAGTAAGCTCAATTTTTTAACTATCCAATTAAGTTTATTTGAAAGGATAATACTAGTGAATTTACATCAATAGACTTTATAGATTATTACATGTATATTGGAATAAAAAGTTAAACATCTTGTTGCTTATGGTTATATACAATGTGGTATTGCAGAATTGTTTATAAAACACTTACAATTGATTTCAAGATCTATACTTATGAAATTTGAACTCCTGATTTATGTTTGAGGATATATCATTTTACATGCGGCAACAATATATGTAATATGCCAATAAAGTTATCATGAACACTTCCTGATGCGATTGATTTATTGTTAGGAACCAAATATTACTCATATAAGGATTTTTGGTTGTGCGGTATATGTCCTAATTTCTCCATCACCACGTACAATGATGGGTCTGCTAAAGGAGAATGTGAATGTATGTTGAATATGAATCTCCATTTATAATTAAATATCTTAAGCTATTAACTGATAATTTGTTATGTTAAGATTTGGAGACTGTCATTTTGACGAGACCATATTTGCAACTTTAGGGGAGAAAGAGACAATTGAAAAAGAAGATCTCTTGGAATGAATTATCATTATCTAATTTTCATCCTCGAACAAATCAATGTTAATATGAAGTTCAAAAATAATTCATTTACAAATAATTACAAATCAACTACCAAATATATTTACTGACCTTAAAAGAATAACTAGATCTCATATTTCAGTTGTAAATGTTCTGATAAGAATTGATATCCATGAAGGACAACCTATACTGGCTAGTGAATCTAAACCATGCTAAAAACGTGGAAGACCATTCGATTCTAAATATAAATGTGAGCACCCACTTTCCGTAAATGGGATCCTTACCGTCATGTAGTTCCGAATGACCCAACTCATAAACCAATTGAAACCACACTAGGTTGCACTAAAAACTTTCTCAAAATATAATACCAAAAAATACACACAAATTTAAATTTTTCTTTTTAAAAGAGCATGTTATATTTTCTAATATATTTGGCACAATATTCAACGGAGTACATAATCACATACATCTGAAGTCTTCAACAGAAAATATAATAGATCATATGGTCCTAATCATACAACACACATGAGTATAGAATCTACAAGCCTAGATTACAAAAAGTGTCTCAGGCACGCATCTCATATAACTCATAAGTATCCAAAAGACTACATTAATAGTAATAGTCCACTCAGGGACATCAATACATCAAGCATGCAATCACAAATAAGCATGGTCTGAAAATCAAAATACAAAAAGAATGTTGAGTTTCCAAATGTGTTATATGCGATAGTCTAGTCCTACGACAAATCTGAAATCTTGACGTCAAAAGACTATTATTCACAGACTGCAACCTAACCTTAAAAAATAATAAGAGAGGGTAAGATCTCGAGGACCTCAATGAAAGCCATTGCATCATAAGTAGTTTTGAAAGAATTGAGATATACACAAAAATCAAGTAAAATAGTTGGTGTTAAATACAATTGATATTTATGCCACTATATGTGCTACCAATTCAATTAACAAATGCGATAATGCATAATGCATGCCTTTTTAAATATCATGCAACAATAAGAGTTCAACCCAATATGTTTATCATAATATACCACATATTTCACTCGCACTGGATATTATTTCTAAAAATCTATCGATACGGATCACAAATCACTTTTAATGGCTAAAGACAGACCGAAAATTCACTGACAACTAATTTTATGCATTTTAAAGATAGATATAATCCTCTTTTGCCAACATTATCCGAAATTAAGTAGAGAAAATAACCTATCATACTTAATCACAAACTAGTCACGCAACACACACAAGTTTGCTAAGTTAGTGTAAATTCAGACAACTTGCTAAGTCCAAGCAAATTTAGGCAATAATCAGACACAATACACCACTCATACAACTTCTAGTTAAGTAACTATCCTCTCTTGAGATCCTATATAATTACCCTGCATTGGCCTGACATTCATTCATCAAATCCAAGTTATAACCTAGAAAATATATATAGTTCCCATATACATATGTAAAATGATAAAAATAATGCTGGTATGCATAATCTATGAGACCCTGACATTTTGAATTGCTTGGGTCGGTTTATTTGATATAGGTTTGAAGTTTGTTTTTAGTACCTATAAGTTTTTATTGAGTCTTTACTATTCTTTTCCCTTTTTGATGAGTCATCTGGACTCACATATAACAATCTCTGGTCTTTAATTCCATAAATGTAGTGATTGTATAGAAAGATGAAGATGCTTTTGTTATCGAATTTCAAGAAAAACACTTCAGTTATGGAAAGACCAAAATTAATACACTTTTTGTCAATTCTTGTAGTCCTTGGTTATGTCATCTTGGACTTCGTGACGGTTTATATAGGTTATTATTCAATAATATATATTTATTTTTAAAATTATCATAAATATTGAATATTAGTATAAATTATTCACTTCATAAGTGAAAATTTATAACCTATATTAGCATAAATTATTAGTATAAAGAGGGTTCTAATATTGGTTTTGGTACTTTGGGACCATAAAAGGTCCAATGAAGGTTTATAAGAGTGTATTAATTTTCTGAAAAAAATATTTTGATATGTTATGATTTTTCTAAAGTATATTATAAGATATTAAAAATATAGTAAATTATATATTTATAAAATAATAATTTTATTTTTAAAATACTCTATAATTTATAATAATTTTATTTTTAAAATACTCTATAATTTATAATAATTTTATAAATTTTTTTTCGATATTTTTCGGGAATTATAATATGTATTAGGTAATTTAAACTATTTTCAATAGTTAATAAATAACTTTATATTATTTTAATATTATTATTATTATAATATTATATCAATATAATATTTAGATTGGCTAACGTGCGGCCAACCTAATCGTTTTGACCATTGATGGTCAAAATATAGGCTTCACAGTTTTCTGGGCTTGACCAGCATGGGTTGGTTATTTTATTTGGTGATGAAACGATGCCATTTCATTGTTGGGAGGTGAGCCCTTTTCTTGTCTGATGTCTCACCGATTGAAGAGGTAGTTATTCCTAATTGAAATTGCATTGTGAGGTATTTTACAGTTGTTTTTGTTTTGGTTATTCTAAGGTGGGTTTTATAGCCCTCATGTCTTTCCGTTGTTCTTGGATTTATGATTGTATTGAGTGTTATAATTTAATTATCATACGTAAATAGATTGGTAATGATTAAAGCTTTGATTGGGATAGGCTATGTAAAGCATTATCGAGTGTTTTGGAGTTATGATGCTCTACAATTGTATTGTTCATTAGGTTCAAGAGGTTGAAGATGATCTCGGATGATATGTTGTCCAAAGGTCTTTTGAGCGACAGGTCGCTTAGTCGGGCAAGTAGGCAACATGTCGTCTATAGAGTAAGGTAGGGTAGTATCCGAGCTTGAAATTCTAATAATGTGGCACATTGTGAATTGTGTCACATATTAGGAATTAACAAGTTTGGGTAGTGACATATTGAGTGTGGGTAGATTCAGACTGATGATGTGGCATGTATTGATTGGGCCATATGTCACCCTCAAGTGGTTCGAGTGTGACATATGTAAATGTTTGGAGGTGGACACATGAATGAGTGAGTGATTGACACGTAGTAGGGTCTGGTGCTGAAATATGTCACTATCTTATGTCCTATGCTTAGTGCTGAAATATACATAGTTAAATTGGGTGGTAATTTAGGTTGAATCTTGTTAAGTGTTTGGCTATCATATCACACATCAAAAGGGGAGGCATCTGCGACATCTTATCACTGGTTTCTGATAGGTTTGGTGAGTGAAATTGGTAAGGAAATAGGGTATTCAATTGGTTATTGAGTATGCATGCTTAGTTTGGTTTTGTCTTTGCCTTGTGATACTATAGGTGGTTCGGAATTATTAAATAAAAGCAATGGAATAGCTTCTTGTTTAGAAATAAGAGAGGTAGGATCTATGCGTCATCGGTTTTTCCAGAGATCCCTGTTGTTTGATTGTTGTTCTCGATGCATGCCCTTGTTATTGTTGTATGCGAATTGATTATATATGTGCAAGAATTGTGGATTGAGATATGAATCCTATAGGCTATACCAAACCCTTGAGTTAGGTTTTGAGTACCTGAAGTGCATATGATATGTGCTTGTGCTTGTTTGTGTGTGTTTGTACATGTTTATGTGTCAGGATCCTGTTTCGATGGCCATTCGGGTTAAGCTCTGATGCTCCTTGGGAGAGGGGAGGCTCTTACTGGTATGAGAGTTGTATGGGTGGCTGGAAGCCCGTATCCTTGTGTGGTTTGGGGTGCCCAAGTCCTTGTGTGGCTTGGGAAGACTTGTCCGTGTGTGACAAGACGACTTACTAGGCTTACTGATTAGATGTGTGTTAACCGTTTATCCTTTGTGCAGTGAGCCTTGGACAACACAGGTGGAAGGGGATGACCTTTCTTCTTCATTGCTGAGAGCAATTTGATGTGTTTCACCTGCCTGTGTACTTCTGAACTTTCAGAAGTGTTTGTAGTCCTCTCTCAGCCATAGATTCGGCCCTAACCTTTTTGTTTGATTCTTGAATTTCGTGATCCCCTTTAGTTGTTTAGGATTGATCTAATGTAAATTGAGAGAATTGTGTCTAGGGTTTCTTCAGATCTTATGATGCTGTGACCCTACTGAGATTCTTGTAATCTCATACCATTGTTGTTTACCATTTTCAGGCTTAGGTACATCCATTGTTCGTGGTAGCAGTATGTGAGATTAAGGCTGCACGACGGGGCGATATCGCATCACATTTGCATACTTTTTACTTGCGCATATAACATGAATGATTGGACAACTTTCTGGTTTATTTTAAGCACTCTTCTTTACTTGCTATTTCCGGACCTTGATGAAGAATTTCTTGCTGGTTATGTGGATCCCTATGAGATTTGTGTGTTATGAACCCAAAGATTTAATTTAAGACTTCCGCTGATGTTTTATTTACTCCGTATGATACTAGAACTTGTGTCTAATATCATGCTCCAATTGTTGATAAGCAATAAAGCTAACAAGCTAAAAATCGGTAGTTCATGATAAGCCTGGTGGGATTCAAGTAGGTCTTAGGTGTCATTTAGGCTTATTTGGATTTCACGGCGGTAATGACCTTAATCGGAGCAATCAATAATAGTTAGGAATTGGGGTCGTTACAAGTTTGGTAGCGGAGCATGGTTTAGGGAATAGAAAATTGTTATTTGCTAACTTATTTGTTGATTTTGGTGATTTCAGGAAAGAACATGGGCACACACTCACTCACTTAGGGGCTAATACAGAAAGAGAACTAAGGCTAAAATGAGATTAAGTTGTAAGGTTTAAATAATGGGAATAATAAACTAATGTGCTGATTGTTCATATGCCTTCATATGTCTTTCTTGTCATTACCGAATGTATATGTATGTGATTGATGATGTGAATTGCGGAATATGGATGATGTGTGAGTCTATGCTTGCGTGATGTTTGATTTATGAGTGGAATTGCTGTGAATACCTTTGCATGTGTGCATGTGATTTCCAAAAATTTGTACATTGTTGTCCACCATATGCGTATCGTCCGGTGTATGTCTCTCACCAGGAACCACTCCTTTTACTAGTATTGTATTTAGTATATGTTGAGTAGTAAAGGTGTATTCGTGTAGTATGGCACGCTCAAGACAACAAAGGGACCAACGGGGTAGGTTTGAGATTCAGACTGAACAACAACCTATTGAGCAGGAAGAGCCAAATGCACAAATTGAGCAGGAAGGGCAAGCTGAGCCTGAAAACCAACCTGAAGCACCAGCCGCACCAGGCATTGACCCTGTTATAACACAAATCTTAAACGTGTTACAAGGAATTGCTGCAAATCAGCAGCGAATGGAGGCTCAATTTCAGAATGCTCCTGCGCCTGCGCCTGTACCAGAACCTATTCCTCCACTTGAACCTGTGCAACCGGCACATCATAAGGAGGCTGAGAGACTTCCCGTCGTGATTACAAAATTGTTGAAGGAAGTTTTCCAAAAAGACGACGGTTTAACTTCTTGCTGTGGACACCTTCTAACAATTCTTCTGTAATCGAGTTTTCCACTATAGCTTTTGCAAAGATGCAACATCTTCAGTAGCTGAATATGGGTAATGTAGAGCCCCAGGGTTTCTGCAGAGCCCCAGAGTTTTTGCGATGACATTCCTAAAAGAAAAAAAAGGTACCTGCCGGACCGGACAAAAAAAAAATTTACTAAACGGAAGAGGACCAAGAGGAGGAGGGGTGCACCATGCGCAAGCAGTAGCAGAGAGTTAAAACCCTAGCAGACCACCGCAGAGCAGCATCTCTACTGAGAGACAAAGAGGGCTCCATCATTCATGGTCAGGAATCAGATAAAAATTTTGAGATATGGAAGATCAAAATGTTGATAAAGGCATTGGAATCTGCTAGAGGTAATGGTACCAGTATGATATCTCTTATAATGCCGCCTCGTGATCAAATATCTCGAGTCACTAAAATGCTGGGTGATGAATTTGGAACCGCTTCAAACATTAAAAGCAGAGTTAACCGGCAATCTGTCTTGGGTGCAATTACCTCAGCTTAGCAGAGGCTGAAGCTTTATAATAAGGTTCCACCCAACGGGTTGGTGCTTTATACTGGGACAATTATGACAGAAGATGGCACGCAGAAGATGGCACGGAGAAGAAGGTTACTGTTGACTTTGAGCCTTTCAAACCTATAAATGCGTCTTTATACCTCTGTGATAACAAGTTCCACACTGAAGCGCTGAATGAACTATTGGAGTCTGATGATAAGTTTGGTTTTATTGTCATGGATGGAAATGGCACCCTATTTGGCATACTGAGTGGAAAATACACGAGAAGTGCTTCATAAATTTACTGTTGATTTGCCAAAGAAACATGGAAGAGGAGGGCAGTCTGCTCTGCGATTTGCTCGTCTTCGAATGGTGAAATGGCACAACTATGTGAGGAAGACTGCCGAGCTTGCCACACAGTTTTTCATCAATCCCAGTACTAGTCAGCCTAATGTCTCTGGGCTGATACTTGCTGGTTCAGCCGACTTCAAAACCGAGTTGAGCCAGTCAGACATGTTTGATCCTCGTTTGCAGGCCAAGATTTTGAATGTGGTTGATGTTTCCAATGGGGGAGAGAATGGATTCAACCAAGCTATCGAACTCTCAGCAGAAATTCTATCTAATGTGAAGTTCATACAGGGAAAAAAAAGAAAAGTTGATCGGAAAATACTTCGAGGAGATCAGCCAGGACACTGGAAATGTGTCTTTGGAGTTGATGACACGTTGAAAGTCCTAGAAATGGGTGCTGTTGAAACCCTTATTGTGTGGGAAAATTTGGATATCAATCGCTATGAGATGAAAAAAAGTGTTACCCGCGAAATTGTCGTAAAGCACCTGAACAAGGAGCTGAGGAGGCTCAGGACGGTTGGGAGTGCGTTGACGGATAAGGTGAAGGTGGGAAAAGCTGGGATTACCGAGGGGATAGTGAATGGGATTCACGAGAGGTGGAGGAAGAATGAAGTGGTCAAGATTGTATGTGAGGATTTGTGTAGATACAACATGAAGAGGACTCATGATTTATTAGAGAGGAAAACTGGTGGTATGGTTGTCTAGAGGTCCGGGACTAAAATCCTTTTGTACAGGGGTGTGAATTATAAGTATCCTTATTTCTCGACCGATGGCAATGAAGAGAAGTCGAAGGATGAGACTGGAGATGATGGTGAAAAGAATGCATCGGTTGTTGATGGTGCGTGGTCTTCTGGACCAAGTTCAAGCCATGGGATGGCTCCACCAGCCTTGATACAAGGTGTTGGTTCTATAAATAGAGTGAGATTTGTCACGGGGTCATTACTCTCTTCCCAAAAGATGCACCTAGTGGGATGTGCAGCACCCACGCTTATATGCCCAAAGACCACCCAGTTCCCATCCAATGTGGGATAAGTCACCCTGCCCCACCCTCTTGGGCTTGCAGGCGTGACATTCTCCCCCACCAAGCCCAACGATGCCCTCGTCGTTGTGACTTGGGCCACCCTGCCTACCCCACTGGGCCTATAGGCGTGGACACCGAACAGGGCCCGGTTTGGCTCCGCTACCACTTGTCACGGGGTCATTACTCTCTTCCCAAAAGATGCACCTAGTGAGATGTGCAGCACCCACGCTTATATGCCCAAAGACCACCCAGTTCCCATCCAATATGGGATAAGTCACCCTGCCCCACCCCCTTGGGCTTGTAGACGTGACAGATTTCAGTTACTGGGTGAAGCACAACTTGTTGAAGAAGCCGACCGTTTGCTGGATGGGCTGGGACCCACTTCCAGCCCACTTCCAGATTGGTGCTGACCTATTACCTGCTATTGTACCTGGATATCGGAAGCCCTTTCGCCTCCTTCCATATGGTATCAAGCCTACATTGACAAATGATGAAATGACTAGTTTGAAGAGGCTCGGTCAGCCATTGCCTTACCATTTTGCTTTGGGTAGAAACAGGAACCTTCAGGGGTTAGCTTCTTCAATTGTCAAACTGTGGGAAAAATGTGAAATTGCTAAAATTGCAGTTAAGAGAGGGGTGCAGAACGCTAGTAGTGAATTGATGGCTGAAGAGTTAAAGCTTTTGACTGGAGGAATTCTGCTCTCACGGGATAGTGAATTCTTTGTCCTGTATAGAGGAAAGGACTTCCTACCACCTGCTGTTTCTTCTGCAATACAAGATAGAAGGAAGAACCTTATACGTGGAGATAAACAGAGGACTGCCATTGCTATATCTGAAAGTTCTAAAAGCCTTCATGATACGACCGAAGACCTTGGTAGTAAACTTGATACCACCAGTGATCTTAGACAAGGGAAGCTATAGTTTACTGACTCAGCCATAAAAAGGACCAGTATTAAACTCAGTATGGCTCTAGAGAAAAAGGAAAAGGCTGAGAAACTTCTTGCTGGCTTGGAGGAAGGACAGGCTCCCATCAGCCAGACATTGCCAAAGATGGTATTACCCAGGAAGAAAGATGTATGCTAAGAAAGGTTGGCTTGAAAATGAGACCGTTTCTCCTATTGGCACTAGGTATCTTCCCTAGCATCTTTTAGCTTCTTGTCAGGTAGACGGGGTGTATTTGCTGGAATAGTTGAAAACATACATCTCCATTGGAAGTATAGGGAACCTGTGAAGATAATATGTAAAGATAGAAACTTTGAGGTTGTTCATCAAGCAGCACGGGTGCTAGAGGCAGAAAGTGGCGGAATCTTAGTAACAATAGAGAAAGTTAGTAAGGGCCATGCTATCATTGTGTATCGAGGAAAGAACTATTCACGACCTTCTAGTTTGAGACCTTCAACACTGTTGAGTAAGAGGGCGGCCCTGAAACAGTCTTTAGAAGAACAACGTAGAGAGTCTTTGAAACTTCATGTATTGAAGCTTAGAACAAACATAGATGACTTGAGCCGGCAGTTGGAAAAGGACAAAGAGGCATACAGTTCTCACTCATTTAATGAGTTAAAACAGGCTGGAGATGAACATGGAGTTGAGTCAAACTTCAGCGTTCTTAACAATGATGAGGATGCATCCATAGAGAAACCGGCTCCAACAGGAAATCAAAGTGATCAGTCTTTAATGCTAATCGGGAATGAGACTGATGGAAGTGAATCCTACTCTCAAGCGGTGGAAGATGGAACCCATGAAAGGCAACCGATACGTTCAAAAGTATCTTCTAAGGGATTCCAGTCAAAACAAAGGAGTTTTTCTACCTTCTCTAATGCTATGCATCGTGTTCCTGGGGGCGAGGAAAAGCTGTTTGCTGTCCAATCAGCAAAAGATGATCTGGGAGAATTGCTTGTCAAAGGTGATTCATATCACCAACAAAGACAGACTTCTGCTAAGAAGGCAAGCCCTTGAAATGAAGAAGCGCCCAGTGTTTGCCGTAGGAAGAAACAATATTGTCACTGGGCTTGCAAAAGCAATCAAGGGTCACTTTGAGAAGCAACCTTTCGCTATAGTAAATGTTAAAGGCCGAGCTAAAGGGACCTCGGTCCAGGAGTTGGTTGTCAAGCTACAGGAAGAAACAGGCGGAGTTTTAATCTCCTAAGAGCCTAACAAAGTTACCGAGGTTGGGGAGTAAAAATGGAACCAGGCTGCAAAGAACCGCCAGTTGAAGTTGCTGAAGACCTATCCTATACCGTATAGGCAGTTGCCATACTAGACCGGTCAGTTTGATAGCTTCACAGTCGAAACGTGCCAATGGTATGAGTTGTTTGGCGTAATGGCCAAATTGAGGAGCAGTCTTGGGAGACTGAGGAGTCTATGCGTGCAAAATTTCCTTACTTGTTTGATAAGGTACTTATGTTAAAAATTTCGAGGAAGAAATTCTTATAAGGAGGGGAGGATGTAAGATCCCGAATTTTGAGTCCTAGAAGTCCAGAAGCCAGTGCAGGTAAAAAGATGATTTTGCCCCTAAAGGAAAGAATGTGTGATGACCGAAATTGGTAAAATTGTTTAGTAGTTAATTTTTTTTAAAATTCCTTTAGATCTAAGTTCTTATAGATGGATAATTTCCTTAGGAATCATCCTTAAAGATAGATAATTGCCTTAGAGATTAAAGACCCTAAAAATAGGGAAGATAATTTAGAGTTTAATTATTTGGTAGATTATCTTATTATGATAAAGTGATTAAAAGTAGTAATCATATATCTATACCCATTCATTATAAATAGAAAGCCAACCCCACAAAAATCATTTATAGAAAACTTACAATTTCGTATGAGCCTAAAACCTTATATCTCCCTATACCCGTCATAATTCATAAAAACTTCAAACCAGCATAACTCACTCATCATTCGTTAGATCTCTGCGAATAATAGCTTGTTGGAAAGCTATTTTCATCCTCTTTCTAACCATCTTTGAGTTTTTGTCAGGAGATTAGTATTTTTTTATCTAAGTTTAATTTGAAAATCGGCGGCGGAATTAGGTTTTCACCAAATCTTCTTGAACTTCAAAATAGCATAACTTTCTAATCGTTGGTCAGATCCTTACAAATAATCTCTTGTTGGAAAGCTCTTTTCATCCTCTTTCCAACCATATATAAATTAAAGCTTGGATATAAATATTTCCTTGTTTAAGGTTAAGACGAAATCGTCCTATGCCCTACTTTTAACGACAAGATTTGTATAGTTGATTAGAATAGTAAATTCAGGTTGAATCTTGTTAAGTTCCTGGCTATCACATCACACATCCAAGGGGGAGGCACTTGCAACGTCTGATCTCTGGTTTTCTGATAGGTTTGGTGAATGGTATTGGTAACTAAGTAGGGTATTCAATTAACTATTGAATATGCATGCTTAGTTTATTTTTGTCTTTGCCTGGTGATAATTTAGGTGGTTCGGATTTACTTAATAAAAGCAAAGGAGTAGCTTCTTGTTCAGAGACAAGAGAGGTAGGATCTACGCCTCATCGGTTTCTCTAGAGACCCTTGTTATTTTCTTGATATTTTTGTTACAAGCCCTTGTTTTATTGCTTGCGATTGGATTATAGGGTGAGAGTATAAAATTCGGAATGAAATATGGATCTCATAGGCTATATCGAATCCCTGAGTTAGGTATTGAGTGCTTGGGTTGTATATGTTATGTGAATTGAATATGTTGATTGTGTTCTGACATGATTGAGGATACCCTGTTGTGGTATTATGCTTTGTACTTGCCTGTGTGTGCTTGTACGTGTTTGTGTGTCAGGATCCTGTTCCGATGGCCATTCGGGGTAAGCGCTGATGCTCCTAGGGAGAGGAGAGGTTCTTACCGGTATAGGAGTTGTATGGGCGGCAAACCAGCAAGCTAGCGCTGGATATTTATCCTTGCGAGGCAGGAATCCCTTATCTTGCGAGGTTTGGGATGCCCTAGCAGGTATGTGACTAGGGAAGACTTGTCCGTGTGGGACTAGTCGACTTGTTCTTGCAAGGACAAGATGAAAGACTTACTGATTAGTTTGCGTGTTAACCATCTACCCTTTGTGCAGTAAGTGTTTGACAACACAGGTGGAAGGGGATGGCTTTTCTTCTTCATTGCCGAGAGCAATTTGATGTGTTTCACCTGCCTGTGTACTTCTGAGCTTTCGGAAGTGTTTGCAGTACTCCCTCAGCCATAGATTCAGCCCTAACCTCTTTTGATTGATTTTTGAATTGCGTGATCCCCTTTAGTTGTTTAGGAATGATCTTTTGTTAAATGGGAGATTTATGTTTAGGGATTCTGTTGATCTTATGATGCTGTGACCCTACTGAGATTCTTGTAATCTCAAACCGTTGTTTTTACCATTTTTCAGGCTTAGGTACATTCATTGTTCGTGGTACCAAGGTGTGAGATCAAGGTTGCACGGCGGGGCGATATCACATAACATTTGTATACTTGTTACTTGCGCATATAACATGAATGATTGGGCAACTTTCTGGTTTATTTTAAGCACTCTTCTTTACTTGCTATTTCCGAACCTTGATGAAGAATTTCTTGCTGGTTATGTGGATCCCTATGGGACTTGTGCGTTATGAACCCAAAGATTTAATTTAAGACTTGCGCTGATGGTTTATTTACTCCGTATGATACCAGAACATGTGTCCAATATCGTGCTCCAATTGTTGATAAGCAATAAAACTAATAAGCTAAAAATCGGTAGTTCATGATAAGCCTGGTGGGATTCAAGTAGGTCTTAGGTGTCATTTAGGCTTATTTGGGTTTCACGACGGTAATGACCTTAATCGGAGCAATTAATAATAGTTAGGAATTGGGGTCGTTACAGTGACCCTACTGAGATTCTTATAATCTCATCTTGTTGTATTCACCATTTTTCAGGCTTAGGTACATACACTGTCCTTGGTACCAGTGTGTGAGACCAAGGCTGCACGGCGGGATGATGTCCCATTACTGAGTTTCACGGTAGTAATGGCCCTAATCGGAACAATTAATAATAGGTTAGAATTTGGGGTCATTATATTATCACTCGTTCGGGTGACAATTTTTAGTGGTAACAAAGCTTGTTATTGTCTTTATTGAAAAAAAGTAATAAATACATATTGTCTTTTATCCTCTTTAGTTGTAAGTGTTTTTTAACTTGTAAGCCCTGCTACTATTCTATTGTATTAGTCCGGGTGGAGGCCGGGGTAGGATAACCAGAGAAACCGATGAGGTATAGATCCCACCTCTCAAGTGTCTGAATAAGATGCTATCCCTTTGCCTTTATTAGAAGAATTAGAAACACCTAACAAGCTTAAGGGAAAGACAACACAATACTAAGCATACAATACAAAATTAGAAACCAAAGGCATCCTTAAATCCTTACCAAAACCTTACCACAAACCAACAACCCGGATGCAGCAATATTTTCCACCTGAATGTGTGATGTGATGGCCAAGAACTCAGTAAGAATCCACCTGATTATTCACCCCTATTTAATATAAAAATTTCAGAAACATCTTAGGGTATCTGGATAGGATTTGCGATTTCATCAATTACAAGAGGAATAGGTGCAATTTTAACATAATAAAAGGAGAATAGGTACCAAACACTTATACAAGTAAGAGGAACAAGATTCAAAAACCAATAGAAAGAAGAATTAAGATTTTTGGCACACATCCCTAGGAATTTTAGAAATACAAATTAAAATAAAAAATCTAACTTTCTGATGATGAATTCTAGATAATAAGATGCAGCACGGAAAGAGGATTCCAACGAGCTATCACACACAAAAATCTGATGACGGATGATCAATTTCGGTTAGAGTTTAGGGAGTAGAAATTTTGGCCAAGAGGGAGAGGAAGAGAGTTTGTTTTTGTGTGAAAAAGAGAGAATAATTGTATGCTAGATAAGATGACCAGCCATGTTATTTTATAGGGTCTTAAGGAGGTTTGATTAAGAGATAATTCCCTATTTTTAAGCTTAGAAAGATAAGATATTTAAAGGATAATTCTATTAAAAGAGTAATTCTATTTAAAAGGAAGAATTATCTAATACTTTAGATAATAAAAGATAAAATTTAAGGATATTGAAAATACCAGAATTGAAATAGGAAATATTCGACAATAACCATTTTAGGCCATCACACATTCTTTTCTTTAGGGGCAAAATTGTAAGGATCCAAACCCAACCTATTAAGACCTTTACCGCCGTGAAATCCAAACAAGCCCAACTTAGGACATATCTAAATCCCACAAGGCTCTAATCATCCTAAACCATTTTATTAGATTCATTTCTTATGCTTTTTAAAAGTTGGAGCATGATAACAATGGACAAACATTCTGGTTACTTACAGAGTGAATAAAACATCAGCTGAAGTCTTTATAATTAACCAAAAGAATCATAACACACAAGTCCCATATGAATCTCAAAATCCAACAAGATTCCCTCTAATAAATTCCGGAAATAAATAAACAATTGAGGGATTCAAAGAACCAAAAACAGTCCAATTTTAAACTTCATGTTTTAATGATATATGCGCAAGCAATCAACAAGGAAGGAGGCATGCGAATGTGATGCAATATCGTCCCGTTATGCATCCTTGTTCTCACACACCAGTACCACTTATAGATGATGTATCTAAGTCTGAAAAATAGGAAAACAACAGAATGAGATTACAATAATCTCAATAAGATCACAATATCAAAAGATCTGCAACAATTTAAACAAATATTTCCCAAACAACATAAGGTTCGTCTACACTACTAAAGGCATATAAAACAATCATCAATCAACCATAAAAGGGATAGGGCCGAAAATAATAAGCTGTGGGTGGACTAAAAACACTTTTGAAAACAAAAGTACATATGCAGGTAATTCATCATTCAATCTCATTAATAGAAAGGCTGTCCCCTTCCACCTGTGTTGTCCATGGCTTAGCTGCACAAAAGGTAAATGGTTAGCAAACAACCTAATCAGCAAGCCTATCCATCTTGCCACACAAGGATAGGGCATCCATACCACACAAGGACAAGGGCATCCAAACTGTACAAGGATAATGACATCTTGCCACATAAGGAGAAGGCATCTAGCAATACAAGGACTAGGCTTTTAGCCATATAAGGACTAGGCATCCAGCATGCACTTGTTGGGGATTGCCACCTATGCGATTCCCATACCAGTAAGAACCTCTCCTCTCCTCAGGAGCATTAGTACTTATCCTGAATGGCCACCGGAAAAGGATCCTGACACACAATCTTGTACAAGAACACACAAGCAAGTACAAGGCATAACACCACAATAGGGTATCCTCAATCATATCACAACACAATCAACATGTTTAATATACACAACACAACCTAAATAGGCACATACATCCTATCTTAAGGATTTAACACTACCTAGGGGATTCTCAAACCAATCTGCAATCATGCATATCAATTATAGGCATACACATACAACAAGAGACACAAACTGAAATACCAATAAGTAAAAAGAATCTCTGAAGAAATTGATGAGGTATAAATCCTATGTTTCTTATCTCTGAACAAGTAACTAATCTTTTGCCTTTATTAAGAGGATCTGAATCACCTATATGATCATAAGACAAAGACAAAACCATACTAAGCATGAATATACAATAACCAAATAAACACCCTAATTCCTTACCAATTTTACTCACTGAACCTATCAGAAACTAGTGATCAGATGTTGCTGGAACCACCCTATTGGAGATGTGATGTGATAGCTAAGAACACAACATGAATCAACCTGATTTTCAAACCCAATTTACCATGCAAATTTCGGTACTAGGTTAGAGCAATGGGGAAAGTTGTGATTTCATCCATATAGGGTTTAGAGGTTGCGATTTCATGATAACATAGAAGTATTGGGTGTCAGTTACACATATGATTAAAAGGAACAAGATTAGAAACTAACAGAAAAGTCAATTGGTAAAAATCGACAACAATAGAGAAAATAAGTAGGGTATGCCAATTTCATATGTAGGGAAGATACAAAGTATGAATTCATGATATTATAACAAGAATAAGTTCCAAACAATCGTACAAAAGAGAGGAATAACAATTGAAACCAATTGAAGGATTAATCAAGGAATTTCGACACCAACACCTTAGAATTTGTGATAACAATAAATATAGGGATGAATTAACCTTCTGATGATGAAACCAAGATAGAAAGATAGAGGATGAAAAAAGGTTTCCTACGAGTTATTATTTGTAGAATTCTAATGAAGGATGATAGAATTCGGCTTTGGTAGATATTAGGAAAATTTTGGCAGCGAGGGTAAGGAAGAGAGTTTATCATGTGATAAGTTTGTGTGTTTTTGGTGTGAGATTAAGTGTATGGCTGGCTACTATACTTATAGGATTTAATGGGATTAATTTCTCTATTTTTAAGGCTAGATATAAGGAGATAATCCTTAGGATTTAATTCTGAAATTATTTCTTAAGAATAGATAATGTATCATTTATGATAAAAATAAAATACGAGAGAAATTGTAAGGACCCACATTCCCATATTCTCGACTTGCTCCTAAGTGAGACCCTTTCCGCCATGAAACCCAAACAAGCCCACAACCTGGACCTATCTGAATCCCACAAGGCTTATCCATCTAGTTCCGATTTTAACAAGTTTTAGTCTTATGCTTTTAAAGGTTGGACAATCTCATTTTGGTAATAAATAGAGTGAATAAAAATTTCAGTGGAAGTCTTTATAATTCAGCAAAGGTACCATAACACACAAGTTCCATAGGGATCTTAAAATCCAACAGGCATACCCTTAATAAATTTTGATAACAAGCAAACAAAGAGGGCATTCAAAAATCCAGAAAGTGGTCCAATTGAACGTCATACTATATGTGCAAGTAATCAAGGAACAAGTATGCAAATGTGATGAAATATCTCCCTGCCGTGCAACCTTGATTCTCACACACTGGTACCACGAACAATGAATGTACCTAAGCCTGAAAAATGGTGGAAACAATAGGATGAGATTACAATAATCTTAGTAGTGTCACAACATCATAAGATCTGTAAAAATCTTAAAGAAAAATCTCCCAATCAACATCAGATCATCCTATACAACTAAGGGATATCACGCAAGCATTCAAACATCCAAATGTGTAGAGCTGAAACTAAGGCTGAGGATGGACTACAAACACTTCCGAAAATAAGAAGTACACAGGCAGGAAAAACTCATAAATCATTTCGTCAAAAGGAAAAGAGTATCCCCTTCCACCTGTGTTGTCCAAGGTTTCGCTGCACAAAGGGTAAAAGGTTAGCACACAAGCTAATCAGCAAGCCTATTCATCTTGCCACACTAGGACAAGGCATCCAAGCCACACAAGGACATAGACATCCAAACCACACAATGATAAGGGCATCTTGCCACACAAGGATAATGCGTCTAGCCACACAAGGACAAGACATCCAACGTGCACATACTGGGGATTTCCACCCATACGACTCCTATACTAGTAAGAACCTCTCCTCTACCCAGGAGCGTCAACGCTTACCCCAAATGGCCACCAGAAAAGAATCCTGACTCACAAACACGTACAAGCACACACAAGCAAGTACATGTCACAATACCACAAAAAGGTATCCTCAATCATGTCAAAACACAATCAGCATGTTCAATTCACACAACACATGCAAACTAGGCACTCATAACCTATCAAGGGTTCGGTATAGGCTAGAAGATCACATCTCAATCCGAAATTCAAGCATACACTATCCAACATATGCGCATACAATCATTAATAAATATATTCATCGAAATCAACAAGCAAACAACAAAGATTTCTGAAGAAACCGATGAGGCATAGATCCTACAATCAACACTTAATCCACAAGCATGTATAGACCATTACTCAAATCGAAACAATCAAACAAATTAAAGGATCTCTAGAGAAACTGATGAGGCATAGATCCTCTCTCTCTTGTCTCTGAACAAAAAGCTATTCCTCTGCCTTTATTTAAAGGATCCGAACCACTTATAACATCATAAGGCAAAGACAAAACCATACTAAGCATGCATACTCAATAATCAAGTAGATATCCTATTTCCATTCCAATTCCACTCACCAAACCTATCAGAAACCAGTGATCACTTGCCGTAGGTGCCTCCCCCTTGGATGTGTGATATGATAGCCAAGAACTTAGCAAGATTCAACCTGAATTACCACCCCAATCAACCATACAAATTTTGGCACTTAGGATAGGGCAATAGGGAAATTGTGATTTCATAATTACAAGGAAGGATTAGGTGGTAATAACATATACAATCAAAAGGAACAAGATCAGAAACCAATAGGTTAATCAATTAATCAAAATCGGCAATAATAAGGTAAAGAGTAGGGCATGTTGATTTCATGCATAGAGAAGATTCAAAGGATGAATTCATGATTTTACAATATGAATGGATGCCAAACAATCATACGAACAAAAGGAACAACAACATAAATCAATTGAAGAAAGAAACACACAATTTTGGCACCAAAACCTACGAATTACGATTAGAATTTTGACAGGGAAGAACTAACCTCCTGATGATCAAACCAAAATAGCTAGATAGAGGATGGAAAGAGCAATCCAACAAGATATTATTTGTAAAAATTTGACAAAAGATAAGAGAGTTATGCTAGGATGAAGATCAAGAAATTTCGGCAGCAATAAGGTATGGTGGTAGGGTTTGAATACTTGATAATTTTGTGTGTTTCTGGTGTGGGATATAGGTTTGGACGGCTAAATCTTTATATAGGGTGTTTAAGGGATTAATTTGCCTACTTTAAAGGTTAGATAAGGGAAGATAATCATCAGAATTAAATTATGGAATTATCCTTCTTAAATTTTAGGAATTTTATCTCCTATGGTATGATTGAACTAATAAGGAAAAAAATCAAAGGAAAATGAAACCAGAAATGATTACAATACCTTCCATACCATTTTTTGCATTCACACATCCATTTCTTCAGGGAAAAAATGATCATTTCACTTGCACTGGTTTCTGGACTTTTAGGACTCAAAATTTGGGGTCTTATAGAAATAAAATCAGAAATGAAGACTTAACCTTAAATACCATTTCCGGCTACCACATATCCACTTATTTAGGGGTAAAATGATCATTTTAGCTGCACTGGTATCTGGATTTCTAGGACAAAGGATCGGGGTCTCACAAAAATAGTTATTTCAGCTGCACTGGTACCTGAGTTCCATTTCTAACCTATAGACTTTTAGGACATCTATCCTATAGAGGATCAGAGTTTCATAGTTTCTTTTGTTGAGTAGTTGCATTGTTCCTCCAGGGAGGGAATCCTCACAATATATATGTCTCACTTTTCCTTTACCTATTGACAGAGAGGGAGAGCCATAGAGAAATTGAGATTGACTTTCTAAGAGTCAAATAAGAGGTTGAGGTTGAGGTAGGATATCTTATAGAGTTAGAATTTTCTATAGATGTCATCAGCTGGGATATATATGTGAGACCCAGCCTGCATAGGGGGTCAAGTTACCCAATCCCACATTGGAAAGGAGTGGGGGAGGTCTTGGGATTATATATATTGTGTGAATGGATCATATGTAAAAAGTTGCATCGTTTGGACCATGTGGTTAGAAGCCTAATCGAGCGTTATAGTTGTGATCCATCACGTACACATACACGTCTGGGGTTGCTTGGACGGGGGTCCAAAGGTCGGATCATGACAAGAGGTAGCGGAGCTGATCTCGCTCCCTTTTCTGTATGGGCTTAGGCCATGTGTTCAGTTTATGTTTAAGCCTAAATCATTTACGTTGGGTTCCCATCGTAAGGACATGAGATCTATAAAGAGGGAAGATTGTGAGACTCAGAATGCATAGGGAGTCAAGTTACCCAATCCCATATTGGAAAGGAGTGGGGGAGGTCTTGAGCTTATATGTGTTGTGTGAATGGATCATATGTAATAAGTTACACTTTGGGGCCATGTACTTTATGGAACAGGCTGTGTACTTGTTCGGTTCAAAATATACACAGGCTACTGGAGGAATATACAGGTGTGTACACATCCTTGATGAGCGCACCCTAAAATTCACTCAAACATCTCCCAAACTCACTCAAACCCTCAAGAACCCTCACCAAAGTTTCTTGACAATGAAAGATACCTCACATGCCACAAAACACACAATTCACAGGGCTCCAACAAAACCAATGGCATGGGTACAAACTCAATCAATTGCACAGGTTCAAACATCGCACCACTTGCCCTCTCAATATGCATAAACGTGCAACCAAGATGCCTAGGAGCTAAGACATACGGTTCATCCATTCAAAACATGACAAAAAAGTTCATGAAGCTAAAATGAATGTCACACACAATACACGTACGACCTCCATTCAAAACCAAACATTTACTATATTTTAATTCAATAACACAAACATTTCCGTGTAAGCAAATAAAATGTAAACTCCCACCTCTTGTCACTTATAAAACTGAGCGACAATATCCTTGCATTTATCAATATAGAATCCGAACCAAAATACACATAAGTTCAAAATCGACAAAATCGGCAAAAGGACTCAAAATTGGAAAGGAAACTTAGAAGACCCCATCAACACTCACACTAACTCAAAACTCACCCTAACAACACACTCTTAGCTCACAAAACTGGAAATTCCACCAACGGGAAAAAAACTGAAAACAAACCCTAAAAGACTCTATTAACACTCACACGAACTCAAAACTCACCCTAACAACACACTCTTAGTTCAAAAAATCGGAAATTCCACCAACGGTTAAAAAACTGAAAATGAACCCTAAAAGATTCCATCAACACTCACACTAACTCAAAACTCACCCTAACAACACATTCTCAGCTCACAAAACTGGAAATTCCACAAACGGGTGAAACACTCAAACTTTACGAAAGCCACTTGAGGCTTCAAATTGACTCCCAAGCTTACCCAATCACACGATTGAGTTTCTCAGCCCACAAACACACTTCGCAACTCAAAAATCAACAATCCAAAGCAACAAGAATAACCAATTTCAACAATTCAACCAAAATCTCAAAATGACTGAAATTACCGAAAATACCACTAAAACCAAAAACTTGCACCCACGAATCAAGGGATGATATAACAAGATCCTATCCACCAAACTAGTCTAGTATCATCAATATCAAACTAACACAACTATGAGACTCTGAATTTTGAGTCCTAGAAGTACAGAAGCCAATGCAAGTGAAAAGACCATTTTGCTCCTGAAGAAAAGGATGTGTGATGGTCGAAATTGGTAAAGAATGTCTATTGATTATTTCTGGTTTTAATTCCCTTTGATTTGATTCTTTATTGGTTGATAATTTCTTTAGAAAATAAAATTCCTAAAATTAAGGGAGGATAATTATAGTATTTAATTCTGATAATTATTTTACTTTTTTCTAACCTTTAAAGTAAAGAAATTAATCCCATAATCACCCTATATAAAGAGTAAACTGGGCATACTTAAACCTTACACAAAAATTATACAAAATTCGTCCAACATAAAACCCTACACCTCCTTATTGCTGTCAAAATCTGTTTAAACTTCAAAATAGCATAACTCTCTCATCGTTTGTCGGATTCTTGCAAATAGTAGCTTGTTGGAAAGCTCTTTCTGTCCTTTATCCAACCATTGTAGGGCTTTTGTTTGGAGGTTAGTCTTTCTTTGACGTAATTTAGGTCGTAATTCGACAGGATTAGGTTTTAAAATTTTGTGATTCTGCCTTTAATTGATTTTTGTTGTTGTTCCTTTTGTTCGTATGATTGTTTAGCATCCTTTCATGATGTAAAATCATGAAGTCATTCTTTGAATCTTACCTATACATAAAATTGGCATGCCCTACCTTCGTCTTATTTGTTGCCTATCTTGATCAATTGATTAACCTATTGGATTCTGATCTTGTTTCTTTTAGTCTTACATGTTACAAACACATAATCCTTCCTTATTAACATGAAATCGCAGCCCTATTACCTTGTATGCATGAAATTGCAATTTCTCTTGTGCCCTATTCTTAGTGATGAAATTTTCATAGTTAATTGGGATGGTAATTCAGGTTAAATCTTGTTAAGTTCTTGGCTATCACATCACACATCCAAAGGGGAGGCACCTGGGGCATCTGATCTCTGGTTTCTGATAGGTTTGGTGAGTGAAATTGGTAAGGAAATAGGGTATTCAATTGGTTATTGAGAATGCATGTTTAGTTTGGTTTTGTCTTTGTCTTATGATGTTATAGGTGGTTCGGATGTGTGATGGACAAAATTGGTAAGGGATGTCTAGTAATTATTTTTGGTATTAATTCTCTTTAGATTGATTCTTTATTGGTTGATAACTACCTTAGGAAATAAAAACCCTAAGTTTAAGGGGAGATAATTAAATAATTTAATTATGATAATTATCTTATTTTAATTAAGCCTTTAAGGTAGGGATTTTAATCCTATAACCACTTTATAAAAATAGTAAGTCAGCCACACAAAAATTTTATACAGAAAACACACAAAATTCGTAAGACCTAAAAACCCTACAGCTCCCAATTTTTGCTGAAATTCGTTAGAACTTTAAACAAGTATAACTCTATCAATGTTTATTGGATTCCTGCGAATAATAGCATTTTGGAAACCTCTCTTCATCTTCTTTCCAACCATCTGTGGTTTTTTGTTTGGAGGTTAGTTTTATCTTTGTTAAAAGTTAAATCGAATTTCGGCGGAATTGCCAAAATCTGTTTGAACTTCAAAATAGCATAACTCTCTCATCCTTTGTCGGATTCTTGCAAATAATAGCTTGATGGAAATCTCTCTTCATCCTCTTTTCAGAAATGTTTGGTTTTTCTTTAGGAGGTTAGTTTTTCTCTATCTAAGATAAGTCAAATTTCAACAGAGATAAGGTTCAAGATTGTGTGATTCTATCTTCAATTGATTTATGTTGTTGTTTCCCTTGTTCATATGATTGTTGGCCATCTATTCATGTTTTAAAATCATGAATTAATCTTTTGAATATTTTATATACATAAAATCAGTATGCCCTACCCTTGCCCTATTGTTGCTTATCATAATTAATTGATAAACCTATTGGATTTCGATCCTGTTTCTTTTGATTGTATAAGTTATAAACACTTAATCCCTCTTTGTTAGCATGAAATCGCAACCCTTACACCTTGCTAACATGAAATCACAAACTATCTTGTGTCCTATGCTTAGTGCCAAAATATACATAGTTAAACTATTGGTAATTCAGGTTGAATTTTGTTAAGTTCTTGTTTATCACATCACACATCAAAAGGGAAGGCACCTGCGGCATCTGACCACTAGTTTCTGATAGATTTGATGAGTTGAATTGGTAAGGAAATAGGGTATTCAATTGGTTATTGTGTATGCATGCTTAGTTTGGTTTTATCTTTGCCTTGTGATACTATAGGTGGTTCAGAATTATTAAATAAAGGCAAAGGAATAACTTCTTGTTCAGAGACAAGAGAGGTAGGATCTATACCTCATTGGTTTCTCTAGAGATCCCTGTTGTTTGTTTATTGTTTTCAATGCATGCTCTTGTTATTATTATATGCGAATTGATTGTAGGATATGTGCAAGAATAATAGATTAAGATATAAATCCTATAGGCTATACTGTACCCTTGAATTAGGTTTTGAGTGCCCGAATTGCATATGATATGTGAATTGAATAAGTTAATTGTGTTTTGACACGATGGAGGATACCTTGTTATGGTATTGTCCTTGTGCTTGCCTGTGTGTGCTTGTACATGTTTGTGTGTCAGGATCCTGTTCCGATGGCCATTCGGGGTAAGTGCTGATGCTCCTTGGGAGAGGAGAGGCTCTTACTGGTATAAGAGTTGTATGGGTGGCAATCCCCAACATGCGCATGCTGGAAGCCTTGTCCTTTTGTAGCTTGGATGTCTAGTCATTGTGTGGCTAAAAGTCTTGTCCTTGTGTGGCAGGATGCTCTTATCCTTGTCTAGATTGGGATACCCTTGTCCTTGCGTGGCTTGGAATTTCTTGTCCTTGTGTGGCAGGATGAATAGGCTTACTGATTAGCTTGTGTGCTAACCTTTTACCTTTTATGCAGTAAGCCTTGGACAACACAGGTGGAAGGGGACGGTTTTTCTTTTTTCTATTGCCGAGAGCAATCTGATGAGTTTTACCTGCCTGTGTACTTCTGATTTTCGGAAATGTTTGCAGTCCACCCTCAGCCTTAGTTTCAGCACTATCCTTTTTATTGATTTTTGAATTGCGTGATACCTAAAAATGCGTAGGAATGATCTAATGTTGATCGGGAGATTTGTGTTTAAGATTTCTATAGATCTTATGATGCTGTGACCCTACTGAGATTCTTGTAATCTCATCTTGTTGTATTCACCATTTTTCAGACTTAGGTACATCCACTGTCCGTGGTACCAGTGTGTTAGATCAAGGCTGCACGGCAGGGCGATATCGCATCACATTAGCATACCTGTTCCTTGATTGCTTGCGTATATAACATGAATTATGATTGAACTATTTTTCTGGTTTTCAAGGTTCCTCCTTTCTTTGTTTCCGTTTTATTTTGGGAATTAACTTAATGGATGTTTGGATCTATATGGGACTTGTGAGTTGTGGATTCATTGGTTTTATTTAAAGATTTTCGCTGATATTTTATTCACTCCGTATGATACCAGAATACATGTCCAATATCATGCTCCAATAACTAATGAACATAACGAATGTACATGCTAAAAATCGAGAATTTGATAAGTAAGCCTTGTGGAATTCAGATACCCTCTGGTTCTTCGGCTTGTATGAGTTTCACCGTGGTAATGGTCCTAATTGGAGCAATTAATAATTGGTTAGGATTTGGGGTCGTTATAGGTTTGGTAGCGGAGCATGGTTTAAGGAATGTAATTGGTTATATGCTAACTTGTTTGTTGATTTTGTGTTTGTAGGTAAGAACATGAGCACACAGTCACTCACTTAGGGGCTAATACAGAAAGTAAACTAATGTTAAAAAGGGATTGATTTGTAAGATTTAAATAATGAGAATGATAATCTGATTTGCTATGTGTTTGTGAATGTTCTTATGCCTGGTATGCCTTGATGTGTTATGATAAATCTTAATGTATTTCTTGTCATTGCCGAATGTGTGTTTTTCCATAATGCCGAGTGTCCCTATGTGACTTCTTATCATTGTCTTTAGAGTTTGTTGCAATGATTTCAGAGAAAGGTTTGTATGATAGTATTGTTGCCGAATGTATATGCGTGTGATTGCTGATGTGTATTGCCAAATGCATGGGGTGTGAGTTTGCATGATTGCCAAATATGGATTGTGTGAATCCATGCTTGCTTAATGTTTGATGATGATTCTCGGGAGTACATATGTGTGATGATATGAGTAACGAGTATGCATTTACATGTGTGCATATGATTTCCAAAATTTGAATACTCGTGTGCATGAGTATTTTGATTTCTAGCATATGCATATCATCCAGTGCACGCCTCTCCACCAGGTACCACTTCTTTTCCTAATATCTTATTTGGTTGTGTGATGAGTAACAATCGTATGCTTGTATAGTATGGAAAGGCCAAGTGTATAAAGGGATTGATGGGGTAGACATGGGGTTCAGGCTGAATAGCAACCCATAGGGCAGAATGAACCTGATGCACATATTGAGCAGGGAGAGCAATTGATTTGCGATCTAGTCTACATCGACTGTGCTGTATGTATGGGACCGAATGTACTTGAAGTGGATCTAATTCCATTGGACATCTGAAAGTTGGATATAGTCTTAGGCATGGACTGTCTGGCGAAATATCAAGCCCGTATGGAGTGTTTCACCAAACATGTGTGGTTCACTTTTCCTGATGGTGCCGAATACTGCTTTGAAGGTGATAGGCGAGTTGTTCCAACTTGCATGATTTCTTGGCTGGATGCGAAGCAATTGATCAACAAAGGATGTACAACGTACCTCGCATACGTACATGATATTTCTAAAGAGTCCTCGAATCTGGATTCTATTCCAGTGGTTCGCGAATTTCCAAAAGTATTTCCAGAAGACATAGCCGGTTTACCACCAGCAAGGGAAGTGGGATTTGGCATTGAGTTAGTGCCTGGTACGAATCCAATTTCCATTCCTCCGTATTGTATGGCTCTTGCGGAAATGAAGGAACTAAAAACACAATTGGAAGATTTTCTGGATCGTGGTTTCATCCGACCTAGTGTGTCATCTTGGGGAGCACCTGTCTTGTTTGTAAAGAAGAAAGATGGACCGTTACAATTATGCATCGACTATCGGTAATTGAATCGTGTGACCGTGAAGAATAAGTACCCTTTGCCATGCATCGATGATTTGTTCGACCAACTCTAAGATGCAGTCGTGTTCTCCAAGATCGACCTCAAATCTAGATACCATCAATTGCAAGTTCGTGATGCTGATATTTCGAAGACTGCGTTCAGATCGCGATACGGCCACTACGAATTTCTGATTATGCCATACGGTTTGACCAATGCACCAGTAGTGTTCATGGACCTGATGAATCATGTGTTCTATGAGTTTATGGATACATTTGTGATAGTGTTCATCGACCACATTTTGATTTATTCAAAATTGGAAGAGGAACATGGTAAGCATTTGCGGATTATGCTGAATGGTTTTGAAGGATCGGCAGTTGTTTGCAAAGTACTCCAAATGCGAATTCTGGTTACGCGAAGTTGGTTTCCTTGGCCATATTGTTTCCGCCCAAGACGTGTTAGTTGATCCAAAGAAGAATGAAGCCGTAGTTGCTTGGGAACCCCCGCAAACTGTGTTCAAAGTTCGTAGTTTCCTTGGCTTAGCAGGATACTACCGTCGCTTTGTGAAGAATTTTTCATTGCTTGCCGCAACATTGACAAAATTGACGTTAAAGGGTGAGCCGTTCGTGTGGAACTAAAAATGCCAGCGGCATCTGACCACTAGTTTTTGATAGGTTTGGTGAGTTGAATTGGTAAGGAAATAGGGTATTCAATTGGTTATTATGTATGCATGCTTAGTTTGGTTTTGTCTTTCCCTGGTGATACTATAGGTGGTTCGGAATTATTAAATAAAGGCAAAGGAATAGTTTCTTGTTCAGGGACAAGAGAGGTAGGATCTATGCCTCGTTGGTTTCTCCAGAGATCCCTGTTGTTTGTTTGTAGTTTTCGATGCATGTCCTTGTTATTATTGCATGCGAATTGATTGTAGGATATGTGGAAAAATTGTGGATTGAGATATGTATAGGCTATACCGAACCCTTGAGTTAGGTTTTGAGTGCCCGAATTGCATATGTGAGATCCTGAATTTTGAGTGCTAAAAGTTCAGAAGCTAGTGCAGGTGAAAATACTATTTTGTGCATGAAGAAAAGAATGTGTGATGGCCAAAATTGGTAAGGAATGTTTGATAATTATTTATGGTATTAAATCCTTTTAATTTGGTTCTTAATTTGTTGATAATCACCTTAGGAATTAAAATCCCTAAAATTAAAAGGGGATAGTTACATAATTTAAATCTGGTAGTTATCTTACTTTAATAAAGCCTTTAAAGTAGTAATCTTAATTCCATACCCATCTATTATAAATAGGAAGCCAACCTCACAAAAATCATTCACAGAAAATATACAAAACTCGTATAGCCTAAAACCCTTACACCTCCCTATATCTGCCAAAATTCGCTGAACGTTAAACCAGCATAAGTCTCTCATCGTTTGTCGGATTCCTAAAAATAATAGCTTGTTGGAAAGCTCTATTCATCCTCTTTCCAAGACTATTTGTTTTTTTGTCAGGAGGTTAGTATTTTTTTCTCGTAAAACAAGTCGAAACTCGACGGAATTGCCAAAATCTTCTTGAACTTCAATGTAGCATAACTCTTTCATCGTTCGTTGGATTCCTGCAAATAATATCTTGTTGAAAATCTCTCTTCATAATCTTTCCAACCAAATTTTTTTTGTTGTTTGGATATTTGTAATTCTTTGTCAAAAGAAAAGTTGAAACTCGGCAGAACTGCCAAAACTCTTCTTGAACTTCAATGTAGCATAACTCTTTCATCGTTTCTTAGATTCCTGAAACTAATAGCTTGTTGGAAAGCTCTCTTCATCATATTTCTAACCATATTTTTTTTGTTGTTTGGACATTCATATTTATATGTCAAAAGATAAGTTGAAAATTGGCGGCGGAATTAGATGTTAAGATTTGTATAATTATGCCTTTGATTGATCTCTGATGTTGTTGCCCTTATTCATATAATTTTTTAATTATCCATTCATGGTGAACAATCATGAATTCATCCTTTGAATCTTTTCAATAGATGAAATCAGTATGCCCTGCCTTTGCCCTACTGCCCTATTGTTGCCTATCATGATCAATTGATTAACCTATTGGATTCTGATCTTGTTTCTTTTGATTATACTTGTTATAAACCCTTAATTCTTCCTTGTTAACATGAGATCGCAACTCCTACAACTTGTTAACATGAAATCGCAACTTGCCTAATTGCTCTATTCTTAGTGCCGAGAATTGTATGATAATTAGGGATGGTAATTCAGGTTGTTTCTTGTTAAAATCTTGGCTATCACATCACACATCCAAGGGGGAGGCACCTGCGGCATCTGATCACTGTTTCTGATAGGTTTGGTGAGTGGAATTGGTAAGGAAATAAGGTATTTACTTGGTTATTACGTATGCACGCTGAGTTTGTTTTTTGTTTTTTATCTTTGCCTAATGATGACTTAGGTGGTTCGGAAGTATCTAGTAAGGGAAAAGGAATAGCTTCTTGTTCAAAAAACAAGAGAGGTAGGATCTATGCCTCATTGGTTTCTCTAGAGACCTCGTTGTTTGTTTAATTGATTTCGGTACCTATGATTGTGAAACTGTATTTGCATTCATATTAAATAATGCATGCTTTAGTTGCGGATTGAATGGAGGAATTTCTAGGCTATACCGAATCCCTTAAGGTAGGATAGGAGTGCCTAGCTTGCATGTGTGATGTGTATTGAACATGCTGAATGTGATCTGACAGAATTGAGAATACTCTATTGTGGTTTTGTGCTTGCCTGTGTGTGCTTGTACATGTTTGTGTGTCAAGATCCTTTTCTGGTGGCCATTCGGGGTAAGTGTTGATACTCTTAGTGAGAGGGGAGGTTCTTACTGGTATGGAAGTCGTATAGGTGGCAAATCC
This sequence comes from Passiflora organensis, assembly GCA_019739055.1. Lineage (NCBI taxonomy): Eukaryota > Viridiplantae > Streptophyta > Magnoliopsida > Malpighiales > Passifloraceae > Passiflora > Passiflora organensis. The sequence continues at coordinate 284,043 of JAEPBF010000133.1, read as the reverse complement.
CAGCAAGAGCTCGCTGGATGTCTGGTCCTTGTGTGGTCAGAAGCCCTGTCATTGTGTGACAGGAAACCCTTATCCTTGTGTGGTTTGGGAAGCCCTAATCCTTGTGTGGTTTGGGATGCCCTTGTCCTTGTGTGGCTTGGGATGTTTTGTCCTTGTGTGGCAAGATGAATAGGCTTGCTGATTAGCTTCTGTGTTAACCAATTACCTTTCGTGTAGTAAGCCTTGGACAACACAGGTGGAAGGGGATGACCTTTTCTTCTTCATTGTCGAGAACAATCTGATGAGTTCTGCCTGTCTGTGTACTTCTAATACTTTTCGGAAGTGTTTGTAGTTCCCCTCAGCCATAGATTTGGCCCTACCTTTTTTGATTGAATCTTTGAATTGCATGAATCCCTTTAGTTGCATAGGAATGATCAGATGTTGTTTGGAAGATTTGTGTTTATGGTTTTTGCAGATCTTATGATGTTGTGACCCTACTGAGATTCTTGTAATCTCATTTCTTTGTTTTCACCATTTTTTTAGGCTTAGGTACATTCACTGCCAGTGGTACCAGTGTGTGAGATCAAGGCTGTACGACAGGACGATATCATATCACTTTTGCATACCTGTTCTTGATTACTTGCGCATATAACTTGAATAAAAATTGGACTACTTTCTGGTTTATTTTAAGATTCCTCCTTTTCTTGTTATTTTCGACTATGTTGGAGGAATTCTTGTTGGTTATTTGGATCCTTACGGGACTTGTGTGTTATGAATCCAATGATTTAATTTAAAGACTTCTGCTGATGTTTTTACTCATTCTATATGATACCAGAATGATTGTCCAATATCATGCTCCAATTGTTATTAAACATGTAGAATGAACATGCTAATAGTCGAAAACTTAGTGAGTAAGCCTGGTGGGATTTAGATAGGTCCTATGTGTCTTGGGCTTGTTTGGGTTTCACGGCGGTAATGACCTTAATTGGAGCAAATATTAATAGGTAGGAATCAGGGTCGTTACAGATTTGGTAGCGGAGTATGGTTTAAGGAAAATAATTTGTTATATGCTAACTTATTTGTTGATTTTGGTGTTTGTAGGTAAGGATATGCACACACACTCACTCACTTAGGGGCTAATACCGAAAGTGAACTAATGCTAATATGAGATTGATTTGTAAGATTTAAATGATGAGAATGATAAGCTGATGTGATGTTTGTTCGTGTAAGTTCTTATGCCTAGTATGCCATGATATGTTTCAGTGAGTGTTTCTTGTGTTTCTTATCATTGCTGAGAATGTGTGTGTTGATTTATGCATGCTGTCGAGTGTCCCTATTTGACTCCTATATTGCTGAATGTATATGTATGTGATTGCTGGTGTGTATTGCCGAATATGGATGTTATATGAATCCATGCTTGCTTGATGTTTGATGATGATTTCCGAGAGTATATACGAGTGTTGACGTAATTGCCGAGAATACCTTTGCACGCCTCTCCACCAGGTACCACTTCTTTTCCTAGTATCGTATTTAGTTAAATGTAAGTAACAATCGTATGTTTAAATAGTATGGCAAGGTTGAACGCTACGAGGGATCGACGGGGTAGGAATGGGATTCAGGCCGAACAACAACCTGTTGAGCAAGAGGAGCCGAATGCACAAATTAAGCAGGAAGGGCAAGCTGAGCCTGAAAATCAACCTGAGCCACCAGCTGCACCAGTCATTGATCCTGTGATGGCACAAATATTAAACGTATTACAAGGAATTTCTGCAAATCAGCAGCTTATGGAGGCACAATTTCAGAATGTTCCTACACCTGCACCAATGGAAGAACCTATTCCTCCACTTGAACCTGTACAGCCGGTACATCCTAAGGAAGCCGAGAGACTACCCATCGTGATTAAAAAATTGTGGAAGGAAGCTCGACAATTGGGATGTAAAGATTTCAATGGTTCAGCCAGAGCTGCTGCTGCTTGTGAGTGGATAGACACCTTATGCCGAGTATCCTTGTTCTTACGTATCTCGGATGATGACAAAGTTTCCATTGCCACTTTCCTACTCGAGGGAGAAGCCGTCATATGGTGGCATTTGTTAGCTTGTGATTCGGCGATCGTTTGTCAACTTGGGAAGAATTTCGGTATGAATTTGACGAAAGATTTTATACGAGGTTCCATAAAAACGAGCAGCAACAAGCTTTTTACAAACTTCAACAAGGCAATCGTTCGGTGCTAGAATATGAGAAACTGTTAAGGGAGTTGTCCCAATTTGCAACAGAAGAAGATCGTACACCGTACCAGCCTGCGAGACAATTTCAGGATGGGTTGAGTACTGAACTCAAAACCATCATAGGTATAACACCGGTGCAGAATTTGCAAGAACTAATCATTGCCGCAACCGAAGCCGAAAGGATCGTGCAAACCAAGAAGCCATCCGCAGCCACTAGTGGCGGCTCTTATAGGCAAGATTCGAAGTTCAATCGTCGAACGAGACCCTATCCTTTAAGGTCCTATCCTCCGAAAATTAATGGCAATGAAAATACCAACAGGAAGAACTTTTCTGGTTCAAATTCCAATGGATCTTCATGGAAATCTCAGCAACGTCGGTGTTCCAACTGTGGCGAGATGGGACATATTCAGAGGGAATGCCCGAAACTTCGGCGAATCACATGTGTACAAAATTCAGGCCGAGGTGGGAGTACCAACCCTCGCTAGACCACCAACACGCACACCTGGAGGACCACCCAACGGATCCACAAGTGAGGTGCAACCAAGACCAACAAGGGTATTTACCCTAACTGATTTCAAGGCTAGTCCTGATGCGAGTTCGTGATTCTAGAATTTCTCCCAAAATTATGACGTGAAACGAGGGTCACGATCTGAAATGATGGAAAGTAGCACTCCATGTAGGCGAACAATCTCATCCAAGTAACGAACAACCAATATCTCAAATGTGTCAGCCACACAAACAGGAAGGAAGTGTACAGATTTCGTCAATCGATCCATGATCACCCAGATGGCATCGAATCCTCGTTGAGATCTAGGAAAACAGGTCACAAAATCTATTGTGACATGCTCCCACTTCCATTCTGGAATCAGAAGTGATTGAAGTTTACCGCCATGTCTTTGATGCTCGATTTTCATTTGTTGGAAAACAAGGCATCAGGCAATGAACATAGCAATGTGACGCTTCATGTTCGGCCACCAATATTGTTCCTTTAAGTGTCAGTATATCTTAGTGCAACCAAGATGGATAGCAAACTTCGAACTATGTGCCTCAGATAAAATCAGATTACGAATATCAACATCTTGTGGTACACATACCCGGTTTCTGAAGACAAGAGCTCCATCATCTCGCACTTTGAATCACGAGATATGGTATCAACACCATCAGATAGTTGCTTCTGAATTTCAACCAATCTTGGATCTTCTGTTTGCTGATTCCAGATTTCCTGAATCAAGGTAGGCATGACTTCGATTCATGCCAACAACGAACCAGAAAAATTAGTGCCAAGATGCACATGTGTAGCTTTTATATCTAGCAACTTTGGCATCTATTTGGTGCGCATGTAAATCAAAACCAATGGGAAAGGAGGACGAATCTTTTGGCTTAAGGCTTCGGCGACAACATTCGCTTTCTGCATAAGGAGATACTGCAGGCCTTTATGGTCAGTGAAGATTCGGCACGTCTGGTCATACAAATAGTGGCACCATATTTTCAATGCAAACACCATGACTGCAAGCTACAAATCTTGCGTAGGGTAGTTGTTTTCGTGCGGTCGTAACTGTCAGGAAACATAGGCAACGACTTTCTCATCTTGTATCTACATGCATCCAAGTCCAGATTTTGACGTATCGCTGTACACCACGTATTCTTTTCCATCGACGGGTAAAGTAAGAATGGGTGCAGAAACTAACCAGTTCTTCAATTCTTTGAAACTTTGTTGGCATTACTCAGTCCATATGAATGCTTCTCCTTTGCATGTCAACTTCGTCAATGGCCCAGCAATCGATGAAAAATTCTCCACAAAGCGACGGTAGTATCTGGCTAAACCAAGGAAATTACAAAATTCGAACACAATTCACGGGCATACTTTAGCAACTACGGCGAAAATTTTCTTCGGATCAACTAACACACCTTGGGCGGAAACAATATCGCAAGCGAACCAACTTCACGTAACCAGAATTCGCATTTGGAGTACTTTGCGATCAACTGTTGATTCTTCAGAATATTCAGAACAATCCACAAGTGCTCAGCATGCTCCTCTTTCTGATTTTGAGTAAATCAGAATGTCATCGATGAAGACTATCACAAATTTGTCCAAGAACTCACGGAATACACGATTAATCAGATCCATAAACATTGTTGGTGCATTGGTCAAACCGAATGTCATAACCAGATATTCGTAGTGCCTATATCGCGATCTGAATGGGGTTTTTGGAATATCAGCATCACAAACTCACAATTGATGGTATCGTAATCTGAGATCGATCTTGGAGAACACAGCTGCACCTTGGAGCTAGTCGAATGATTCAGTTGCCAATAGTTGATGCACAATCGCATGGAACCATCTTTCTTCTTCAAAAACAAGATAGGTGCTCGTCAAGGTGACACACTGGGTCGTATGAAACCACAATCCAACAAATCTTCCAATTACGTTTTTAGTTCCTTCATTTCTATAGGAGCCATATGATACAGAGGAATGGAAATCAGTTCGTGCCCGACACTATCTCAATGTCGAATTCCATTTCCCTTGCTAGTGGCAAAATGGCTATGTCTTCTGGAAATACATCCAGAAATTCGCAAACTACTGGAACAAAATCCATATCTGAAGATTCTTTAGAACATCATGCAAATGCACGAGGTATGTTGTACATCCTTTGTTGATCAATCACTTCGCATCGAGCCAGGAAATCATGCAAGTAGGAATAACTCACCTATCACCATCAAAGTAGTACTGGGCACCATCAGGAAAAGTGAACCACACACGTTTGGTGAAACACTCTATTCGGGCTTGATACTTTGCCAAATAGTCCATGCATAGGATCACATCCAGCTCTCGAATGTCCAATAGAGTCAGATCCACTTTAAGTACATTCAGAACCATATGTACAATATAACTATAAGGACAACAAATCCTAACCTATTATTATTTTCCACTATTATGACCCTAACCACCGTGAAACCCAAATACGTCCAAAAACCAAGACCCATTTGAATCCCACAAGGCTTACCCATTTTTTTTCCAATTTTTAGCATGTTCATTCATAACAATTGGAGCATGATATTGGACAAACATTCTGGCATAATAAGGAGTAAATAAAACATTAGCGGAAGTCTTTTCATTTAGTTATTGGAACCACAACACACAAGTCCCATAAAGAACTTAAAATTCAACATGTAAACCTCCTAAAGTAATCTGGAAACAAACCATCAAAGGAGGGACTTAACTGCCAGAAAATAGTCCAATCAAGGTTCATGTTATATGTACAATCAATCAAGGAAACAGGAATGCAAATGTGATACGATATCGCCCCGCAGTGCAGCCTTGATCTCACACACTGGTACCACGAACATCGAATATACCTAAGCCTAAAAAAAATGGTGAAAACAACAGGATGGGATTATAAGAATATCAGTAGGGTCATAACATCATAAAATCTACAGAAATCTTAAACAAACATCTCCCAAACAACATCTGATCATCCTTATATAACTATGGGTATCACGTAATTCAATATTCAATCAATGGGTTAGGGCTGAAACTAAGGCTGAGGGTGGACTACAACACCTCTAAAAATCAGAAGTATATAGGCAGGTAAAACTCATCAGATTACTTTCGGTAGTAGGAAAAAGAAAGGCCATCCCCTTCCACCTGTGTTGTCCAAGGCTTTGCAGCATAAAAGGTAAAAGGTTAACACACGAGTTAAACAGCAAGCCTATTCATCTTGCCAGCACACAGGACAAGGCATCCAGCCAGCACATAGGACTAGGCATCCTAACCAGCACATAGGATTAGGACTTCTTGCTAGCACACAAGACAAGGCATCTAGCCAGTACACAGGACAAGGCATCTAGCCAGCACACAGGACTAGGCATCTAGCCAGCACACAAGACTAGGCATCCAATGAGCTCTTGCTGGGGATTACCACCCATACGACTCCCTTACTAGTAAGAGCCTCCCTCTCCCAAGGAGCATCAGCGCTTACCCTGAATGGCCACCGGAACAGGATCCTGACACACAAACATGTACAAGCACACACAGGTAAGCACAAAGCATAGAGTATCCTCAATCATGTCAGAACACAATCAGCATGTTCAATACACACAACACATGCAAATTAGGCACACATAACCTATCTCAAAGGTTCGATATAGCCTAAGTAATCATATTCCAATCCACAGTTCATGTATACACCCTACAATCAATTCGCATAAATTAATAACAGGGGTATGTATTGAAAATAACCAACAGGAAACAAGGATCTATGGAGAAACTGATGAGACATAGATCCTACCTCTCTTGTCTCTGAACAAGAAGCTATTCCTTTTCCTTTATTTAATGGTTTCGAACTACCTATAGCTTTACAAGACAAAGACAAAACCAAACTAAGCATGCATACTCAATAACCAATTGAATACCCTATTTGCTTACCAATTCTACTCACCAAACCTATTAGAAATCAGTGATCAGATGTCATAGGTTCCTCCCCTTTGGATGTGTAATGTGATAGCCAAGAACTTTACAAGATTCAATCTGAATTACCATCCTAATTAACTATGCAAATTGCGGCACTAAGAGTAGGGCACAAGACAAATTGCAATTTCATGTATACAAGGTGTAAGGGTTGCGATTTCATGTTAGAAAAGGAGGATTAGGTGTTTATAACTTGTACAGTAAAAAAAAGCAAGATCAGAATCTAATAGGTTAATCAATTGATCAAGATAGACAGCAAGAGGGAAAGGGTAGGGCATATTGATTTCATTTATAGAGAAGATTCAAAGGATGAATTCATGATTTGACAATATGAATGGATGCTAACCAATCATACAAACAAGAGGAATAACAACAGAAATCAATTGAAGGAAGATTCACACAATTTTGAAACCTAATCCTGCCGAAATATGACTCAATTTTTGAAATATAAAAACTAACCTCTAGAGAAAAAATCCAATATTTTTGGAAAGAGGATGAGATCTTTCCAACAAACTATTATTCGTAAGAATCCGACAAAGGATGAGGGAGTTATGTTTGTTTGAAGTTCAAGCAGATTTTGGCAATTCCGTCGAAATACGATTTAACTTTTAATAAATAAAAAATAACCTCCAGAAAAAAAAAACACAAGATGTTTCAAAAGAGGATGTGTAAGACCCCGAATTTTGAGTCCTAGAAGTCCAGAAGCCAGTACAGGTGAAAAAAAGATTTTGCCCATGAAGGAAAGGATGTGTGATGGCCAAAATTGGTAAGCTTGTTTAGTAGTTAATTTTGTTTTAAATTCCTTTAGATCTAGGTCCTTATGTATGGGTAATTGCCTTAGAAATCATCTTTCAAGATAGATAATTGCCTTAGAGATTAAGTCCCAAAAAATAGGGAAGATAGTTTAAGAGTTTAATTATCTGGTAAATTATCTTATTTTGATAAAGTGAGTAAAAGTAGAAATCATAATTCTACACTCATTCATTATAAATAGGAATCCAACCACACAAAAATCCCTCATAGAAAACTTACAAAATTCGTATGAGCCTAAAACCCTATACCTCCCTATAGCCGTCATAATTTGCAGAAACTTTAAACCGGCATAACTCACTCATCATTCGTCGGATCCTTGAGAATAATAGCTTTTTGGAAAGCTCTATTCATCTTCGTTTCAACCATCTTTGAGTTTACATCATCAGGTTAGTGTTTCTTTCTTAAAAGTCAAGTTGAAATTCGACGGCACTGCCAAATCTTCTTGAAATTTAGAATAGTATAACTCTTTTGCTGTTTGTTATATCTCTAGGAATAATAGCTTGTTGGAAAGATCTCTTTATCCTCTTTCTAAAATCTGTGAGTTTTACTCAGGAGGTCAGTATTTCTTTCTTAAAAGTCAAGTTGAAATTCGACGGCACTGCCAAATCTTCTTGAAATTTAGAATAGTATAACTCTTTTGCTGTTTGTTATATCTCTACGAATAATAGCTTGTTGGAAAGATCTCTTCATGCTCCTTCCAACCATCTTTCATTTTTTTTCACAAGGTTAGTATTTATTTTTCTAAGGTTAACTTGAAAATCGACGGCGGAATTAGGTTTTCGACAAATCTTCTTGAACTTCAAAAAGCATAACTTTCTAATCATTTGTCAGATCCTTACAAATAATAACTCGTTGGAAATCTCTTTCCAACCATATATGTTTCGCAATTGTATGTAAATATTTTCTTGTTTAAGGTTAGGTCGAAATCGTCCTATGCCCTACTTTCAGCGACAAGATTTTCATAGTTCATTGGAATGGTAAATTCAGGTTGAATCTTGTTAAGTTTCTGGCTCTCACATCACATATCCAAGGGGGAGGCATCTGCAACGTCTGATCACTAGTTTTTTTGATAGGTTTGGTGAGTAGTATTGGTAAGGAAATAAGGAATTCAGTTGATTATTGAATATGCATGATTAGTTTGTTATCGTCTTTGCCTGGTGATATTATAGGTGGTTCAGATTTAATTAGTAAAGGCAAAGGAGTAGCTTCTTGTTCAGAGACAAGAGAGGTAGGATCTACGCCTCATCGGTTTCTCCAGAGACCCCTGTTATTTTCTTGATATTTTTGTTACCTGACCTTGTTGTATTACATGAGATTGGATTATAGGGTGAGAGTATGAAATTCGGAATGAGATATGGATCTCATAGGCTATATCGAACCCCTGAGTTAGGTATTGAGTGCCTGGGTTGCATATGTTATGTGAATTGAATATGCTGATTGTGTTCTGACATGATTAAGGATACCCTGTTGTGGTATTATGCTTTGTACTTGCCTGTGTGTGCTTGTAAGTGTTTATGTGTCAGGATCCTGTTCCGATTGCAAGTCGGGGTAAGTACTGATGCTCCTAGGGTGAGGAGAGGTTGTTACTGGTATGAGAGTTGTATGGGCGGAAAAACCCAGCAAGAGCTCGCTGGAGGTCTGGTCCTTGTGTGGCCAGAACCCTATCCTTGTGTGGGAGGAAGCCCTTATCCTTGTGTAGTTTGGGGTGCCCAAGTCTGTGTGTGGCTTGGGAAGACTTGTCCGTGTGTGACAAGATGACTTACTAGGCTTGCTAATTAGCTTGTGTGTTAACCGTTTATCCTTTGCACAGTGAGACTTGGACAACACAGGTGGAAGGAGATGACCTTTCTTTTTCATTGCCTAGAGCAATTTGCTGTGTTTGACCTGCCTGTGTACTTCTGAACTTTCTGAAGTGTTTGTAGTCCTCCCTCAGTCATAGATTCGGCCCTAACCTTTTCATTTGATACTGGAATTGCGTGATCCCCTTTAGTTGTTTAGGATTGATCTAATGTAAATTGGGAGATTTGTGTTTAAGGTTTCTGCAGATCTTATGATGTTGTGACCCTACTGAGATTCTTGTAATCTCATACCGTTGTTATTTACCGTTTTTCAGGCTTAGGTACATCCACTGTTCATGGTACCAGTGTGTGAGATCAAGGCTGCATGGCGGGACGATATCGCATCATATTTGCATACTTGTTACTTGCGTATATAACATGAATGAATGGGAAACTTTCTGGTTTATTTTAATCACCCTTCATTGTTTGCTATTTTCAAAACTTGTTGAAGGATTTCTTGCTGGTTATTTGGATCCCTATGGGACTTGTGGGTTATGAACCCAATGAATTAATTTAAGACTTCCGCTGATGTTTTTATTTACTCCGTATGATACCAGAATATGTGTCCAATATAATGCTCCATTTGTTGACAAGCAATAAGATTAACAATCTTAAAATTGGAACAATTATTAATAGTTAGGAATTGGGGTCATTACAAGTTTGGTAACGGAGCCAGGTTTAGGGAATAGAAAATTGTTATATGCTAACTTATTTGTTGATTTTGGTGATTTCAGGTAAGAACATGGGCACACACTCACTCACTTAGGGGCTAACACGGAAAGGGAACTAAGGCTAAAATGGGATTAAGTTGTAAGGTTTAAATGATAGGAATAATAAACTAATGTGCTGATTGTTCATATGCCTTTGATATGTCTTTCTTGTCATTACCGAATGTATATGCATGTGATTGATGATGTGAATTGTGGAATGTGGATGATGTGTGAATCTATGCTTGCATGATGTTTGATTTATGAGTGGAATTGCCGTGAATACCTTTGCATGTGTGCATGTGATTTCCAAAAATTTGTATATTGTTGTCCAGCATATGCGTATCGTCCGGTGCATGCTTCTCCACCAGGTACCACTCCTTTTACTAGTATTGTATTTAGTATATATTGAGTAGTAAAGGTGTATTCGTGTAGTATGGCACGCTCGAGGCAACAAAGGGACCAACGGGGTAGGTTTGAGATTCAGCCTGAACAGCAACCTGTTGAGCAGGAGGAGCCAAATGCACAAATGGAGCAGGAAGGGCAAGCTTAGCCTGAAAACCAACCTGAGGCACCAGCCGCACCAGGCATTGACCCTGTTATGGCACAAATCTTAACCGTGTTACAAGGAATTGCTGCAAATCAGCAGCAAATAGAGGCGCAATTTCAGAATGCTCCTGCCCCTGCACCAGAACCTATTCCTCCACTTGAACCTATGCAGTCGACACATCATAAGGAGACAGAGAGACTTCCCATTATGATTACAAAGTTGCTGAAGGAAGCTCGACAATTTGGATGTAAAAATTTTGGTGGATCTGCTGGAGCCGCAGCAGCTCGTGAGGGGATGGACATCTTATGCCTAGTATCCTTCTTCATGCGTATCTCGGATGATGACAAGGTTGTCATTGCTACATTCTTACTTGAAGGAGAAACCCTCACATGGTGGACATCCGTCAGCTTGCGATTCGGCGATCGTTTGCCAACGTGGGAAGAATTCTGGTACAAATTCGACGAGAGATTTTATACTAGATTCCATAAAAGTGAGCAGCGACAAGCTTTTTACAAACTTGAAGAAGGCACCCGTTCGGTGCTGAAATATGAAAAAGTGCTAAGAGAATTGTCCCGATTTGCATCTGAAGAAGATCGTACACCGTACCAGCTTGCGAGACGATTTCAGGATGGGTTGAGTACCGAACTCAGAACCATTGTCGGTACGACACCGGTGCAGAATTTACAAGAACTAATTGTTGCCACAACTGAGGCTGAAAAGATTCTGCAAACCAAGAAGTCATCCGCAGCCACTAGTGGTGGATCCTAGAGGCGAGATTTGAGGTTCAATCAGCGAAGCGGACCCTATCCTTTAAGATCCTATCCTCCGAAAAAAAAACACAAGATGTTTCAAAAGAGGATGTGTAAGACCCCGAATTTTGAGTCCTAGAAGTCCAGAAGCCAGTACAGGTGAAAAGACGATTTTTTCCCTGAAGGAAAGGATGTGTGATGGCCGAAATTGTTAAGCTTGTTTAGTAGTTAATTTTGTTTTAAATTCCTTTAGATCTAGGTCCTTATGGATGGGTAATTTCCTTAGAAATCATCCTTCAAGATAGATAGTTGCCTTAGAGATTAAGTCCCTAAAAATAGGGAAGATAATTTAAGAGTTTAATTATCTGGTAAATTATCTTATTTTGATAAAGTGAGTAAAAGTAGTAATCATAATTCTACACTGATTCATTATAAATAGAAAGCCAACCCCACAAAAATCCCTCATAGAAAACTTACAAAATTCGTATGAGCCTAAAACCCTATACCTCCTTATAGCCGCCATAATTCGCAGAAACTTTAAACCAGCATAACTCACTCATAGTTCGTCGGATGCCTGCGAATAATAGCTTGTTTGAAAGATCTCTTCATCCTCTTTCTAAAATCTGTGAGTTTTACTCAGGAGGTTAGTATTTTGTTCTTAAAAGTCAAGTTGAAATTCGACGGCATTGCAAAATTTTCTTAAAATTCAGAATAGTATAACTCTTTCATTGTTCGTTATATCTCTGCGAATAATATCTTACTGGAAAGATCTATTCATTATCTTTCCAAAAATATTTTTTTTTGTCAAAAGGTTAGTATTTCGTTTTTTATGGTTAACTTGAAAATCGGTGGCAGAATTAGGTTTTCGCCAAATCTTCTTGAACTTCAAAATAGCATAACTTTCTAATCGTTCATCAGATCCTTACAAATAATAGCTCGTTGGAAAGATCTTTCCATCCTTTTTCCAACCATATATATTTCAAAATTTGGATATAAATATTTCCTTGTTTAAGGTTAAGTCAAAATCGTCTTATGTCCTACTTTTAGTGACAAGATTTGCATAGTTAATTGGAATGGTAAATTCAGGTTGAATCTTGTTAAATTCCTGGCTCTCACATCACACATCCAAGAGGGAGGCACCTGCAACATCTGATCACTGGCTTTCTGATAGGTTTGGTGAGTAGTATTGGTGAGGAAATAGGGAATTCAGTTGATTATTGAATATGCATGCTTAGATTGTTTTCGTCTTTGCCTGGTGATATTATAGGTGGTTCGGATTTAATTTGTAAAGGAAAAAGAGTAGTTTCTTGTTCAGAGATAAGAGAGATAAGAGACCCCTGTTATTTTATTGATGTTTTTGTTACCTGCCCTTGTTGTATTGCATGCGATTGGATTATAGGGTGAGAGTATAAAATTCGGAATGAGATATGGATCTCATAGGCTATATTGAAGCCCTGAGTTGGGTATTGAGTGTCTGGGTTGTATATGTTATGTGAATTGAATATGATGATCGTGTTTTGACATGATTAAAGATACCCTGTTGTGGTATTATGCTTTGTACTTGCCTGTGTGTGCTTGTATGTGTTTGTGTGTCTGGATCCTGTTCCGGTGTCCATTCGGGGTAAGCCCTGATGCTCCTAGGGAGAGGAGAGGTTCTTACTGGTATGGGAGTTGTATGGGCGGAAAAACCCAGCAAGAGCTCGCTGGAGGTCTGGTCCTTGTGTGGCCGGAACCCTGTCCTTGTGTGGCAGGAAGCTCTTATCCTTATGTGGTTTGGGGTGCCCAAGTCCGTGTGTGGCTTGGAAAGACTTGTCCGTGTGTGACAAGACAACTTACTAGGCTTGCTTATTAGTTTGTGTGTTAACCGTTTATCCTTTGCGAAGTGAGCCTTGGACAACACAGGTGGAAGGGGATGGCCTTTCTTCTTCATTGCCGAGAGCAATTTGATGTGTTTGACCTGCCTGTGTACTTCTGAATTTTTGGAAGTATTTGTAGTTCTCTCTTAGCCATAGATTCGATCTTAACCTTATCATTTAATTTTGGAATTGCGTGATCCCTTTTAAGTGTTTAGGATTGATCTAATGTAAATTGGGAGATTTGTGTTTAAGGTTTCTGCAGATTGTATAATGCTGTGACGCTACTGAGATTCTTGTAATCTCATACAGTTGTTGTTTTCAAGGCCACACGGCGGGGCGATATCGCATCACATTTGCATACTTGTTACTTGCGCATATAACATGAATGATTGAACAACTTTCTGGTTTATTTTAAGCACCCTTCTTTGTTTGCTATTTTCGAAACTTGTTGAAGAATTTCTTGCTGGTTATTTGGATCCCTATGGGACTTGTGTGCTATGAACCCAATGAATTAATTTAAAACTTCCGCTGATGTTTTTATTTACTTCGTATGATACCAGAATATGTGTCCAATATAATGCTCCAATTGTTGATAAGCAATACGATTAACAAGTTTAAAATCAGAAATTTATGATTAGCCTGGTGAGATTCAAATAGGTCTTAGGTGTCATTTAGGTTTATTTGGGTTTAATGGCGGTAATGACCTTAATCGGAGCAATTATTAATAGTTAGGAATTGGGGTCGTTACAGGATGAAGAGAGCTTTCCAACAAGCTATTATTTGTAAGAATCCGACAAAGGATGAGAGAGTTATGCTTATTTGAAGTTTCTGCAGATTTCAGCAGAAATAAGGAGGTGTAGGATTTTTGGTAGGACGAATTTTATATAATTTCTGTGTGAGGTGTAAGTGTGACCTTCCTATTTATATAGGGTAGTAATGAGATTAATTTAACTACTTTAAAGATTAAATTAAGGTAAGATAATTATCAGAACTAAATTCTTGTAATTATCCTCCCTTAATTTTAGAAATTTTATTTTTTAAGGTAATTATCAACCATAAAGATTAAAATTAAAGAAAATAAAAAACCAGAATTAACTACCAGACAATCCTTACCAATTTTGGCCACCATACATCCTTTTCTTCAGGGCAGAAATGATCTTTTCACATGCACTGGCTTCTGGACTTCTAGGACTCAAAATTCCGGGTCTCACATCCTCCCCTCTTTATAAGAATTTCGTCCTCGAAATTTAGCACAAATACATAAGCAAACAGATAAGGAAATTTCGCACACATAGATTCCACAGTCTCCCAAGTATGTTCCTCAATTTGGCCATTTCACCAAATGACTTGTACCATAGGCACGCTTTGACTGCGAAACTGTTGAATTGACCGATCTAGTATGGCAACTAGCCGTACAGGATAGGATAGGTCTTCAGTAACTTTGACTGACGGTTCTTTGAGCACATGAGCAGGGTCTTGCACATACTTTCTCAACATTGAAACGTGAAACACGTTGTGAATTCTTTCCATATTTGGAGGTAAGGCAAGTCCGTATGCAACAGGGCCGATTCTCTTGACGATGTCTTATGGACCAATGTAACGAGGTGCTAGGTTACCTTGCTGCTGAAAATGAAGGAAACCTTTCCACGACGCGACCTTCAAAAACACCTTGTCACCTACCGCAAATTCCAGCACCTTTCGTCGATTATCGGCATAGTTTTTCTGCTGACCCTGGGCTGTTTTTAGCCATTGTCGAATCAAGTTCAATTGCTCTGTTGCTTGATCAATCAATTCTGGATTATCTAGGCATCTTTTGCCTACTTCATTCCAGAAAATGGGTTTTCTGCAACGTCTCCCATGTAGTGCTTTATAAGGTGCCATACCAATGCTTACATGAAAACTATTGTTGTAGGAAAATTCTACCAATGGTAGCCATCAGTCCCAACCGGTATGCTGATCCAACACACTCGCACGTAACACGTCTTCGAGTGTCTAAATCATCCTTTATGATTGACCATCGATCTGAGGATGAAATGTGGTACTGAAATTCAATCTCGTACCCAGCACATTCTGGAATTTCTCCCAAAATCGTGATGTGAAACAAGGGTCACGATCTGAAATGATAGAAACTAGCACTCCATGCAACCAAACAATCTCGTCCAAGTAACGAACAACCAATTTCTCTGGTGTATCCGTCACACGTATAGGAAGGAAGTGTGCAGAATTCATCAATGGATCTACGATTACCCAAATGGCATCATATCCTCGCTACGATCTAGGAAAACTGGTCACAAAATCCATTGTGACATGCTCCCACTTCCATTCTGGAATTGGAAGTGATTGTAGTAAACCACAGGTCTTTGATGCTCGATCTTTACTTGTTGACATACGAGGTATCGGGCAACTAACTCAGCGATGTGACGTTTTATGTTCGGCCACCAATACTGCTCCTTTAAATCTCAGTACATTTTAGTGCTTCCAGGATGGATAGCAAACTTCGAACTATGCGCCTCAGATAAAATAAGATTACAAATATCAACATCTTGTGGAACACGTACCCGGTTCCAGAAGACAAACAATTCATCATCTCGCATTCTGAAATCACGAACTATAGCATCAACACCATCAGAAAGTTGCTTCCGAATTTCAATTAGTTTTGGATCTTCTAATTCTGATTCCGGATCTCCTCAATCAAGGTAGGCGTGACTTCGATTTGTGCCTACAACGAACCAGGAAAATCAGTGCCAAGATGTATACGATTAGCTTTCAATTCCAACAACATAGGCATGTAATGGGTGCACATGTAAGCCAAAACTGATGGGGAAGGAGGATGAAAATTTCGGCTCAAGGTATCAGCAACAACATTCACCTCTCCAGGATTATATTCGATGATTAAATCATAGTCTTTAATCAGCTCCACCCATCTTCGTTGTCTCTTATTCAATTCTTTTTGCATGAGGAGGTACTTCAGGCGATATTGCATCACCTTTGCATTCCTATTTCCTTGGTTACTTGCACATACAATATGATCATAGATTGGACTACTTTTTTGTTTTTTTTTTCAAGATCCCTCTTTTGCTTGTTATATTTTGAAACATGTTGGAGGATTTCTTGCTGGTTATTTGGATCCCTTTGGGACTTATGAGTTTTGATTCCAATAATTAAATTTAAAGACTTCCGATGATATTTTATTCACTCCGTATGATACCAGAATGATTGTCCAATATTATGCTCCATTTGTTATTAAGCATATAAAATGATCAAGCTAAAAGTAAAAAAAAATAAATTAATGGGTAAGCCTGGTGGGATTCAAATAGGTTCTAGGTGTCTTTGGGTTTATTTTCATTTTACGGTGGCAATGTCCTTAATCGGAGAAAATTTTAATAGGTAGGAATTGGGGTCATTACAACTACAAATTTCTGGTTATGCCATTCGGTTTGACCAATACACCACCCATATTTATGGACCTGATGTATCGAGTGTTATGTGAGTTCCTAGATAAATTTGTGATAGTCTTCATCGATGACATTCTAGTTTATTCAAAATCAGAAGAGGAGCATGCTAAGCACTTGCGGATTGTGCTGAATGTTTTGAGGGATCGTCGATTGTTCGCAAAGTATTCTAAATGCGATTTCTTGTTACGCGACATTGGGTTCCTTGGCCATATTGTTTCTGCGCAAGGTGTTTTAGTTGATCTGAAGAAGATTGAAACCGTAGTTGCTTGGGAATCCCTGAAAACTGTGTTTGAAGTTCGTAGTTTCATTGGCTTAGTTGGATACTACTGTCGCTTCGAGGAAAACTTTTCATCGCTTGCTGGACCTTTGACGAAATTGACATGCAAAGGAGAGCCATTTGTATGGACCGAGAAGTGTCAGTGATGTTTTAAAGAACTGAAAAACCTATTAGTTTCCGTACCTATCCTTACTTTACCTATTGATGAAAAGGAGTATTCGGTTTACAGCGATGCGTCGAAATCCGAACTTGGATGCGTATTGATGCAAGATGGGAAAACTGTTGCCTATGCTTCTTGACAGTTGCGACCGCACGAAAGCAACTATCCTACGCATGATTTGAAGCTTGCACCCGTGGAGTTTGCATTGAAGATATGGCGACATTACTTATATAGCGAGACGTGCCGAGTCTTCACCGATCACAAAAGCCTGAAGTATCTCCTTATTCAAAAGGAGTTGAATATGAGACAACAAAGATGGATGGAGCTGATTAAGGACTACGATCTGATTATCAAATATCATTCTGGAAAAGCAAATGCAGTTGCTGATTCCTTAAGCCGAAAGTTTCATCCCCCTTTTTTAATAATTTTAGCTTACATGCGCACCCATTGCATGCCTATATTGCTGGATTTGAAAACTACACGTGTGAATCTTGGAACTGATTTTTCTGGTTCGTTGTTGACGCGAATAGGAGTCACACCTACCTTGATTGAGGACATTCGGAATCAGCAATTAGAGGATCCAAAACTAGTTGAAATTCAGAAGCATCTGTCTGATGGTGTTGATGCCATAGCTCACGATTTCAGAGTACGAAATGACGACGTCCTTGTCATAAAAAAATCGGGTATGTGTTCAACAAGATGTTGGTATTCGTAATCTTATTTTATCTGAGGCACATATTTTGAAGTTCGCTATCCATCCTGGTAGTACAAAGATGTACCGAGATTTAAAGAAGCAGTATTGGTGGCCGAACATGAAGCACCACATAGAACATCAAAGACTGGCAAGTCTACTTTAGTGACTTCTGATTCCAGAATGCAAATGGGAGTTTGTCATGATGGATTTTGTGACTGGATTGCCTAGATCTCAACGAGGATATGATGCCATTTAGGTGATCGTAGGTCGATTGACGAAATCTGCACACTTTCTTCCTGTACGTGTGATAGATACACTTGAGAAATTGGTTGTTTGTTACTTGGACGAGATTGTTCGATTGCATGGAGTGCCAATTTCAATCTTTTCAGATCGTGACACTCGTTTCATGTCATGATTTTGGGAGAAATTCCAGAATGAGCTGGGTTCGAGATTGAATTTCAGTACAACATTTGATCCTCAGACTGATGGCCATTCAGAAAGGACGATTCAGACACTCAAAGACATGCTATGTGTGAGTGTACTAAACCAACATACCGGTTGGGATCGATGCCTGCCGTTGGCCGAATTCGCTTACAATAACAGCTTTCATGCAGGCATCGGTATGGAACCCTATGAAGCACTATATGGGAGACGTTGTAGAACTCTCATTTTCTGGAAAGAAGTAATCGAAAGACGTCTAGACAATTCAGAATTGATTGATCAAGAAACGGAGCAGTTGAACTTGATTCAACAATGGCTAATGGCAGCCCAAGATTGGCAGATAAACTACGCAGATAATCGATGAAGGGAGCTGAATTTTACGGTAGGTGAAAAAATATTTTTGAAGGTCTCCCTGTGGAAAGGTGTCCTTAATTTTCAGTAGCAAGGTAAGGTAGCACCTCGTTACATTGGTCCGTATGACATTGTCGAAAAAATTGGCCCTAATGCATACCAACTTGCCTTACGTCCAAATATGAAAAGAATTCATGTGTTTCATGTTTCATTGTTGAGAAAGTATGTGCGAGACCCTGCTCATGAGCTGGAAAAACCACCAGTCCAGGTTGTTGAAGACCTATCCTGTGATACCTGACCCTTCCTAGTTTAGATGTCCAGGAAGTTCAAGAGCCGATGCAGCTGAAATGACTATTTTATCCCTGAAGAAATGGATGCGTGATGGCCTAAAATGGTTGCTGTCAGATATTTTCTATTTTTAATTCTGGTATTTTTATATTAATTACCCTTATTTTTATTCCTTATTATCTAAGATATTAGATAATTCTTCCTATTAAATAGAATATCTTTTTTAATAGAATTATCTTTTTAAATAGAATAATCCTTCTAATAGTATTACTTTTTAATTATTATTTTAAGCTTAAAAGTAGGGAATTATCTCTTAGCTAAACCTCCTTAGAAATATAAAAAAGAGTGGCCATCCTATCCCACCTAAACATATCATAACCCACCTAGAAATTTCGAAATTTATCCCCTTCCTCTCAAATTCTGATTTTTGCCTAAACTCTAGTTGAAACTCCTTGATCTTCATCTTGGAATAACTCTCTCATCCTTTATCTGATTTCTAAAAATAATAGCTTGTTAAAAAGCTCTTTCTGTCCTCTTTCCAACCAATTTTATATTTTCATCTGGTGGTTAGTTTTTCTTTGTCAACAATTATGTTGTAATTCGACGGAATTGCCAAAATCTGTTTGAACTTCAAAATAGCATAACTCTTTCATCGTTTGTCAGATTCTAGCAAATAATAGCTTGTTGGAAAGATCTTTCAGTTCTCTATCTAGATATCTTGGGTATTTTATCTAGAGGTTAGTTTTTCTTTGTCATAATTTAGGTCGTAATTCAGAGGGATTAGGTTCCGAGATTGTGTGATTCTGTCTTTGATTGATTTATGTTATTGTTCCTCTTGTTCATATGATTGCTTAGCATCCATTCGTGATGAAAAATCATAAATTCATCCTTTGAATCTTCCTTAATAAAGAAATCAGCATACCCTACCTTTGCCCTATTAATGCCTATCTTGATCAATTGATTAACCTATTGGATTTTGTTCTTGTTTCTTTTGATTGTACATGTTATAAACACCTATTCCTTTCTTAATTTAATGAAATCACAACCCCTAATTTCTCTAATGTTGAAATCGCAAGGTGCTCTATAAACTTTAAGGTGTAGGTGAAATTTATATATTGAATTAGGGTGAATAATCAAGTTAATTCTTATTAAGGTTTTGGCCATCATATCACGCATTCAGGGAAAAGATATTGATGCATTCGGATTGATGGATTTTGGTAGATTAATTGGTAAGGCTTCCCAATGCCTTTGGTTTTTAATTAAGTAATCTTGTGGCTTAGTATTGTGTGGTTTTTACCTTGTAATTGTTTAGGAGATTTTCATCTTATTTGAAAGAAAAAGGATTACATCTGATTCAGACACATGAGAGGTTAGATCTATGCCTTTTCGGTTCCTTTGGTTACCCTATTGTTTGATTGTTTGAATATGATTGAATTCGATTGCGTATCTTAGGTATATGCTTGCAGAATAAGTGATTATGATGATAGGGAATCTTGGAAGTTAATAGGGCAGTAGGTTTCCTAATTCTGTTATGACTT
The DNA here is from genome assembly GCA_019739055.1 of Passiflora organensis. Taxonomy (NCBI): domain Eukaryota; kingdom Viridiplantae; phylum Streptophyta; class Magnoliopsida; order Malpighiales; family Passifloraceae; genus Passiflora; species Passiflora organensis. The sequence goes on along the minus strand of JAEPBF010000133.1, from coordinate 263,654 downwards.
TGAGGATTGATCTCTTATTTGTATTGCCATTTGATTGAGGATCATTTGTTGTGATTTGTGTATGTGTGTACTAAGTGTGTATGCATGTATGTGCCTTGTTTGTGTTTTGTTTGAAGGACCTTTTTGTCGCTGGCCATGCGAGGTAAGTATTTTTTCTCTTATGGAGAGGGAAGATGTTTACCAAATCGGGAGGTTTATGGGTGGTTATTCCCAGCAAGAGCTCGCTGGATACCTTGTAGGCTGGTTCAAGTCTGGGAGTCAGGAAGCCTTATAGGCAAGTTCGAGTCTAGACATCAAGATGCCCGATAGGCTAGTTCGAGTCTTGTTAGGATGCCCTATTTGAGAGTACGAGGATGACTTGTATGCGCTGCTGCAAGAGTGCTCCTAGGCTATTTCAAGTCTAAATGTCGGAAACAACTAAAAGACTTGTTGTAATATTGATTGTTTAACCATTTTACCCTTTTTGTAGCATAGCTTTGGACAACATGGGCAGATAGGGACAAACCTTGGTTTTGAAATCAGATTATGAATAGGCTACTTGTGTGCTTTTAAAAAAGAAGTATTTTCAATTTTTCCTCTTGTTTTCTACCAATTTTAGTCTAACCTTACATTGTGTGTGCTTATGATGATTTCACCCCCTAATATATGTTTTTGATGCTTGCGATTTTAATTAGATATCTTAGCTAGTTTTAGGTGTTGATCTTTTGGTTATTGAGAGATGTTTAGTTGGGAATCCTTAAGACTTATGATGCTGTGACCCTACTAAGATTCTGGTAATCTCATGCCTTTTTTTAACCCCCTTTGCAGGCTTTGGTGTTTTCTTTGTTGCTAGTACCAAAGGTGTGAGGTCAAGGCTGCATGACTGGATGAATTTGCAGTTCATTTGCACCACTTTCTTATTGAATACTCATGCCATGTCTTTAAACTTGTGTAGAACTGCATTCTGGCTTTTCGATCCCTTTTTCTCTCTTTGTTGCTTCCGAATTATACATGATACTATTGGTTGATGTTTTGAGATTCCTATGGGACTTATGTGTTATGTTTCCATTTGTTTTGAGTATTAATATAAATCTTTTGCTGATGTTTTATTTCAGTCCATATAAACCGGAAATTCATTAATGTATAAACATATTCCAACCTTAAATAGCATATAAATCAACCAATATAATTGACAATTAGTTGACTTGATCCTTGTGGGATTCAAACAGGATCTTGTGAGGGCTTATTTAGGTTTCACAGCAGTATGGGTCCTAATAGGTTGGGTTTGTATCCTTACAGGTATGGTAGTGGAGCATGGTTTAGTAGATTGTGTTATTTGCATGATATTAGGTTCTCAATTTTAGAAACATTTGCATATGTCTATTTGTACATTGATTGATTATAGCTTACAAGTATGAAAAGATGATTATAAATTTGTATATTTTTGTATGTTGATTGCATGTTGATATGTATGATTTGTCGAGTGTTGTGTGCTTTGTGTGTATGCCAAAATATGTGTGTATGCTTGCTGTGTTTTGTGTACTGTTTTTGTTTTATTTCCAGCATATGCATATCATTCGATGTACTCTTCTCCACCAAAGCACCATCTTTGTCTTGGTTTCATGTTTTGTTTTGGATAATTAAATCATGTGTGTTTTGTTTAGTATGGCTTGATCCACTAGGAAGCGGAGTGGTACAATTGAAGAATGGTAGGTCCATAACCCATAGTTCTTGTGCAAAAATTTCTAGGATGAAAGTTTTGTAGGGAGGGGAGGATGTGAGAGCTCGACCATTCCTAGTTTAGATGTCCAGGAAGTCTAGGAGCCGATGCAGCTGAAATGACTATTTTACCTCTAAAGAAATGGATGCATGATGGCTTAAAATAGTTGCTGCCAGATATTTTCTATTTTAATTCTGGTATTTTTATATTAATTATTTTTAATTTTATTTCTTATTATCTAAGGTATTAGATAATTCTTCATTTTAAACAGAATATCTCTTTTAATAGAATTATCCTTTTAATAGAATTATTCTTTAATTATCCTTTTAAGCTTAAAAATGGGGAATTATCTCTTAACTAAACCTCCTTAGACACTTATAAAAGAGTGGTCAGCCTATCCCACCTAAACATACCATAACCCACCTAGAAATCTCGAAATTTGTCCCCTTCCTCTTAAATTCCGATTTTTGCCTAAACCTTAGCCGAAACTCCTTGATCTTCATCTTGTCATAACTCTCTCATCCTTTAACGGATTTCTGAAAATAATAGCTTGTTTGAAAGCTCATTCTGTCTTCTTTCCACAAATCTTGAGCTTTTTATATGGAGGTTAGTTTTTCTTTGTTAAAAGTTAAGTCGTAATTTGGAAAAATTGCCAAAATTTTCTTGAAATTCAAAATATCATAACTCTTTGATTGTTTTTCAGATTCTTGCAAATAATATCTTGTTAGAAAGATCTTTCCATTCTTTATCCAGAAATATTGGGTTTTTTTCTGGAGGTTAGTTTTTCTTTGTCGTAATTTAGGTCATAATTCGACAGGATTAGGTTTTAAAATTGTGTGATACTGCCTCCGACTGATTTCTGTTATTGTTCCTCTTGTTCGTAAGATTGTTTAGCATCCATGAATTCATCCTTTGAATCTTCCCTATTCATAAAATCAGTATGCCAGACCTTTGCCCTATTGATGCCTATCTTGATCAATTTATTAACCTATTGGATTCTGATATTGTTTCTTTTGATTGTACATGTTATAAACACCTATTCCTTTCTTAATTTATGAAATCACAACCCCTAATCTCTTTAGTGTTGAAATCGCATGTTTCCCTAAAAACTTTAAGGTGTTGGTGAAATTTGTATATTGAATTAGAGTGAATAATCAAGTTGATTCTTACTGAGTTTTTGGCCATCACATCACGCATTCTGGGAAAAGATATTACTGCATTGGGATCGCTGAATTTTGGTAGTTTAATTGGAAAAGATTCCCAATGCCTTTGGTTTTTAATTGAGTAATCTTGTAGTTTAGTATTGTGAGGTCTTTGCCTTGTAATTGTTTAGGAGATTTTCATCTTTTTGGAAAGGCAAAGAATTGCATCTGATTCAGACACGTGAGAGATAGGATCTATGGCTCATCAGCTCCTTTGGTTACCCTACTGTTTGATTGTTTGAATATGAGTGACTTCGATTGCCTATCTTGGTTATATTCTTGCGGAACGTGTGATTATGATGATAGGGAATCTCGGAAGTTAATAGGGAAATAGGTTGCCTATTTCGGTTATGACTTTGAGGATTGATCTTTGATTTGTAATGTGATTTGATTGAGGATCCTTTGTTGTTATTTGTGTATACGTGTACTATATGTGTGTGCATAAATGTACCTTGTTTTTGTTTTGTTTGAAGGATCCTTTTGTCGCTGGCCATGCGAGGTAAGTATTGTTGCTCCTAGGGAGAGGGAGATACTTACAGAACCAGGAGATTTATGGGTGGTTATTCCCAGTAAGAGCTCGTTGAATGCCTTGTAGGCCGGTTCAAGTTCGGACTTCAGGAAGCCTTATAGGCTAGTTTGAGTCTGGACGTCAAAATGCCTTATAAACCAGTTCGAGTCTTGATGTTAGCATGACCTGTTTGAGACTGGAAGGATGACTTGTATACGCTACTGCAAGAGTGATCCTAGGCCAGTTCAGGTCTGGATGCCAGAGACAACTAAAAAACTTGCTGTAGTATTGATTGTCTAACCGTTTTACCTTTTTTATTGCATAATCTTGGACAACATAGGCAAATGGGGACATACATTGGTTTTGAAAATTAGATTATGTATAGGCTGCCTGTGTGCTTCTGAAAAAGAAGTATTTTTAGTCTTTCCCCTTGTTTTCTACCAATTTTAGCCTAACTTTACATTGTGTGTGCTTGTGATGATTTCACCCTCTAATATGTGTGTTTAATGCTTGTGGTTTTAATTAGATATCTTAGCTAGTTTTAGGTGTTGATCTTTTGGTTAGTGGGAGAGGTTTGATTGGGAATCCTTAGGACTTATGATGTTGTGACCCTACTGAGATTCTTTTATTCTTATACCTTATTTTCTGCCCATTTGCATATAGGTGTGTGCTTTGTTGCTGGTACCAAAGGTGTGATATTAAGGCTGCATGATTGGATGAATTTGCACTTCATTTGCACCACTTTCTTATTGAATGAGCATGCCATGTCCTTAAACTTGTGTGGAACTACATTATGGCTTCTCGATCCCTCTTTCTCTTTTTGTTGCTTACGAAATATACATGATCCTATTGGTTGATGTTTTGAGATTCCTATGGGACTTGTGTATTATTTTTGTACTTGTTTTGAGTACTAATATAAGTGACTCGAGCCTTGTGGGATTCAAATAAGACCTTGCAATGGCTTATTTGGATTTCACAGCGGTAAGGGTCCTAATAGGTTTAGTTTGGATCCTTACATATCCTATCCCGTACATCCAGTTGCCATACTAGATAGGTCAGTTCGTCAGTTTCGCAGTTAAAATGTGCCTGTGGTACCAGTTGTTTGGCGTAACGGCCAAAGCAAGGAACAGTCTTGGGAGACTGAGGAATCTATGCATGCAAAAGTTCCTTACCTTTTTGTTTAGGTACTTGTGCCAAAATTTCAAGGAAAAAATTCTTATACGGAGGGGAGGATATGAGACCCCGAATTTTGTGTCCTAGAAGTCCAGAAACCAGTGCTAGTGAAAAGACCATTTTTTCCCTGAAGAAAAGGATGTGTGATGGCCGAAATTGGTAACGAATGTCTAGTGATTGTTTCTGGTTTTAATTCTCTTTGATTTGTTTCTCTATTGGTTGATAATTACCTTAGAAAATAAAAATTCTAAAATTAAGGGAGGATAATTACAGAATTTAATTCTGATAATTATCTTACTTTAATCTAACCTTTAACGTAGGGAAATTAATTGCATAACCATCTCATTTAAAGAGGAAGCCGGTCCAACTTAAACCTTAAACAGAAAAGACACAAAATTCATCCAACCTAAAACCTTACACCTCCCTATTGCTGTCGAAATCTGCTTGAACTTAAAAATAGCATAACTCTCTCATCGTTTTTCAGATTCTTGCAAATAATAGCTTGTTATAAATATTTTTCTGTCCTCTATTCAACCATTTTGGGGTTTTTTTTCTGAAGGTTAATTTTTATTTGTTATAATTTAGGTCGTAATTCGGCAGGATTAGGTTTCAAAATTTTGTGATTCTGCCTTCAATTTGTTTCTGTTGTTGTTTCTCTTGTTTTTATGATTGTTTAGCATCCTTTCATGATGTGAAATCATGAATTCATCCTTTGAATCTTCCCTATACATGAAATCGGCATGCCCCACTTTTGCCCTATTTGTTGCCTATTTTGATCAATTGACTAACCTATTGGATTCTGATCTTGTTTCTTTTGGTTGTACATGTTACAAACACCTAATCCTTGCTTGTTAACATGAAATCTCAACCCTATTACCTTGTATGCATTAAATCGTAATTTCTCTTGTGCACTATTCTTAGTGCCAAAATTTTTATAGTTAATTGGGATGGTAATTCAGGTTGAATGTTGTTAAGTTCTTGGCTATCACATCACACATCCAAGGAGGAGGCACATGCGGCATCTGACCACTGGTTTCTGATAGGTTTGGTGAGTGGAATTAGTAAGGAAATAGGGTATTCAATTGGTTATTGAGTACGCATGATTAGTTTGGTTTTTTCTTTGCCTTATGATATTTTAGGTGGTTCAGATCCCTTGAATAAAGGCAAAAGAATAGCTTTTTGTTCAAAGACAAGAGAGGTAGGATCTATGCCTTATCGATTTCTTCAGAGACCCTTGTTGTGTGCATGTTGATTCTGGTACCTACTTGTATGATAAGTGTATGTGCATATGTTGTAGTGGGTATGTTTGAACTGCGGATCAAGATGTAATCCTTTAGGCTATACCAAACTCTTGAGTTAGGTTATGAGTGCCTAGCTTGCATGTGTTGTGTGTATTGAACATGCTGATTGAGTTCCAACATGATTGAGAATATCTTGTTCTGGTGTTGTGCTATGTGCTTGCCTGTGTGTGCTCGTGTTTATGTCTCAGGATCCTTTTCCGGTGGCCATTCTGGGTAAGCACTGATGCTCCTAGGGAGAGGAGAGGTTCTTACTAGTATGGGAGTCATATGTGTGGCAATCCCCAGCATGTGCATGCTAGATGCCTGGTCCTTGTGTTGCTAGATGCCTTGTCCTTATGTGGCAAGATTCCCTTATCCTTGTGTGGTTTGGATGCCCTTATCCTTGTGTGGTTTGGATGCTGTTGTCCTTGTGTGGCTTTGATGCCTTAACCTTGTGTGGCAGGATGAATAGGCTTGTTGATTAGCTTATGTGCTAACCCTTTTACCCTTTGTGCAGCGAATCCTTGGATAACACAGGTGGAAGGTGACGACCTTTTCTGTTGATGAGATTGATTGATGATTTACCTGCTTGTGTACTTCTGATTTTTGAAAGTGTTTGCAGTCCACTCTAAGCCTTAGTTTTGGCCCTAACCTTGGATATATTCTTGAATTGCATGATACCCTTAGATGTGTAGGGCTGATTTGATGTTGTTTGGGAGATATTTGTTTAAGATTTTTGTATATCTTATGATGCTGTGACCCTACTAAGATTCTTGTAATCTCATCCTATTATTTTCACTAATTTTTCAGGCTTAGGTACATTTGCTGTTCGTGGTACCAGTGTGTGAGAATTAAGGCTGCACAGCAGGACAAAATTGTGTCACATTTGCATATTTTTGTCTCATTGGTTGCTTGCGCATACAATACGATCATTGATTGGACTATTTTTTCTAGTTTCTCAAGTTTCCTCCTTTGCTTGTTGTTTTCGATCTATATTGGGGGGTTATTTGCTGGATATTTTGATCCCTTTGGGACTTGTGTGTTATGGATTCATTGATTAAATTTAAAGACATACGCTGATGTTTTATTCTCTCCGTATGTTACCAAAATACTTGTCCAATATCATACTCCAAACTTTAAATCTTATAGGAATTAACATGTTAAAATCGAAACTAGAAGGATAAGCCTTGTGGGATTCAGATAAGTCCTGGTTCGGACTTGTCCGCCATACAGATAGTGGTGCCATATTTTCTATGCAAATACCATGGCCGCAAGCTCCAAATCGCTCTTAGAATAGTTAATTTCGTGCGGTCGCAATTGTCAGGAAGCATAGGCAACAACTTTCCCGTCTTTCTTTAATACGTATCCAAGTCTGGATTTTGATGCAATGCTGTAAAATATGTACTCTTTTCTGCTTACTGGTAAGGTGGGGATTGGTGTGGAAACTAACCGGTTCTTTAGTTCTTTGAAACTTTACTGGCTTTTCTGACTCCTAATGAAAAGCTTTCCATTGAGCGTCAATTTCGTCAATGGTCTAGCGAGCGATGAAAAATTTTCCACAAAGCGATGGTAGTATCCAGTTAAACCATGGAAACTACGAACTTCGAACACAGTTTGTAGGGGCTCCCAAGCAACTACTGTATGGACCCACATTTCATAATTTGCTTCTAGTGTAAGGACCCAAACCCAACCTATTAGGACCCTTACTGCCATGAAACCCGAATAAGCCCTTGCAAGGTCCTATTTGAATCCCACAAGGCTCAAGTCACCTAATTGTCAATTTTATTGGTTGATTCATATACTATTTAAAGGCTGGAGCATGTTCATATATTAAGGAATTTCTGGCTTATACGGAGTGAAAGAAAACATCAATGCAAGACTTATATTAACACTCAAAACAAGTTGAAACATAACACACAAGTCTCATAGGAATCTCAAAACATCAACCACTAGTATCATGTATATTTCAGAAGCAATAAGAAAAAGAAAAGGGGATTGAAAAACTAGAATGCAAATCCACACAAGTTTAAAGACATGGCATGCGCATTTAATAGGAAAGGGGTGCATATGATGTGCAAATTCATTCAGTTGTGCAGCCTTGATCTCACACCTTTGGTATCAGCAATAAGCACACACCTAAGACTGCAAAGGGGGAGAAAAAAAGGGATGAGATTACAAGAATGTCAGTAGGGTCACAACATCATAAGTCCTAGGGATTCCCAATCAAACATCTCCCAATAACCAAAAAATCAACACCTAAAAACAGTTAAGATATCTAATTAAAACCGCAAGCATCAAACACACATAATAGGGGCCGAAATCACCACAAGCACACACAATATGAGGTAGGCTGAATTTGGTAGAAAACAAGGGGAAAGACTGAAAACATTTCTTATTCAGAAGCATGTAGACAGCCTATAACATAATCTGATTTTCAAAACCAAGGATTGTCCCCATCTGCCCATATTGTCCAAGGCTATGCTGCAAAAAAGGTAAAACAGTTAGACAATCAATATTACAGCAAGCCTTTTAGTTGTCTCCGACATTCAGACTTTAACTAGCCTAGGAGCACTCTTACAGCTACGCATACAAGTCATTATGCCACACAAAAATAGGCATCTTTACGTCCAGACTCGAACTGGCCTATAGGGCATCTTGATGTCTAGACTCAACCTGACCTACAAGGTTTCTTGACATCCAGACTTGAACCGACCTATAAGGCATCCAACGAGCTCTTACTGGGAATAACCACCATACAACTCCCATACTAGTAAGAACCTCTCCTCTCTCAAGGAGCATCAGTGTTTACCCCAAATGGTCACCAGAAAAAAATCCTAACACACTCACAAATATGCACACAAAGGCAAGGACAAGGCACAATACCACCACTGGGTATCCTTAATCATGTCAGAACATAATCAACATGTTCAATACACTAAACACATGAAAATTAGGCACACATAACCTATCTCAAGAGTTCGATAATGCCTAAGTAAGCCTCAAATCAATCTGTAACTCATGCATACACTATCTCACATATACGCATACAACAATACAAAGACTTGCATCAAAATTAACAACCAACAACAAGGATCTTTGGAGAAACCGATGAGGCATCAGTTCTACCTCTCATGAGTTTGAATTAGAAGCAATCCTCTACAATTCCAATAAGATCAGAATCTCGTAAACAATCACAAGGAAAAGACCACACAATACTAAGCCACAAGATTACTTAACTAAAAACCAAATACATTGGGATTCCTTATCAATTAACCTACGAAAATTCAGCGATCCAGATAGAACAATATCTTCCCCCTTAATGTGTGATGTGATGGCCAAAAATTCAGTAAGAATCAACCTAATTATTCACCCTAATTCGATATACAAATTTCGGCAACATCTTAAGACTTAATAGGGTAAATTGTGATTGCATCATACATATAAGAAGAAGCTGTGATTTCATATGAATAAGAAAGGAATAGGAGCCAATTACTCAAACAATTAAAAAGGACAATATCTGAAACAAATAGACAAGTCAATTTATCAAATTTGGCAAACAAAGGACTAAGAATAGGGCAAGTCGATTTTATGTATAGGGAAGATTCAAAGGATGAATTCATGATTTTACAATATGAATGGATGCCAAACAATCATACGAAAAAAAGGAATAACAATAGAAATCAATTGAAGCAAGAATCACATAATCTTGGCACCAAAATTATTTGTATAGGCAACAAGCTATTATTTGTAGAAATCTAACAAAGGATGAGAGAGTTATGTTAGTATAAAGATCAAGGAATTTCGCCTAGGGTTTAGTATAGGCAAAAATCAGAAATTGAAAGGAAGGAGAGAAGGGAGGGAATTATTCAAAAATTATTTAGAAATTTTCTAGTATGATTTATCAGGGTACGTTGGCCACTCTTTTATAGGTGTCTAATGAGGTTTAACTAAGAGATAATTTCCTACTTTTAACCTTAAAAGGATAGGTACCTGCGACATCTGATCACTGGTTTCTAGTAGGTTTGGTGAGTGCAATTGGTAAGGAAATATGGTATTTAATTGGATATTGGATATGCATACTTAGTTTGGTTTTGGCTTTGCCTTGTGATGTTATAGGTAGTGCAGAATTATTGGATAAAGGCAAGGGAATAACTTCTTGTTTAGAGACAAGAGAGGTAGGATCTAAACCTCATCAGTTTCTCCAGAGATCCTTGTTGTTTGCTTGTTAATTTCAGTGTCCTTATATGTTATGTTGTATGCGCATATGTGGTAGTAGGAATGCTTGAATTGTAGACCAAGATACAATCCTCTAGGCTATACCGAATCCCTTAAGATAAGATATGAGTGCTTAGTTTGCATGTGTTGTGTGTATTGAACATGTTGATTATGTTCTGACATGATTAAAGATACCCTGTGGTGGTATTATGTTTTGTACTTGCTTGTGTGTGCTAGTATGTGTTATGTGTCAGGATCCTTTTCCGGTGGCCATTCGGGGTAAACGCTGATTTTCCTTGTGAGAGGGGAGGTTCTTACTGGTATGGGAGTCATATGGGTGGAAATCCCCAACATGAGCTCAATGGATGTCTTGTCCTTGTGTGGCCAAAAGCCCTATCCTTGTGTGGCAGGAAACCCTTGTCCTTGTGTGGCTTGGGATGACTGGTCCTTGGTCCTTGTGCACCCAGAAGCCCCGTCCTTATATGGCTTGAAGCTCTTGTCCTTGTGTGGCTTGGGATGACTTGTCCTTGTGTGGCAAGATGAATAAGCTTACTGAATAGCTTGTGTGTTAACCATTTACCTTTTGTGCAGTAAGCCTTGGACAACACAGGTGGAAGAGAATTGCCTTTCTTCTTCATTGCCGAGAGCAATCTGATGAGTTCTGCCTGTGTACTTCTGAGTTTTCGGAAGTATTTGTAGTCCCCGCTCAGCCTTAGATTCGGCTTTACCCTTTTTAACTGAATTCTTGAATTACGTGATTCCCTTTATTTGTTAGGAATGATCTGATGTTTTTTGGGGATATTTGTGTTTATGGTTTCTGCAGATCTTATGATGTTATGACCCTACTGAGATTCTTGTAATCTAATTCTGTTGTTTCCACCATTTTTCAGGCTTACATACATTCACTATTTGTGGTACCAGTGTGAGAGATCAAGGCAGCATGGCGGGGTGATATTGCATCACCTTTGCATTCTTATTTCCTTGGTTGCTTGTGCATACAATATGATCATAGATTGGACTACTTTTCTGTTTTTTTTTTCAAGATCCCTCTTTTGCTTGTTATATTTTGGAACATGTTGGAGGATTTCTTGCTGGTTATTTGGATCCCTACGGGATTTGTGTGTTTTGATTCCAATAATTAAATTTAAAGACTTCCGCTGATGTTTTATTCACTCTATATGATACCAGAATGATTGTTCAATATCATTCTCCATTTGTTATTAAACATATAGAAAGATCAAGCTAAAAGTCAAAAAAATTTAATGGGTAAGCTTGGTGGGGTTCAAATAGTTTCTAGGTGTGTTTGGGCTTGTTTAGATTTCACGGCAGTAATTGCCTTAATCGGGCTTGTCATCTCACAGTTTATAACTTATATAATCAAAAGAAACAAAATCGGAATCCAATAGGTTAATCAATTGATCAAGATAGTCAAAAATAGGGCAAGGGTAGGGCTTACTGATTTCATATATAGAAAAGATTCAAAGGATGAATTCATGATTTTATAACATTAATGGATGCCAAACAATCATACGAACAAGAGGAACAACAACAAAAATTAATTGAAGACAGAATCACACAATCTTGAAACCTAATCCCGCCAAAATATAATTTAACTTTAGAGAAAGAAAAATTAACCTTCAGATGACAAACCCAAGATGGTTGGAAATTTGATGAAGAGGGCTTTCCAATAAGTTATTATTTGCAAGAATCCGACAAAGGACGATAGAGTTATGCTATTTTGAAGTTTAAGTAGATTTTGGCATTTCCGTCAAAATACGATTTAACTTTCAACAAAGAAAAACTTAGCTCCAGAAAATAAACCAAAAATGGTTGGCAAGATGTTGAATAGAGATTTCCAACAAGCTATTATTTCCAGAAATCTGATGAAGGATGAGAAAGTTATATTGTTTTGAAGTTTCAGCGGATTTCGGTAGAAATTGGAAAGTGTAAAGTTTTTAAGTTTTACGAATTTTGTGTGTTTTCTATATAAAATTTTTATGTGGATGGCTTCCTATTTATATAAGTTGGTTATGGGATTAAAATCTCAATTTTAAAGATTTAATTAAAATAAGATAATTATCAGAATTAAATTCTGTAATTATCCCCCTTTAAATTTAGGGATTTTAATTTCTAAGGTAGTTATCAACCTACAAAGAACTAGATTAAAGAAAATTAATGTGAGGACCCGATCCCGGATACCGGACCTCACCGCTGTAGGACTCGAATTGACCCCACCGAGGGACCAACCAGAACCCTACAAGGCTTCTCTTACAAAATCCATAAAGTTATAAAATTCTGGTTGCCGTTTATCAGCAATACAACCAAGTTTATTGGATTCTCATATAAGTTTATTGGATTCTCATATATTCAAGGAAACCCTTACACTCATGAAAAATTGTTTGAGCATGGTTTTAAAATCTTTGTATTTGTAAGGGGTTTGAAAATATTTATTAAAAGAACAACTTAGATTATTTCAAACACCAAGTTGCGAAGTTGTTTAGCGGAAGGCTTTGTAAAAGAGAAAAAAAAAACATTTATTTTGAAAACACACAATCCGGGAAAACATTTCAACAAAAAAAAATAAAACAATGGAAAACCAAATCAACCCAAAAAAAATGAAAGTCCAGTCCAAAGTATTTATTACAGTCCAAAATATAAATATCAAAGAAATGTAAAATGCATGCAAACCACAAACACAACTGCATAGCCATAGTTCAGCACCTACTGTTCGATGTTCTAGGGGAGGCTAGGCTTCTCCTCAGCTGAACCTGAAAGGGATAACAAATGGGGGTGAGATCACTAGGACCTCCGTGAGAGACACAACATCATAAGCGTTCACAGGGAGTGAGTAGAGGCAATACGAAAAACCTTTTCTTTTAAAATGCAAGTATAAAACCAGTGTAACTAACATGACTAGTGAAAGTTCAAAAATCAGACTCAACAGTCTAAAATGAGTGGTTACGGTAAACGCATCATATCGTATCGAGAAATTCCACGGGACAGACATAAAACACCACACGAATCGGTTCGGCGCGTAGAACCGTCGGAGGCCCAATGGCAGTAAAGTTTGAGTTATTACAAGTTATGTTTAAATGTTCCACCGCCATTGTTGTCTGTGGAGCAGAGGGAATACACACGTCCTCCACACTCCATACTCACGACCTGTGATCAAAGGTCACATAACGCAACCATACAACTTCCTACGGTAAGAATCGCTCCCCTACTACGGGACATCCGAATACTTACCTCGCATTGGCCAAGCGCTTCGTGTAATTCACGGTATCATATCTCTCGTATATATACCCACCAACATGCCCCAAAATTCATAAAATCATTTCAATGGGATAATTTACACATGTTCAAAACATCATACAACACATGTGTATAGAAATGGTAAAGTAACCAAAAATCATGCTAAATCATCTTTCATAAATTTTTTATTTTTTTTAAACATGCATCCTTGTAAGTTCTTAACACCCAAATCATGCCAAAACAAAAAGGAAAAACACTTAGAAACGGCATGTGATACTCGATAACATCAAGTGTAAACATCACCCATCCAAGTTTCTATTCTTCATCTTAAACACATTTAAACATGTGGGTAGTTTTCACGCATATTTCACAAAACAAAAAACACATACATAAATATTAATTTTCAAACACATGCCGAGTACATCACTAGTCGCAATTAAACCATTTCAAGCATGCCTCATACTCAAAACCAAAACAAAATCATTTATGTAAACTATATTAAAAGTGAGTAGCCGATCAAACCGATGATACGAAGTCTCCCGCCTTTTGTCTCTGATCACGGAGTCCTTTCCTACAAGCCCTGCTATGCCTTGATGTATCTTGTTTGATTGTGATACTTGTGGGTCTAAGGGTACTTCCGATAGGTTAAACTTAACGATTTCTCATGAAATATTTATCGTAGATTCCTGACATTCTAAGAAGAACGTGGGTATGAAGAATAAAAAATTTGGCCGAGTAGAAAAAAAGATAGAAAATCTACAAGTTGCGGAAACTGTAGGGTGACGAGTTTGGTTTATGAACTTGGGGAATGAATTTCTGGATTCAGTCTTGAGTTTCTTGGCAGGTTGGTTCAAAGAAGAGTTCAAGGTATCAGAGAGGGTGTTCAGATAGGCTTAGAGAAGGAAGAAAAATTGAAGAAGATAGATACCAAGATCAAGAACAGATTAGTTCCAAAAGATAGAAGAAAAGGTCTGGTTGCAGCAGCACAAGTTTTGGTTGGTATTTCAGGTGAGACTTCTGGTGACTTAGGTGTACATTCAGGCAAGCAAGAATAGACCAGAAAGTGAAAGAAAATGCATGCCAAAGATAGGGAAAGTCGGACTCAAGAGGAGACACACAAGAGAAACCAGAATTTGCAAGATGGTGAGTAATCTAGGGGTTCCCAAACCAATGGCAATCAGATGAAAGTGAGTGGGAATCTTGCAATGGCAGACAAGGGTAAGTGGAGAGGTGTGTTTTAGCTGGAAAAGGAGAGAAAAATTCTGGTGGTAGGGCCAGGAAATGATGCTTAATCAAGTGTGTTAGGGGAAGGTTGAAGTTTGAATTAATCATGTGTATAATGTCTAGTTAGGTGGGTTATTAACCAATATAAAACAAAGAAAAATTCAAAAGAATCACCACCAGGAGAGGAATTCCGACTTTAACTTGAAAGGAAAAGCATCAGGTATGAAAATGGCAGACAACTTTGATTTAGAATGTGGCCTACACAAAAGGTTAAGCATGTGAAGGCAGATTTGAACAATAATGGCACAACTAGACACTCAACTTGTATAAACACATAAGGGACCAAAATTATGGCTGTATGTGATGTGAATCCTGAGGTAAGTATGGTAAGGTAATGTAGGTTTAATCCAGGTGAAAATCTTATGTAATTACCCACTGTAATTGCTGAGTTACGGTACGGTAAAAAAAATCAGGGATTTACGGTGATCAATTGTTTTTGTGACTGGTGTAATCTGATTTTACTCTATGATGATTGTCTAATACATGGCCAATTTAATCAATGTAGAATGAGTACATTGGGCCTTAGGAAATTTCCGAATGGACTTAGGCCTTGGGAATGGTAATTGGACCGAAAATATGAAGATATGAATCAATTACGGTCAACAGCAGTTTTACGATCGGACAATTCGTAAAACTGCATCATATAAGTAGTTTATATTTATGTTAACTGAGAAGTTACATTGCCAAGAATCTAATTACTCACTTTTACCTTTCATAGGGTTACTCAGGTGTCTAAGGTTCACTCAGGTCCATCTAAATCGTAAAATGTTACCGTCACACGGTAAACAAAACTCATCCGGAGTCCTCGACGGGGTAAAACTCGGGGACTTACCAAACTAATACGGTAGAAATGGATACAGTAAAAATTTAGACATTGCCGAAATGACTCGTACGGGCGTCAAAGTCATTAACTAATAGGTCTAGTACATATCTAACACTCAAAATGCTGAAAAATAACTTATACGATAAAAATAAAAAGGAAGAATAACTGATGGAAACCTCTAAAAGAGCGAGGTCTCACAATTAAACCAAAATTAATTACTGGACATTTCTTACCAATTTCGGCCATCAAACATCTTCAGAGGCAAAATGATCTTTTCACCTGCACTGGCTTCTAGACTTCTAGAACTCAAAATTCGGAGTCCCAGACCAATTTTGAGTCCGAGAAGTCCAGAAGCCAGTGCAGATGAAATGACCATTTTGCTTCTGAAAAAATGGATATATGATGGCCGAAAATGGTATAGAGGTCTAGTAATTATTTCTGATTTCATTTCCCTTTGATTTATTTAGTTACTGGTTCAATCTTACCTTAGGTAATAAAATTCCTAAAATTATTGAAGGATAATTCCAGAATTTAATTCTAATGATTATCTTCCTTTATCTAGCCTTTAAAGTAGGGAAATTAATCCTATTACACCTTACATAAAGAATAGCCAGCCACACTTTCCCACAAACACCAAAAACACACAAAATTATCAAGCAATCAAACCCTACAACTTATCCTATTGCTGTCGAAAATTTCCAACCTTCATCCTAGCATAACTCTTTCATCCTTTGTTGGATTTCTACAAATAATAGCTTGTTGGAAAGTTCTTTTCATTCTCTATCTAGATATCTTGTTTTTATCATTAGAAGGTTAGTTCTTCTTTATCAAAATCTTAATTCTAATTTACAGGGTTAGTGTCAAAACTGTGTGATTCTTCCTTCAATTGATTTCTGTTGTTATTCCTTTTGTTTGTATGATTGTTTGGCATCCATTCATGTTGTAAAATTATGAATTCATCCATTGAATCTTCCTTATACTTGAAATCAGCATGCCTTACACTTTGCCTTATTATTGCTGATTTTGATCAATTGATTAACTTGTTGGTTTCTGATCTTGTTTCTTTTCATTGTATGTGTTATTAACACCTAATAATTCTTTGTGATCATGAAATCACAACCCCTATACCTTGTAATCATAAAATTGCATTTTCCTTGTGAACCGTATCTTAGTGCCAAAATTTGTATAGATAATTAGGGTGGTAATTCAGGTTAAATCTTGTTAAGTTCTCGGTTATCACATCACACATCCAAGGGTGAGGAACCTGCAGCATTTGATCACTGGTTTTTGATAGGTTTGGTTAGTATTGCTTTCTTTAAAGTTAAATAAAAATTTGGCGGAACTGCTAAAATCTTATTGAACTTTAAACAAGCATAACTCTCTCATCGTTTGTCGGATTTCTGCAAATAATAGCTTGTTGGAAAGATCTCTTCATCCGCTTTCCAAAAATTTCTGTTTTTTTTTCTATAGATTAGTATTTATTTTTCTAAAGATAAATTAAAATTCGGCAGAATTAGGTTTTCAGATTTTTATAATTATGCATTTAATTGATCTTTGATGTTGTTACCTTTATTCGTATGATTGTTTAATATCCATTCATAGTGAACAATCAGGAATTCATCTTTTGAATCTTTTCTATACATGAAATTAGTATGCCCTACCTTTGCCCTACTGCCCTATTATTGCCTATCTTGATCAATTGATTAACCTATTGGATTCTGATCTTGTTTTTTTTGATTATACATATTATAAACCCTTAATCCTTCCTTGTTAACATGAGATCAAAACTCCTAAAACTTGTTAACATGAAATCAAAACTTTCCATATTGCCCTATTCTTAGTGCCAAAAATTGTATGATAATTAGCGATGGTAATTCAGGTTGTTTCTTGTTAAGTTCTTAGCTATCACGTCACACATCCAAAGGGGAGATACCTGCGGCATCTGATCACTGGTTTCTGATAGGTTTGGTGAGTGGAATTGGTAAGGAAATAGGGTATTTAATTGGATATTGGATATGCATACGTAGTTTGGTTTTGGCTTTGCCTTGTGATGCTATAGGTAGTGCAGAATTATTGAATAAAGGTAAAGATATAACTTCTTGTTAGAGACAAGAGAGGTAGGATCTAAGCCTCATTAGTTTCTCTAGAGATCCTTGTTGTTTGCTTGTTAATTTCGATGCATTTACATGTAATGCTGTATGCACATAATGTTGTAGTAGGAATGCTTGAATTGCGTATAAAGATGCGATTCTCTAGGCTATACCGAATCCCTTAAGATAGGATATAAGTGCCTAGTTTGCATGTGTTGTGTGTATTGAATATGTTGATTGTGTTCTGACATGATTAAGGATGCCCTGTTATGGTATTGTGTTTTGTACTTGCTTGTGTGTGCTGGTATATGTTGTGTGTCAGGATCCTTTTTCGGTGGCCATTCAGGGTAATCGCTGATGCTCCTTGTGAGAGGGGAGGTTCTTATTGGTACAGGAGTCATATAGGTGGCAATCCCTAGTATGACCTCGCTGGATGTCTGGTCCTTTTGTGGTAGGAAGCCTTTGTCCTTGTCTGGTAGGAAGCCTTTGTCCTTGTGTAGGCTTGGGATGACTGGTTCTTACGTGGCCAGAAGCCCTATCCTTGTGTGGCAGGAAGTCCTTGTCCTTGTATGGCTTGGGATGACTTGTCCTTGTGTGGTAAGATGAATAGGCTTACTGAATAGCTCGTGTGTTAACCATTTACCTTTTGTACAGTAAGCTTTGGACAATACAGGTAGAAGGGGATGTCATTTCTTCTTCATTTCCAAGAGCAATCTGATGAGTTCTACCTGTCTGTGTACTTCTGAGTTTTTGAAAGTATTTATAGTCCGCCTCAGCCTTAGATTCAGCACTACCCTTTTTAACTGAATTTTTGAATTGCGTGATACCCTTTAGTTGCTAGGAATGATCTAATGTTGTTTGGCGAGATTTGTGTCTATGGTTTCTCCAGATCTTATGATGTTATGACCCTACTGAGATTTTTGTAATCTCATTCTGTTATTGCCAACATTTTTTAGGCTTAGGTACATTAACTGTTCGTGGTACCAGTGTGTGAGATCAAGGCAGCACGACGGGGCGATATTGTATCACCTTTGCATTCTTATTTCCTTGGTTGTTTGCACATACAATATGATCATAGATTGGACTACTTTTCTAATTTTTTTTAAAAATCCCTCTTTTGCTTGTTATATTTTGGAACATGTTGGAGGATTTCTTGCTGGTTAGTTGAATCCCTATGGGACTTGTGTGTTTTGATTCCAATAATTAAATTTAAAGACTTCAGCTGATGTTTTATTCACTCTGTATGATACTAGAATGATTGTCCAATATCATGCTCCATTTGTTATTAAACATATAGAATGATCAAGCTAAAAGTAAAAAAAAAAATTAATGGGTAAGCCTGGTGGGATTCAAATAGGTTCTAGGTGTCTTTGGGCTTGTTTGAATTTCACGGTGGTAATGGCCTTAATCGGAGAAAATTTTAATAAATAGGAATTATTACACAAACACTTAATCCTTCTTTGTTAACATGAAATCGCAAGCCTTACACTTTGCTAACATTAAATCGCAAATTATCTTATGTCCTATGCTTAGTGCTGAAATATATATAGTTAAATTGGGGTGGTAATTCAGGTTGAATATTGTTAAGTTCTTGACTAGCACATCACACATCCAAAGGGGAGGCACCTGAGGCATCTAACCACTGATTTCTAATAGGTTTGGTGAGTGGAATTGGTAAGGAAATAGGGTACTTACTTGGTTATTAAGTATGCACGTTTAGTTTCATTTTTCTATACCTTGTGATGCTATAGGTGCTTCGAAATTATTAAATAAGAGAAAAGGAATAGCTTCTTGTTCTGAGACAAGAGAGGTACGATCTATGCCTCATCGGTTTCTCTATAGATCCCTGTTGTTTGTTTGTTATTTTCGATACCTGACCTTGTTGTTATTGCATACGAATTCATTGTAGGATAAGTGCATGAATCGTAAATTGAGATATGAATCCTATAGGCCATATCGAACCCTTGAGTTAGGTTTTGAGTGCCTAAATTGCATATAATTGTGTTCTGACATGATAGAAGATACCCTATTGTGGTATTATGCTTTGTACTTGCTTGTGTGTGCTTGTACTTGTTTGTGTGTCAGGATCCTGTTCCAATGGCCATTCAGGGTTAGCGCTGATGCTCCTTGGGAGAGGGGAGGCTCTTATTGGTATGGGAGTTGTATGGGTGGCAATCCCCAGCATGCACACGTTGGAAACCTTGTCCTTGTGTGGCTTGGATGCCTGGTCCTTGTGTGGCTTGGATGCTTTGTCCTTGTGTGGCTGGAAGACTTGTCCTTGTGTGGCTTGGATGCCTGGTCCTTGTATGGCTGGAAGCCTTGTCCTTGTGTGGCTTGGATGCCTGGTCCTTGTATGGCTGGAAGCCTTATCCTTGTGTGGCTTGGATGTCTTGTCCTTGTGTGACAGGATGAATAGGTTTGCTGATTAGCTTGTGTGCTAACCTTTAACCCTTTGTGCAACAAGCCTTGGACAACACAGGTGGAAGGGGATGACCTTTCTTTCTTCCTATTGACGAGAGTAATCTGATGAGTTTTACCTACCTGTGTACTTCTGATTTTTGGAAGTGTTGTAGTCCACCCTCAGCCTTAGTTTTGGTCCTATCCCTTTGATTGATTCTTGAATTGCGTGATACCCATAGTTGTGCAGGGATGATCTGATGTTGTTTGGGAGATTTATGTTTAAGATTTCTGTAGATCTTATTATATTGTGACCCTACTGAGATACATGTAATCTCATCCTGTTGTATTCACCATTTTTCAGGCTTAGGTACATCCACTAACCGTGGTACCAGTGTGTTAGATCAAGGTTGCACGGTGGGGCGAAATCGTATCATATCTGCATACCTGTTCCTTGATTCCCTGCGTATATAACATGAATTATGATTGGACTACTTTCTGATTTTTCAAGATTCCTCCTTTACTTGTTGTTTCCGATTTATGTTCGGGGTTAACTTGCAGGATATTTGAATCCCTATGGGACTTGTGTGTTGTGGATTCATTGATTTTATTTAAAGACTTCCGCTGATATTTCATTCATTCCGTATGAAAGCAGAATACTCGTCCAATATCATACTCCAATTGTTGATAAACATAAAGAATGTACATGTTAAAAATCGAGAATTTGATGAGTAAACCTTGTGGGATCCAGATAGGTCCTGGTTCTTGCGTTTGTTTGGGTTTCATGACGATAAGGGCCCTAATCGGATCAATTAATAATAGGTTAGGACTTAGGGTCATTATAATTGGGGTCTCACATCCTCCCCTCCTTACAAGAATTTCGTCCTCGAAATTTCAGCACAAGTATCTAAGCAATCAGGTAAGAAAATTTTGCACGCATAGATTCCTCATTCTCCCAAGTTTATTCCTTGATTTGGCCACTATGCCAAACAACTTGTACCATAGGCATGCTTCGACTACATACCAAACAACTCGTACCATGTCTTCAGCCGTTGTCCAATTAAATTCTGGATTGTCTAGGTGTCTCTCGCCTACTTCATTCTAGCAAATGGGTATTCTGCAACGTGTACCACATAGTGCTTCATATGGAGCCATACCGATGCTTACATGGAAATTATTGTTGTAAGCGAACTCCGCCAATGGTAGACATCGATCCCAACTGGTATGTTGGTCTAGTACACTCGCTCAAAACATGTCCTCAAGTGTTTGAATCATTTTTTCAGACTGGCTATCAGTCTCGGGATGAAATGTTGTACTGAAATTCAATCTCGAACCCAGCGCATACTAAAATTTCTCCCAAAATCATGATGTGAAACAAGGGCCACAATCTGAAACAATGGAAATTGGCACTCCACGCAATCGAACAATCTCGTCAATGTAACGAACAACCAATTTCTATGTTGTGTCTGTCACACGTACAGGTAGGAAGTGTGCAGATTTTGTCAATCGATCCACAATCACAAAAATGGCATCGTATCCTTATTGCGATATAGGCAAACCGGTCACAAAATCCATTGTGACATGCTCCCACTTCCATTCTGGAATCAGAAGTGACTGAAGTCGACCAGCGAGTCTTTGATGCTGGATTTTTACTTGTTGACATATGAGGCATCTGGCAACAAACTCAGCAATGTGACTCCTCATGTTTGGCCACCAATATTAGTCCTTTAAGTCTCGGTACATCTTAGTGCTACTAGGATGGCTAGTGAACTTCGAACTATGTTAGTCAGAAAAAATCAGATTATGAATATCAACATCTTGTGGTACGCATACCCAGTTTCTGAAGACAAGAATTCCATCATCTCGTACTCTGAAATCGTGAGTTATGTCATCAATATCATCAGATAGTTGCTTCCGAATTTCAACCAACCTTGGATCTTCTGTTTGCTGATTGAGGAGCGTGACTTCAATTTGCGCCAACAACGAATCAGAAAAATCAATGCCAAGGTGCACACGTGTGGCTTTCAAATCCAACAACATTGGCATATATTGGGTGCGTATGTAAGCCAACACCGATGGGGAAGGAGGATGAATCTTTTGGTTCGAGGCATCAGAAACTACATTTGCTTTTCTAGGATAATATTTGATGATGAGATCATAGACTTTAATCAGCTCCACCCATCTTCATTGTCTCATGTTCAACTCCTTTTTCATGAGGAGATATTTCAAGCTTTTATGGTCAGTGAGGATTCGGCGCATCTCGCCATATAGATAGTGATGCCATATTTTCAATGAAAACATCATGGCTGCAAGCTCCAAATGGTGCGTAGGATATTTGCTGTTGTGCGGTCGCAACTATCGTGAAGCATAAGCCACAACTTTCCCGTCTTGCATTAATACACATTCAAGTCCGGATTTCCATACATTGTATACCATGCACTCTTTCCCACTGACTGGTTAGGTGAGGATTGGTGCAAAAACCAAACGGTTCTTCAATTCTTCGAAATTTCGCTGGCATTTCTCGTTCCATATGAACGGATCTCCTTTGCACGTCAATTTCATCAATGGTCCAGCAAGCAATGAAAAATTTTTCATGAAGCGGCAGTAGCATCCAGCTAAACCAAGGAAACTACGAACTTCAAACACAGTTCGTGGGGGTTCCCAAGCAACTACGGCTTCAATCTTCCTCGGATCAATTAACACACCTTGGGAGGAAACAACATGGCCAAGGAAACCAACTTTGCATAACTAGAATTCACATTTGGAGTAGTTTGCGAACAACTATCGATCCCTCAAAATATTCAGCACAATCCTCAAGTGCTCAGGATGTTCTTCTTCCGATTTTGAATAAATTAGAATGTCGTCAATGAAGACTATCATAAATTTGTCCAGGAACTCACAGAACATATGATTCATTAGGTACATGAACACGGCTAGTGCATGGGTAAAACCGAATGGCATAACCAGAAATTCGTAGTGGCCGTATTACAGTCTAAATGTGGTCTTCGGAATATCAACATTACAAACTTGCAACTGATGGTATCCAGATCTGAGATTGATCTTGGAGAACATGGCTGCACCTTGGAGCCTGTGAAAGAAGTTGTCGATGCACAGAAAATGGTTTTGTTCTTCACGGTCACATGATTCAGCTACCGATAGTCAATGCACAGTAGCAGGAAATAATTTTTCTTCCTCACGAACAAGCAGGGTGCTCCAGAAGGTGACACACTAGGTCAGATGAAACCACAATCCATCAAATCTTCCAATTGTGTCTTTAGTTACTTCATTTCCACAGGAGCCATACGATATGGATGAATGGAAATCGAATTCGTACCCGGCACTAGCTCAATGCTGAACTCCACTTCTCTTGCTGGTGGCAAACTGGCTATGCCTTTTGGAAATACATCTGGAAATTCACAAACCACTGGAACAAAATCCAGATCCGAGGATTCTTTAAAATCATTATGCACATACGCAAGGTACGTAGTACATCCTTTTCTGATCAATCCCTTTGCGTTGAGCCAGGAAATCATGCAAGTTGGGAAAACTCGTCTATCACCTTCAAACCAGTACCCGACACCATCTAGAAAGGTGAACCACACTTGCTTGGTGAAACACTCTATTCGGGCTTGGTACTTTGCCAAAGAGTCTATGCCTAATATCACTTCCAGCTCTCGGATGTCTAATGGAATCAGATCCACTTCAAGTACATTCAGACCCATACGTACAGCATAGCCCATTTAGACTAGATAACAAGTTAGTTTCCCTCCCAAAGGGGTTAGAACAGTACTAAGAGGAGACAAGGGAGACAGAGGTCAATCCGTGCTAAGTGCTATCCTTGGAATTCAAATGACCTGTTTGCTTCAGGATCTAACAACACTCTAGCATTTTATGAAAAGAATGAAATAGTACCTGTCACGACAGCAGGACTAGCCTTGGCATCAGTCAAGGTGAATAACCTCATTTGTCTGGATTGTGTCTCACTTGTGGATCCGTTTGGTGATCCTCTCGGTGCACGTGCTGGTGGTTTGGCAGGATTGGCATTCCCACTTCGGCCTGCATTCAGTGCGCCTGTGATACATCTTGGTTTGGGATAGTCCCTTTAAACATCGACGTGGCTTCAAATTCCATGTAGATCCATTAGAATTCGGACCAGAAAAGTTCTTTCTGTTGTTACCTCCATTGCCATTGTTTTTTCGAGGATAGGACATTAAAGGATAGGGTCCAGTACACCGATTGAACTTTGAATCTCTTTTGAAAAATCTGCCACTAGTTGCTGCCGATGGCATCTTGGTTTGCACGATCTTCTTAGCTTCAATTGTAGCAACGATTAGTTCTTACAAATTCTGAACCGATGTCGAACCAAAAATGGTTTTGAGTTTGGTACTCAGCCCATCCTGAAATTATCTCGCAAGCTGGTACGGTGAGCGATCCTCCTCTGGTGCAAATTAGGACAACTCCATTAATTCCTTCTTGTATTCCAGCGCCAAACGGGTGCCTTGTAAGGACCCAAACCCGGAAATCAGGCCCTTACTGTAACGACCCCAATTCCTAACTATTAATAATTGCTCCGATTAAGGTCATTACCGCCGTGAAACCCAAATAAGCCTAAATGACACCTAAGACCAATTTGAATCTCACCAGGGTAATCATAAACTACCGATTTTAAGCTTGTTAATCTTATTGCTTATCAACAATTGGAGCATGATATTAGACACATGTTCTGGTATCATACGGAGTAAATAAAATCTTTGGGTTCATAACACACAAATCCCAAAGGGATCCACATAACCAGCAAGAAATTCTTCATTAAGGTTCGGAAATAGCAAGTAAAGAAGAGTGCTTAAAATAAACCAGAAAGTTTCCCAATCATTCATGTTATATGCGCAAGTAACAAGTATGCAAAAGTGATGCGATATTGCCCCGCCGTGCAGCCTTGTTCTCAAAAGAGGTTAGAGCCAAATATATGGCTGAGAGAGGACTGCAAACACTTCCGAAAAGTCAGAAGTACACAGGCAGGTGAAACACATTAGATTGCCCTCGGCAATGAAGAAGAAAGGCCATCCCCTTCCACCTGTGTTGTCCAAAACTTACTGCACATAGGATAGATGGTTAACACGCATATGCAAACTAATCAGTAAGTCTATCACCTTGTCCTCGCAAAGACAAGTCGACTAGCCCCACACAGACAAGTCTTCCCTAGTCACATACCTACTAGGGCATCCCAGGTCACATACCTACCAGGGCTTCCTGCCACACAAGGACAGGGTTCCGGCCACACAAAGACCAGACCTCCAGTGAGCTGTTGCTGGGATTTGCCGCCTATACAACTCCCACACCAGTAAGAACCTCTCCTCTCACTAGGAGCATTAGCTCTTACCCCGAATGGCCACTGGAACAGGATCCTGACTCACAGACATGTACAAGCATACACAGGCAAGTACAAAGCATATTACCACAACAGGGTATCCTCAATCATGTCAGAACACAATCAACATATCCAATTCACATAACAATTGCATACCAGGCACTCAATTCCTAACTCAGGGGTTCGATATAGCCTAGGAGATTCATATCGCATTCCGCATTTCATATTCTCACCCTATAATCCAATCCAAACAGTACAACAAGGGCAGGTAACAAAAATATCAAGAAAATAACAGGGGTCTTTGGAGAAACCGATGAGGCGTCGATCCTACCTATCTTGTCTCTGAACACGAAGCTACTCCTTTTCCTTTATTAAGTAAATCCGAACCAC
Source organism: Passiflora organensis (assembly GCA_019739055.1). Classification (NCBI taxonomy): domain Eukaryota; kingdom Viridiplantae; phylum Streptophyta; class Magnoliopsida; order Malpighiales; family Passifloraceae; genus Passiflora; species Passiflora organensis. The sequence goes on along the minus strand of JAEPBF010000133.1, from coordinate 237,973 downwards.
CTAAATTATCACCAGGCAAAGACAAAAGCAAACTAAGCATGCATATTCAATAGTCAATTGAATACCCTATTTCCTTACCAATACCACTCACCAAACCTATCAGAAAACTAGTGATCAGACGTTGCAGGTGCCTCCCCCTTGGATATGTAATGTGATAGCCAGGAACTTAACAAGATTCAACCTGAATTTACCATTCCAATTAACTATGCAAATCTTGTCGCTAAAAGTAGGGCATATGGCCATTTCGTTTTAACCTTATACAAAGAAATATTTACATCCAAGCTGAGATTTATATATGTTTGGAAAGAAGATGAAAAAATCTTTTCAACGAGCTATTATTTGTAAGGATCTGATAAAATATTAGAAATTTATGCTATTTTGAAGTTCAAGAAGATTTGGTGAAAACCTAATTCCGCTGCCGATTTATAAATTAACCTTAGAAAATTAAATACTAACCTTCTGACAAAGAAAAAATGATGGTTGGAAAGAGGATGAAGAGAGTTTTGCAACAAGCTATTATTCATAGATATCTGACGAACGATGAGTGAGTTATGCTGGTTTGAAGTTTCTGCGAATTATGGCGGCTATAGGGAGGTATAGGGTTTTAGGCTCATACGAATTTGTAAGTTTTCTATGAATGACTTTTTTTGTGGGGTTGGCTTCCTATTTATAATGAATGGGTATAGAATTATAATTACTACTTTTAATCACTTTATGATAATAAGATAATCTACCAGATAATTAAACTATAAATTATCTTTCCTATTTTTAGGGTCTTTAATCTCTAAGGCAATTATCCATCTATAAGGACAATCTCTAAGGTAATTATCCATCTATAAGAACTTAGATCAAAGAGAATTTTAAAAAAAGTTAACTATTAAACATTCTTATCAATTTTGGCCATCACACATCCTTTCCTTTAGGGGCAAAATCATCTTTTCACTTTCACTGGCTTCTGGACTTCTATGACTCAAAATTCGTGGTCTTACACTTACCGCCGTGAACCTCGGAGAAGCCCAACACGTGGACCAATCCGAACTTCACAAGGTTATTTTAATTTTTCAAACGAAAACCTCCAAAAATAAAATTTAATATACTTACAAATTATAGCATGGCACAATAATTAACAGAGTAACACTCAAAACAGCGGAAGTCTTATTACAATAACACAAGACAAACAAGTGAAACCATAACTCACAAGCCCCAAGTATCTGAAAACGAAACCAAAAGTCCAATCAATAATTATGCAACAGTGTGCCAATAAAAACCATAACACAGTGACATGTGCAGATGCTATAGTCCCAGCGAGTAGTCCCGATGCTCACACTAAACAAGAACAGCTACTGATCACGATCTAGTCCTGTGAGGGGAAAACAAAAACGAAGGGGGTGAGATTTTCGAGAATCTCAGTAGAGGAAAACAAGGTGAACTAATCAAAGGAGAGAGGCAACAAGGAACTCATCAAAGGAGAGGAGCAACTTTAACTTTACTGTTTAGTTTATAGAATGTTTACTTTACTGGATCCAGAAATGTATTTTCGTTTTCAACATAGAACTCAACAAGGGAAAATAGGAAAAACATAGGCGGACTGCAAATCACTTCCCGAGTAACCCCCGCTAAAAGGAAACCGGAAGTCCACTGGTAGGTTTTATATCTATACTTTAAAATATTTACATACATAGCCCCTTCTACCAGTGTTGTCCGAGACTAGATTGATTAATAGAACTTTATATGTAAAAGATCAACTAGTCCTCTCAGATCATCCTGCGAAGCAGGGGACATACAGCATCCATACACCTCCCAACAGATGAGGGTCTCTCCGCTTACTCTCAGAGACCGAACACCCACCACGCTTGGCAAAACGGAACACAAGTAGCAAGTAACATGAAAACTTACATACATTAACTTATACAGAAACAAACTGGTTTTGCTTTTACAGAAACCTTTAATTACAATTAATTTCTTAGTTTACGGGCAATGATACAGAATCAACCCAATTTACACAACAAATCAATCAAATAGACTTTGATTGATCATATGAGATTTTGGAGGTACATTATGATACTTTACAGTTACATACGGAAAAGATCAATATAATTTGAATAATGAATCAATCGGATGGGCTCTGATGGACTATACAACGAATCAGTTCAAAACCAAGGTTACACGGATTTTAAAATAAGGAAATACTCATGATTGGTCACATACGGTAAAGACCCTACCTTAAGGGCTAAAGAAGAGGAAGCGATACTGTAATGATCCCAATTCCTAACTATTAATAATTGCTTCGATTAAGGTCATTACCACCGTGAAACCCAAATAAGCCTAAAGGACACCTAAGAGCAATTTGAATCTCACCAGGTTAATCATAAACTACCGATTTTAAGCTTGTTAATCTTATTGCTTATCAACAATTCGAGCATGATATTGGACACATGTTCTGGTATCATACGGAGTAAATAAAACATCAGCGGAAGTCTTAAATTAAATTTTTGGATTCATAACACACAAGTCCCATAGGGATCCAGCAAGAAATTCTACATCAAGGTTCGAAAATAACAAGTAAAGAAGAGTGCTTAAAATAAACCAGAAAGTTTCCCAATCATTCATGTTATATGCGCAAGTAACAAGTATGCAAATGTAATGCGATATCGTCCTGCCGTGTAGCCTTGATCCCACACACTGATACTACGAACTGTGAATGTACCTAAGCCTGAAAAATGGTAAAAACAACGGTTTAAGATTACAAGAATCTCAGTAGGGTCACAGCATCATAAGATTTACATAAACCCTAATCACAAATCTCCCAATTCACATAAGATCATTCCTAAACAGCTAAAGGGGATCACGCAATTCAAAAACCAATCAAAAGAGATTAGGGCCGAATCTATGGCTGAGGGAGGACTGAAAACACTTTCGAAAGGTCAAAAGTACACAGGTAGGTGAAACACATCAGATTGCCCTCGACAATGAAGAAGAAAGGCAATCCCCTTCCACCTGTGTTGTCCAAAACTTACTATACAAAGGGTAGATGGTTAACACGCAAACTAATCAGTAAGTCTATCATCTTGTACTCGCAAAGAAAAGTCGACTAGCCCCACAAGGACAAGTCTTCCCTAGTCACATACCTACTAGGGCTTCCCAGGTCACATACCTACTAGGGCATCCCAGGTCACATACCTACCAGGGCTTCCTACCATACAAGGACAGGGTTCCGGTCACACAAGGACAAGACCTCCAGCAAGCTATTGCTGGGATTTTCTGCCCATACAACTCTCAGACCAGTAAGAACCTCTCCTCTCCCTAGGAGCATCAGCGCTTACCCCGAATGGCCACCGAAACAGGATCCTAACACACAGACATGTACAAGCACACACAGGCAAGTACAAAGCACAATACCACAACAGGGTATCCTCAATCATGTCAGAACACAATCAACTTATCCAATTCACATAACCATGGCATCCCAGGCACTCAATTCCTAACTCAGGGGTTTGATATATCCTAGGAGATTCATATCTCATTCCGAATTTCATACTCTCACCCTATAATCCAATCACAAGTAATACAATAGGGACAGGTAACAAGAACATCAAGAAAAAATCAAGGGTCTCTGAAGAAACCGATGAGGCGTAGATTTTACCTCTCTTGTCGCTGAACAAGAAGCTACTCCTTTTCCTTTGTTAAGTAAATCTGAACCACCTAAGTTATCACCAGGCAATGACAAAAGCAAACTAAGAATGCATATTCAATAGTCAATTGAATACCCTATTTCCTTACCAATACCACTCACCAAACCTATCAGAAAACCAGTGATCAGACATTTCAGGTGCCTCCCCCTTGGATGTGTGATGTGATATCCGGGAATTTAACAAGATTCAACCTAAATTTACCATTCCAATTAACTATGCAAATCTTGTCGCTAAAAGTAGGGCATAGGACGATTTCGTCTTAACCTTAAACAAGAAAATATTTAAATCCAAGATGTTATTTACATATGGTTGGAAAGAAGATGAAAATTTCTTTCCAACGAGCTATTATTTGTAAGAATCTGACAAACTATTAGAAAGTTATGTTATTTCGAAGTTCAAGAAGATTTGGCGAAAACCTAATTCCACCGTCGATTTTCAAATTAACCTTAGACAAAGAAATAATAATCTCCTGACAAACAAAAAAAATGGTTGGAAAGAGTATGAATAAATCTTTCCAACAAGCTATTATTCTCAGAGATATAACAAACAACAAAAGAGTTATACTATTCTGAATTTCAAGAAGATTTGGCAGTGCCGCCGAATTTCAACTTGACCTTTGAGAAAGAAATACTAATCTCCTGACAAAAACTCAGAAATTATTGGAAAGAGTATGAAGAGAGATTTCTAACAAGCTATTATTCGCAGAGATCCAACGAACGATGAGTGAGTTATACTGGTTTGAAGTTTCTGCGAATTATGACGGCTATAGGGAGGTATAGGGTTTTAGGATCATATGAATTTGTAAGTTTTCTATGAATGATTTTTGTGGGGTTGGCTTCCTATTTATAATGAATAGGTATAGAATTATGATTACTACTTTTAATCACTTTATCATAATAAGATAATCTATCAGATAATTAAACTCTAAATTATCTTCTCTAATTTTTAGGGTCTTTAATCTCTAAGGCAATTATCCCTCTATCAGGACAATCTCTAAGGCAATTATCCATCTATAAGAACTTAGATCAAAGATAATTTTTAAAAAAGTTAACTACTAAACAATCTTACCAATTTCGGCCATCACACATCCTTTCCTTCAGGGGCAAAATCATCTTTCCACCTGCACTGGCTTCTGGACTTCTAGGACTCAAAATTCGGGTCTTACATCCTCCCCTCTTTACAAGAATTTCGTCCTCGAAATTTTTAACATAAGTACCTAATCAAACAAGTAAGGAAATTTTTCACGCATAGTCTCCTCAGTCTCTCAACACTGCTCCTCAATTTGGCCGTTACGCCAAACAACTCGTACCATAGTCACGTTTCGACTGTGAAGTTGTCGAATTGACCGGTCTAGTATGGCAACTGGCTGTACGGGATAGGATAGGTCTTCAGCAACTTCAACTGGCGGTTCTTTAAGCACATCAATAGGATCTCGCATATACTATTTTAGCATTGAAACGTGAAATACGTTGTGAATTCTTTCCATATTTGGAGGTAGTGCAAGTCGGTATGCAACAGGGCCGATTCTTTCAACAATATCATATGGACCAATGTAGCGAGGTGTTAGCTTACCTCGCTGCTGAAAACGAAGGACTCCTTTCCATGGGGCGACTTTCAAAAACATTTTGTCTCATACCGCAAATTCCAGCTCCCTTCGTCGATTGTCGGTGTAACTTTTCTGCCAATCCTGGGCTGCTTTTAACCTTTGTCGAATCAAGCTTAATTGCTCTGTTGCTTGGTCAATTAATTCTGGATTGTCTAGGCGTCTCTCGCCTACTTCATTCCAGCAAATGGGGGTTCTGTAGTGTCTCCCATATAGTGCTTCATAGGGTGCCATACCGATGCTTAAGTGAAAACTATTGTTGTAGCAAATTCTGCCAATGGTAAGCTTCGATCCCAGCCGGTTTGTTGATCCAATACATTCGCACGTAGCATGTCTTCAAGTGTCTGAATCATCCTTTCTGATTGACCATCGGTCTGGGGATGAAATGCTGTACTGAAATTCAATCTCGAACCCAGTGTATTCTGGAATTTCTCCCAAAATCGTGAAGTGAAACGAGGGTCATGATCTGAAACAATAGAAACTGGTACTCCATGCAAACGAACAATCTCATCCAAGTAATGAACTGCCAATTTTTCTGGTGTATCCGTCACACGTATAGGAAGAAAGTGTGCAGATTTTTTCAGTCGATCCACAATCACCCAAATGGCATTGTATCCTTGCTGCGATCTAGGTAAACCGGTCACAAAATCCATTGTGACATGCTCCCACTTTCATTCTGGAATCGGAAGTGACTGAAGTAGACCAGCGGGTCTTTGATGTTCGATCTTTACTTGTTGACATACGAGGCATCAGGCAACGAATTCAGCAATATGACGTTTCATATTTGGCCACCAATACTGCCCCTTCAAATCTCGGTACATCTTAGAGCTTCCAGGATGAATAGCGAACTTCGAACTATGCGCCTCTGATAGAATACGATTACGAATATCAACATTTTGTGGAACACATACCCGGTTTCTGAAGACTAGTACTTTGTCATCTCGTATTCTGAAATCACGAACTATGGCATCAACACCATCAGCAAGTTGCTTCCGATTTTCAATAAATTTTGAATCCTCTAATTGTTGATTCTTGATTTCTTCAATTAAGGTAGGTGCGACTTCAATTCGTGCCAACAACGAACCAGAGAAATCGGTGCCAAGATGCACACGATTAGTTTTCAATTCCAACATCATCGGTAGGTAATGGGTACGCATGTAGGCCAAAACTGTTGGGGAAGGAGGATGAACCTTTCTGCTCAGGGCATCAGCAACAACATTCGCCTTTCCAGGATGATATTCAATGATTAAATCGTAGTCTTTAATCATCTCCACCCATCTTCGTTGTCTCATATTCAATTCTTTTTGTGTAAGGAGGTACTTCAGGCTTTTGTGATCCTCTACCGATATTGAGTAAATCAGAATGTCGTCGATGAAGACTATCACAAATTTATCCAGGAACTCATGGAACACACGATTCATCAAGTCCATAAACATATCTGGTTCATTGGTCAAGCCGAATGGCATAACTAGAAATTCGTAGTGGCCGTATCGCGATCTGAACGCGGTCTTCGGAATATCAGCATCACAAACTCGCAATTGATGGTATCCAGATCTGAGATCGATCTTGGAGAACACGGCTGCACCTTGGAGTTGGTCAAACAAATCGTCGATGTATGGCAAAGGGTATTTATTTTTCACGGTCACACGGTTCAGCTGCCGATAATCAATGCACAATCGCAGCGAACCGTCTTTCTTTTTCACGAATAGAACAGGTGCTCCCCAGGGTGACACACTAGGTCGAATAAAACCACGATCCAGAAAATCTTCCAATTGCGTCTTTAGTTCTTTCATTCCCGCAGGAGCCATACGATACGAAGGAATGGAAATCGGATTCGTACCTGGCACTAGCTCAATACCGAATTCCACTTCCTGTGATGGTGGTAGTCCGGCTATGTCTTCTGGAAATTCGCAAACCACTGGAACAGAATCCAAATCTGAGGATTCTTTAGAAGTATCCTATATGTGCGCGAGGTACGCTGTACATCCTTTGCTGATTAATCGCTTCACCTTTAGCCAGGAAATCATGCAAGTTGGTACAACTCGTCTGGTACCATCAGAAAAAGTGAACCACACCTGCTTGGTGAAACACTCCACACGGGCTTGATATTTTGCCAGGCAATCCATGCCTAAAATCACATCCAGCTCCCTGATGTCTAATGGAATTAGATTCACTTCAACTACATTTGATCCCATACGTATAGCACAGCCGATGTGGACCAGATCACAAATCAGTTGTTCTCCCAAAGGAGTTAGAACCGCAATAGGAGGAGTCAAGGGAGATAGAGGATGATCCATGCTAAGTGCTATCCTTGGACTTACAAACGATCTATTTGCTCCTGGATCAAATAATACTTTAGCGTTTTGAGAAAAGACTTAAATAGTACTTATCACCACATCAGGACTAGCCTCGGCATCAGTCAAAGTAAAGAGCCTTGTTGGTCTTGGTTGTGCCTCACTTGTGGATCTGTTGGGTGGTCCTTCTAGTGCGTGTGTTGGTGGTCTGGTGGGGTTGGCATTCCCACCTCGGCCTGTGTTTTGGTACACCTGTGATTCACCTTGGTTTTGGGCATTCCCTCTGAACATGTCCCATCTCGCCACAGTTGTAACATCGCCGTAGCTGCGAACTCCACGAAGATCCAATGGAATTTGAACCAGAAAAGTTCTTCCGGTTGGTATTTCCATTGCCATTAATTTTTGGAGGGTAGGACCTTAAAGGATAGGGTCCCATTCACCGATTGAACCTCGAATCTCGCCTATAGGATCCGCCACTAGTGGCTGCGGATGAATTCTTGGTTTGCACGATCTTTTCAGCCTCAGTTGCGGCAACAATTACTTCTTGTAAATTCTGCACCGGTGTCGTACCGACGATGGTTTTGAGTTCGGTACTCAACCCATCCTTAAATTGTCTCGCAAACTGATACGGTGTACGATCTTCTTCAGGTGGAAATCGGGACAACTCTCTTAACACTTTTTCATATTCCAGCACCGAACAGGTGCCTTGTTCAAGTTTGTAAAAAACTTGTTGCTGCTCGCTTCTATGGAATCTCGTATAGAATCTCTCATCGAATTCGTACCGGAATTCTTCCCACGTTGGCAAACGATCGCCGAATTGCAAGCTAACAGATGTCCACCATGCGAGGGCTTCTCCTTCAAGTAAGAATGTAGCAATGGCAACCTTGTCATCATCCAAGATACGCAGGAACAAGGATACTCGGCATAAGGTGTCCATCCACTCACGAGCGGCTGCGGCTCCAGCTGAACCACCGAAATCTTTACATCCAAGTTGTCGAGCTTCCTTCAGAAATTCTGTAATCATGACGGGAAGTCTCTCTGTCTCCTTATGATGCATCGGCTGCACAGGTTCAAGTGGAGGAATAGGTTCTAGTGCAGGTGTGAGGACTCGTTCCCGATAAATGGGAACCTCACCGCCGTGCAACCCCAATCGACCCAACGGGTGGATCAATCGGAACCCCACAAGGCTTACTGTAAAATCATTTCTAAATCTTGAAACTTTCCTTTGAAATTGAAGCATGGCATGTTATTATAAAAACTCGGAAAAATCAACAACGGAATTATTAGCGGAAGTCTTTTATCTCACACATATCAACCCATGATATAATTCTGTCACACATTTCACATAATATCGCACTATCATTTAAACTTATGCAAAATAAAATTTAAATCCCAGATTCACACGTTTAACATACATATGCACACGTCTAGTGTGTACCTACAATACAAATAATGCTGAGTGTCCAAAATGTGTGGAGTACAATGTCCAGCCCTACGACCAATAATCGAATAGTAACCTGGAAGCTGAACTGCTAGTCTCTCAATTTAGCCCTGAGAAAAATAAAGGGAGGGGGTGAGATCCCGTCTTTTTGATAGTCTAGTCAGCAGTCGAATTTAGTTAGATTGTTCGGATTGGTCCATTTGAGTGAGTTGACCATTTGACCGTCATAGCTGACCTTTTGACCGAGTGACGTGGACATAGTCATAGAGCCTAGGTGTCATGTTTAGAATGTTTAGAACGTCATGTCGTTGGTGGTATGTCGATAATTTGCACGACGTGTCGTTTCGGAGATTTAACGTGCATTAGATTAATTAGTCGATTGATGCATTGTTTGAGGTTTGAGTCCTGAGGATATAGCCCAATCTACTCTTTTGACCCGTATAAAGATTTTTGGAGGCCCGTTTTGAGTGGTCGTAGGCCTTTGGGCCGATTTACCGTTCGTGGGCCCGATTTCGGTTTCTCGAGCCCAATTACGTTTTAGAAGCCCGATTTCAATATTTTGAGCTTTTAATTTTTATTTTACCTCAGTTAAGACATAGTTGGGCTATTTTATTAATAACGCAGATGAGGGGAAGTTTTAAAAAAAAAAAGAAAAAAAAAGAAGGTCAAAGTCAAAGTCAACGGTCAAATAGTATAAAAAAAAGAAAAGAAAAAGGGTCCAGCTTACCAGCTCACTCACGTGAGCTGAGCATATTCCCCACATTGTCTCTTTCCCCATTTCCCTTCAAATGTCGAGAGCTTCCAAACCTTAAACCCCAAAATTCCTAAAATCAAAAATCCTCCCAATCTTATTTCTACATCAAATTAAGGAGTGGGTGTTGTTCCAAAACCTAATCCTAACCCTTCTCCATATATTCCTCAGGTAATAGGTTTATTTATGGAGTTTTTATATTTATTTGAGTATTTTTTTGTATTTTCGGATTTTATTAGTTTTTACTTGAATTCTTCATTTTCTGGGCTGATTGGTGGTTGATTTAGCAAGATTAGATGTTCATTAACATAATCTGATACTTTAGATTGCTTGAAAACATCATTTGATCCATGATTGATCATTTTGGGTGTCAATGGCATTTTGGTAATTTCGGGATTTGTATGATTTTGTGAAATTGGATGAAATTGGATGAAATTGGTTGATGCTATTGCTTGAGTTAGGTTGTTTATGTGTTGTAGAGAAGGTTGGTCGAATTAGGAAACCAATTTTGATGTTGGTGGAGCTTGGAATTGGAAATTGAATTTAGGATCAATTGCGTATGTGAGGGAATTTGTTATTTTCTTAAGGAATTGAGTGGTTTGAGTTTCTAGAGGTTGAATTGAATAATTTGGGACTTAGAGTGAGTGTTTGAGGAGTCTCGTAGGTTGTTTTTATTTCTGGTCATTTTTCGAGTTTATTATTTTTGGGTTTGTTCTTAGTACGATTTTGTGTGTATGATTGTTTAGGTGGTATTTCAGCGATCGATAAGGGTAAAGGCTTAGCCGTCGAGTCGTCTGCGCGTCAAGAGGTGGGAGACTATGTTTCATTTACATGCACGGAAATGTTTTGGTTTTATTAATTAAAATCGGATATATGCTTGTTTTTGAATAGAGGCAATATGTGCATTGATGCATGACTTTGCATATTAGGTTCATTATGCGTGTGGCATGTTTATGATGCATAAAATATTTTTATGGACCTATATGCATGCTTGTGACGTGATTGAGATACTTTGCGAGAATTAATTGATTTATATTGATTTCTTAAAATGTGGGACTTTTATGCGAGCTTTTGAATTGTTTTTGGATTGCATCATAATCGATTTGAATTATGATATGATTTGAGATCTTTTTCACAATTGCGAAGTACGTATATTCATATACGATTTCTAGGATTTGATCTTGGAATTGACGATAACAACGCTTGGCCAATGCGGAGGTAAGTGGATGAGCACCCTTAGATAGAAGGGTATTCCCTTGCCTAGGAGTATAAGGTGGTGAGTATAGGCCTTGTGACGGTGTGAGTATCAGGCTATACATGATATGCCTTCGGGCTTTGCGAGTTGTGCGTGAGTTGGGATTTGTGTGATAGTGCGTTTTCTCCACATTTCCCTAGGACAACACTGGTGGCAGGGGATTTATATTTATTTGAAAATGTGTATTTAAATTAGCCACCAGTGGCTTCCGATTTCCCTTTGGCCCGGGTTATCAGGCGAAGCGTTTTAGTGGTCCTCCCCGAGAGATTTTGGCATAGTAGCCACGTGTTTGAGACTTTGAGATTTTGTAATATTTGGACTCGTGCTCGACATATTGGTTTATGATTTCAAACTCATTCATACGTAATTGATTTTATTTATATGAGTTCGTTGCACGATTAGCATCATGGATTAAATGTGATTTATTATTAAGCATTATATTGTTTATACTTGTTTTCGTATGTGCCTCCATTCCACCGGAATTGTTTATGACGCTGTGACTTTCACTGAGGTCCTTGAGATCTCATCCCCCTCTTGTTGATATTTTTCAGGACTAGGTCGAGAGCCAGTGTAGCTGACTTATTTGTGAGGTCGAGATTTCTGGTTTGTCTTAGGGCTGGACTACTGCATATGACACGTTTGAGAACTCGACACTATCATTATTATTTTGGATTTGTGTACGCTTGCTTATCTTGTTTGCATACTTGTTTATTGAAACTGTGATCCCTTATTGGGTTTGGGTTGATGCATGTTATTGGACTTATTTTGATAAAGTATGTTTGGGGCCGTGTGGCCTGTTGTGTGTGAAATTAAGTCTTCCGCTGTTTGTGATTGCACTCTGTGATTGATTTTGTTGTGTCGAGGTTTCCGGTTAAATGCATGCTCCATTTTAAAGAAAATTAAGAAGGTTCAAATTTATATGTAATTTTATTTATTTTACGAGTTTGATTTGAGGATAAGCCTTGTGGTTTTAATTGGGCCACGAGTTGGGCCAATTGGGACTGCACGGCGGTGAGGAGCCCAATTACCGGGTTCGGGTCCTCACAAACTACTATGGGAGTTGTATGGGTGGCAAACCCCAGCATGCGTATGTTGAATGTCTGGTCCTTGTGTGGCTGGAACCCTGTCCTTGTGTGGCAGGAAGCCCTTATCTTAGTATGGTTTGGGATGCCCTAGTCCCTGTGTGGCTTGGGAAGACTTGTCCTTGTGTGGCAAGATGAATAGGCTTACTGATTAGCTTGTGTGTTAACCGTTTACCCTTTGTGCAGTAAGCCTTGGACAACACAGGTGGAAGGGGATGACTTTTCTTCTTCATTGCCGAGAGCAATCTGATGAGTTCAACCTTCCTATGTACTTCTGATTTTTCGGAAGTGATTGTAGTCCTCCCTAAACAATAGATTCGACCCTAACATTTTTTGATTGGTTCTTGAATTACGTGATCCCTTTTAGTTGTTTAGGAATGATCTAATGTGAATTGGGAGATATGTGTTTAGGGTTTCTGCAGATCTTATGATACTGTGACCCTACTAAGATTCTTGTAATCTCATATCGTTGTTTTACTATTTCTCAGGCTTAGGTACATCCACTATCCGTGGTACCAGTGTGTGAGATCAAGGCTGCACGGCGGGGCGATATCGCATCACATTTGCATACTTGTTCCTTGTTTACTTGCGCATATAACATGAATGATTGGGCTACTTTCTGGTTTATTTTAAAAACCTTCCTTTGCTTGCTATTTCTGAAATTTGTTGGAGGATTTCTTGCTGGTTGTTTGGATCCCTATGGGACTTGTATGTTATGAACCCAATAATTTAATCTAAAGACTTCCGCTGATGTTTTACTCACTCCATATGTTACTAGAATATTTGTCCAGTATCATGCTACAATTGTTGTTAAACATTAAAATAAAAATGCTAAAAGTCGGAAGTTAATGTAAGCCTGGTGAGATTTAGATAGGTCCTAGATGTCATTTGGGCTTATTTGGGTTTCATGGCGGTGATGACCTTAATCAGAGCAAATAGTAATAGTTAGGAATTGAGGTCGTCACATCCGCTACCATTTGTCACGACCCAACCCCTGGACTTTTGGCCCAACGGGCCCGAACATGTGTATGTGCGTGATGGATCACAACTGCAACGCTGAGTCGGGCTTCTAACCACATGGCTCAAATGATGCATCTTGTTACAAATGATCCATTCACACAACACATATAAGTCCAAGATCTCCTTCACTCCATTCTGATGTGGGATTGGGTAACACAGATCCCCTACGTAGGCTGGATCTCACATGAAGCATGTTTATACATTAATGATTTTTTGGCTAATACGGTGTGAAAGGAAACATCAGCGGAAAACTTATATTGAGACTGAAAATAAGTGAAAAGACTGAAAATATTTCTTACTCAGAAGCATATGGGATACCTATAATATAATCTGATTTTCAAAATCAAGGTTTGTCCCCATCTGCCCATGTTGTCTAAGGCTATGCTGCAAAAAGAGTAAAACAGTTAGACAATCAATATTACAGCAAGCCTTTTAGTTGTCTCCGACATCTAGATTGGCCTAGGAGTATTCTTGCAGTTGCGCATAAACAGGACATCCTAACGTTCAGACTCAAACTGACCTATAAGGTGTAAGGACCCAAACCCAATCTATTAGGACCCTCACCGCTGTGAAACCCAAATAATCCCTCGCAAGGTCCTATTGGAATCCCACAAGGCTCAAGTCACCTAATTATCAATTTTATTAGTTGATATTTATGATATTTAAAGGTTGGAGCATGTTTATACATTAATGAATTTCTGGCTTATTTGGAGTGAAAGAAAACAACAGCGGAAGACTTATATTAATATTCAAAACAAAGGGAAACATAACACACAAGTTCCATAGGAATCTCAAAACATCAACCAATAGGATCATGTATATTTCGGAAGCAACAAAAAGAGAAAGAGGGACTGGAAAGCTAGAATGCAAATCCACACAAGTTAAAAGACATAGCATGCCCATTCAATAGAAAAGGGTTGAAATTCGTCCAACCATGCAGCCTTGATCTCACACCTTTGGTACCAGCAACAAAGCACACACCTAAACCTGCAAAGGGGGAGAAAAGAAGGGATGAGATTACAAGAATCTTAGTAGGGTCACAACATCATAAGTCCTAGGGATTCCCAATCAAGCATCTCCCAATAACCAAAAAATCAACACCTAAAACTAGCTAAGATATCTAATTAAAACGCCAAGGATCAAACACGCATATTAGCGGCTGAAATCATCACAAGCACACACAATATGAGGGTAGGCTAAAATTAGTAGAAAACAAGGGGAAAGACTGAAAATATTTCTTTTTCAGAAGCACACAGGCAGCCTATACATAATTTGATTTTCAACACCAATATTTATCCCCATCTGCCCATGTTGTCCAAGGATGTGCTGCAAAAAGGGTAAAACGGTTAGACAATCAATATTACAGCAAGCCTTTTAGTTGTCTCCTACATCCAGACTCGAACTAGCCTAAGAGCACTCTTGCAACAGCGCATACAAGTCTTCCTGTCACTCTCAAAGAAGGCATCCTAACGTCTAGACTCGAACTGGCTTATAGGGTATCTTGACGTCCAGACTCGAACTGGCCTACAAGGCTTTCTGACGTCTGGACTTGAATTGGCCTACAAGGCACCCAACGAGCTCTTGTTGGGAATAACCACCCATAAACCTCCTGGTTCGGTAAGCATCTGTCCTCTCCCTAGGAGCAACAATACTTACCACGCATGGCCAACGACAAAAGGATCCTTTAAAAAAAGCACAAACAAGGCACATATATTTTCATACACACATAGTGCATACATACACTAATGACAACAAAGGATCCTCAATCAAATCACAATACAAATCAAAGATCAATCCTCAAAGTCATAACCAAATTAGGAAACCTATTGCCCTATTAACTTCTGAGATTCCCTATCATCATAATCACACATTCCATAAGTATATAACAAAGATAGGTAATCAAATTCAATCATATTCAAACAATCAAATAATAGGGTAACCAAAGAAACCGATGAAGCATATATTCTACCTCTCATGAGTCTGCATAACATGCAATTCTCTGTCTTTCTAATAAGATCAGAATCTCCTAAACAATCACAAGGAAAAGACCACACAATACTAAGCCACATTATTACTTAATTAAAAACCAAAGGCATTGGGAATCCTTACCAATTAACCTTTTTCTGAGACTGAAGAAGCGCATGCCCGTCACCTGAACAAAATGCTTCAAATCTGTCGCGCCCATGGCCTGGTCCTATCACCAACAAAAATGAACATTGTAGTCCCAGAAATTGAATTCTTAGGCGCTATTTTGGGCCACAGCAGGATCAAATTACAACGGATCCTTGCTGGTTTGCTGGTGGTAAAGGGTAGACCACGGAGAATGATCACTAATAACAAGGAGTAAGCAGAGTAGAGTAGTTTATGACTACCAAAATCCAGCAATTTGGATGCAGCAATATCTTCCCCATGAATGTGTGATGTGATGGCCAAAAACTCAGTAAGAATCAACCTGATTATTCACCTTAATTCAATATACAAATTTCGGCAACACCTTAGAATTTATAGAGCAAATTGCGATTTCAACATTAAAGAAGTTAGGGGTTGCGATTTCATGAAATTAAGAAAGGAGTAGGTGCCAATTACTCAAACAATTAAAAGGAACATGATCTGAAACCAATAGATAAGTCAATTAATCAAATTTTTGGCAAACATAGAGGTAGGAATAGGGCATGCTGATTTCATGTATAGAAATATTCAAAGAATGAATTTATGATTTTACAACATAAATGGATGCCAAACAATTATACAAACAAAAAAAATAACAACAAAATCAATTGAAGGAAGAATCAAGCAATCTTGGCACCAAAATTGATGAATTATGACTTGAATTTTCATAGGGAAGAGCTAACCTTCTGATGAACAACCCAAGATAGCTGGATAGGCGATAGAAAGAGCTTTCCAACAAGCTATTATTTGTAGAAATCCAACAAAGGATGAAAGAGTTATGTTAGGATGAGGATCAAAGAATTTCGGTTAGAGTTTAGGGTAGGCAAAAATCAGAAATTGAGAGGAAGAAGAGGGGATAAATTTTGAAATTTTCATATGGGTTTTGGTATGTTCAGGTAGGGTAGGCTGACCACTCTTTTATAGGGTCTTAAGGGATTAAATTTTCCTACTTTTAAGCCTAGATAAGTTAGGATAATGCTTAAAAAATAATTCTATTAAAATAATAATTCTATTAAAATATTAACTCTATTTAAAAGGAAGAATTATCTAATATTTTGGATATAAGGGATAAAATTAAGGAAAATTAACCCAAATTAAAACAAGAAATATTCAGCAATAACCATTTTAGGCCATAACACATCCATTTTTTCAGAGGCAAAATAGTTATTTCAGCTGCATCGGTACCTGAGTTTCATTTCTGATCTGTGGACTTCTAGAACATCTACCGTATGGAGGATCAGGGTCACACAATTACCATCCCAATTAACTATGAAAATTTTGGCACTTAAGATAAGGCACGAGGAAATTGTGATTTTATGTATACAAGGTATAGGGGTTGCGATGTCATGATTACAAGGAATGATTAGGTGTTAATAACACATACAATTAAAATGAACAAAATCAGAAACCAACAGGTTAATCAATTGATCAAAATCAACAATAATAGGGCAAGGTTAGGGCATACCAATTTCATGTATAAGGAAGATTCAAAGGATGAATTCATGATATTATAACATGGATGAATGCCAAACAATAACACGAACAAAAGGAACAACTACATAAACCAATTGAAAGGAGAATCACACAATTTTGGCACACACTTCAAGGGAATTTATGACAAGGATTTTAACAAGGGAAGACTGACCTTATGATGATCAAACAAAGATAGCTTGATAGAGGATGGAAAGAACATTCCAACAAACTATTACTAGTAGACATTCGACAAATGATGAAAGAGTTCGGCTAGAATGAAGGTTGGAAATTTTCGACAACAATACGGTAAGGTGTAGGTTTTGATCGCTTTACAATTTTGTGTGTTTTTGGTGTGTGTAGACAAGTGTGACCGGCTACTCTTTATATAAGGTGTAATAGGACTAATTTCCCTACTTTAAAGGCTAGATATGGGGAGATAATCATTAGAATTAAATTCTTGAATCATCCTTCCTTAATTCTTCTTTAATTTTAGGAAATTTATCACCTAAGATAAGGTTAAACCAATAAGGAAATGAATCAAAGGGAGATGAAACCAGAAATGAATACTAGACTTCATTACCAATTTTGACCATCACACATCATTTTGCTCAGAAGCAAAATGATCATTTTACCTGTATTGGTTTCTAAAATTCTAGGACTCAAAATTCGAGGTCTCACATCCTCCCCTCCTTATAAGAATTCTGTCTTCGAAATTTCAGCACAAGTATCTAAGTAAACAGGTAAGGAAATTTTGCACACATAGATTCCTCAATCTCACGAGACTATTCCTTGATTTGGCCATTATGCAAAATAACTCGTACCATAGGCATATTTCAACTGCAAAGCTGACGAATTGACCGATCTAGTTTGGCAACTGGCTGTACAGGATAGGATAGGTCTTCAGCAACCTCAACTGGTGGTTCTTTGAGCACATGAGCAGGTCTCGCATATACTTTCTCAATATCGAAATGTGAAACACATTGTGAATTCTTTCCATATTTGGAGGCAATGCAAGTCGGTATGCAACAGGGCAGATCCTCTCAACAATGTCATATAGACCAGTATAACGAGGTGCTAGTTTGTGTGAGACCCTGAATTTTGAGTTCTAGAAGTCCAGAAGCCAGTGCAGGTGAAAAGACCATTTTGCCCCTCAAAAAAATGATGTGTGATGATCAAAATTGATAAGGAATGATAGATAATTATTTCTGGTATTAATTCCCTTTAATTTGGTTCTTAATTTGTTGATAATCACCTTAGGAATTAAAATTCCTAAAATTAAAAAGAGATAATTACAAAATTTAAATTTGGTAGTTATCTTACTTTAATAAAGCCTTTAAAGTAGTAATCTTAATTCCATACCCATCCATTATAAATAGCAAGCCAACCTCAAAAAAATCATTCATAGAAAACACACAAAACACGTATAGACTAAAACCCTTACACCTCCCTATATCTGCCAAAATTCGTTGAAACTTTAAACCAGCATAACGCTCTCATTGTTTGTAAGATTTCTGCAAATAATAGCTTGTTGGAAAGCTCTCTTCATCCACTTTCCAACCATCTTTGTTTTTTTGTCAGAAAGTTAGTATTTCTTTCTAGTAAGATAAGTCAAAACTTGGAGAAACTGCCAAAATTTTCTTGAACTTCAATATAGCATAACTCTTTCATCGTTTGTCGGATTCCTGCAAATAATAGCTTGTTGGAAAGCTCTCTTCATCATCTTTCATCCATATTTGTTTTGTTGTTTGGACATTCCTATTTCTTTGTCAAAAGATAAGTTGAAAATTGCCGACGGAAATAGGTTTTAAAATTTGTATAATTGTACCTTTGATTGATTTCTGATGTTGTTTCCCTTATTTATATGAATGTTTAGAATCCATTCATAGTGAACAATCATGAATTCATCCTTTGAATCTTTTCTATACATGAAATCAGTTTGCTCTACCTTTTCCCTACTGCCCTATTGTTGCCTATCTTGATCAATTGATTTACCTATTGGATTCTTATCTTGTTTCTTTTGATTATACATGTTATAAACTCTTAATCCTTCCTTGTTAACATGAGATCACAACTCCTACAACCTGTTAGCATGAAATCATAACTTTCCCTATTGCCCTATTCTTAGTTCCGAAAATTGTATGATAATTAGGGATGGTAATTTAGACTGTTTCTTGTTAAGTTCTTGGCTATCACATCACACATCCAAGGGGAAGGTGCCTGCGGCATCTGATCACTGGTTTTCGATAGGTTTAGTGAGTGGAATTGGTAAGGAAATAGGGTATTTAATTGGATATTGGATATGAGTAGTTAGTTTGGTTTTGGCTTTGCCTTGTGATGCTATAAGTAGTGCAAAATTATTGAATAAAGGTAAAGGAATAACTTCTTGTTCAGAGACAAGAGAGGTAGGATCTATGCCTCATCGGTTTCTCCAGAGACCTCGTTGTTTGCTTAATTGATTTCGGTACCTATGATTGTGAAACTGTATGTGCATTCATATTAAATAATGGATTATTGAGTTGCGGATTGAATTGAGGAATTTCTAGGCTATACCGAATCCCTTAAGGTAGGTTAGGAGTGCCTAGCTTGCATGTGTGATGTGTATTGAACATGCTGAATGTGATCTGACAGAATTGAGAATACCCAGTTGTGGTTTTGTGTTTTATGCTTGCCTGTGTGTGCTTGTACGTGTTTGTGTGTCAGGATCCTTTTCCGGTGGCCATTCAGGGTAAGCGCTGATGCTCCTAGCGAGAGGGAGGTTCTTCAGAAACACTTTGTCACCTACCGCAAATTCCAGCTCCCTCCATCAATTATTGGCATAGTTTTTCTGCCGATCTTGTGCTGTCTTTAGCCTTTGTTGAATCAAATTTAGCTGCCTCGTTGCTTGATCAATTAGTTCGGAATTTTCCAGGCGTCTGTCGCCTACTTCGTTCCAGAAAATGGGTGTTTTGCAATGTCTCCCATATAGTGCTTCATAAGGAGCCATACCGATTGTAAGGACCCACGTTTCTTAATTTTCTCCTTTTATTATCGCCGTGAAGCCCAAACAAGCCTAAAACCAAGACCTATCTGAAGCCCACAAGGCTTAACCATCTAATTTCCGATTTTAGTATGTTCATTGATTTAAACTTTTAATATTTGGAGCATGACAGTATTGGACAAATAATTTGGATTCATATAGAGTGAATTAATCATCAGTGAAAGACTTTATGATTAATCAAAGGAACCACAAAACACAAGTCCCATAGGAATCTAAAAATCGAGCAAGTAAATACCCAGTAAGTTTTAAAAACAATCAAACAAAGGAGACATTCTAAAAGCCAGAGAGTGGTCCAATCAATCTTCATGTTATATGAACAAGTAATCAAGTAACAGGTATGTAAATATAATGCGATATCATCCCGCTATGCAGTCTTGATTGTCACATACTAGTACCAAGAACAACGAATGTACCTAAGCCTGATAAATTATGAAAATAATAGGATGAGATTATAAGAATCTCAGTAGGGCCACAACATCATAAGATCTACAAAAATCTTAAACAAATATCTCCCAAACAACATCAAATCATCCCAACACATCTAAGGGATATCATGCAATTCAAGAATCAACCAGTAGGGTTAGGGTCGAAACTAAGGCTGAGGGTGGACAGAAAACAATTCCGAAAATAAGATATACACAGGCTGAAAAACACATCAACCACTCTCAACAATAGGAAAAGGCCATCCCCTTCCACCTGTGTTGTCCAAGGCTTCGCTGCAAAAAAGGTAAAAGGTTAGCACACAAGTTAATTAACAAGTTTATTCATCTTGCTAGCACACAGGACAAGACATCTACCTAGCACACAGGACTAGGCATCCTAACGACCACACAGGACTAGGCATCCTAACAACCAAATAGGACTAGGCATCTTAACCACCACACAGGATTAGTGCATCTTGTCAGCACACAGAACAAGACATTTTTCTAGCACACATGATAAAGCATCTAGCCAACACACAAGACTAGGCATCTAGCGAGCTCTTGTTTGGGATTGCCACTCATACGACTCCCATACCAGTAAGTGTAAGGACCCAAACCAAACCGATTAAGACCCTTACCGCCATAAAACCCAAATATGCCCTCGCAAGGTCCTATTTGAATCACACAAGGCTCAGGTCACATAATTGTCAATTTTATTAGTTGATTTATATGCTATTTAAAGGTTGGAGCATATTCATACATTAGTGAATTTCTGGCTTATACGGAGTGAAAGAAAACATCAGCGGAAGACTTATATTAATACTCAAAACAAGGGGAAACATAACACACAAGTCCCACAGGAATCCCAAAACATCAACCAATAGTATCATGTATATTTCGGAAGCAACAAAAAGAGAAAGAGGGATTGGAAAGCCAGAATGAAAATCCACACAAGTTCAAAGACATGGCATGTGCATTCAATAGAAAAGAGGTGCAAATTCGTCCAACCATGTAGCCTTGATCTCATATCATTGGTACCAGCAACAAAGCACATACCTAAGCTTGCAAAGGAGGAGAAACGAAGGGATGAGATTACAAAAATCTCAGTAGGGTCACAACATCATAAGTACTAGAGATTCCTAATCAAATATCTCCTAATAACAAAAACATCAACACCTAAAACTAGTTAAGATATCTAATTAAAACTGCAAGCATCAAACACACATATTAGGGGATGAAATCATCACCTAAAACTGTAAGAGCATTCTGAAATTGGGCTTCCATTTGCTGCTGGTTTCAGAATTCCTTGCTGGTGCGGCTGGTGCTTCAGGTTTAGGTTGGTTTCCGGGTTCAGTTTGGCCTCCTTGCTTATTATGTGCAATCGGCACATTTTGCTCACTTGGTTGCTGTTCGGCTTGGGCTTCATTTATATCTCGATGAGTCCCTAGGTACAGTCTGTCTTGCCATTCTAAACAAACATACAAGATTAGTCAATACATAACCAAATACAAAACAAAAGAAAGAAAATAGTACCTAGAGGAGAGGCGTACGCCGGACGATATGCATATGCTGAGAAACAAAACACACAGGCACACAAGTATATACAAGTCTCAACATACAAACACACAAAGGCATGCTTGGCATTCATATAGGACACAGACATGCATTTGGAACACATGCATTTGACACACATGCTTACATATAGGAGTATTCAGCAACATGTATATCATATAACAAAGAAACACAATCAACATTCAGCAAAACACCTCATAAAAAATAATATTATACAACATACAAGTACATGTGAGAACATAGAAAAATACATAGCATTTCACAAAGCCAATCATGGCATTTAAACACTACAAACCAAGTATTTGACATTAGGGACACTCTCGGCATTAGCATCTAAAAGTGTGGGTGTGTGCGCATTTACCTTCATACAAACAAAAAACCAGAAAATATGTTAGCATATAATTAATTTTATTTCCTAAACCATGCTCTGCTACCAAACTTTGTAAGGACCCAAACTCATCATATTAGGACCCTACCGCCATGAAACCCAAACAAGCCCTTCCAAGGACTTATCTGAATCCCAAAAAGTTTAATCACATTAATTATATTTATTAGGTTTATTTTTATGCCTTTTAAAGATTGGAGCATGATAATATTAGATATATATTCTGGTAACACACGGAGTGAATAAAACATTAGCGAAAGTCTTTATAATTAATAAAAGGAACCATAACACACAAGTCTAAAGGGAGCTTCAAAATCTAGCAATTAGCCCTCAAATATATTTCCGAAATAAGTAAGAATAGGAGGGATCTAAAGAACCAGAAAGTAGTCCAATCAAATTACATATTCAGGGGTATAAGCGCAAGCAATCAGCAAAGAAGGAGGTATGCGAATGTGAAGCAATATCGACCCGCCGTGCAGCCTTGATCTCACACCTCAGTACAACTAATAGAAGATGCACCTAAGCTTGAAAAAGGGCAAAAACAGTAGCGTGCGATTACAAGAATCTCAGTAGAGTCACAACATCATAACATCTGCAGAAATATAGACAAACATCTTCCAATCAACATCAGATCCGCTTATACTACTAAAGGAGTATCAAACAAACATCAATCAAGCATAGTAAGGTTAGGGCCGAGAGTAACAAGACTTCAGGCTGACTAAGAACACTTCTGAAACAAGAGGTGCACAAATAGGTGATTCAGCATCTAATTTAAATAATTGAATGGCTATCCATTCCACCTGTGTTGTTGTCCATGGCTTAACTGCATAAAAGGTAAATGGTTAGCAAATAATCTAATCAGCAAGCCTATCCATCATGCCACACAAGGACAAGGCATCCAAGCCACACAGAAGGGAATCCAAACCACACAAGGGTAAGGGCATCCAAAATACTCAAGGATAAGGACATCTTGCCATCACAAAGAACAAGGCATCTGGCCACACAAAGACTAGACATCTAACGTGAACATGCTAGGGGTTGCCACCCATGTGACTCCAATACCAGTAAGTACCTCTCCTGTTACTAGGAGCATTAGTTACTGACTCTGAATGGCCACCGAAAAAGAATCCTTACACACAATCAAGTACATGCAAACACATGCAACTACAAGGCATAACACCGTAGCAGGGCATCCTCAATCATATCATAATACAATCAGCAAGTTCAATGCACATAGAACAACTGAAATAGGTACACACATCCTATCATAGGCATTCATTATTACCTAAGGAACACCAAACCAATCACCAATCATGCACAATATACTCTAAGCATGCACATACAACAAGGAATGTAAACTAAAACATCAATAGGCAAAACAAATCTCTGGAGAAACCAATGAGGTATAGATACTACCTATCTTTTCCCTAAACAAGAAGCTAGTTCTTTGCCTTGACCAATGAAACTAGAACCACCTATATAATTATAAGGCAAAGACAAAACCATATTAAACATGCATATTCAACAATCAAATAAACATCCTAGTTCCTTACCAATTCCACTCACCAAACCTATCAGTGATTAGAAGCTGTTAGAACCACTCCCTTGGATGTGTGATGTGATAGCCAAGAACACAACAAGAATCAACATGATTTTTCAACCTAATTTACTATGGAAATTTCCGCACCAAGTTAGGGCATAAGAACAAATTGTGATTTCATGAATAAGTAGGTTAGAGGTTGTGGTTTTATGATGACAAGGAAAGATTAGGTGTCAATTACCTAAATGATTTTAAAAAAACAAGAACTAAAACCAACTGAAGGAAGAATCATGAAATTTTAGCACCAACACCTTAGGAATTGTGATAGCAATAAATGTAGGGAAACACTAACCTTCTGATGATGAAACAAAGATAATAAGATGAAGGATAAAATGAGGTTTCCAATGAGCTATTATTTGTAGAAATTGGATGAAAAATGAAAGAATTCGGCTATTAGAATAAACCGGATCCACATAATGAGCAAAGAGGGAAAACTAAGCCTGAAAACCAATGTGAGACACCAACCATTGATCCTATAATGGCATAAATACTGAGCGTGTTACAAGGGATAGCTATGAACCAACTGCGGAGGCCTAATTTCATAATGCACCAACACCTATGAAAGATCCTATTCCTCCACTTGAACTTGTTCAGTTGGCACATCCTAAGAAATCTGAACGACTTCCAATTGTCATTAAAAAGTTGCTGAAGGTTGCCCATTAGTTGGGGTGTAAAGATTTCAGCGGTTCAGCAGGTGCCGCTGTGGCTCGTGAATGGATAGACACCTTATGCCGAGTGTCTTTGTTCTTTCGTATCTTTGACAATGACAAGGTTTCCATCTCTACTTTCCTACTTAAGGGAGAACCCTCACATGGTGGACAACCATGAGTTCATGGTTCGGATATCGTTTTCCTACCTAGAAGGAGTTTTGGTATGAGTTTGACAAGAGGTTCTATATGAGATTCCATAAAAACGAGCAGTGAAAAGCTTTCTATAAGCTTGAACAATTCACCTATTCGGTACTGGAATACGAGAAGGCGTTAAGGGAGTTATCCCAATTTGCACCTAAGGAGGATCACTCACCGTACTAGCTTGCGAGATGATTTCAGGATGGACTGAGTGCCTAGCTCAAAACCATTGTTTTTAAGAAACCGGTGGAAAATCCACAAGAATTAATCATTTTCTATGACTGAAGCCAAAAAGATTGTACAAACCAGGAAACGATTCGCAGCAACTAGTGGCAGACCTTTCAAGCATGATGCAAAGTTCAATCAGTGTACAAGACCCTATCATTTAAGGTCCTATCCTTTGAAAAACAATGGTAATGGAGGTAACAACAGGAAGAACTTTTCTGGTCCAAATCCTAATTGGTCTACATGGAGTTCACAGCCACATCGATGTTATATCTATGGCAGGATGGGACATATTTAAAGGGAATGTCTGAAACCAAGATGTATCACAAGCTTACCGAATGTAAGCCGAAATGGGTATGCCAATCCTGCCAAACGACCAGCACGCGCACCTTAAAAACTACCCAATGTATCCACAAATGAGACGCAACTCAGACTAATGAAGTTATTCACCCTAACTGATACCCAGGCTAGCCTTGATGTGGTGACAGGAACTATGTCAGTCTTTTCTCAAAATGCTAAAGTGTTGTTTGAACCCGGAGCAAATAGGTCATTTGTAAGTCTAAGGATAGCACTTAGCACGGATCGGCCACTGTCTCCCTTGTCTCCTCCTATTGCGATTCTGATCCCTTTTGGAGAACAACTGACATATGGCCTAGTCTACATCGGGTGTGCTGTACGTATGGGTCTGAATGTACTTGAAGTAGATCAAATTCTATTAGACATCCGAGAGCTAGATGTGATCTTAGGCCTGGATTGTTTGGCGAAGTATCAAACCCGAATGGAGTGTTTCATTAACTGATTTGCTCATTTGGTTGCTGTTCGGCTTGGGCTTCATTTCTATCTCGATGAGCCCTAGGTACAGTCTGTCTTGCCATACTAAACAAACATACAAGGTCACTCAATATATAACCCAAATACAAAAGAAAAGAAAGAAAATAGTACCTAGAGGAGAGGCGTACACTGGACGATATGCATATGCTGAAAAAAAAAACACACATGCACACAAGTATATACAAGTCTCGATATACATACACACAAAGGGATGATCGACATTCATATAGGACACACACATGCATTTGGCACACATGCTTACATACAGGAGTATTCATCAACATGCATATCATATAACAAAGAATCACAATCAACATTCAGCAAAACACCTCAGAACACATAATATTATGCAACATACAATTACATGTGAGAACATAGAAAAATACATAGCATTTCACAAAGCCAATCATGGCATTTAAACACTGCAAACCAAGTATATGACATTAGGGACACTCTCGGCATTAGCATCTAAAGGTGTGGCTGTGTGTGCATTTACCTTCATACAAACACAAAACCAGAAAATATGTTAGCATATAATTAATTTTATTTCCTAAACCATGCTCTGCTACCAAACCTATAAGGACCCAAACCAAACATATTAGTACCCTACCGCCATGAAACCCAAACAAGCCCTTCCAAGAACCTATCTGAATCCCACAAAGTTTAATCACACTAATTATATTTATTAGTTTTATTTTTTTATGCCTTTTAAAGATTGAAGCATGATAATATTAGACATATATTTTGGTAACACACGGAGTGAATAAAACATCAGCGGAAGTCTTTATAATTAATGAAAGGAACCATAACACACAAGTCCAAAGCGAGCTTCAAAATCTAGCAAGTAGCCCTCAAATATATTTCCGAAATAAGTAGAAATAGGAGGGATCTAATAAACCAGAAAGTAGTCCAATCAAATTACATATTCAAGGGTATATGCGCAAGCAATCAGCAGAGAAGGAGGTATGAGAATATGAAGCAATATCGTCCCGATGTGCAGCTTTGATCTCACACCTCACTACCACTAATAGAAGATGTAACTAAGCTTGAAAAAAGGGAAAAACAACAGGGTGAGATTACAAGAATCTTAGTAGAGTCACAACATCATAAGATCTGTAGAAATATAGACAAACATCTCCCAATCAACATCAGATCCGTTTATACTACTAAAAGGGTATCAAACAAACATCAATCAAGCATAGTAAGGTAGGGCAAAGAGTAACAAGACTACAGGCAGACTAAGAACACTTCTGAAACAAGAGGTTCACAAGTAGGTGATTCAGCATCTAATTTAAATAATCAGCAAGCCTATCCATCTTACCACACAAGGACAAGACATCCAAACCACACAAGTACAAGGGAATCCAAACAATACAAGGGTAAGGGCATCCAAAATACTCAAGGATAAGAGCATCTTGCCACCAAAAAGAACAAGGCATCTGGCCACACAAAGACTAGGCATCCAACGTGCACATGCTAGGGGTTGCCACCCATGTGACTCCAATACCAGTAAGTACCTCTCCTGTCACTAGGAGCATCAGTTACTGACCACGAATGGCCACCGAAAAAGAATCCTTACACACAATCAAGTACATGCAAACACATGCAACTACAAGGCATAACACCGTAGCAGGGCATCCTCAATCACATCATAATACAATCAGCAAGTTCAGTGCATATAGAACAACTGAATTAGGCACACACATACTATCATAGGCATTCATTATTACCTAAGGAACACCAAAGCAATCACCAATCATGCACAATATACTCTAAGCATGCACATATAACAAGGAACGTAAACTGAAACATCAATAGACAAAACAAATCTCTAGAGAAACCAATGAGGTATAGATACTACCTATCTTTTCCCTAAACAAGAAGCTAGTTCTTTGCCTTTATCAATGGAACCAGAACCACCTATATAATTATAAGGCAAAGACAAAACCATACTAAGCATGCATATTCAACAATCAAATAAATATCCTAGTTCCTTACCAATTCTACTCACCAAACCTATCAGAAATTAGTGATTAGAAGCAGTTAGAACCACTCCCTTGGATGTGTGATGTGATAGCCATGAACACAACAAGAATCAACATGATTTTTCAACCTAATTTACTATGGAAATTTCTGCACCAAGTTAGGGCATTAGAATAAATTGTGATTTCATGCATAAGTAGGTTAGAAATGATTTAAAAAAACAAGAACTAAAACCAACTGAAGGAAGAATCATGAAATTTTGGCACCAACACCTTAGGAATTGTGATAGCAATAAATGTAGGGAAAAACTAACCTTCTGATGATGAAACCTAGATAATAAGATGAAGGATAAAATGAGGTTTCCAATGAGCTATTATTTGCAGAAATTGGATGAAAAATGAAAGAATTCGGCTATTAGAATGAACCGGATCCACATAATGAGCAAAGAGGGAAAACTGAGCCTAAAAACCAATGTGAGGCACCAACCATTGATCCTATAATGGCACAAATACTGAGCATGTTTCAACGGATAGATAGGAATTAGCAACGGAGACCTAAATTCATAATGCACCCCACACCTATGAAATATCCTATTCCTCCACTTAAACCTGTTCAGTTGGCACATGCTAAGAAATTTGAGCGACTTCCAGTTGTCATTAAAAAGTTGCTGAAGGTAGCCCATTAGTTGGGGTGTAAAAATTTCAGCGGTTCAGCAGGTGCCGCTACGGCTCGTGAATGGATAGACAGCTTATGCCGAGTGTCTTTGTTCTTTCGTATCTCTGATGATGACAAGGTTGTCATCGCTACTTTCCTACTTGAGGGAGAATCCCTCACATGGTGGACAGCCATGAGTTTATGGTTCGGAGATCGTTTTCCTACCTAGAAGGAGTTTCGGTAAGAGTTTGACGAGACGTTCTATATGAAATTCCTTAAAAACGAGCATCGACAAGATTTCTATAAGCTTGAACAACTCACCTGTTGTGTGCTGGAATACAAGAAGGCATTGAGGGAGTTGTCCCAATTTTCACCTGAGGAGGATCACTCACCGTACTAGTTTGTGAGATGATTTCAGGATGGGCTGAGTGCCTAGCTCAAAACCATCGTTGCTATAAAACTGGTGGAAAATTTGTAGGAATTAATCGTTGCTACGACTGAAGCCAAAAATATTGTACAAACCAGGAAACCATTCGTAGCAATTAGTGGCATATCTTTCAAGCATGATGCAAAGTTCAATCAGCGTACAGGACCCTAACATTTGAGGTCCTATCCTCTGAAAAACAATGGTAATGGAGATAACAATAGAAAGAACTTTTCTTGTCCAAATCCTAATTGGTCTACATGGAGTTCATAGCCACATCGTTGTTATAATTGTGGCAGGATGGGACATATTCAGAGGGAATGTCCGAAACCAAAATGTATCACAAGCTTACCGAATGTAGACCGAAATTGGTATGCCAATCCTGCCAAACGACCAGCACGCGCACCTGAAAGACCACCCAATGTATCCACAAATGAGACGCAACCTAGACTAACGAAACTATTACCCCTAACTGATACCCAGGCTAGCCTTGATGTGGTGACAGGTACTATTTCAGTCTTTTCTCAAAATGCTAAAGTGTTGTTAGAACCTGGAGCAAAAAGGTCATTTGTAAGTCTAAGGATAACATTTAGCACGGATCGGCCACTGTCTCTTTTGGTTCCTCCTATTGCGGTTCTGATCCCTTTGGGAGAACAACTGACTTGTGACCTAAGTCTACATTGGTTGTGCTATACGTATGGGTCTGAATGTACTTGAAGTAAATCTGATTCCATTAGATATCCGAAAGCTAGATTTGATCTTAGGCATGGATTGTTTGGCGAAGTATCAAACCCGAATGGAGTGTTTCACCAAGTGTGTGTGGTTCAACTTTTTTGATGGTGCCGAGTACTGCTTTGAAGGTGATAGGCAAGTTGTTCCAACTTGTATGATTTCCTGGCTTGATATGAAGCGTTTGATCAGCAAAGGATGTATAGCATACCTCGCGCATGTGCATGATATTTTTAAAGAATCATCGGATTTGGACTCTGTTCTAGTGGTTACTGAATTTTGAGAGGTGTTTCCAGACGACAGAACCAATTTTCCACCAGCAAGAGAAGTGGAATACAGTATTGAACTTTTGCTAGGTACGAATTCGATTTCCATTCTTCTATACCGTATGGCTCCTGGGAAAATGAAGGAATTGAAGACACAATTGGAAGATTTTCTGGATTGTGGTTTTACCCAACCCAATGTGTCACCTTGGGGAGCACCTGTCTTATTTGTGAAGAAGAAAGATGGTTCGCTGCAACTGTCCATCTATTATCAGCAACCGAATCGTGTGACCGTGAAGAACAAGTATCCTTTGCCATGCATCGACAACTTGTTCAATCAGCTCCAAGGTGCAGGCATGTTTTTCAAAATCGATGTCAGATCAAGATACGATCAATTGCATGTTCGTGAAGCTGATATTCCAAAGACTGCATTCAGATCGCAATACGTCCACTACAAATTTCTGGTTATGCCATTCGGTTTGACCAATGCACCAGTAGTGATCATGGACCTGATGAGTCGAGTATTCTGAGAGTTCCAAGATAGATTTGTGATAGTCTTCATCGACGATATTCTGATTTACTCAAAATCAGAAGAGGAGAATACTGAGAACTTGCAGATTGTGCTGAAATTTTAAGGGATAGACATCTATTCACAAAGTACTCCAAATGCGAATTCTGGTTACCTGAAGTTGGTTTCCTTGGCCATGTTGTTTCCTTCCCATGGTGTACCGGTTGATTCAGAGAAGATTGAATCGTTGTTGCTTGGGAACCCCGCAGACTATATTTGAAGTTCTCAGTTTCCTTGGCTTAGCCAGATATTACCGTTGCTTCGTGGAGAATTTTTCATCAATTGCTGGACCATTGACAAAATTGACAAGTAAAGGAGAGTCGTTCGTGTGGAACGAGAAATGCTAGCAAAGTTTTGAAGAATTGAAGAATCAATTTAGTTTACGCACCTATTCTTACCTTACGAGTCGGTGGAAAAGAGTATGTGGTGTACAGCAATGCATCGAATTCCAAACTTGGATACGTGTTAATGCAAGAAGGGAAATTTGTTGCCTATGCTTCCTGATAGTTGCATCCATATAAAAGCAACTATCCTACGCATGATTTGGAGCTTGCAGCCGTGGTGTTCGCATTGAAGATATGGTGCCACTATTTGTATGGCAAGACGTGCAGAATCTTTACCAACCACAAAAGCTTGAAATATCTCTATATGCAAAAGGAGTTTTACACGAGACAACGAAGATGGGTGGAGCTGATTAAAGACTACGATTTAATCATTGAATATCATCCTGGAAAAATGAATCTTATTGCTGATGCCTTGAGCCGAAAGATTCATCCTCCTTCCCATCGGTTTTGCCTTACATGCGCACCAAATACAGGCTAATGTTTCTGGATTTGAAAGCTACACCTGTGCATCTTGGCACTGATTTTTCTGGTTTGCTACTGGCACGAATCGAAGTTATGCCTACCTTGATTGAGGAAATCTGAAATCAGCAATCAGAAGATCTAAGGTTGGTTAAATTCTGAAGCAACTATCTAATGGTGTTGATGCCATAGCTCGTGATTTCAAAGTAAAAGATGATGGAGTTCTTGTCTTCAAAAACCAGGTATTTGTGCAACAAAACTTTGATATTCACAATCTAATTTTATCTGAGGCGCATAGTTCGAAGTTAGCTATCCATCTTGGTAGCGTAAGATGTACCGAGACTTGAAGGAGCAATATTGGTGGTCGAACATGAAACGTCATATTGCTGAGTTCGTTTCCCAATGCCTTGTATGCCAGCAAGTAAAGATCGAGCATCAAAGGCCCACTGGTCTATTTCAGTCACTTCTGAAATTGGGAGCCTGTCACGATGGATTTTGTGATCGGTTTGCCTAGATCTCAGTGAGGATTCGATGCCATTAGGGTGATCGTGGAGCAACTAACAAAATCCAGACACTTCCTTCCTGTTCATGTGACAGACACACCAGAGAAATTGTCTATTCATTACTTAGACGAGATTGTTCATCTATAGAGAGTGCCAGTTTCTATCGTTTCAGATCGTAACCCTCATTTTATATCACGATTTTGGGAGAAATTTCAGAATGTGCTAGGTTCGAAATTAAATTTTAGTACAGCGTTTCATCCCCAAACTGATGGTCAATGAAAAAGGACGATTCAGACACTTGAGGACATGCTGCATGCGAGTGTACTGGACCAACATACTAGTTGGGATCGATGTCTACCTCTGGCGAAGTTTACTCACACCAACAGTTTTCATGTAAGCATCGGCATGGCTCCTTACGAAGCATTGTATGTAAGATGTTGCAAAACACCCATATGCTGGAATAAAATAGGCAAGAGATGCCTAAACAATCCAGAATTGATTGATCAAGCATCGGAACAACTCAATTTGATTCGACATAGGCTAAAGACAGCGCAAGCTCGACAGAAAAACTATGCCGATAGTCAACAAATGGAGCTGGAATTTGCGGTAAGTGACAAAGTATTTCTAAAGGTTGCCCGTGGAAAGGTGTCCTCCGTTTGAAATAAATAGTGAGCTAAACTACCACCTTGTTACATTGGTTCATATGACATTATTGAGAGGATTGACCATGTTGCATTATGACTTGCATTGTCTCCGAATATGGAAAGAATTCACAACGTGTCACATTTCGATGTTGACAAAATACGTTTGAGACCCTAGTTATGTGGTCGAAGAACCACCAGTTGAGATTTCTGAAGACCTATCCTATCCCATACAGCTAGTTGCCATACTAGATTGGTCAGTTTGTCAGCTTCGCAGTCCAAGCGTGTTTATGTTACACGTTGTTTGGCATAATGGCCAAATTGAGGAACAGTCTTGGGAGACTGAGGAATCTATGCATGCAAAATTTCTTTACCTGTTTGCATAGGTACTTGGGCTGAAATTTCGAGGACGAAATTTTTATACGAAAGGGAGGATGTGAGACCTCGAATTTTGTGTCCTAAAAGTCCAAAAGCCAATTCATGTGAAATTACCGTTTTACCCCTAAGAAAATGAATATGTGGTGGCCAAAATTGTTATTGAAAATTTAATATTCATTTCTGATTCCATTTCTCCTTTGTTTAATTTCCTTACTGGTTTAATCTTATCTTAGATGGTTATTTCCTAAAATTAAGGAGATAAATCTAGAAATTAATTCTAATGATTATCTCCCCATATCTAGTCTTTTAAGTGGGGAAATTAATCCCATAAACACCCTAAGTGAAGAGTAGCTGGCCACAATTAGTTCCCACACCAAAAATACACAAAATTATCAAGTGATCAAACTCTACATACTACCTTTTCCCTGCTGAAATTTTCTGGCCTTCACCATAGCCCAATTCTTCCATCCTTTGTCAAATTTCTATGAGTAACAGCTTGTTGCAGATCTCTTTTCATCCTCTAACTAGCTATCTTGGTTTGATCATCAAAAGGTCAATTTTTCCCCATTATATTCCTTGTCTCAATTCTCTTGAGTTGTGCTCTATCTTAAGTCTCAAAAATTACATAGTTAATTGGGATAGTAATTTAGGTTGAAACTTGTTAAGTTCTTGGCTATCACATAACATATTCAAGAGGGAGGCACCTGCGGCATTTAATCACTAGTTTCTGAAAGGTTTAGTGAGTGGAATTAGTAAGGAAATAGGGTGTTTACTTGATTATTAAGTATGCATGCTTAGTATTTTTTTGTCTTTGCCTTATGATGTAATAGATGGTTCGAATTGGGAGATTCCGAATTTTGAGTCTGAGAAGTATAAAAGCTAGTGCAGGTGAAATGACCATTTTTCCCCTGAAGAAAAGGATGTGTGATGGCTGAAATTGGTAATGAAAGTCTAATATTCATTTCTGGTTTCATTTCCTTTTGATTCATTTCTTTTTGATTCATTTCTTTATTGGTTCAACTTACCTTAGGTGAAAAAAATCCTAAAATTAAAAAAGGATAATTTCAAAATTTAGTTGTAATGATTATCTTCCCTTATCTATCCCTAAAAGTTTGGAGAATTAATCCTATTAAACCATACATAAAGAGTAGCCTGCCACATTTTTCCACACACACCAAAAACACATAAAATTATCGCACGATCAAATCCTACACCTTACTCTATTGCTCCCGAAAATTTCCAACTTTTATCCTAGCATAACTCTTTCATCCTTTGTTGGATTTCTGCAAATAATAGCTTGTTAGAAAGCTCTTTTCATCCTCTGCTATCTTTGTTTGACCATCAGAAGATTATTTCTTCTTTCTCAAAAACCTAATCATAATTTATAAGGTTCAGTACCGAAATTGTATGATTCTTCCTTCAATTGACTTCTATTGTTATTCCTTTTGTTCATATGAATGTTTGGCATCCATTTGTGTTGTAATATCATGAATTCATCCTTTTAATCTTCCCTATACATGAAATCGGCATGCTTTACACTTTTCCCTATTGTTGCCGATTTTGATCTATTGACTAACCTATTGGTTTCTGATCTTGTTCCTTTTGATTGTATACATTATTAACACCTATTCTTTCTTTGTAATCATGAAATTGCAACCTCTATACCTTGTAATCATAAAATTGCAATTGATTTGCAAACACTATCTTAGCGCCAAAATTTGTATAGTTGATTGGGGTGGTAATTTAGGTTGAATCTTGTTATGTTCTGGGCTATCATATTACACATCTGAGGGAACGGCACCTACGATATCTGATCACAAGTTTCTAATAGGTTTGGAGAGTGGAATTGGTAAGAAAATAGGATATCTACTTGATTATTGAGTATGCATGCTTAGTTTGGTTTTATCTTTGCTTAATGATGTTATAGGTAGTTCGGATCCCTTGAATAAAGGAAAAAGAATAGCTTATTATTTAGAGACAAGAGAGGTAGGATCTATGCCTCATCGGTTTCTCCTGAGATCCTTGTTGATTGCTAATTAATTTCGGTGCATGTGATTGATATATGCATACATATATGTGAGATAGTGTATGCATGAGTTGCGGATTGATTTGAGGCTCACTTAGGCTATACCAAACCCTTGAGATAGGTTGTGAGTGCCTAATTTGCATGTGTTTTGTGTATTGAACATGTTGTTTGTGTTCTGACATGATTGAGGATACCCTATTGTGGTATTGTGCCTTGTACTTGCTTGTGTGTGCTTGTGCGTGTTTGTGTGTCAGGATCCTTTTTTGGTGGCCATTCAGGATAAGCACTGATGCTCCTTGGGAGAGAAGAGGTTCTTACAGGTATGGGAGTCGTATGGGTGGCAATCCCCAGTTTGAGCACGATTGATGCCTAGTCTTGTGTGCTGGCTAGATAACTTATCCTGTGTGCTGGCAAGATGTCCTTATCCTTGAGTGGTTTGAATGCCATAATCCTGTGTGTTGGTTAGGATGCCTAATCCTATGTGCTGGCTAGATTCCTTGTCCTATATGATGGCAAGATGAAAAGACTTGCTAATTAGTTTGTATACTAACCTTTTACCACCTATGTAGCGAAGCCTTGGACAACATAGGTGGAAGGGGATGCTTTTTTCCTATTGCTGAGATGACTTATGAGTTTTTCCTTCCTATATACTTTTGATTTTTGGAAATGTTTGTAGTCCACCCTCAGCCTTAGTTTCGGCCCTACACCTTTGGATGTTTGAATGCTTGTATGATATCCTTTAGTTGTATATGATGATCTGATGTTAATTGGGAGATATTTTTCTAAGATTTCTACAAATCTTATTTTTAATATTATTTACCCTACTGAGATTCTTGTAATCTCATTCTATTGTTTTCACTATTTTTCAGACTTAAGTACATTCGTTGTTCATGGTACCAGTGTGTGAGAATCAAGGCTGCACGGCGGAGAATTATCGCATTACATTTGCATACATGTTTCTTGATTGCTTGCACATATAACATGAACTATGATTGGACTATTTTCTGGTTCTTCAAGTTCCTCCTTTGCTTGTTTGTTCCTGAATTATGTTGTAGGTTTACTTGGTGGATATTTAGATCCCTATGGGACTTATGTGTTGTGATTTCATTGATTAAAATTAAAAACTTCCGCTGATGTTTTTATTCACTATGTATGATACCAGAATACTTGTCCAATATCATGCTCCAACCTTTAAAAACATAAGAATAAAACTTGTTAAAATCGATTCTAAAGGGATAAGCCTTGTGAGATTCAAATAGGTTCTAGGTTGGGTTTATTTGGGTTTCACGGCAGTAAGGGTCCTAATAGGAACAAATTCGGGAATATGTGTTAGGGGCCCTTACAGGTTTGGTAGTCGAGCATGGTTTAGAAAATAATTTGTTATATGCTAAACTATTTTGTTAGTTTTGTGTTTGTAGGGAGGTTCATGCTCACACACCCACACACTTAGAGGGCTAATACTGAAGGTAATCAGATGATTAAAAACCTGGTTTGAAAAGTTTAGATACTAAGATTGATTGTTTGATTTGATGTGTGTTTATTTGTGTTCTTATACATCACGTGATTTGATGTGTTTTGTTGTGTTCAGGAAAGTGGTTTCTGTGTTTTCCTTGCTATTACCGAATGCATATGCTTGCTGCCAAGTGTTGTCGAGTGTCCTTTAATGATTTCCAAATGCATGTAACTTATTCATAAGCGTGCCAATTATGTTATTGTATGATTATTTCCATAATGCTGAGTGTGATTTGTGTGAACTTTGTGTCTGCCGAATGCCTTGATGATGATTGCTGAGTGCTTATGTGTGTGTTAGTGTAATTGCTGAGTGTGTATTTGTATGTGTGCATATGATTTCCAAAACTTCTATATTTGTGTGCATGAGTGATTTGTTTTCCAAAATATGCATATCGCCTCGGTGTACGCCTCTCCACCAAGTACCACTTCTTTTCCTAGTATTCGTATTTGGGTTATGTGTTGAGTAACATTGTGTGTTCGTATAGTATGGCAAGGATGAATGTGACACGAGATTGACAGGGTAGGTATGGGATTCAGGCCGAACAGCAACCTGTAGAGTAGAATGAACCCGAGGCACAAGTTGAGTAGGGAGGAGGGCAAGCTGAGCCCGAAAACCAACCTAAGGCACCAGCCATACCAGCGATTGATCCTATAATGGCACAAATCCTAAACGTATTGCAAGGGATTGCTGCGAATCAGCAGCGTACAGAGACCCAATTTCAGAATGCTCCTGCACCTAAGAAGAACCTATTCTTCCACTTGAGCTAGTTCAGCTGACTCATCCTAAAGAAGCCGAGAGACTCCCAGTTGTTACTATGAGTGAGATTCAAGCGAGATTCAAAGTTCAATCAAGCCCTGTCGTTTGAGATCCTACCCTCCGAAAAACAATGGCAATGGGGGTAACAATAGGAAGAATTTTTCTGGACTGAATCTTAATGGGTCTATGCAGAGTTTGCAGCCACATCGATGTTATAACTATGGCAAGATGGGACATATTCAGAGGGACAGCCTGAAAAAAAGGTGTATCACAGGCGCATTGAATGCAGTCTAAGGTGGGTATGCCAATCCTGCCAAACCACCAACACGCACACCTGGAGAGCCACCCAACAAATCCACGAGTGAAACATAACCTAGACCAATGAGGTTATTCACATTGACTGATACCAAAGCTAGCCTTGATCTGGTGACAGATTTGTGATAGTCTTCATCAACAACATTCTGGTTTACTCAAAATTAGAAGAAGAACATGCTGAGCACTTGCGGATTGTGCTGAAAATTCTAAGGGGTCGACACCTGTTCACAAAATACTCTAACTGCAAATTCTGGTTATGTGAAGTTGGTTTCCTTGGCCATGTTGTTTCCACCCAAGATGTCCTTGTTGATCCAAAGACGATTGAAGTCGCAGTTTCCTTGGTTTAGCTGGATACTACCGTCACTTCGTGGAAATTTTTTCATTGCTTGTTGGACCATTGATGAAATTAACGTACAGAGGAGAGCCGTTTGTGTGGAGCGAGAAATGCCTGCAATGTTTTGAAGAATTTAAGAATCGGTTAGTTTCCATACCAATCCTCACCTTACCAGTCAACGGAAAAGAGTACGGGGTGTACAGCGTTGCATCAAAATCTGGACGTGGATGCGTATTGATGCAAGATGGGAAAGTGGTTGCTGATGCTTCCTGATAGTTGCGACTGCACAAAAGCAACTATCCTACGTATGATTTGGAGCTTGTGGCCGTGGAGTTTGCATTGAAAATATGTAGCCACTATCTATATGGCAAGACATGCCAAATCTTCACCGACCACAAAAGCTTGAAATATCCCCTTACGCAAAAGGAGTTGAACATGAGACAACAAAGATGGATGGAACTGATTAAAGACTAGTATCTGATCATAGAATATCATCCTGGAAAATTGAATGTTGTCACTGATACCTTGAGCCATAAAATTCATCCTCTTTCCCCATTGGTTTTGGTTTACATACGCACCCCATTACATGCAAATGTTGCTGGATTTGAAACAACACGTGTGCATCTTGGCATTGATTTTTCTGGTTCATTGTTGGCACAAATCAAAGTCACACCTACCTTGATTGAGGAAATCCAGAATCATCAAACAAAGGATCCAAGGTTGGCTGAAATTCGGAAACAACTATATGATGGTGTTGATGCCACAGCTCACAATTTTAGAGTGCAAGATGATGGAGTTCTTGTCTTCTGAAACCATGTATGTGTACCACCAGATGTTGATATTCGCAATCTGATTTTATCTGAGGTGCATAGTTTGAAGTTCGCTATCCATCCTGGTAGCACTAAGATGTACCGAGACTTAAATGAGAAATATTGGTGGCCGAACATGAAATGCCACATTACTGAGTTTGTTGCCTATGCCTTGTATGTCAACAAGTGAAGATCAAGCATCAAAGACCCGCTGGTCTACTTTAGTAACTTTTTGATTCCAACATGGAAGTGGGAGCATGTCACGATGGATTTAGTGAGCGGTTTTCCTAGATCTTAACGAGGATTCGATGCTATTTGGGTGATCATGGATCGATTGACGACATCTTCACATTTCCTTCCTCTGCGTGTGAAAAACACACTCTAGAAAGTGGCTGAATGTTATTTGGATATGATTGTTTGATTGCATTGAGTGCCACTTTCCATTGTTTCAGATCGTGACCCTCATTTTACATCATGATTTTGGAAGAAATTCCAGATTACGCTGGATTCAAGATTGAATTTCAGTACAGCATTTCATCCCCAGACCAATGGTCAATCTAAAAGGATAATTCAGACACTTGAGGAGATGCTACATGCGAGTGTACTAGATAAACATACCAGTCGGGATCAATGTCTAACATTTGCAGAGTTCACTTACAACAATAGTTTCCATATAAGCATCAGTATGGCTCCTTATGAAGTGTTATATAGGAGACGTTGAAGAACTCCCGTTTGCTGGAATGAAGTAAACAAGAGATGCCTGAAAATCCGAAATTGATTGATCAAGCAACGGAGCAGCTGAATTTAATTTGACAAAGGCTGAAGACAGCGGAAGATCGACAGAAAAATTATACCGATAATCGATGAAGGGAGATAGAATTTTCAGTAGGTAACAAAATGTTTCTGAAAGTCGTTCTATGGAAATAAGTCCTTCTTTTTCAGCGGCGAGGCAAGCTAACACCTCCTTACATTGGTCCATATAACATCATTGAAAGAATCGTACCTGTTGCATACCGACTTGCACTATCTCCGAATATGGAAAGGATACACAACGTGTTTCACATTTTGATGTTGAAAAAGTATGTGCAAGACCGTGCTCATATGCTCGTAGAACCACAAGTTGAGGTTTCTGAAGACCTATCCTATCTCGTACAGAGAATTGTCATTCTAGATCAGTCAGTTTGTTAGCTTCGCACTCAAAGCATGCCTATGGTATGAGTTATTTGGCATAATGGCCAAATCAAAGAACAGTCTTGGGAGACTAAGGAATCTTTGTGTGCAAAATTTCCTTACCTATTTGTTTAGGACAAAATTCTTGTAAGGAGGGGAGGATATGGGACCCCGAATTTTGAATTCTAGAAGTTTAGAAGCCAGTGTAGGTGAAATGACCATTTTATCTCTAAGGAAAAAGATTTGTGATGGCTGAAATTTGTAATGAAGGTCTATTATTCATTTACGGTTTCATTTCCCTTTGATTCATTTTCTTATTGGTTCAATCTTACCTTAGGTGAAAAAATTCCTAAAATTAAGAAAGGATAATTCTAGAATTTAATTCTAATGATTATTTTACCTAATCTAGCCCTAAAAGTATGGAAAATTAATCCTATTACTTCCTACATAAAGAGTAGCCAGCAACACTTTTCCACACACACCAAAAACACACAAAATTATCAAGCGATCAAACCCTACATCTAACCCTATTGCTGCCAAAAATTTCCATCATTCATCCTAATATAACTCTTTCATCCATTATTGGATTTCTACAAATAATAGCTTGTTGGAAACCTCTTTTCATTCTCTATCTAGCTATATTGGTTAGATCATCAAAAGGTTAGTTGTTCCTGTAAAAACTGTAAGCATATTTTATAGGATTTAGTACCGAAATTGTGTGATTCTTCCTTCAAGTAATTAATGTTGTTGTTCCTTTTAGTTATATGATTACTTGGCATCCATTCGTGCTGTAATATTTTGAATTTCTCCTTTGAATCTTCCCTATACATGAAATCTGCATGCCCTACACTTTGCCTTATTATTGTCGATTTTGTCTAATTGATTAACCTATTAGTTTTTGATCTTGTTCCTTTTGATTGTATATGTTATTAACACCTAATCCTTCTTTGTAATCATGAAATTGCAACCCCTACACCTTATAATCATGAAATCGCAATTGCCTTGTGAACCCTATCTTAGTGCCAAAATTATTTTAGTTAATTGGGGTAGTAATTCAAGTTGAATCTTGTTAAGTTCTGGGGTATCACATCACGCATCTGAGGGGGAGGCACCTGCGGCATATGATCACTGGTTTCTGATAGGTTTAGTGAGTGGAATTGGTAAGGAAATAGGATATCTACTTGATTATTTAGTATGCATGCTTAGTTTGGTTTTGTCTTTGCCTTATGATGTTATAGGTGGTTCGAATCCTTTGAATAAGAGCAAAAAAATAGCTTCTTGTTTAGAGACAAGCACTACACTATATATGGCCTAATGCAACAGTATTATTGTTACATTTTAATTTATGTAGTATAAGGTTAGTTTAAGGCAACATATTTTTTTCTGTTGTATTAAAGTGTGATTTTATGCAACATTTACATAAAATCGTAATATATATCAGTTTTTGTAACAAAATTTTTGTTACATCTTACTTTATGTAGCATAAGGTTAGTTTAAGGCAACATAATTTTTTTCTGTTGTATTAAAGTGTGACTTTATGCAACAATTAAATAAAATTATAGCATAAGATTAGTTTAAGGAAATATATTTTTTTCGGTTGTATTAAAGCGTGACTTTATGTAATAATTAAATAAAATTGTAACATAAGATTAGTTTAAGGCAACATATTTTTTTGTTGTATTAAAGTATGAATTTATACAAAAATTAAATAAAATAGTAATATATATCATATTTTGTAACAAAATTTTTGTTACATTTTAATGCCTAATTCTTCTACGGAATGAGCGAGCCCAAAACTCTACAGCTATCAGGCCTACTAGTCAGCCCTCCTTTTACTCCCTTCTACCGGGTCTTTTTCGGAGACTCTATGTTCCCGTCGTCCGCAGCCAATAGTCGATATGGCATCCTCAAGCTCAGCCAGCAGTGCTACTGAAAATCCTAAGAAGCGGTTAGGGCTCTTTGCTAACGCAATGAAGAACAAGAGCAGCTTCGTCCAGTTCTTCGCAATGGCCGGTATTTTACTCCTTAGCGTAAGATCCCTGAGCCAGAAGTACCGCCTCCACGACCTTCAAGAGGATACGTTAGACCTTAGGACAGAGCACCAAAACCTGACCGATCGCTTGAGTAACATCAAGCGTGACCTGCTCCATGAAGCCTCTATCGATTCTTCTGGGCTCTTCGCCTCCCGCCTCCGCCGCCTCTTCGGCGACGAGAACTGAATTTGAATGTGAGTTATCTTGATTCCAGAGTTCTGTCTCGCGATTTCCAGTTGATATTAATAATTAGTTAGTTTAATGCTTGAAAATGCTTCTTTTGTTCTTATTATGCGTTCATGTATTTTTTCCCATGACTGGATTTTATGCTAAAAGAACATCAAAACTATAATGAGATGGAAGAGGTAAGGTAGGTGTTGAAATCGGAGGAGTGGATTGATCTCTGTGACGACAGTGATATGTAATTAAATAATTATTGGTGGAATTAAAAAGAGGAGAGGGAGAAGTACCTGAAATAATCAAGCTCGCATGATTTGGGTCGGAGGAAATAGAAAGATGCAAGTGGATGTTGCTATGTTTGTCCGGAACAATGATAGGAAAGGGTAAAGGGAAGATAGCAAAAGAGTCAATTGGTTTGGATGTTGATGATGATGGTTGATCACAAATTTCCCAAGTGAAAGAGGAAAAATTAGTGCGGATATTAGAAAATATAGTTATAAGGGAAAAATATTTTCAAAAAATTTTACACCATGAAAGATGCAAAATTTTGAATGGATAGGATCAAAACATTGATGAGCATAATAAACAGATGAGAATACTAGGTAAACACAAGGAGTGGATTAAGGTTGTAATTTATTTGTGGTATAAGGTTTAAGTCAATGATAACATAAAGAGCCAAAGGTTTGTAATGAATTATGTTTGGGTGTGACACCAAATAATTTTTCATAAGAGGAATGATGGTCTAAAGGTGGTGTGAGTAACCGATTAGTAAGATAGATAACATGATGACAAGCAAATGAACCAAATGAATAAGGTAAGGATGCTGTATGCAAAAGAGTTTTAGCGGTTCAATAATATTCTAATGACGACATTCAGTGAAAGCTACTTTTTGAGGAGTATATGGAGGTTATACTAAATGTTCGATGCTATGTGAACTAAGATATAAGTCTAGGCTCTTATATTCTCCTCCGCGACATTGGTATAAAGTGAGGTAATTTTAGTTTTAAAGAAATTTGGTGAAGTTTGGCCACTCTTAAAGTCTAGCTATATTCTGACGGTATACATGCACAGTTCTTGTTTTCAGATCCTTCACACAAAAATTAGATGGAGAAAATTCAATAGAGGTTTAAATTATCATAGTAGAATTTTGAGACAGAAAGAAGATTTTGTTTAATAGTTTTTGTGTATAAATTTTATTTGGCTTTCAACCTTACCTTACTCAATATAAAGGCTAGGACTTGAGAATGTTCTATATGGATACAAGCTGTTTGATGCTGCAAACTCGTATTTTTTTGATTCTGGACCGCGAGAATTTTTTGTTTCGATATGTCTACTTTTACCAGTAATAGGTATTGGGATTTTTCCGGATTTCGTTTTTTCATTAGCAGTTGAGAAGGTTAGTGCTATTCTATCTAATTATTTTAAGAGTTAGTCATTAAAAAAAAAAACCATTTTTTAAAAAAGAAAAGAGGAATTACAACCAAATATCTTTGGCATTTGTAAGAACCTTTTGAATCAAGTAATATAGTGATTCAAAAGGTTCTCAGCTACTTAACTGAGGTTTCTTATATATATATATATATAGACTTAGTTGTGCTATTGCAATATGAGTGACTGGGATTATTTTACCATCGCCCATTGCTATTCCTTCTAAGACACTTAAGAATCCATATATTTGCAACACCTGATAAAACAAAAATAAAATTGGCTTTGGCTTCTAGATGATTGTGGGATTGAGACCGATATCTACTTGTAGTATGATTAGGTTTGTTGCACAATTGACAACAAACTGAATTGTTGTGTTCATGAGAATAAGCATGAGAATTGTTGTTGTGCCATTGGGAATTAGGGTTGTTGGGATGGTATCGACAATTTTTTTACTATTGAAGTTGTTGATTTTGTTGTGAGTAGCAACTGCAACTGTAATCGGAGCTGGTGTCTTATTTTATTCTTTATATTAGAGAAAGAGTTCATGGAGCTGGAGATGTCTCATCAAGATGGCCAAATTATGTCTACGTATGAGCATGGAAAAATATGAGCTTTCCACACTGTAAGATTATGGCTACCAATTAGTTTAATTGGTAAATGGAAAACTG
The DNA here is from genome assembly GCA_019739055.1 of Passiflora organensis. Lineage (NCBI taxonomy): Eukaryota > Viridiplantae > Streptophyta > Magnoliopsida > Malpighiales > Passifloraceae > Passiflora > Passiflora organensis. The sequence goes on along the minus strand of JAEPBF010000133.1, from coordinate 194,095 downwards.
GGATGAATTAAACAATAGAATTGTTGCTGTTGGTGGAATCTGCATTGATCACGTTGGTGGTCATTTTTTTTGTTTGCAAAGGTTGAAGATCTTAACTCATCAAAGTTTGCTATATAGCTCAGCTACCATGTAAACAGCTCTATAGAGAATAAATAAAGATAAAAAGAGAGAATATCCTGCTTATTATTGAAGTGAACGATTGAACTTATACAAATTATCTCTTATGGTAAGAGAGTTTATTTAAATTATCTCTTATCGTATTCAAGACCTCACCTCTTTCTTGGCCTTTATGCTCTAGGGATTTTAGAGCAATAACATCTTTGGTATTTTGTGTAATAGCTCAAAAGATTTGTCTGAATGACTTTAATGTAATAGTTGAGATTAAGTTAAAATTAGAAAATCTTAAAAGTTCGAATAATAAACCTAGAATAGAGCTTAATTCTAACCTTAGTAGATTTGTTTATCAATTCATTCTAATTACAATTTATTTTGTATTATTTCAATAGTAAAATTTCTTTCTCTTTCATTTTCATATGAGGATGTAGGTTTCATGGTCAAATCTTCTTAAATTTTTTTATTTTTATTTTTCTAATATTCATTTATTGATTGTGTGCTACCTATTCACAACAATTGGTAGGTAGTGGGATAAGGTTTACCTATGCAGAAATGGTTACATCTTTGTTCCCATTAGTACAATCGGATCCTGGTACTTCTAAGAGACCATCCTCTACTGAAATGCAAGATAATGAATAACAGGTATTGTTATTATCTTGTTGTTCAGTTATATATTTGAAATTTTCTATTTTTTTTGTTTTTCTTATTAGTCATTTAATATAACAAGACTTTATATCAATCCTTTTGGAGTTAATGGTTGATGATTTTTACTTCTCTTAATGTTGTTGTTGATCTTGCGTTGCTTGTTGTGAATTGTTTTTTTTGTTTTATATTATGCTGATATTGTTATTTTAAGTTATGTCTTGATGTACATATGTTATTTTGCTTTCATAATACATCCTACAAATGAAATACTCTATGGTGCTCTTGTGCTTCATTTGCTCTTTTTTTTCTTCTCTAGTGTTGGTAGACTATGCATTTTTCGGTTATATTATGCTCAAAGTATTTGATTTCATAATTTGGTAGACTATTATTTTGCCATTACAACTGAACTTATTGTTTTAATTGGAAAGTATCTAAATTGCTATCAATCATTGTTTTGTTTGGTTGTTTTACTTTGATGCTTCGTTTCTTATTTCACATTTATTTGTCATGTTGGCATTTCATTTTATTTTCATCTAGATGACCTCTTTTGCAGAATACTAGAGTATTTGTTTTTGTCTCATTGACTATGCTTTACATTTTTTTTAAGATTTAATATTCCATAAACTGTTGATGACTATGCAGAATGAATATTTTTGTTAGGTTTTGACGAGTACAACAATGAGGAAAGTTTTGTCGAAGAATATTTTGTGAAGCTGGAATTTTTTTTTAATAGTTGTACTATGAACATGCAAACGTACCAAAGTTACTATCATTTTGTTATGTTAAGTGATATTAGTTTGAATGTTATTTATAAATACTTTATGGTATTATTTTATTTCTACATGTTTACCATATAATAAGTTTAAATATTTAATTATTATATATTGATTTTGAATATAATTTTTATATTAATATTTTATATTAATATTAATAATTTGTTACAAAATATAATTGTTACATTATAATAGAAAATTGTTGTTTAAACAAAACCAAAAATAGTGTTGCGTAATATAAAATAATATTACTTAAAAGAAAATAAAAAATTGTTGCATCATATAATAATATTGTTGTTTAAACTAAAGTAGAAAGTGTAGCATAATATTAAAAAGTTGTTACTTTAACTAAAGTAAAAGATCTAGCATAATATAAAAAAATTATTGCTTAAATAAAAATCGAAACTGTTGCCTATTATAAATTAATTGTTGCTTAAATAAAATAAAATACTGTTGTAAAAAAATAAAAAAACTGTTACCTAAAATTTTAAAATTTTTTTACTTTTAAGTAAAAATTATTGTTGCATTTGTTTTAAATTATTATGTTGCATTAGGTATTTATGTACAGCAAAATAAAAAATATAATATTTTTAATGTAATACCGTTGCATATTCTAAACTGCCACGGAAGCAGATGTGGCAGAAAAAAACTGTTGCATTAACTATAATACAACAGTTCTTGATTATTATGCTACGAAATAGTGTTGTTGCATAATGTCATATATGGTGTAGTGAAGAGAGGTAGGATCTATGCCTCATCGGTTTCTCCAGAGATCCTTGTTGATTGTTTGTTGATTTCGGTGCATACACTTGTTGTTTGTATGTGCCAATGTGAGATAATGTATGCATGACTTGCGGAGTATTATTAGAATCACTTAGGCTATACCAAACTCTTAAGATAGGTTATATATGCCTAATTTGCATGTGTTGTGTGCATTGAACAATCTGATTGTGTTCTGACATGATGGAGGATGCCCTCTTGTGGTATTATGCCTTGTATTTACTTGTGTGTGCTTGTACCGGTTTGTGTGTCAGGATACTTTTCTGGTGGCCATTCAAGTTAAATGTTGATGCTCTTTGTAAGAGGAGAGGTTTTTACTTGTATAGGAGTCGTATGGGTGGCAATCCCCAGCAAGAGCTCGTTGGATGCCTAGTCCTGTATGTCGGCTATATGTCTTGTCCTTTGTGCTAGCAAGATGTCGTTATACTTGTGTGGTTTGGACGCCCTAATCCTGTGTGCTAGTTAGGATGGCTAGTCCTGTGTGCTGGCTAGATGTCTTGTCCTGTGTGCTGGCAAGATAAATAGACTTGCTGATTAGCTTGTGTGCTAACCCTTAACCCTTTGTGGAACGAAGCCTTGGACAACACAGGTGGAAGAGGATGGACTTTTCCTATTGCCAAGATTGATTGATGAATTTTCGTGCCTGTGGACTTTTGGTTTTCGAACGTGTTTGTAGTCCACCCTTAGCGTTAGTTTTGGCCCTACACCTTTTGATTGTTTGAATGCTTATGTGATACCCTTTAGTGGCATAGGTTGATTTAATATTGTTTGGGAGATGTTTGCTTAAGATTTCTGAAGATCTTATGATGTTGTGACCCTACTGAGATTCTTGTATTCTCACCCTATGGTTTCCATCAGTTTTCAGGCTTAGGTACATTTACTATTGTTGGTACGAGTGTGTGAGATCAAGGCTGCACGGTGGGGCGATATCGCATCACATTTGCATACCTGTTTCCTTGATTATTTGCGCATATAACATGAAGTTCAATTGGACTACTTTCTGCATTTTTTAATGTCCTTTTTGTTTGCTTGTTGCCAAAATTTATTGAGGGTATACTTGCTGGATTTTGAGATTCTTATGGGACTTATATGTTGTGGTACCTTTATTGAATTATAAAGACTTCCGTTGATAGTTCTAATCACTCCGATTATTGCCAGAATGTATGTCCATTATCATAATCCAACCTTTAAAAAGCATAAAGAATAAACATATTAAAATCGGAATTAGATGGATAAGCCTTGTGGATTCAGATAGGTCTTGGTTTTGGGTTTGTTTGGGTTTCACAGTCGTAAAAGTCCTAATAATTTGGAATTTGGGTCCTTAGACCTTGTGCTACCTTTTATTATCTAGAATTCACAAGCAAAAGGTTAGTCTTCCTTTTTTTAATTTGGTTGCCACAGTTTCTAGGGTGCATGTGCCGAAATTTATTGATTCACTTATCAATAGGTTTTAAATTCTGTTCCTCTTCATTGTTTGGATGTTTAGCACCTATCCTTACTATATTATAATGAATTCAACTCTTTTATGCTCTTGTATAGTGAAATCAGCAAGCCCTAGCTCTATGCCTATGTGTGCCAAAATTTCTTAATTCATTATCAATTGGTTTTAGTTTTTGTTCCTTTTAATCGTTTGAGTATTTGGCACTTATCCCTCTTTATTTTTATGGAATTGTAACCCATACTCTTTCCATTGATGAAATCGCAATTTTGCTCTATAAACCCTAAGGTATTGCCAAAAATTTGTATATTGAATTAGGATGAATAGGCAGGTTGATTCTTGCTGAGTTTTTGGCTATCACATCACACATTCACGAGGAAGATACTGCTGCATCCAGATCCCTGGCCTTTGGTAGGTTAATTATTAAGTTCCCAGATGTCTTTGGTTTTGATGTTATACCCTATTGCTTAGTATTGTGTGGTCTTTGCCTTATCATTGTTTAAGAGATTCTGATCTTATTGGAAAGGCAAAAGATTGCATCTGATTCAGATGCGTTAGAGGTAGGATCTATGCCTCATTGGTTCTTTTGGTTACCCTTTGATTGTATGTTTGTTTTGATTGTTGATTTCTATTTGATTAGCTTTCGATTGAGTGCCCAATTGATTGGTTTACCTATGGGTTAGTCTTGAAAATTACTAAAGCAATAGGTTGCCTAATTCGGTTATGACTTTGAGGATTAATCTTTGATTTGTATTATGATTTGATTGGGGATTCTTTGTTGTGATTTGTGTATATATGTATCTACCTTGTTTATGCTTTTTTTGAAGGATTCTTTTATCGCTGGCCATGCGAGGTAAGTATTGTTGCTCCTAGGGAGAGGAGAGGTGTTTACCGAACCGGGAGGTTTATGGGTGGTTATTCCCAGCATGAGCAACAATACTTACCTCGCATGACCAGGGACAAAAGGATCCTTCAAACAAAGCACAAACAAGGCCCACATATACGCATACACACATCGTACTTGAATACACAAATCACAGTAAAAGATCCTCAATCAAATGACAATACAATTCAAAAATCAATACTCAAAGTCATAACCGAATTCAGCAACCTATTGCTTTATTAACTTCCAAGATTCCCTATCATCATAATCACACATTTCGCAAGCATATAATTCAAGATAGGCAATCGAATTTAATCATATTCAAACAATCAAACAATAGGGTAACCAAAGGAACTGATGAGGCATAGATCCTACCTCTCATGTGTTTGAATCAGATGCAATCCTTTTCCTTCCCAATAAGATCAAAATCTCCTAAACCATCACAAGGCAAGGACCACACAATACTAAGCCACAAGTTACTTAATTAAAAACCAAAGGAATTAGGAATTATTACCAATTAACCTACAAAAATCCAGCAATCCAGATGCAGTAATATCTTCCCCCTGAACGTGTGATGTGATAGCTAGAAACTCAGCAGGAAACAACCTGATTATTCACCGTTATTCATCATAGAAATTTCAACAACAAAGCTTAATAGGATATGTGCAATTTCAACATTAGAGATGTTAGGGGTTGCGATTTCATGAAATTAAGAAAGGAGTAGGTGTCAATTACTCAAATGATTAAAACGAACATGATCTAAAACCAATAGACAGTTCAATTAATCAAATTTCGCAAACAAAGGGTTAAGAGTAAGACATGTCGATTTCTTCAATAAGGAAGATACAAGGGTTGTATTCATCATAACATAACAAGGATAGGTACCAAACATTCAAACGATGAAGATGAACAGAAACAGAAACCAGTTGAATCCCAAGAAATTCATTAAGAACTCTAGAAATTAGGGCAACAAAATTAAAAGAGAAACACTAAATTTTTTATTGTGAAACCAAGATACTAAGATGCACAATGAAGAGAAGATTCCAACAAGTTATCACACACAAAGAACTGCTGAAAACCGAACAAGTTCAGCTGGGGTTTTTTAAGAAGAAAAGTCTGCACAAAGAGGGAATGTAGGGAGGGAAATTCTAGAATTTAGAAGAAGGACATTGGTGTGCTAGATAAGGTGGCCGGCCATGTTAATTTATAGGGTCTTAAGGAGGTTTAATTAAGAGATAATTTCCTACTTTAAGCTTAGAAGGATAAGATATAATTAAAGGATAATTCTATTAAAAGGATAATTCTATTAAAAGGATAATTTTATTAAAAGAGTGTTTCTATTTAAAAGAAAGAATTATCTAATACTTTGAATAATAAAATAAAAAACTAAGAATAATTAGAGAAAAAATTAAGGATAATTATCACAAAAATAATACAATAAAAATAAAAAATATCTGGCAGCAACCATTTTAGTCTATCACACATTCATTTCTTCAGGGACAAAATAGTCATTTCAGCTGCACCGATACCTGAGTTTCATTTTTAACCTGTTGAGTTTTATGACATCTACCCTATGGAGGATCAGGGTCTCACACTAACCATTTTACCCTTTTTACAGTAAAGCCTTAGATAACATGGGCATATAGGGACAAACATTGGTTTTGAAAATCAGATAAGGATGAAGGCTACCCGTGTGCTTCTTAATGAGAAGTGTTTTTAGTCCTTTCCTCCTAATTTTCTACTACTTTCAGCCTACCCTATATAATTGTGTGTGTTTGTGTTACTTTCGGCCCCCAATTGTGTACATGTTTACTTGCGAATTTCGTTATTTATATTACTTGTTTAGGTGTTGATATTATGGCATATTGGGAGATGTTTGATTGGTAATCTTTAGGTCTTATGATGTTGTGATCCTAATGAGATTCTTGCAATCTCATTCCTTCTTTTCTTCCCCTTTGTAGGCTTAAGTGTGTGCTTTTCTGGTGGTACCAAAGGTGTGTGATCAAGGCTGTATGGCTGGACAAATTTGCACCTCATTTGTATGCCTTTTCCATTGATTGCGCATGCATCCTATCTGAAATATGTATGGACTTTCTTCTGGCTTTTCAACTCCTCTTCTTCCTTTTGTTGCTTCTGAAATTATTATGAATAATTTGTTAATGTTTTGAGATTCCTTTCAGAGTTATGTATTATGTTTCAACTTGTTTTCTGCATTAATATAAGTCTTCCGCTAATGTTTTCTTTTACTCCATATAAGCCAGAATTTTGTTTAATGAATTATATACTCTAACCTTTTAAAAGCATATGAATCAACCAATAAAATTTATAATTAGTAAGACTTGAGCCTTTCTATAAGGACCCACATTTGTATTCCCAAAATTGTTCCTATTGAGACCATTACAGATATAAAACCCAAATAAACCCAACCTAGGACCTATCTGAATCTCACAAGGCTTATCCCCTTAGAATCGATTTTAACATGTTTATTCTTTGTACTTATAACGATTGGAGCATGATATTGGACAAGTATTCTGTTATCTTATGGAGTGAATGAAAACATCAGCGGAAGTGTTTAAATTTATCAATAAATCGACAACAAATAAGTTCCATAGGGATCCAAACATCCAGTAAGTAAACCTCCACCATAATTCGGAAACAACAAGCAAAGGCGGAACTTGAAAAATCAGAAAATAGTCCAATCATAGTTCATGTTATATGCACAAGCAATCAAGGAACAAGTATGCAAATGTGATGCAATATCACCCCACCATTAAGCCTTATCTCACACATTGGTACCATGAACAACGAATGTACCTAAGCTTGAAAAATGATGAAAACAACAGGATGAGATTACAGGAATCTCAGTAAAGTTACAGTATCATAAGATCTACAAAAGTCTGAAACAAATATCTCCCAACGACATTAGATCATCCCTACACATCCAGGGGAATTCACGCAATCCATTCAAATAATTCAAAGGTGTAGGGCTGAAACAAAACTCAAGATGAATTACAAACATTTTCGAAAATCAAAAGTACACAGGCAGGAAAAACTCATCAATCATCTCGGTAATAGGAAAAGGCCAACTCCTTCCACATGTGTTGTCTAAGGCTTTGCTGCACAAAAGATAAAGGTTAGCACACAAGCTAATCGGCAAGGTTATTCATCTTTCCACACAAGAACAAGGCATCCAAGCCAAACAAGGACAAGGGAATCCAAACCACACAAGGATAAGGGCATATTTCCATATAAGGATAAGGCATCTAGCCATATAAGGACTAGGCATCCAGTGAGCGCAAGCTGGGGATTGCCACCTATATGACTCCCATACCAATCAGAACCTCTCCTCTCCCAAGAGGCATCAGCATTTACCCCGAATGGCCGTCTAAAAATGATCCTGATACACAAACACGTACAAGAACACACAGGCAAGTACAAAACACAATACGACAATAGGGCATCTTTAATCATGTCAGAACACAATCAGCATGTTCAATACACACAATACATGCAAATTAGTCACACATAACCTATCTCAAGGGTTCGACATTGCTTAAAGGATCTTATCTTAATCCATAACTCATTCATATACCACACAAGATATGCGCATACAACATAAACAAGAACATGCACCGAAAATAACAATCAAACAATAAGGATCTTTGGAGAAACTGACGAGGCATAAATCTTACCTCTCTTGTCTCTGAACAAGAAGCTATTCCCTTGCCTTTATTCAAGGGATCCAAACCACCTATAATATCATAAGGCAAAGACAAACCAAACTAAGCATGCATACTTAATAACCAAGTAAATACCCTATTTCCTTACCAATACCACTCACCAAACCTATCAGAAACTAGTGATCAGATGCCGCAGCTGTTTTGCCCTTGGATGTGTGATGTGGTAGCCAAAAACTTAACAAACATCAACCTGAGTTGCCATCCCAATCATCATACAAGTTTTCGACACTAAGAATAGGGTAGTAGGGAAAATTGCGATTTCATTTATACAAGCCTTATGGGTTGCAATTTTATGTTAACAAAGAAGGTTTAGGTGTTAATAACATATATAATCAAAAGGAACAAGATGGGAAACCAACAGGTTAATCAATTGATCAAAATTGGCAACAATAGGGAAAAAGGGTAGGGCATGCCAATATCATGTATAGGGAAGATTCAAAGGATGAATTCATGATTTTACAATATGAATGGATGCCAAAAAATCATATAAACAAAGGGAACAACAACAGAACTCAATTGAAGGAAGAATCACACAATTTTGGCACCAAAACCGACGAATTTTCACATGGAAAAACTAACTTTCTGATGACCTACCCAAAATAGTTAGACAGAGGATGGAAAGAGCTTTCCAACAAGCTATTATTTACAGAATTTCGACAAAGAATGAGAGAGTTATGCTAGTTTGAAGATCAAGGAAATTTTCGGCAGCAATAGGGTGTAGGGTTTAATGTTTGACGAAAATTCTGTGTTTTTAATGTGTGTGGGCAGGTCTGGCCAGCTACTCTTTATATAGGATGTTTATGGGATTAATTTCCCTACGTTAAAGGCTAGATAAGATAAGATAATTATCAGAATTAAATTCTGAAATTATCTTTCCTTAATCAAAGGGAAATGATTACTAGACATTCCATATCATTTTCGGCCATCACACATCCATTTCTTCAGGGAAAAAATAGTCATTTTACCTGCAATGGCTGTTGGACTTCTAGGGCTCAAAATTCGGGGTCTCACACTTGTGGCATTTGAATAGGACATTGCGAGGGCTTATTCGGGTTTCACAGCAGTAAGAGTCTTTATAGGTTGGGTTTAGGTCCTTACAGTGTGTGTGCCTGAGAAATGTTGCGTTAAGTGTTATTGTTAACATTCTCTCATACTCACAATTCTCGCATTTTTTCACTCAAAATTATCATAAAAACTTTCCCAACACTCTCACAACTCACTCATACAATATGCCACATGAACAATATCTTAAGCCACATAATTTCAATCCAAATTAATCATCCACCCAAGATCCAAGCATGTGTATCATGTAACCATCCACACATATCCTGACAGTACATTTCAACTACAATTCAAGCATGCATATAAGTTCTAAATATATATTTTATGCATCATAAATATGCCAGTACATAATGAACCTAGCATGCCAATTTACACATCAATGCGCATATTGCATAGTTTCAAAATTATACATTCATCCAATTTTAGTTAATAAAAAAAATCAAGTCCATGCATGTGACTGACGTTTCCTCTTGTCGCTCAGACTCCTCTACAGCAAGACTCTTGCTCTTATCATGAGAACCAGCACCGCCTAAACAATCAAACACACAAACACAATACTAAGAACAAAAGTAAACAAAAGTGAATGGAAACAATAAAACTTTAAACAAGGCTATTCCACACCCGAACTCACTAACATCTCACACTAACAGCACTCTATGATCACAAACTAAGCAATCCAACAACAGGAAATAAGCATCCTCTCCTTCTACATGCCATCAAAGGCTCAAAATCCATCCCCAAGCTCAACCAACACCACACTTGGGTTTCTCTGTCTACAAACATCCTCCAACTAATCAAACCCAAGCAAAGGAATCAACCAATTCTATAAATTTGATCAAAATAACAAAATTTCAAAATTTTCAAAAAATATCATTGAAAACTCAAAATGCACATCCATGATTCAAAGGGTGTTTTAAAGTAATCTAATCCATCAAAACATCTTAGAAACATCAAAAGAAATTCAAAGGAACCAAAATTCAACAAAAAAAATAAAGATTTAGAATACTTACCACAAAATCCCTAAAATATACCATAATACCCAAGAATATTTCGTTAAGATCCTTAAATCCAAAACTAACACTGAAAATCTATCTTGGGAGGTTAGGCATGTATTTACTAACAATCCCCAATAGGTGGTTTTAGCTGACAATGGAAATTGAAGGTTCTATGTTCTTTTGGTGGGTAAAGGATGTGTGCATGCATGAAGAACAAGACGGGAAGAGGAATGCACATTCAACACTTGGAAAAATTCTAAGGGTTTTTGGGCTGGCCTGTTATTCCATGAGCTCAAAGTCCTGAAACAAAACTGGAAATAATTAATTCTAAAGCACTGGTTAAACACCCTATTCATGAGATTCATGAACACTATTGGGGTTATCATCAAACCGCACAACATTACTAGAAACTCATAATGATTGTACCAGATTGGAAAAGCTATCCTTGGATTATTTGACTCCATAATCCTTAACTAGTGATAGCCTGATCTCAAGTTGATCTTCAAGAAGAGTGATGTTCCTTGCAGCTAGTCCAATAGATTATCAATCATGGACAGCGGATGTTGACTCTTCACTATAACCCGATTTTTCTGCCTATAGTCAATGTACATTGATGACATGTTTTTAATGTCATATTAGTACCCGATTTTAGTTTAGTTTTAGGATACTTCAGGATATAAATCGGGTATTATCTTCACAAGACCAGCTCTTCAGGATATCATTCGATTTGCAAGGAAAAGAAGATAAAACAAGTTAAAAGATAAAGACCGAGAGCACAAGGACTTATCTATTCTTGAAAAATAGGGAACAAGAGCGTATCCATTCTGGATAAAATGGGCACAGTTGTTATCCAATACTAAATATATAAACCCTAGACCACATGTGGTCAGAGTATCCAGATTTTAGAATCCTTTAGAAATAAAAGAAAATTCTCTCAAGTATGCCTGGCTAGAAACTTATAATCTTACCATGACATTACATTACGATATTGTCCAATCCTTCAGGAGATTTATAATAAAAAAATTGAAGTCTTTATTTATCCTTTTCTTTGTTAATGATTAAGAAGATCTTATTACCGTGGTCATGGCTAAATCATTGTGATCAAGTCTACACTGTTAGAAGGAGGATTGTCATACAATCCTCTGGAATCAAATGACAAGCCAAAATGAAAAAGGTATCAATATAAGTATCTACATTAATGCTCAAGGAGATAGGAGGATTGTTGACAAGAGAAAAGGAGCCTTTAGTCATACTAAGCCTCCCAAGTGCAACGGCTATGCCTGGTTTCTTACCAATCGGGTTCTCTAAGTAAAGAAGTCAAGTACAATTAAATCTATGAACAAAAAAAAGACAATAACTAAGTGTAAGTCGGGGCTAGATATTATCCTCATACTGTTCAAACAACTTACATACTCTTGATTTTTACAATTCGTAGTTTATAAACCTACTCCAAACCAATATTCATCCCACTGTGCCTATGCCCCTCTATCACATGCTCATAGACAGTTCCGCATACAAACTATGCCTTAGTTGTGAGTTGATCCCGATTTCCTATGAATTCACCCTACTATCTATACTAAAATAAAATCACCATAGCAAGATTTTATCTTTGAGTGCTTCAACAACACATTATACAACCTCATCAATCCATCCTTCTTCTTTATGAATAACACTGAAGATCCCCACTGTAAAGAACCATAATGGATGAAGCCTCTATCAACCTAATCCTCCATTTTCACCTTCAGTTCCCTCAACTCTGCAGGTGTCATCCTATAAAAAAGAATCAAGATCGATGTTGTACCTCATAGTAACTCAATCTCAAACTCGATGTCTCTAACTGGTGGCAGCTTGACCATATCTTCTGGAAACACATTAGGAAATATGTTGAAAACTAGCACACTAGTGAGATTTGGTACTTCCACACTATACAACCCTGAAACTAGATAAGTAGGCACTTCCCTCCTGTCACTCTAAAATACACTATCTTGATGTAAAAGTTCATCATGTCTCTGTGTAAGGACCTAAACCCAACCTATTAGGATCCTTAATGCCTTGAAACCCAAATAAGCCCTCGCAAGGTCCTATTTGAATCCCATAAGGCTCAAGTCACCTAGTTGTCAATTTTATTGGTTGATTCATATGTTATTTAAAAGTTGGAGCATATTTATACATCAATGAATTTCTGGCTTATACGGAGTGAAAGAAACCATCAGTGGAAGACTTATATTAACACTGAAAACAAATGGAAACATAACACACAAGTCCCACAGGAATCTCAAAACATCAACCAATAGTATCATGTATATTTCAAAAGCAACAATGAAGGAGGAACAGGGATTGAAAAGCTATAATGCAATTCCACACAAATTCAAAGACATGTCATGCGCATTCAATACGAAACGGGTGCATACGATGTGCAAATTTGTCCAACTATGCAACCTTGATCTCACACCTTTGGTACCAACAACAAAGAACACACCTAAGCCTGCAAAGGGAGAGAAAATAAGGGATGAGATTACAAGAATCTTAGTAGGGTCACAGCATCATAAGCCCTAAAGATTCCCAAACAAACACCTCTAAATAACCAAAAGATCAACACCTAAAACCAGCTAAGATATCCAAATAAAATAACAAGCATCAATCATACGTAATAAGGGCTGAAATCATCACAAGCACACACAATATAAGGGTAGGACGAAATTGATAGAAAACAAGGGGAAAGACTGAAAACATTTCTTATTTAGAAGCACACAGGCAGCCTATAACATAATCTGATTTTTAAAACCAAGGTTTGTCATTATCTACCCATGTTGTTCAAGGCTATGTTACAAAAAAAGGTAAAACGGTTAAACAATCAATATTATAGCAACCCTTTTAGTTGTCTCGAACATCAAGACTTTTAACTGGACTAGGAGCACTCTTGCAGCTGCACATACAAGTCATCCTGCCACACAAAAACAGGGCATCCTAAAGTCTAGACTCGAACTGGCCTATAAGGCATCTTGATGTCCAGACACGAACTAGCCTACAAGGCATCCTGATGTCCGGACTTGAACCAGCCTACAAGGCATCCAACGAGCTCTTGCTGGGAATAACCACCCATAAACCTCCCAGTTTGGTAAGTACCTTTCCTCCCTAGGAGCAACAATACTTACCTCGATGTCCAGCAACAAAAGGATCCTTTAAACATAATCAAAGACACATACATGCATACACACAGGAGACATGCATACACACAAGAGACACGCATACACACAAGGTACACACATACACAAATCTCAACAAAGATTCACAAACAAATCCAATCACAAATCAACATACATGTTATAACTGAATATAGGTAATTCATATCCTTAATGATTTCCGAAATTCCCTATAATCATAGTCACATTTCCGCAAGCATATAACCAAGATAGACAATCGAATTCAATCATATTCAAAAAATCAAACAAATGGGTAACCAAAGGAACCGCAGAGGCATAGATCATACCTCTCACGAGTCTGAGTCAGATGCAATCCTTTGCATTTCCAATAAGATCAGAGTCTCCTAAATAATCACAAGGCAAAGACCACACAATACTAAGCCCCAAGATTACTTAATTAAAAACCAAAGGTATTGGGAATATTTACCAACTAACCTACCAAAATCCAATGATCCGGATGTAACAATATCTTCCCCTTGAATTCGTGATGTAATGGCCAAAAATTCAGCAAGAAACAACCTGATAATTCATTCTAATTCATCATACAAATTTCGACAACACCTTAGGGCTTAATACTGTAAATTACGATTTCATCATTAGAGAGGTTAGGGGTTGCAATTTCATGAAATTAAGAAAGAAATAGGTGTCAATTACTCAAATGATTAAAAGGAATAAGATTTGAAACCAATAAACAAGTCAATTGATCAAATTTGGCAAACATAAGGTTAGGACTAGGGTATGTCGATTTCATATATAGGGAAGATTCAAAGGATGAATTCATGACTTTACAACATGAATGGATGCAAAAAAATCATATAAATAAAAGGAATAACAACAGAAATCAATTGAAAGAAGAATCACATAATCTTGGCACAAAAATTGAATTATTACGACTTGAATTTCGATAGGGAACAACTAACCTTCTGATGATCAACTCAAGATAGTTAGATATAGTATGAAAAGAGCTTTCCAACTAGTTATTATTTGCAGATATCCAATAAAAGATGAGAGAATTATGTTAGGATTAAGATCAAGGAATTTCTTACACAAAACCGATGAATTACAATTTTAATTTTAATAGAGAAGAGCTAACCTTATAAAGTTCAAACTAACTAGATAGAGGATAGAAAGAGCTTTCCAACAAGCTATTATTTGTAGAAATTTGATAAAGAATGAGAGAGTTATGCTAGGATTAAGATAAAGGAATTTTTTATACAAAACTGACGAATTATGGCTTTAGTTTCGACAGGAAAGAACTAACTTTCTGATGATAAAACCAAGATAGCTAGATAGAGGATGAAAAGATCTTTTCAGCAAGCTATTATTTGTAGAAATCCGACAATGCATGAAAGAGTTATGTAAGGATGAAGTTTAAGGAATTTCGGTTAGGTTTAGGGTAGGCAAAAATCGGAAATTGAGAGAAAAGGGATAAATTTCGAAATGTCTAAGTAGGTTTTGGTATGTTTAGGTGTCTAAGGAGGTTTATCTAAGAGATAATTTCTTACTTTTAAGCTTAAAAGGATAGATAAATGATAATTCTATTACAAGGATAATTTTATTAAAATTGTAACTCTATTTAAAAGGAAGAATTATTTAATACTTCAAATAATTCGGGATAAAACTAAGAATAATTAACCAGAATTAAAACAAGAAATATTTGGCAACAATTATTTTAGGTCATCACGCATCCATTTCTTCAGGAGCAAAATAGTTATTTCAGCTGCATCGGCTCCTAGACTTTCTAGACATCTACACTACGAAGGATCAGGGTCTCACACTCTGTATCTAGCTAATAAGTCTATACAAAGAATAACATCAAAGTCTTTAACATCAAGCAGAATCAAATCTGTCTGTAGCACTATGGTACCTATTTGAAATTCAAACCCTAGGTACACACTCTCATAGGTAACCTACTCTCCTAGGGGTGATTGTATGTAGCTCTAAAATTACTAACTCTCAATCCATATAGCTAGCAACTATTTGACTAATAAAAGACCTACTAATTCTTGGGTCAAACAATACTATAGCTGAACAAAAGAAAAGTGAGATGGTACATGTTATAACATCGAGGTTGGCAAGCGCATCACAGTCTTCTAGTGTGAAAAGCCTAGTTTGGGACTTCTGTTGTTGTTGTCGATATAAGGACCCGAATCCAACCTATTAGGACCTTTACCATCATAAAACCCAAATAAGCCCTCGCAAGGTCCTATTTGAATCCCACAAGGCTCAAGTCACCTAATTGTCAATGTTATTGGTTGATTCATGTGCTATTTAAAGGTTGGAGCATGTTTATACATTAATGAATTTTGGCTTATATAGAGTGAAAGAAAATATGATCAAAAGACTTATATTAACATTGAAAACAAATGGAAACATAACACACAAGTCCCACAGGAATCTCAAAATATCAACCAATAATATCATGTATATTTTTGAAGCAACAAGAAAGAGGAAGAGGGATTGAAAAGCCAGAATGCAAATCCACACAAGTTCAAAGACATAGCATGCGCATTTAATAGGAAAGGGGAGCAAACAAAGTGAAAATTCGTCCAGCCATGCAACCTTGATCCCACACCTTTGGTACCAGTAACAAAGCACATACCTAAGCTTGCAAAGGGAGAGAAAGGAAGGGATGAGATTACAAGAATCTCAGTAGGGTCATAGGGATTCCCAATAACCAAAAGATCAACACCTAAAACTAGCTAAGATATCCTATTACAACCGCAAGCATCAATCATACATAGTAGGGGGCAAAATCATCACAAGCACACACAATATAAGGGTAGGCCGAAATTAGTACAAAACAAGGGGAAAGACTGAAAACACTTCTCATTCAGAAGCACAGATGCACATACAAGTCATCATGCCACACAGAAATAGGACATCCTAATGTCTAAACTCGAACTGGCCTATACGGCATCTAGACGTCCAGACTCAAACTGGCCTACAAGGCATCCTAACATCTGGACTTAAACAAGCCTACAATGCATCCAGCGAGCTCTTGCTGGGAATAACCACCCATAAACCTCCCTGTTCGGTAAGCATCTCTGCTCTCCCTAGGAGTAACAATACTTACCTCACATGGCTAGCAATAAAAAGATCCTTCAAACAAAGCACAAACAAGGCACATACACGTATACACACATAGTACATGCATACACAAATCAAAACAAAGGATCCTCAATCAAATCACAATACAAATCAAAGATCAATCCTCAAAGTTATAACCGACTTAGGCAACCTATTGCTTTATTAACTTCGAGATTCTTTATCATTATAACTACACATTCCGCAAGCATATAACCAAGATAGACAATCGAATTCAATCATATTCAAATAATCAAAGGCCGAATTCATCATAACATAACATGGATAGGTACTATACATTTAAATGATGAAGATGAACAGAAACAGAAACCAACAAGGGGTTGAATCAGAAGAAATTCGGCTAAGTGTGGCAACAAAATTAAAAGGGAAACACTAACCTTTTCCTTATGGAACCAAGATAATAAGATGCACAATGAAGAGAGGATTCCAACAAGCTATCACACACAAGGAACTGATGAAAACCAAGCAAGTTCTTCGGCTAGGGCTTTTAAAGAAAAGAAGTCTGCATAAAAAGGGAGAGTAAGGAGGGAAATTTGGGAATTTAGAAAAAAGATTTTTGTGTGCTAGATAGGCTGGCTGGCCATGTTAATTTATAGGGTCTTAAAGAGATTTAATTAAGAGATAATTTCCTACTTTTAAGCTTAGAAGGATAAAATATGATTAAAAGATAACTCTATTAACAAGATAATTCTACTAAAAGAGTAATTCTAATTAAAAGGAAGAATTATCTAATCTTTTAGATAATAAAGAATAAAATTAAGGATAATTAACCAGAATTAAAACATAAAATACCCAGCAACAACCACTTTAGGCCATCATGCATTCATTTCTTCATGGGAAAAATAGTCATTTCAGCTGCACTGGTACCTGAGTTTCATTTTTAAAATGTGGACTTCTAGGATATCTACCCTATGGAGGATCAGGGTCTTATACCCTCCCTTTCTTATTAAAATTTCGTCCTCAAAATTTCTACACATGAACTATGGGTTATGGACCTACCATGCTTTCGCTGCGCCACTCTGCTTCTTAGTTGACCTTGCCATACTAAAGAAAACACACATACCATATAACTATTCAATATGAAAACTAAAACTAGAAAAGAAAGGGTACCTAGTGGAGAGATGATACCGGACGATATGCATATGTTGGAAATAAAACACAAACATTTACACAAAACACAGCAACCATACACACATATTTCCGCATACATACATATTTCAGCATACATACAAAAACTTAAATGGGAAATTCAGTATGGTAACACAATCACACACAAACACTCAGCAATTCACACAACACCACAACATAGTGCACTTGGCATACACATGTAAAAGCATACCAAAACTTATCAAAGAAACCAACAAAGAACCCAGCAAAACACACATCAAAATATATCAATTTACACAACCAATTATTCAATCAAAGCATATCAAACACATAACACAAAACACAGCACAAAACTTGGCAAGAAACACATGGCAACATACTAGGTACAATCGGAAATACTAAGATCTCTTAGGGTAATATGTGCATGCCCTAAAAATTCCATAAACAAGAACACACATCAGCATGCAAACAAAACACAACAACAACATTCAATAAGCACATGTTTTTAAACATAATGCAATCAAACAAACTAACCATGCAAGCAAAACATCATGCAATAGGGACATGAATATGCAAACAATCAAAGAATCCTAAACCATGCTCCACTACCACACTTTTCAGGACCCAAACCCAACCTACTGGGACCCTTACCGCAATTAAACCCACAAAGGCCCTCGCAAGGTCCTATTTGAATCCCACAAGGCTCAAGTAACCTAATTGTAAATTTTATTGGTTGATTTATATGCTATTTACAGGTTGGAGCATGTTTATACATTAATGAATTTCTAGCTTATACGGAGTGAAAGAAAACATCAGTGGAAGACTTACATTAACACTGAAAACAAGTGGAAACATAACATACAAGACCCATAGGAATCTCAAAACATCAACCAATACTATCACGCATATTTTGGAAGCAACAAGAAAGAGGAAGAGGGATTGAAAAGCTAGAATGTAAATCCACACAAGTTCAAAGACATGGCATGCTCATTCAATAGGAAAAGGGTGCAAATGAAATGCATATTCGTCCAGTCGTGCAGCGTTTATCCCACATCTTTGGTAGCAGCAACAAAGCACACGCCTAAGCCCTCAATTGGGAAGAAAGGAAGGGATGAGATTACAAGAATCTCACTAGGGTCATAGCAACATAAGTCCTAGGGATTCCCAATCAAACATTTCCCAATAACCAAAAGATCAACACCTAAAACAAGTTAAGATATCCACTTAAAACCGCAAGTAGTAATACATATAATAAGGACCGAAATCATCACAAGCACACACAACATAAGGGTAGGCCGAAATTGGTACAAATCAAGGGGAAAAAAAACATTTCTCATTCAGGAGCACATAGGCAGCTTATCATATAATCTAATTTTCAAAACCAAGGTTTGTCCCCATGTGCCCAAGTTGTCCAAGGCCATGTTGCAATATGGATAAAACGGTTAGACAATCAATTTTATAACAAGCCTTTTAGTTGTCTCCGACATCCAAACTTTAATTAGCCTAGGAGCACTCTTGCAGCTGTGTATACAAGTCATCATGCTACATAGAAATATGGAATCCTAACGTCCAAACTCGAACTGGCCTGTAAGGCATCTTGACGTCCAGACTCGAACTAGCCTATAAGGCATCCTAACATCTGGACTTGAAGCGGCCTACAAGGTATCCAACGACCTCTTGCTGGGAATGACCACCATTAAACCTCCTAGCTCGGTAAGCATCTCTCCTCCCCCTAGGAGCAACAATGCTTACCTCGCATGGCCAGTGAGAAAAGGATCCTTCAAACAAATCACAAACAAGGCACATACACATATACACACATAGTACACGCGTATCAAATCACAATAAAGGATCCTCAATAAAATCACAATACAAATCAAAGATCAACCCTCAAAGTCATAACTGAATTAGGCAACCTATTGCTCTATTAACTTTTGAGATTCCCTATCATGATAATCAAACATTCCACAAGCGTATAAGGTAATCAAATTCAATCATATTCAAACAGTCAAATAATAGGGTAACCAAAGGAACCGATGACGTATAGATTCTGCCTCTCATGTGTCTGAACTAGATGCAATCCTTGGCTTTTCCAATAAGATTAGAATCTCCTAAACCATCACAAGGCAAAGACCATACAATACTTAAGCCAAAAGATACTTAATTAAGAACCAAAGGCATTGGGAATCCTTACCAATTAACCTACCAAAATACAGTGATCCGGATGCAGTAATATCTTCTCCCTAAATGTGTGATATGATGGCCAAAAAATCAGCAAGAGTCAACCTGATTATTCACCCTAATTCAATATACAAATTTTGGTAACATCTTAGGGTTTATATAGGAAATTATGATTTCATCATACATATAAGAAGAGCCTGGGATTTCATGTGAATAAGGAAGGAAGAGTTTCCATCCACTCAAACAATTAAAAGAAACAGGAACTAAAACCAATAGACAAGTCAATTGATCAAATTTTGACAAACTTGGGGTTAAGAATAGGGCATGCCGATTTCTTCAATACGGAAGGTACAAGGGTTGAATTCATCTTAACATAACAAGGATAGGTACCAAACATTGAAACGATGAAGATGAACAGAAATAGAAACCATCTAGGGGTTGAATCAAAAGAAATTTGGCTAAGAATCCTAGAAATTGCGGCACAAAATTAAAAGAGAAATACTAACCTTTTGCTTGTGAAATCAAGATAATAAGATGAACAATGAAGAGAGGATTCCAACAAGCTATCGCACACAAGGAACTAATGAAAACCAAGCAAGTTCAGCTAGGGTTTTTGAAGAAGAAAAGTTGGCACAAAGAGTGAGTGTGAGGAGTGAAATTCGGGAATTTAGAAGAAGGATTTTGGTGTGCTAGATAGGGTGGCCGACCATGTTAATTTATAGGGTCTTAAGGGGTTTTATTTAAGAGATAATTTCCTACTTTAAAGTTTATAAAGATAAGATATGATTAAAGAATAATTCTATTAAAAGGATAATTCTATTAAAAGAGTAATTCTAATTAAAAAGAAGAATTATCTAATACTTTGGATAATAAGGGATAAATTAAGAGTAATTAACCAAAGTTAAAACAGGAAATACTTGGCAACATCCATTTTAGGTCATCAAGCATCCATTTCCTCAACGGAAAAATAGTCATTTCAATTGCACCTGTACCTGAGTTCTATTTCTGACCTGTGGATGTCTAGGTCATCTAGCCTATGAAGGATCAGGGTCTTACAGTCTGCCTGCAGCCTGCTAATAGAATATCCTACTTCCTGGGACTTGGTGACTGGCCTAGAGGAACCTTGTGATGCCATCACATTGCCTGCTAATCTTTACACATACATAGCTATCTTACTGAAGTCTCCCACAGCTAAAACACCTAAAGAGTTATGTATAAGTCGGAGGATGTACCTTATCATAGTTCTTACACAAAAATGGTCCTATGGACTTGTGCACACAGGGCTCTGACTTAGTGAAATAGGATCTAGTAACCATGGAAGTGCTCCCTTGAGAAATTGGTGGCAAGACTGTGTAAGGACCTGAAGTTCTGAACCTATCTCTCTATGTCTGCTTTTGACTGTGTCTAGGGAAAGGCTTCCTCTCTAGGACTGTACAACCTTCTCTACCACCACCACAGCTTTGAAAAAAAATCTAGAGATCATGAATCGTCATTGTTCCCATAACTATACGGATCTCCAATGTTAGACCCTCTTCAAACCAACATGCCAACATAGTATCAATCCTAACTATCTCTAGCACAAACTGTGCCAAGTCCCTTAGCTCAATTTTGAACTCTACCTCTATCCAAGACCCCTATGAAAGCTTGTAGAACTCCACCCACTTCTCATCCTAGTGGTACTAAGTGTAGAAGCAATTGTTGAATTCTGTGATGAAATGCTCCCAAGTGGGTTGTCCTCATACCTATTGTGGATTGAATACTACCAAATGAACACCTCCTTCTTAAACAAGTGAGTGGATAGTGAAACTGTGTCCTACTCGAAGAGTCTTAGATCCCCTTATACCACAGAAACCTTATTAGCCTAGTTTTGGGCCACTTCAATATCCTTGTGCCAAGAAGACTATTAACATCCAAGTTACTAGGCCTCTTTCAGCAACATGGAAATCAACACTGAAAGTTTGCCTGTCACTTGAGCGTGTGGCTAGACAACTAAAGTCTATACCTTTACACTTGGCTCTACCTACATCAGAGCCTGAAGTGGTGCCACTAGAATTACTAGCATTGGCTGAACTTGGACCAGCCGTTAAGACCCATGTCGAAGCTTGTAGAACTCCACTCACTTCTCGTTCTGATGGTATTGAGTGTAGAAGCAATTTTTGAACTCTATGAGGAACTACTCCAAGATGGATTGTCTCTCATACCTACTATGGATCAAAGACCACCATACAAATGTCTTCTGCTCAAATAGGTGAGTGACTAGTGTAACTTTATCCTCCTTAGACAGTATCAAATCCTTTGTCACCACACAAACCATATTTTGCTAGTTTCGAGCCACTACAACATTCCTAGTGCCAAGAAAATACTCACACCCAAGCTGTCGAGTCCCCTTCAGTAACTTGAAAACCATTATTGGAAGTTTACCTACCACCTGAGCCTATAGCCGAATTACTAGAGCCCATACCTATATAGTTTACTTGTACCAAAGCCTCAGTTGGTGTTACTAGAACTTGCTGAACTAAGACCTACTGTGGTATCTATGGCTGAGTCTGAGCCTGGGTCTATCCCTACGCTTGTCTTGTAACCCCCTGAATGATGCCTCAAATGGCTACCATTACCTAGTAGGTCTTCAGAGGTAGAACTACTACTACTACGGGTACATATACTATCGGGATTGCACCCTGTACTACTAGTGCTACTACAGCACCTTGTACTGCCTATCGCGCTACAGCTACTGAATCAATAGCTCAACCTCCAGCTCTGGCCTAGTTGGCTTGTCAATTTCCAACCTCTCATCAAGCTATAAAACTCTGGCCCTATCACGGCCTTGGTCTCTAGCTCTATCTGGGGCCATATTTGTTAAGTCTGGAGCAACTTTGGGTAACAAGAGCTCACACTAGCCGTATATGCAACGAATCACAAATAAACTAACAAATTTAGCTTAGATACTAGACTCAATCTATTGTTGGACTATACAAGTGTAAATGAGTGTAATGCATCAAATAAACATATCTTTTGTAAAATCATGCATACACACACGAAAGAACCAATATTGAAATAGACATGCTCTACCACAACCCTTGTGAGGACTGAACCTATCAAGGAATCCTCATTGTTGTATGATCCTGATTGCCTCAACTAGTGAACCAACTGAAAGCATACTAGGCTGAACTATTTCTATTTTAAAAATATTGATTAACATGCTTATTAATTTTTCTAATAATTTTTTTCTTTAAAAAGAACATGGTATTAAATTGAAGTTTTACTATGTTGGTCTTATTATTGCTCAAAGTATGTGTCAAAACAGTGGAAGTCTTATCACAGGTAATTAAATTAGAATAAATCAAATACATGTCATCGCATATATAACTATCAAATATTAAACCATATAAGTGTAGCAAAAGAACCAAAAACACATGAGACATACATCTGATAATTATGTAAAGTGTTACATAAGCATCACATGCATAAACAAAAAGTGTAAGTATGAAATACATGTCATGTGATGTAGTATTTCAGCACCTAAGAAATCAGAGACATACTACTCAAGGATCAAGCTAACTCCTAGCCATGAAAAAAGATAACCAACAAAACAGGTGAGATCCTAGGGATCTTAATAAAAGTCATAGTGATATATGAAGTTAAGGTGAAACAAAGGCATAATAGTAAAACAATTGAAACATATTTCAATGGCAAAACATTTAATGTATATCCAGTACAACTACCATGCTTGGTCAACGGATATATTCGATACAAAATGCATGATTCATGTTCATTCAATGGACAAGAAAATCATGCAATCTATGCATCACGCAATCCACCTAAGAGACATATAACAATCCATGCATATTGTGAAATCTAATAATTGCACGCATAAGTGCATTAGTCCATAAACCTATCAAGTAATTAAAAACATCCTTTGGATACCATGGTCAATGGCACCTTTGGAATCTCTGCTGATGGTTTATTCATTTTGAAAAATATACAAATCCCTCCACTAGCATTATTATAGACAGAGCTGAAGGTAACCACTAGTGAACCTATCCAGTTTTAGAGCCAAACAATACAAGATACATGTAAGTGAGAAAAGCACCTCCATACAACTCTTAAGGTAAGTACACTATCCCTCTATCCAATAAGAGACACCATGTACTTCCTAGTTTGGTCAAACCATAAGTCACCAAAATCATGGCAAACACAAGCCACAATGTACCACTCAGGAACGCTCCATAATCACATACAGCAAGTGAATCAAATCTATGCAATACAATGTAAAATATAAACCTCAACCACTCATAAATGAATCGGGAAAGGGGACAGTGTTTATGAGTGTTTTTAGTTAATGACCAATCGGGACTCCCTACCTGACTAATCGTGGATAGTGATCGACGAGTCCTCTAAATGAGTGATAGGGGTTGAAAGGGTCTCTTGTGTTTTTGGGTCCATAATCGATCTTCACTAAATTATGACCGATCATTATCGAACACTCTTTACTGACCGGTCGAACATACCTTCTCAGACCGATCATCATGTCATAGGGAATCTGGGAGATTCCCTAGAATTTTCACCTAACCGGTAGAGACAAAAACTCTTGACTGATCACCATGTCACAATGTTGGAAACTAGGTTTCTTTGCCAAATAACGTCAACTTTCGTCAGATAATGGGGATTGCTCATCAAATTCTTGAAAATCCAGAGTTGACCGATCTTGACTACATATCTAACCAATCAGCACTCAAAGGCCTGAATTATACACTATCGACTAGTTGACACTACTTGGTCCAATAGGTCAAACACTCATAGACAGATTTTTTCAATTCGTATTTTCTCTCAAATCCGACCACCCCTTAACCTTAATAACACCCCTAACACTCCCAATATTCAATTAAACCTGTGGGGCATCAATATCCATCATATCCAACAACAATTCAATCAATTATTTCATCTGAGTCAATCAATCTCACATGCACATGCATATAACCATCATGCATCCAAATCATCCATAATAAGCATAGAAGAACCAAAAGTAAAGCATCAATATGGTTATATCTTCAGTGCCTGACATGCTTATAAATAGTAACTGTTACATCCATTTATATCAAAGCATTTTGCATGGTAATTATTATCAAACAAAAACAAGTACTGTGGTAAGCATAAAGGATAGACTCCTATCTCGTGGCATACAGAACTCTCGAGTACAGCTCTCTTGTCCTTGTTGTCAGTTTCTACACTCCCTAAACAAGTCAAAAACACACAAATTCACTAAAAGACCAAAATCAGTATAATTCAAGACCTAAACCAAAAGGCTAAAACAAATGGCAACCAACATTTTGATCCTGAAAACTAAATCAACAACATTATAATCCATTGACAAACACAACGAAACAAAGACTAGACCATATTTGATTCACCACATCAAAAGGACACCCTCTCCGCTAAAGGTTCAAAGCAATAACTTGACATACAAGCCATAATGTAAGGACTTATGTGAGACCTAGCCTATATAAGGGGTTGTGTTATCCAATCCTACATAGGAAAGGAGTGGGGGAGGTCTTGGGCTTATATATGTTGTGTGATGGTATCATTTATAACAAGATACATGTTTTGGGCCATGTGGTTACAAGCCCAACTCAGCATTGCAGTTGTGATCCATCACGCTGGGCTGAGAGTCCAGGGACCGAGTCATGAGAAATGGTAGCGGAACCGATCTCTCTCCCTCTTCCGTGTGGGCTTGGGATGTGTTGTGTGTTTATTTTTGGGCCCGTGAGTTTGGGCCCTAGTTAGTTACATTTGAACGCACTTCGTGAGGACATGACGTCTATAAGGAGAGGAGATTGTGAGACCCAGCCTGCGTGAGAGTCGTGTTACCCAATCCCACATCGGAAATGTAAGGACCCCAACTCCTACCGATTAATATTTGCTCCGATTAAGGTCATTACTGTCGTGAAACCCAAACAAGCCCAAAGACACCTAGGATCTATCTGAATCTCACCAGGCTTACTCACTAAGTTTTCGACTTTTAGCATGTTCATTCTACATGTTTAATAACAGTTGGAGCATGATATTGGACAATCATTCTGGTATCATATGGAGTGAGTAAAAACATTAGCAGAAGTTTTTAAATTAAATCACTGGATTCATAACACACAAGTCCCTTAAGGATCAAAATAACTAGCAAGAATTCCTCCAACAAAGTCGAAAATAACAAGCAAATGAGGAATCTTAAAATAAACCAGAAAGTAGTCCAATTTTTATTCAAGTTATATGCGCAAGTAATCAAGGAACAGGTATGCAAAAGTGATGCGATACCACCCCGCCATACAGCCTTGATCTCACACACTGGTACCACGAGCAGTGAATGTACCTAAGCCTGAAAACCATTGTGAAAACAACGGAATGAGATTACAAGAATCTCAATAGGGTCACAACATCATAAGATCTGTAGAAACCCTAAACACAAATCTCCTGAACAATATCTGATCATTCTTACGCAACTAAAGGGATTCATGTAATTCAATGATTCAATCAAAAAGGGTAGGGTTGAATATAAGGCTGAGGAGGACTATAAACACTTTCAAAAGGTATCAGAAGTACACAGACAGACAGAACTCATTAGATTGTTCTCAACAATGAAGAAGAAAAGGTCATCCTCTTCCACCTGCGTTGTCCAAGGCTTACAGCATGAAAGGTAATTGGTTAACACACAAGCTAATCAGCAAGTCTTTTCATCTTGCCACACAAGGACAAAACATCCCAAACCATATAAGGACAATGGCATCCCAAACCACACAAGGATAGAGGTTTCCTGCCACACAAGGACAGGGCTTCTAGCCACACAAGGACCAGACATCCAGCGAGCTATTGTTGAGATTTTCCATCCATACGACTCCCATACCAGTAAGAACCTCCCCTCTCACTAGGAGCATCAGCGCTTACCCCAAATGGCCACCGGAAAAGGATCCTGACACACAAACACGTACAAGCACACACAGGCAAGCACACACAGGCAAGCACAAAGCACAAGACCACGACAGGGTATTCTCAATTCTGTCAGATCACATTCAGCATGTTCAATACACATAACACATGCAAACTAGGCACTCCTAACCTACCTTAAAGGATTCGGTATAGCCTAGAAATTCCTCAATTCAATCCACAACTTAAGCATGCATTATTTAATTTGAATGCGCATATAGTTTCACGATCATGGGTACCGAAATCAACTAAGCCAACCAAGACATCATTAGGCAAAGACAAAACCAAACTAAGTATGCATATCCAATATCCAATTAAATACCCTATTTCCTTACCAATTCCACTCACCAAACCTATCAGAAACCAGTGATCAGATGCCGCAGGTACCTTCCCCTTGGATGTGTGATGTGATAGCCAAGAACTTAACAAGAAACAACCTGAATTACCATCCCTAATTATCATACAATTTTTGGCACTAAGAATAGAGCAATAGGACAAGTTGCGATTTCATGCTAACAAGTTGTAGGAGTTGCGATCTTATGTTAACAAGGAAGGACTAAGGGTTTATAACATGTATAATCAAAAGAAACAAGATCAGAATCCAATAGGTTAATCAATTGATCAAGATAGGCAACAATAGAGTAGTATGGCAAAGGTAGGGCATACTGATTTCATGTATAGAAAAGATTCAAAGGATGAATTCATGATTGTTCACTATGAATGGATTCTAAACAATCATATGAATAAGGGCAACAACATAAGAGATCAATCAAAGGCAGAATTATACAAATCTTAAAACCTAATTCCTCCGCCGATTTTAAACTTATCTTTTGACAAAGAAACGAGAATGTCCCAAAGAAAAAAAAATATGGTTGGAAATATTATGAAGAGAGCTTTCCAACAAGCTATTATTTTCAGGAATCTGACAAATGATGAAAAAGTTATGCTACATTGAAGTTCAAGAAGATTTTGACAGTTCCGTCGAGGTTTGACTTATCTTACGAGAAATAAATACTTACCTCCTGAAAAAAAAAAAAACTTTCTGGAAAGAGGATGAGGAGAGATTTCCAACAAGCTATTATTTGCAGGAATCCGACAAACGATGAGAGAATTATGCTGGTTTAAAGTTTCAGCGAATTTTGGCAGCTATAGGGAGGTGTAAAGGTTTTAGGCTATACAATTTTTGTGTGTTTTCTATAAATGATTTTTGTGAGGTTGGCTTACTATTTATAATGGATGGGTATGGAATTAAGATTACTACTTTAAAGGCTTTATTAAAGTAAGATAACTACCAGATTTAATTTCTGTAATTATCTCCTTTTAATTTTAGGGATTTTAATTCCTAAGGTAATTATCAAACATTCCTTACCAATTTCGGCCATCACACATTTTTTTCTTCAGGGGAAAAATGGTCTTTTCACCTGCACTAGCTTCTGGACTTCTAGGACTCAAAATTCGGGGTCTCACATCCTCCTCTCCTTATAAGAATTTCGTCCTCAAAATTTTTGCACAAGTACCTAAACAAACAAGTAAGGAAATTTTGCACGCATAGATTCCTCAGTCTCCCAAGACTGTTCCTCAATTTGGCCATTACGCCAAACAACTCATACCATAAGCACGCTTCAATTGCGAAGCTGTTGTACTGACCGATCTAGTATGGCAACTGGCTGTACGGGATAGGATAGGTGTTCAACAATTACAACTGGGGGTTCTTCGAGCACGTGAGCAGGATTTTACACATACTTTCTCAATATAGATACTTGGAACACATTGTGAATTCTTTCTATATTTGGAGGTAAGGCAAGTTGGATGCAACAGGGCCGATTCTTTCAACGATGTCATACAGACCAATGTAGCAAGGTGCTAGCTTACCTCGCTGCTGAAAACGAAGGACTCCTTTCCGTGGGACGACCTTCAAAAACACTTTGTCCCCTACCGCAAATTCCAGCTCCCTTCGTCGATTGTCGGCGTAGCTTTTCTGCCAATCCTGGGCTGTGTTTAGCCATTGTCGGATCAAGTTAAACTACTCCATTGCTTTATCAATCAATTCTGGATTGTCTAGACTTCTTTCACCTACTTCATTCCAGAAAATGGGAGTCCTGCAACGTCTCCCATATAATGCTTCATAAGGTGCCATACCGATGCTTACATGAAAACTATTTTTGTAAACAAATTCTGCCAACAGCAGGCATCGATCCCAACTGGTTTGCTGATCCAACACACTCGTTTGTAGCATGTCTTCGAGTGTCTGAATCGCCCTTTCTAATTCACCATCAGTCTGAGGATGAAATATTGTACTAAAATTCAATTTCGAACCTAGCAAAATTTGTAGTTTCTCCAAAATCGTGAGGTGAAACGAGGGTCACGATCTGAAATGATGGAAACTGGCACTCTATGTAATCGAATAATCTCATCTAAGTAACTAACAACCAATTTCTCAGGTGTATCTGTAACACGTATAGGAAGGAAGTGTGCAGATTTCCTCAATCGATCCACAATCACCCAAATGGCATCATATCCTTGCTGTGACCTAGGCAAACCGGCCACAAAATCCATTGTGACATGCTCCCACTTCCATTCTGGAATTGGAAGTGACTGAAGTAGTCCAGTGGGTCGTTGATGTTTGATCTTTACTTGTTGACATACGAGGCATTGGGCAGCGAACTCAACAATGTGGCGTTTCATGTTTGGCCACCAATACGGCTCTTTTAAATCTCGGTACATTTTAGTGCTTCTGGGATGGATAGCAAACTTTGTACTATGCGCCTCCAATAGAATAAGGTTACGAATATCAATACCTTATGGAACACATACCCGGTTTCTGAAGACAAGCACTTTGTCATCTCGTATTCTGAAATCACGAACTATGGCATCAACACCGTCAAAAAGTTGCTTCCGAATTTCAATTAGTTTCGGATCCTCTAATTGCTGATTCCGGATTTCCTCAATCAAGGTAGATGTGACTTCGATTTGTGCCAACAATGAACCAGAATAATCAATGCCAAGATGCACACGATTAATCCTCAAATCCAGCAACATAGGCATGTAATGGGTGTGCATATAGGCCAAACCCGATGGGGAAGGAGGATGAAACTTTCGGCTTAATGCATCAGCAACAACATTTGCCTTTCCAGGATGATATTCGATGATCAAATCATTGTTTTTGATCAGCTCTACCCATCTTCGTTGTCTCATATTCAATTCTTTTTGCATGAGTAGGTACTTCAAGCTTTTGTGATCGGTGAAGATTCGGCATGTCTCGCCATGTAAGTAATGTCGCCATATTTTCAACGCAAACACCACGGCTGCAAGCTCCAAATCATATGTAGGATAGTTGCTTTCATGCGGTTGTAACTGTCAGGAAGCATATGCAACGACTTTCCCGTCTTGCATCAATACGCATCCAAGTCCGGATTTTGACGCATCACTGTAAACCACATACCCCTTTCTGCAAATAGGTAAAGTAAGGATAAGTGCGGAAACTAACCGGTTTTTCAGTTCTTCAAAACTTCGCTGGCATTTCTCGTTCCATACGAACGGCTCACCCTTACGCATCAGTTTTGTCAATGGTCCGGCAAGCGAATGAAAAATTTTCCACAAAGCGACGGTAATAACCTGCTAAACCAAGGAAACTACGAATTTCAAACACAGTCTGTGGGGGTTCCCAAGCAATTGCGGCTTCAATCTTCTTTGGATCAATTGTCACACCTTGGGCGGAAACAATATGGCTAAGGAAACCAACTTCGCGTAATCAGAATTCGCATTTGGAGTATTTTTCGAACAACCGTCGATCCTTTAAAACATTCAGCACAATCCTCAAGTGCTTAGCATGCTCTTCTTCCAATTTTGAATAAATCATAATTTTGTCGATGAAGACTATCTCCATATCAGGACTAGCCTCGGCATCAGTTAGGGTGAAGAGCCTTGTTGGTCTTGGTTGCGTCTCGCTTGTGGATCCATTGGGTGGTCCTCCTGGTGTGTGGTTTGGTGGTCTGGCGGGGTTGGCATTCCCACCTCGGCCTGCGTTTGGTACACCTGTGATTCGCATTGGTTTTGGGCATTCCCTCTGAATATATCCCATCTCTCCACAGTTGTAACATCGACGTTGCTGAGAATTCTACGAAGATCCATTGGAATTTGAACCAGAAAAGTTCTTCCTGTTGGTATTTCCATTGCCATTAATTTTCGGAGGATAAGACCTTAAAGCAACATACAAATTTTCGGAAATCACATGCACACATGCAAAGGTATTCTCGGCAATTACATAAACACTCATATATACTCTCGGAAATCATCATCAAACATCAAGCAAGCATGGATTCACACAACATCCATATTCGGAAATACACACCAGCAATCACATACATATACATTCAGCAATACAGGAGTTAAATAAGGACACTTGGCAGCATGCATAAATCAACACATACATTCTCAGCAATGATAAGAAACACAGTAAACACTCATCGAAACATATCATGGCATACCAGGCATAAAAACATACACGAACAAACATCACATCAGATTATCATTCTCATCATTTAAATCTTACAAATCAATCCCATTTTAGCATTAGTTCACTTTCGGAATTAGCCCCTAAGTGAGTAAGTGTGTGCACATGTCCTTACCTATAAACTCCAAAATCAACAAATGAATTAGCATATAATAAATTATTTTTCCTACCATACGACTCTCATACCAGTAAAAACCTCCCCTCTCACTAGGAGCATCAGTGCTTACCCCGAATGGCCACCGGAAAAGAATCTTAACACACAAACACGTACAAGCACACACAAGCAAGAACAAAGCACAAAGCCACAATAGGGTATTCTCAATTCTGTCATATATCATTCAGCATGTTCAATACACATCACACATACAAGCTAGGCACTCCTAACCTACCTTAAGGGATTCGGTATAGCCTATAAATTCCTCAATTCAATCTGCAACTCAAGCATGCCTTATTTAATATGGATGCGCATACAATTTCACAATCATAGGTACTGAAATTAATTAAGCAAACAACGAGGTCTTTGGAGAAACCGATGAAGCATAGATCCTACCTCTCTTGTCTCTGAGCAAGAAGTTATTCCCTTTCCTTCATTCAATAATTCTGCACTACCTATAGCATCACAAGGCAAATACAAAAACCAAACTAAGTATGCATATCCAATATCCAATTAAATACCCTATTTCCTTACCAATTCAACTCATCAAAACTATCAGATATCAGTGATCAGATGCCACCGGTACCTTCCCCTTGGATGTGTGATGTGATAGCCAAGAACTTAACAAGAAACAACCTGAATTACCATCCCTAATTATCATACAATTTTCGGCACTAAGAATAGGGCAATAGGGCAAGTTGCAATTTAATACTAACAAGTTGTAGGAGTTGCGATCTCATGTTAACAAGGAAGGATTAAGGGTTTATAATATGTATAATCAAAAGTAACAATATCAGAATCCAATAGGTTAATCAATTGATCAAGATAGGCAACAATAGGGCAGTAGGGAAAAGGTAAGACATACTGGTTTCATGTATAGAAAAGATTCAAAAGATGAATTCATGATTGTTCACTATGAATGGATTCTAAACAATCATATGAATAAGAGCAACAACATAAGAGATCAATCAAAGGCAGAATTATACAGATCTTAAAACCTAATTCCGCTGCCAATTTTTAACTTAGCCTTTGACAAACAATTAAAGAGTTATGCTACTAGCTATTATTTTCAGAATCTGACAAACAATTAAAGAGTTATGCTACATTGAAATTCAAGAAGATTTTGGCAGTTCCGCCGAGTTTCGACTTACCTTACGAGAAAAAAATACTATTTTCTTGACAAAAAAAACAGATGGTTGGAAAGTGGATGAAGAGAGCTTTCCAACAAGCTTTTATTTTCTGGAATCCGACAAACGATGAGAGAGTTATGCTGGTTTAAAGTTTCAGAGAATTTTGGTAGATATAAGGAGGTGTAAAGGTTTTAGGCTATACGAGTTTTGTATGTTTTCTACGAATGATTTTTGTGGGGTTGGCTTCCTATTTATAATGAATGGGTATGGAATTAAGATTACTACTTTATAGGTTTTATTAAAAGAAGATAACTACGAGATTTAAATTCTGTAATTATTTCCTTTTAATTTTAGGGATTTTAATTCCTAAGGTGATTATCAACAAATTAAGAACCAAATTAAAATGAATTAATACCAGAAATAATTACCAAACATTCCTTACCAATTTTGGTCATCACACATCCTTTTCCTCAGGAGCAAAATGGTCTTTTCACATGTACTGGATTCTAGACTTCTAGGACTCAAAATTCGGGGTCTCACAAAAGGCATCCTTAAATCCGTACTAAAACCATACCAAAACCAGCAATCCGGATACAGCAATATCTTCTCCCAGAATGCGTCATGTGATGGCCAAGAACTCAGCAAGAATCAACCTGATTATTCACCCTTATTTAGTATACAAATTTCGGCAACATCTTAGGGTATATGGATAGGATTTGCGATTTCATCAATTGAAAGAGAAATAGATGCAATTTTTAACATAATGGAAGAGGAATAGGTGCCAAAAACTCAAACGAATAAGATGAACAATATTCAGAACCAACAGAAAGAAGAATCAGAATTTTCAGCACACATCCCTAGAAATTTTAGAAATACAAATTAAAATAGAAAATCTAACCTGCTCATGATGAATTCTAGATAATAGAAGGCAGCACGAAGAGAGGATTCCAATGAGCTATCACACGCAAAAATCTGACAAAGGAGGAGCAATCTCGGCTATGGTTTTTGGTAGGACAAAGTCGGACACAAAGAGGTGAGGAAGAGAGAGAGTATTGAGAAATAAAAGAGAGATTTAGGTATGCTAGATAGGGTAGCCGGCGATAGCATTATATAGGGTCTAATTGGATTAAATTTTCCTACTTTTAAGTCTAAAAAAGTTAAGATAATGCTTAAGAGATAATTCTATTAAAAGGAGATTTCTATTAAAATAGTAACTCTATTTAAAAAGAAGAATTATCTAATACTTTGGATAATAAGGGATAAAAATAAAAATAATTATTACAAAAATACCAGAATTAAAGTAAAAAAATCCTACAACAACCATTTTAGGTCATCACACATTTATTTCTTCAGGGACAAAATGGTCATTTCAACTGCATCGGTGCCTAGGTGCCATTTCTAGCACACGGACTTCTAGGACATCTAACCCACTGAGAATTAGGGTCTCACACATAATGATTTAAACCTAACACAATGGACACTCAATCACACCTCCACAACACCCAAGCAACACATATAGATTAATGATAACCGAACAAAATAATATTACATTTTTTACCCTAAGCTCAAATCCAACCAAAACCATTGATTGATCAGATACAAACTAAAACTATGGCATGAAAATCACTCACAACCTATTTCTAAAAACTACCCAAGCAAGAAGAACGATTGAAAATTGAAGAAATCGAAGAACTCACTAATTCTACTCTTTCGTGCACTAAAATATGAAAATCACCAAAAATTCATCCAATGATCTGATTTTGTAGATAACGGATGTTAGAATTGTGTCTAAGGGAGAGAGAGGAATGATTTACAAGCAAGAAATTAATGGGGAAGACAATAGGTGAGAGTGGGTGCAAACATGAGTGAGAGAGAGAGCGGGGGAGAGTGTTACCCTGGGGCTTATTAAGTTATTTATATTCTGGGGCTTGTTGGCTCAGAAAAAAAAATGGCTCAAATGGCCAAAAGTCATTTTAAAACATATGGGTTTAATGTTTAAAAACTTCAAACATAACATTTAATGGTCAAACTAAGATTATAAATAGTAATGGGTCACCACACATCGGGCTCAAAGTCAAACAGTCACTCAAAACATACCCAATTTAGGTCTGGTATCAACAAACTATCTCAATTGGGTTTCTTCATACCTAAATATCCACCACTACCAAACTAAATCACTATTCACTGTAGACTCGAAATACACAACTTAACTACCTCAAAAAATATGAAAATACCAAAAGTGGCACCGATATGACTATACCTGTAACTTGATATTGCACAACTAACTCACTCAACTTGACATCCTAAAACACAGAGTCTGACACTAATCCTCTGAAAAATATGACAACATAAAGATTAAACCATACCCAACTAACCATATCGAACAACACCCTGACCACTAAAGGTTCAAACTGACAAATCCTCACAAAATCCATATTGATGCAAACTTAACACAACAGACACTCAATTACACCTCCACAACATCAAATCAACACATTGTAATCAACAGAAACCAAGAAAACCAACATTTCATTTCCAACCTAAACAAGCAAAAAGAAAGATCGAAATCCATCAAAATCAAAGAACTTACTATAAAGTCGATTTTGTTTCTTAATGTGTGAAAATCTGCTAAAATCCACCCTATAATCCACTTTTATGGTAAAATAAGGTTAGATTCATGCTTAGAGAGTTATGGGAAACAATTTCCAAGAAAAGAAATCAAAAATAAAAAATTGATGAAAAATGGATTAGGTAAGTGTAAGGGTCTAGGCATGAGTGAGATAGGAGAGAGAAGGGGCATTTTTTCTTTTGAAAATTTATAAAGTTATCAGGACGTACCAAGCTATTTAGACCCCAAGGTTCGTTGGCTCAGGAAAACTAGGAAACAACCCCAAATGGTCCAAAGATATTTTCAACCAAATATTTAAGTGTTTAAAAGAGTGTTTGAGCTTTTAAAAAGTGTTTTTGGGTTTAATGAATAATAACAAGTCAAATGGATCATATCGAGCCCAAAGTCAATCGGTCACTCAAAATAGATTCGGTTTAGGTCTGGTATCAATAAACAGTCTCATACGGGTTTATCCATATGGAAACCACCACTTCCATATTAAATCATTATTATTCTGAGATTACAGTTTTTCTAAATAAAACTCTCCATGTGGCCTTAGACTATTTCTCTCACAATAGACTAAGTAAGTCATCCCCACAAAGCTAGCTAGAATGATAAGCTTAAGAACAACAGAAAAAGGGACACAAGGAATATGGAGAAATGCTCTACACTCAAAATTTACATAAAATATTGGATAATTACAAATGAGGGGAAGCCCCTTATATAGCCTTTACCGCTTCTCAATGAATGATAGAGATCGAGTCAAATGATATAATAGTATATGTGCAATTATTGATAAGCACTAATGGCTCACATATCCCTAATTGTCCCACTAATGGTAATCTTTGACTACATTGATTATCTTAATTCTCTAGATTGGGTCTCCCATATAGTAAGACGAGATTCTCATTAAATTCCTCGATTGTCCTTGATTGAGGTTCACGTATGGTAAGTTTTAATGGTGGTTCACCAACACCCGTGATATCATCCTATAAGATACATGTCACGCATAATGTCAAATGACATGTAGTCTGAGTTTGGGTTGTGACATTCTTCCACCACCAAACTTTACAATATCTTCATTATGTGCTACCTCAAGAACTCATCAATCTAGTCTTGGTACTATCAAAGATCAAAATCTTTCTCCCAACTGGTGTCACTAAGAGGATCACCTTTCAGATGGACTAGATACTCCACATAGTTTATGTGTTTCCTGCTCATTTGTTATAATAGAATCTTATCAAGTTGTTTATCGTGGGTCTTGATTGTTACAAGTACTATACTTCTACTAAGAGCATCCGCCACCAAGTTTGCCATCCTTGGCTTATACTATAGCACATAATCAAATTCTACCAGAAAGTCTTGCCACCTTGCCTGCTTGGGTGAAAGCATCTTCTGAGAAAGAAAATAGCTTTTAGAAATATTTTCAGTCTTGACAACAAATTTTCTTCTTATCAGGTAATATTTCAAAAATCGTAAGCAATGCACCTAGACCATCATCTTTTTTTCTTGTACTATATATCATCTCTCAATATCATTCAACTTACGACTCTCATAGGCAATGGAATGTCCCTCCTACATCAAAATACTATCAATTGCAAAGTCTGAGGCATCTTCCAGTACCTCATATAGAAGCAGATGGTTGGAAAATGCTCACACCGGCTCCTCCATAATGTTTGCTTTCAAGTATTCAAATTCTCTTGGCACCCAGTAGACCAATCCAATAACTTGTTCTTCTTGAACAACTTTATCAATGGTGCAGCAATGGAAAAGTATCCTTATATGAACCTTCGATGGTAACTGGACAACCCCAAAAAGGAACAAGATCAGTGACCCTCTTAGATGGTTTTCAATCTTTGATAGCTTGGATATTGACATCGTCCATCTTGATCCTTACTCCACTCACTATATGACCGAGGAAAGTCACCTATTTATTAACAAATGCACACTTCTCCTCTTGACATACAGCTTGTTTCCCCTCAAAGCTTAGAACACTTTCCTTACATGTTAGATGTGCTTCCTCCTCCATAATGGTTGTTTCAAGTATTCGAAGTTCTCTTGGCACCCACTAGACCAATCCCATAACTTGTTCTTTTTAAACAACTATATCAAGGGTGCAGCAATGGAAAAGTATCCCTATATGAACCTCCGATAGTAATTGGACAACCCTAGAAAGGAACAAAGATCAGTGACCCTTTTAGATGGTTTTTAATCCTTGATAGCTTGGATATTGACATTGTCCATCTTGATCCTTCCTCCACTCACTATGTGACCAAGGAAAGTCAAGTATTTCTTAGAAAATTCACACTTCTCCCTCTTGACATACGACTCATTGTCCCTCGAAGCTTAGAACACTATCCTTACATGTTGGATATGCTCCTCAAGTGAGTGGCTGCAGATCAAAATATCATCCAAATACATAACAACAAAGCAGTCTAAGAACTTATGGAGTACTTTATTCATTAGTGTACAAAAAGTATCTAGTGTATTAGTTAAGCCAAATAGCATACCCTAGAACTTATAAGAACCATACTATGTGACATATGCGGTCTTGGCCTCTTCTCCCTTTGCTACGTGGACCTGATAGTAGCCTGATCTTAAATCTAACTTGGTGAACCATCTTGCTTCTCCAAGTTGATCAAATAAATTAGTAATGAGAGGAATATAGTACTTGTTCTTCATTGTCACCTTATTCAATGATAGTCAATGCACATCTTCAGTGACCCATTTTGCTTCTTTTGAAAAAGTACCAATGCTCCGTAGGATGCTTTGGCTAGTTAGATGAAACTCACATCTATTAATTCCTTCAACTGTCTCCATAATCTAGCTCCGGAGGAGTCATTCAATAAGGGTCTCTCGCAGGTGGCTAGCTCGATGGCATATTCTACCTCCCATGTAGGTGGTAGCTTCTTCTGGAGCTCACTGGGCATCACATCAGCAAATTCACCAAGAAATTTCATGACATGGATGGGCACATCATTAGTAACAGTTGTGCTTTCGTCCATCCCCAAGGTAACTAGGAATGTGTGCTCTAGCTTCCTCACTCTCTTCTTCAGCTACATGGCTGAAAATGTCTTGACCTTTGGCTCCTCTCAAGCAACAGTTACAATACATACCTTGTTCCTTTTCGAATGATGATGGTATTTGCACAAGGCACTGAGACTATACTAGTTTGATCCAAGAACTACATATCCAACACAATCAATAAATCATCCATGCTAACGATGGAAAACTCAAGTTTATATTTCCAATCTCTAATTTATAACTCTACCCCTTAGGCTACTCCAAAGATAGGTTGGGCTATGGTGTTCACTGTATTCAGTCAATCCTTCACCTCTTTGAACTTGATACCAAGCCTCTAGGCTTTCTCCTTCTTTATGAAGTTATGAGTTGCATCGGTATCTATCAAAGCATGAGACTTCCTCTCTTTCATAATAGGCCAAGCAAACATTCTCCCTACTTGCTCAACCTTGCCACCATTTGTTGAGACTTTGATGGTACTTGACAACTACATATAATTTAGCCTTGGGGCCTCCATCTCAACAATTACTGCTAGCTTGTTTCTCATTAGACAGTCCACAACCTTATGTGGTTCATAGCATCAAAAGCATGAAAGCTTGGGTTTTCACCCTTACAATGATTCTCATCTCTACCTTATGTGGGTTTGTCTTGAAAGGTCTTAAAATACTTGAAAAGCTTCTCCTTTCCCTCCTTGGCATTATAGACTACTCCCCTACCTTTGGCCTTACAGTCACAGAAACTCTTAAGCTCGGATGAATCAGAACTATCGGGCTTCCTTTCAAATTCCACAAAGAATTCAGCTTTAGCACTAGCATCATTAAACTCCTTATATTACATTGATAAAGCTCTAACTTGTCCCAACTCTGTAGGCCTCGAAAAAATACATACATGGCCTATGTTTCTAGCATGTCTAGGATCTCCACTAAGACATCAGTGAACTCCCTTACATAGTCTTGAATATCACCCTTATGGGACAATATATAAATTTTTTCCCTCGCTTCCAGCTCCATATTTCTCCGTGAGAATTATGTCTTCAAGAGCTTCTTAAAATCAGCCTATGTCTCCACCTTCAAAGTGTCTCGTTCAATTTGAGCATACTTCATCCTCCATTAGATAGTGGTACTATCGGAAAGGTAGACTGGGGCTTGAGAAAGTCAGTCAGCATCATTGTCCATGCCTACCACTTGAAAATATTTTTCAAGAGAGAAAAGAAAGTTATCTACCTCGTTGATATTTCTAGCCCCACCAAATGAATTTGGCTTAGGAACAGCTAGCTTCACCTTGGGCTTAGCAACCTCTTGCATCATTCCCCTCTTGCATCATGCCTCTCTTGCATCATGCCTCTCTTGCATCATGTCTCTCTTGCGATCTCTCCTTATTTCAACCAAATCATCCTTAAAAAGATTCATCACGACAAGAAAAATTACCTTAAAATTGTCCAATTCTTGCCTCCAAGAGTTAATATCTATGAGGGTGCCTTGCATCTCTTCACAAAGCTCATTCACATCCCCTAACTCTTGCTCATCAATGTGTTGGCCATGTTCCTCAAACTTATCATTGTCATTGGAACCTTTGTCTTCAAATGAGTGATCTTGTCTTAAGTGATAATAGATGATTGACAGTCTTTGTCCTCTTCTTACTAACCTCGAGGGCACGTTGGGATGGTCTCCCAACATAGACCTCCTCCACCTCCTGAACAATAAAGATGTTCGCATCAATAGTAGGCATCTCTGTTTCTCTCTCTCACAAAGAATGAACCTTAGCTCCACTACCAACTGTCACGAGACTAGAATTTTACATAACAGAAACTTTCCATGAGGCCCCTAGATTGTTGCTCTCACAATAGGCTAAGTAAGCATTCCTCACAAAGCTAGCTAGAATTGTAAGACCCCAAATTTTGAGTCCTAGAAGTCCAGAAGCCAGTGCGGGTGAAAAGATGATTTTGCCCCTGAAGGAAAGGATGTGTGATGGCCGAAATTTGTAAGAGTGGTATGGTAGTTAATTCTGGTATAAATCCCCTTTAATCTAAGTCCTTATAGATAGATAATTGCCTTAAAGATTAAAATCCCTAAGAATAGGGGAAGATAATTAAAGAATTTAATTATTTTATTTTTAATAAAATCTTAAAAGTAGTCATCATAATTCTATACCCATTCATTATAAATAGGAATCCAATCTCACAAAAATCATTCAGAGAAAACATACAAAATTCGTATAAGCCTAAAACCCTACACCTCCCTATAGCCGCCAAAATTCGCTGAAACTTTAAACCAGTATAACTCTCTTATCGTTCATCGGATCCCTGCAAATAATAGCTTGTTGGAAAGCTCTCTTTATCCTATTTCCAACCATATTATTTTTTCCATAAGGAGCTCAGTATTTCTTTCTCTAAAGATAAGTTGAAAATTGGCGGCGGAATTAGGTTTTTGCCAAATTGTTAGAATAGCATAACTCTCTCATCGTTTGTCGGATCCCTACAAATAATAACTTCTTGGAAAGATCTTTTCCTCCTCTTTCCAACCATATTTTTTTTTTTATTTTGATGTAAATAGTTTCTTATTTAAGGTTAAGTCGAAAATCGGCGATGGAATTAGGTCTTTTTTTAGATTTCTACAGTTTCTGTCTTCAGTTGATTTCTATTGTCATTTCGCGTGTTCTTATGATTGCTTAGAATCTATTCATGATGTATAATCATGAATTTATTTCTTTTAAACTTCCCTATGCTTAAAGTCGAAATTGTCTTATGCCCTACTTTTAGCAACGAAATTTGCATAGTTGATTGGAATGGTAATTCAGGTTGAATCTTGTTAAGTTCCTGGCTATCACATCACACATCCAAGCGAGAGGCACCTGCAGCATCTGATCACTAGTTTCTGATAGGTTTGGTGAGTGGAATTGGTAAGGAAATAGGGTATTCAATTGATTATTGAATATGCATGCTTAGTTTGTTTTGGTCTTTGCCTTGTGATAATATAGGTGGTTAAAAATTACCTAATAAAGGCATAGGAGTAGCTTATTGTTCAAAGAAAAAGAGGTAGGATCTATGCCTCATCGGTTTCTCCAGAGACTCTTGTTTTTTTTTTGATGTTTTTGTTACGTGCCCTTGTTGTATTGCATACGATTGGATTATAGGGTGAGAGTATGAAATTCGGAGTGAGATATGGACCTCATAGGCTATAATGAATCCCTGAGTTAGGTATTGAGTGCCTGGGTTGCATATGTTATATGAATTGAATATGCTGATTGTGTTCTGACATGATTGAGGATACCCTGTTGTGGGATTATGCTTTGTTCTTGCCTGTGTGTGCTTGTACGTGTTTGTGTGTCAAGATCCTTTTCTGGTGGCCATTCGGGGTAAGCGCTGATGCTCCTAGGGAGAGGAAAGGTTCTTACTGGTATGGGAGTTGTATGGGTAGCAAACCCTAGCATGCGCACGCTGGATATCTGTCCTTGCTAGGCCGGAACCCTGTTTTTGCGAGGCAGGAAGCCCTTATCCTTGCGAGGTTTAGGATGCCCTAGCTCGTGTGTGGCTTGGGAAGACTTGTCCGTGTGTGGCAAGACGACTTGTCCTTGCGAGGCAAGATGAATAGGCTTACTGATTAGTTTGTGTGTTAACCATCTACCCTTTGTGCAGTAAGCCTTGGAAAACATAGGTGGAAGGGGATGGTCTTTCTTCTTCATTGCTGAGAGTAATCTGATGAGTTCTACCTGCCTGTGTAATTCTGATTTTTCAAAAGTGTTTGTAGTCCTCCCTCAACCATAGATTTGGCCCTAACCTCTTTTTAATTGATTCTTGAATTACGTGATCCCCTTTAGTTGTTTAGGAATGATGTAATTTGAATTGGGAGATTTGTGTTTAGGATTTCTGCAGATCTTATGATGCTATGACCCTATTGAGATTCTTATAATCTCATACCGTTGTTTTTACCATTTTTTTAGGCTTAGGTACATCCACTGTCCGTGGTACCAGTGTGTGAGATCAAGGTTGCACGGCGGGGCAATATCGCATCACATTTGCATACTTGTTTACTTGCGCATATAACATGAATGATTGGGCTACTTTCTGGTTTATTTTCAGATCCCTCCTTTGCTTGCTATTTCTGAAATATGTTGGAAGATTTCTAGCTGATTGTTTAGATCCCTATGGGACTTGTGTGTTATGAACCCAATGATTTAATCTAAAGACTTCCGCTGATGTTTTGTTTACTCCGTATGTTACCAGAATATTTGTCCAATATCATGCTCCAATTGTTGTTAAAAATTGAAATAAACATGCTATAAAAATCAGAAGTTAATGGTAAACCTGGTGAGTTTTAGATAGGTCCTAGGTGTCATTTGGGCTTATTTGGGTTTCACAGCGGTGATGAGCTTAATCAGAGCAATTAGTAATATATAGGAATTGGGGTCGTCACAAGAATGCTAAGCTTAAGAATAACAGAAAGAGAGACACAAGGAAGATGGAGAAATGCTCCACTTAAGAATTACATAAAATGCTGGATGATTACAAATGAGGGGAGACACCCCTTATATTGCCCTTATAGTTTCCCAATGAATGATGGAGATCAAGTTGAACAATCTAACGAAATTTGT
Source organism: Passiflora organensis (assembly GCA_019739055.1). NCBI lineage: Eukaryota > Viridiplantae > Streptophyta > Magnoliopsida > Malpighiales > Passifloraceae > Passiflora > Passiflora organensis. The sequence goes on along the minus strand of JAEPBF010000133.1, from coordinate 151,078 downwards.
ACAATTACATGCATGGTAAACACTAATGACTCAGTTATACCTGATTGTCTCACCTATGGTAATCTTTGAGTATATTGATTATCTTGATTTCCTAGATTGAGTCTCCCATATGGTCAAGCTAGTTTCTCATTTAATGCCTCGATTTTCCTTGATAAAAGGTTCACGTGTAGTAAGCTTTGATGATAGCTCACCAACCCCGTGATGTCATCTTATGATGGACATGTCATCCACAATGTTTTTTTTTAATGGATATGTCATCCACAATGTGAATTATAAGAGTTTGGGTCTTGAGACTATTTACTCTAGACTCTACACGCATGACACATCATATAATTAACTTACCTCGAAAGATATGATGACATAAAAAAAACACACAAACTAGGTTATACCTATGATTCGATGTTGTATAGCTAACTCACTCTCAAACTCGGTGCCCAAGAATACCGAGTCAATACGAAGCAAGTGTACAGGATCTAAGAGGAGATAATCACTTATATAACAATACTATAAGTGATCTTTCGTGTGTGATATTTGCCTGAATTTAATGTGACTTTGCAAGATATATGGATTTGTTATGACTTAATAAGCTACTTGAATTTGCTATGACTTTGTTTGCGTTGGAATGTCTTTGTAATTTGGTGTGATAGGAATATGAAATTTTATTGTGTTGAATGAGCTATTCGGCTGGATTTATAATAGTGCAAATTATTTATAAAAATATATATTGTAGAAGTATGAACTGAATTCGATACACATGTAGTGACATGTATATTAAATGTATTTATTACCCATCGTTTTAAAACAACGATTTTCGTATGCACCTGCATTCTCCCAAAATTACTCATGCATCGTGTAATTTTTTAATAATTTTTTAAAATGAAAAATATTTTCTTCCAAGGACCAATCTATTTTTAGACCTGAATATTTTGATTTTCCAACCAGAAATAGAATCACGAAAAGGAAAATCGAAACTCCAATATAATTATAACAAACTAAAAAGGGTGGAGTAAACAAGGCATATCACTCTTTACAAAATATTTTCTTTGGAAAAACGATTACAACCGCTACTCTCACTTCTCACATCTATGAACCATCAACTCTCCCACCTGAGCCAATGCAGGTAGGTTTCCTTCAGTGTCCATTTGAAGGTGGATAGACTGTATACCCATTAACGCCACATGCTAAATTCGAATACTCTGGATTGAAATATTGCAAACCATCATCTACATTCCTCAAACTCATTAAAGAGAGATCAGCACCTGACATGTGCCACTGGTTCGGAATCAAACCATCCATGTGCCCATTTGCATAATTTAGCGGACTTGCTTGCGGAATGAAGTCCCTAAGAGTATCGAATTGGGCGGCAGACGAGCTGTATCCCCGTTGAAATCCTTCATGGTAACTCCTCATTCGTTCAATTCTGCATGAGATGCTGCTTGAGGAACCCAAGTCATCTGAAACACCCACATCACACTCATATGCGTACTGCCTATTCAAAAGGTATGGTGCATTGCTTTGAGATTGATACACAGCTCCGACTCCAGCTGTCTTTCCCACACCATTTTCATCATCAAGCAAGTCATTGATGATATCGATGTGTGGGAACTCCTCTGCTACCCCAACTTGGCTCTGGCGCCCAGATATTTGGGCTGCCAACTGCCCAGAGAAGTGCTCTGGAAACCCTCGCTCACTAGTCTTGTACAAGTCCAAGTTATGAATACCGTTCATCTGGGAAGAAGATTCACCATGCATGCTTCTACCAGCATCCCTCTGAGCATCCTCCATCCAATGAGTTCCATTCTGCAAAACATCCCGTATCACCAGACCAAACGGAAAGCGAGATTGGACACAGTTAGGATCTACCCTATCAGTGCTGGGGGCTAAAAACAATGGTGAAGATGCAAGGCTGGGTGTTAGTATGTTTACAGTTGACAGGTTTGCTCCTAAACTTGTAGAGCTGGTGGGAGGAAAACCAGATGAGCTTGCACCAACAGAGTTACCAACAATGGCATTTCTATACGACTGAGGAGCATAACTATGAGTTGCTGGTGAAGGATCTGGACCCAGCCTGCCCGCTGCACTAATTGAGCGAGCAAGAAGTGGGCTTGACTGAACCATGGAAACAAGAGGAGTAGTTGGTCTGGAGCCAGGCACTAGAGGGGCACTGGAGGGCCTTGATATGACTGGCACTTGCTGTAGCAATGGTTTTTCAGCCACTTTTGCTAAGGAATTTTGGCTCTCAGCTTTCGACAAGCCTGAATGTTGGGAGATTATTGGAGTTACAGATCTATCAACTTGCTTTGGTAAACTTGAAGAAGCTTTCTTAACTTGAACAGAATCCACTGTAGCAGAACTATATATTTCAGCCTTCAAACGAGCAGACCCTAGATTTTTTGCAGGACTTTTGGGAGAACTTCCAGGAGAAGATTGTACTACTACCTTTTCTTTTGAAGCCCTTTCTGCATCCAAAAGGTCTTTTCCATTCATTTTCTTTTTCAGGGGAACGCTTTTGCCTTTGTCCTACATCATAGGAATGAATGCCCATCAAGAATAAGAACTGAAACTATGGATGGGAAAGGTAAAGAGTATTTAAACAGGAAAACCTTTACAAAGGCTAAAATTATTGAGATGTCCAGCATTTTTTCTTAGTCATAAACTCAGTTTCACTATATATTAAAAAAAAAAATCATTTTCACAGTTAATGATAATATCATCACAGCTAATTTCATTATTAAACAACTACGTTCAACGGTTATCAAAAAATTAGTTTAGACACTGCCGTTAGATTCCATAGGCTCTCATCCAATTTTGTTAATAGTTCACTCTTTACACCTAAAACCCCAAGACATTTTCTCAAACTCCTAATCCACCCTCAGTACTCTGGTTTTTCTCTCCACACATATTTAGCTCCCTCTTCTGCTTTTCCTCATTCACTGATGAGTAGCAACCACCAACGGAACTGGACAAAACTTTAAAAATGGGGTCTAAATTAATTTTTGGGTTAAATTGCAGGTCCTTGTTTGATGATAAATATTAGCTACTGAACAATTCACAGGATGGTAAAAACAGTTAATTCTCTAATAATGATGATCAGGTGTAACAGTAATTAAATTTGTTGAAAATTTAACAACATGATCTAAAAAATTTTGGATAGAATTGCATATACGCATTGATAATAAAATAAATTACAGAACTCAATTGTTGAATGAAAAAATTACAGTATATCCCAAAAACTTAAAGGACTAGATAATCAATTAAAGTATCGTGAAAGGGTGGAAAACTAAGCAAAAAAAGAGTCAGTGGAGAGCAATCGCTTTCTCATGAGAACATATATGCACCAAAACAAAATCATAATCTCAAGAATCAAAACATAAGGATATAAAAGTAATATAAGATGACTTTTGATGCGAGTATAAGAGATGGATGCAAGATACGGTTCTGGTTAGCAATATTCTTACCCTCCAAACAAAATTCAATCAAAATATTTACAAAACCTAAGAGGTGGGCATCAAAAACGAAAGCTAAGAGAGAGGTTGAGACCAAACCAGAGTTCAAGATTAATGTTAATGGCCTATTAGATGACTGTGCACCAAAAAAAAAAGGCTATGTTGAATAAGTATAACAATAGCACCAAACCTCCATATGTTTAAAAGGAGCAGTTTGTTGAAAATTAGTACAAATAACTAATGTTCAGTAGACGAGTTTTATGTCACTAACCACTAGCAGTCTCATCTGCATCTGCTCTACATGCTGCTCAGGACAAGTTACTCTGCGCTGCAAGGAATAAACAGCAGCCTCAAACTCGCCTTCTGTAGCCTTCCTAATGTCAGTCACATTACTTTGATCACTGGCATCCAATGCAAGCTCAGAAGTCTGAATATCTTCAGTTGTCCAATGCACATCACTAGCTGCCTTACCTCGATGATTCTTCACACTAAAAATGTGAAGCAAACGGTGAATAGTGTATAGTTCAAAACATTTTATGAGAAAAACGTCTGAAACTTACCTGCTTGGGAATTTCTCATGCTGCCAGTTTGAATAAAAATTCCCCTTGTATGGGTCATTCAGTACTACTGATGGAACGGAATCAGTAGAACAAGTTGAGGAACTATCATCCAGTGCAGTTGTGCTCCTTTTCTCAGATGTCCCATTTGACATAGATGACAATCCACTGACTCCACTGCTACTGGCTTCAGTAGGAGGATGAACTTCTGAGGTATCAGTATCCCAGTTAACAGGACTTGCATCTCTATATTCTGAATCAGGCTGGACAATATCAATGATACCATCAACTGAATCAGTTGCATCAGATGCATCTTCATGATTATCAGGCTTCTCAATGCCAGACTGTCCATCCACAATTACATCCTTATCCTCATTAATGGCTTGAACTTTATGATTTCGTGGTGCTACTAGACAAGGTGTTTCTTCCCTCATTTTTTCCTTCACTTTGCGATTGTTCCGTTTTTGCTTGGACTGTAATTTTACATAAATGAGCAATACTTAAAGATTTAGTTACTGAACATCCATTGGAATCTAAAAAAGAGAATTTTCCAGAAAACACAATGGCATACTAAAGTAGGTTTCTGAAATGCTTGAATTATTAACCTAAGAGTTTCAGAATCTCAAATCACTAGTTTGATTTTTCAACAAGCTGAACACACAGAGATATGGAGATAAATCCTGAAAACTCAAATCTCAAGACCACGCACCTGTTTTTTCTTGGATTTCTTTTCTTTTTCAGATGCTCCACGCTTAGCTTTTTGCTCACCTTCTTCACGGATTAGCTCTTCTTGCCTCTTAAAAGCTACAGCTTCATGGTAGGCAACTTCAATTTTATGGCTACATACAAAGGAAAAAACATAAATTAAGAAAAACTAGGGATATATTTGAGATATATCAACTGTCAATGCAATTATTTCATAAGAGATAGTATGAAAACGGAAGCTGACAGCATCCAAAAAGACACAAACAAGAGAATTAATAGATGCATATAAAAGTTGGATTATAGTGGGAAAGATCTTCTACTCTTAATATACTAAGAAAAAGATAAAGTGGTACAAGAAAGATCCTTCTATCACACATATTCATCAGTGCCAAACATTAAAAAAGCAACTGATTTAAAAGTTGAAGATTGCCATTATTTGCCTAATGTTTAGATGACAATATCCCAGATATTAATATAATATCAAGGGGAAAAATATGAGCACACTATCAGAAAAAAAGTTACTTTGCACTTGATCTGCATTGCAAATATGTAATAGATTTTACAAAGTATGTTTATAAATCATTTTATTACTTGAATATATGAGCAAGGACAAAAATTTCAACTGTCCTACGGCCCAATTCTGTTAGCCGCCTTTCATCACGCTCAATGGAGTCTTTGTTGAAGTCCTCTCCAGAATTACCATCCTGCATACAGACACAAGCTTGTTATGATTTCAAAGCTTAGTTTGGGTCAAAAGTCATTATACTTTTTTCTTTTCATGATGGAAGTACTACACAACCAGGCAATTTCTTTACAAAAATGTGACAACAAGGCATCATTTCAAACCTAGAAATGCATATGTTCAAATTACAATTAAATGATAAAACTAACATCAATCCTCTTGGAAGCTATTGTAATTTTTATATTTAAAACAAATATATTTGTTTTATCTATAACAAGGAGCAAAATCAATCAACATAGTTCAACATTTTATTACTACAGAAAATCATTTTTTAAAAAAAAAAAAAGAGTACCTCATGGCTTCTTGTGTTATGCTACCAGGAATAGAATATTTGTTTTAGTCAATAATGATGACTATTACCACAAATAGACAGTACAAAAGGACTTCCAATTAGACACCGACCCTACCATTCCCAGCAAACAAGCCACAGGCACAAAAGAGCCAACGCTGCCACCATTTCTTTATGTACCATGGAAACTCTCTTTAACAGCGACTGAGAAATATAATATAATTCAGCCATGACATGGCATATCTTTAGTCTCATTTTACATTGATGCTAAAAGCCTAAGTAAACTTAATAACAGATAAATTAGCGTCAAGGTTTTGCAGCTCATTATTCCTACTGGAAAACAGATTTTCCAACTTACTGTTGAGCAATACACTACCAACCAGAACATGAACCAATCTAAAATCCTACAACATTAGGCAGAAATTAACCACAGCACATATTATGCAAGGAAAAATTTACAGGAGAAAAGAAACCAACAATTTATATGATTTTGATTACAATTTATGTTTCTATCATGAGCACAGCCAAGTGGCATATCCAGGATCTAACAAAATGACAGGTAACCCACCTTTGTACGATTTTGAGGTCCTTTCTCATCTTTTGGCGGTAATGGTTCCATGGCAGCCCGCTCCAGCAGTATCAACACATCATCCACCAACACAAACATATCTTTCTCCACACGAACAATTGGAGCTGGCATTTCTTCAGCATCCACTGATTTTACCCTCCCTTTCTTGCTCCTAGTTTGGCCTTCAAGAGCCTTCAGACCACTATACAAGGAGTCCATAACCAAAGTAGATGTGACTTCCTTCTCTATGAAGAAATGCTTCACAACTATTTTCAGTATGGCATCTATTTTCTCCCTAGACATGTCACGCCGGATATTCTGCTCCTTCCCTAACCAGAAAGAACAAAAGCTGCAAATGTTTCCAATTGTTGACTATCAATGCTCCACAGCTGGATGTATTATAATGGGTATCACAAGGAGCAATGAGGAGAAAAGAACTAGTATATGACAACAATCAAACAGAGGCAGGTCCAGAGAATAATCACCAAACACTTATTATTAATAGCCAAAATTATTGTTTATTATCTCCATAAATAATGATTGATACGTAAAATGGGCAATACCTTGACCACCTATTTTTGTCTTCTATGAGCCTCCCAAGTTTGCCACGCCTCTCTTCCACGAAACGTCGACAAATCTGCTCTACATTTGTCAAATATACCCTAACAAGTTCTCTCCTATACAGACAATCAAGGCAACGGAAAGGTCGATCTGCTTTTTCCCTACAGCAAAACAGAAGAACAATTTTCATAAAGCCCGAAGCTCACATAAGAATTGGGCACCAAAATGCAATTAATACACATACACATATGGACACCAAAATTCAATCACAGGTCTCGTGCACAGTGTTTACTTCAAAAAACATTAAACTATCCACTTGATCAAGGCCCTCATAACATAAAAATGCAACACATCAGACTACTAAATGGAGGCGTGGATTGACCCTCCTGTAAAGAAGACATTACAATCCAAGTTCGCTCTATGAAAAGTTTTTGTCGATACAAATTTCCAGGGAGCAACTACACAACCCTGACATCATTAAATTACAGTGGTGTGGGAAAGCACCTTATGAAGAATATAATTTTGGTGAAATAGATCATACAAAATACTAAAAAATGGAGACGCAAATCAAGTTAACACCTGATTACTTGAACTTGAGCCTTGATAATAAGTGTGTCAGAGGCATCTAAAAACCCATCAGACACTTTAGATAGTTCCATAAATTTTTTCCATCCCCAATCATGCTCTTTCTTCCAGAACCGGTGTAGTGTATCTGCAAAATGTGTAATATATTAGTAAAGCACAAATAATGTTACTCTAGTGAATCAAATGTTTAGTCAACCAACCAGAATATTTTGATTTCTTCATATCCTTATTCACGACAGCTATCGTAAACTGGGCAAAATGACTCCAACCTATTACAGCGAACACAAAGAGAGTTGTGCAATTGGAACCAAAAGGAACAAAGAATTTTTTTGTAGTCTCAGTGAGTCCAAACATCAAACCTGGAAGAAGTTTGTCATGGTTGGCTACACAAAGAAAAAGAGAGAGATGATTACAAACATCACATCCTTGGGGGTATATTAATATGTACCTGCAAAGATATCAAAAAGCTTAAATATAACCGTCATTACAATCTTTTCCCTTTATCATTTTATATTGTTTTCCATAGTAACTTTCGGCAAGTGCAGTGGACAACTCTTCATCATAGAGGAGAATTGTAGCCAACACATGGACATAAGCATTGGTCCAAAGCTCTTTTGTAGGAAAAATTGATGCAGGGAGGTTGATGTAAATATTTAAAATGTGATATCTAACGTAGTTATTCAGAATGTAAATGAAAATTCAGTAAACATACAATCATAGTCACTGCAACAATTGATACTATAATAACATGTGAAATTTGTGTAAGAAGATCATAGAGATAGTATCATACCATTTGTAGCCACCAACTTCAAATGCACTACTGCGAAGTTCTCTTTTGTTGGTCTGTGAAAATTTCCCAATCTTCCATGTATATTTCCCAAACAACTCAGAAGGTTTAGGCCCTATAATAAGACAAGGCCTTGCAAAACATTAACTGCATAACATTTTGGAGAAATGGGAAAGGCGGAGAAAATGCACAAATTCTAATAGGACCTAAGATGCAAGTTCTTTATTGAGTGGGAAGCAGAAAATAATGATTTTTGAGTTTTGTGTTCCTCTCTCTCCTACTGTGAGTGTACAGTGGGAAATACTTAATTCCTTAACTAGTTATGACAGGACGGATTTCAGCAAATTTTTATTTCATTTAGAAAAGCAGCAAGCATAGGATATCAATCATTTATTATACTGGTGGCAAGATATTGTTATACTGGTGGCAAGATATTCACCCAGTACATAGGCTGGCTAAATAGAACTTCCAAGGGTATGATGATAGTGGTCAGAAATCAGTAGATTCTATTCACTTGAATAATTATTTAAAAATATATATATATGACAAGAACTGAAAGAACCAAAGCATACCTCCATCATCGTCGTCATCAGTGTCCCAATAAGGGGGTGAGGTCGATGGCATCCCATTTTCCACCTGCTCAGAAGACCGCCATTCTGCCAATGCCTCTCCTGATTGACAACGCTGCCCACTCAAAATCCCCTCCATAGGCCTTCCAACCCCGGCTTCCTCACTCACAATCCCAGCCATTCCCTACCTTAAAACTTCTCCCTCCACGATCCTTCAACACCACTCACTGCAGAACAAAAAGAGCCCATGAAACAAGAGCGGTGGAACCTCAATTTACAGGACATGACAGATTGCAATTTAAAACAGTGAGCAGTTACTAAAACTTGTAATTTGAATATCATTTCATATGATAATAAAAACAAGGTACATGCACACTCTTAACCCTTTTCAGCCTCATCAAATATCAACAAACCCAAACGTCAATAAATTTTCAAATTTTTCGTAGCCTACTTAAAATTCCAACATCACGATTAAAACAAAGAGTCGATTGGTCATAAATTCGGAGCAGATAAAACAAAAGCCAACACACTGAACCACCAACCTTCCATATGCTTAACCTCATCAATTCCCAAAGCGACACCAACTACATTAGGATTAAGCTCTTCTATTAATCGAATTCAAAAGCCCAAAATCCAAAAAGCCAATTAGCAATAAACCCTAATTCCCCAATGAATTATAATTCAAAAATTTTAGCCCATCGACAGACAAACAAAATCTCGAAACAAATAGTTAGGCATGCCCAATGGCATCAATCACACGATATTTTACAACCGCCAGCAATCTGGGCGGCGCAAAAGCCAAAGATCGAAACCCAGCAAAAAATGACCAAAAATCCCGATCAGAAAACGGGAGCGTGGATTAAACATAAAAAAAAAATAAGAAAAGCAAACGTCATCGTCATAGATCGAATGGAAAGGATACAAACCTGAGTGATGACAAATAGGTTATGGGCGCAGGTGTGAGATTCTGGAGAAAGAAAGAAGAGAGAAAAGATAGAGAACAGGTCCCGGGAGCAGCAAAAAGAGAGGGGAGGACGAAAACCCAAAGACGGAGGCCAAAAATGGGAAATTAGTAATTTTTTTTATCGTTGTTGGTTCTGTTGTACTATGGATTTCCCTATTTTTTATTTTTTTTCTTGCTTATCTATTTTCCTATAATATTATTTGTTTTCTATATGTGTGTGACATGGACGAAGAAGGAGAGATCGGTTTCGCTGTGTGAATTGCTTTGCTGTTTGGCCTTACTCTCTTGTTTGCTTGCATTTGGGAGAGAGAAGTAGATCCCTCTCTGCTTCTCTTTTTTTTTTTTATTGAAAGGAATAAAACATTACAATATTTTAACCAGAGTAAAAGTCTAACAGAAAGTATATCCGTTTTGTTATGATTTAAACGATCCAGTATATCTCACAATGAGATCAGCTGACCAAGAAACATGATCATTCTCTCCCAATACAAATTTATTCTAATAATTCCATAGGGACCAACAAGTCATCCCAAATAAGGTATTCCACCCAACCTGTAAATCAAAATGCTTACCCACCCTAAGACTTTCACAAAACCAAGAACGAAAATCAGAGACAAAGAAACGGTTACTCATGGACCTAGGAACTAACTGTCTCCATACCATCCTTGCCAAAAAACAATCCCTCAATACATGCATCAGATCTTCCTGATCTTGACCACACACCTTGCAAAAATCATCCACATCCAACCCACGCACACACCTTACCTGATTAGTAAGGAGTTTATTGTGTAAAGCCAGCCATAAAAAAAACCTGATGCGCTCCGTTCCCTTCCACCTCCATGGTAACTTCCAACAATCTTCTGACACAAGCTGCGAGGGTTGATTGCAGAGAGGATAGGCTGAGCGAACCTCAAACTCTCCCGAGGTATGGGATTTAGGCCGAACAACAACCTATAGAGCAGATTGAACCAGAGGCACAAATTGCGCAGGGAGGGTAAGATGAGCCTGAAAACCAACCTAAGGTACCGGCCATCGATTCTGTGATGGCACAAATCCTAAATGTATTGCAAGGGATTGCTGAGAATCAGCAGCGTATCAGAATGCTCCTGCACCTGCACCTATGGAAGATCCTATTCCTCCACTTAAACCTTTATAGCCAGCTCACCTTATGAGACCCCGACTTTTCAGTCCTAGAAGTCCAAAAGTCATTGCAGGTGAAAAGACCCTTTTTCCTTTGGAGAAGAGGATGCGTGATGGCCGAAATTGGTAAGAAATGTCCAGTAATTATTTCTTGTATTAATTTCCTTTTATTTGAATCTTTATTGGATGATAATTATCTTAGAAAATAAAATCCTTAAAATTAAGGGAGGATAATTACAGAATTTAATTCTAATAATTATCTTACTTTAATCTAATCTTTAAAATAGGTAAATTAATTCCATAACCACTCTTTATAAAGAGGAATCTGGCCACACTTAAACATCACACAAAAAATATACAAAATTCGTCCAACCAAAAACCCTACACCTCTCTATTTCTGTCGAAATCTGCTTGAACTTCAAACAAGCATAATTCTCTCATACTTTGGCAGATTCTTGCAAATAATATCTTTTTGGAAAGCTCTCTCTGTCCTCTTTCCAACTATTTAGGGTTTTTTTTCTAGAGGTTAGTTTTTCTTTGTCAAAAGTTAAATCGTAATTCGGCAGAAGTGCCAAAATCTACTTCAACTTCAAAATAGCATAACTCTTTCATCATTTGTCGGATTCTTGCAAATAATAGCTTGTTGGAAAGATATTTATGTCCTCTCTTCAATAATATTTAGTTTTTAATCTAGAGATTAGTTTTTATTTATCATAATTTAGGTCGTAATTCGGCAGGATTAGGTTTCAAAATTGTGTGATTCTACCTTCGATTGATTTCTGTTGTTGTTCCTCTTGTTTGTATGATTGTCTAGCATCCATTCATGTTGTAAAATCATGAATTCATCCTTTGAATTTTCTCTATACATGAAATCGGTATGCCCTACCTTTGCCTTATTGTTGTCTATCTTGATCGATTAATTAACCTATTGGATTCTGATCTTATTTTTTTTTACTGTAAATATTATAAACATCTAATCCTTTATTGTTAACATGAAATCATAACCCTTACACCTTGTATGTATAAAATCGCAATTTGTCTTGTGTCCTATACTTAGTGTCGAAATATACATAGTTAATTGGGATGATAATTTAGGTTGAATCTTATTAAGTTCTTAGCTATCATATCACCCATCTAAAGGTGAGGCACCTACGACATCTGATCACTAGTTTCTGATAGGTTTGGTGGGTGAAATTGGTAAGGAAATAGGGTACTCACTTGGTTATTGAGTATACATGCTTAGTTTGGTTTTGTCTTTGCCTTGTAATGCTATAGGTGGTTTGGATCTATTAAATAAAGAAAAAAAATAGCTTTTTATTTCAGAGACAAGAGAGGTAGGATCTACGTCTCATCGGTTTCTTCAGAGATCCTTGTTGCTTGTTGGTCATTTTCGATGCATACCCTTGATAATATTGCATGCGAATTGATTATATGGTATATGTATGAATTGTGGATTAAGATCTGATTACTTAGGCTATATTGAACCCTTAAGTTAGGTTATAAGTGCCTAATTTGCATGTGTTGTGTGCTTTGAACATATTGAATGTGTTCTGACATGATTGAGAATACCTTACTATGGTATTGTGCTTTGTGCTTGCCTGTGTGTGCTTGTTTGTGTGTTAGGATCCTGTTCCGATAGCCATTTGGGGTAAGCGCTGATGCTCCTTGGGAGAGGGGAGGCTCTTACTGGTATGGGAGTTGTATGGGTGGCAATCCCCAGCTTCCGATCGTTGGATGCCTAGTTTTGTATGCTGGCTAGATGCCTAGTCCTTTGTGCTGGCTAGATGCCTTGTCTTGTGTGCTATCAAGATGCCCTAATCTTGTGTGCTGGTTAGGATGCCTAGTCCTGTGTGCTGGCAAGATGAATAGACTTGCTGATTAGCTTGTGTGTTAACCTTTTATCCTTTGTGCAACAAAACCTTGGACAACACAGGTGGAAGGGGATGGCCTTTTATTTTTCCTACTGCTAAGAGTAACCTGATGAGTTTTCCTTCCTGTGTACTTCTGATTTTCAGAAGTGTTTGTAGTCCACCCTCAGCTTTAGTTTCGACCCTTACCCTTTTGGTTGATTCTTGAATTACGTGATACCTTTAGATAAGTAGGGATGATTTGATATTTTTGGGGAGATGTTTGTTTAAGATTTCTGTTGATCTTATAATATTGTGACCCTACTAAGATTTTTGTAATCTTATTCTATTATTTTCACCAATTTTCAAGCTTAGGTACATTCGATGTTTGTGGTACCAGTGTGTGAGAATCAAGGCTGCACGGCGGGGCGATATAGCATCACTTTTGCATACTTGTCTCCTTGGTTGCTTGCGCATATAACATTAACATTGATTGGACTATTTTCTGGTTTTTTAAGATTCCTCCTTTGCTTGTTATTTCTGAATTATGTTGGAGGTTCACTTGCTGGTTATTTGGATCCCTATGGGACTTGTGTGTTATGGATTCATTGATTAAATTTAAAGACTTCCGCTGATGTTTATTCACTCTGTATGATACTAGAATATTTGTCCAATATCATACTCCAAACATTAAAATCTTAAAGGAATTAACATGCTAAAATCAAAACTAGATGGATAAGCCTTGTGGGATTCAAATAGGTCCTAGTTCGGGCTTGTTTGGGTTTCATGGTGGTAAGGATCCTAATAGAAGAAATTAATAATAAGTTAGGATTTGGGGTCCTTACACACCTTAAAGAAGCCGAGAGACTCCCAGTTATTATTATGAAGTTGCTGAAGGAAGCTCATCAACTGGGATGTAAAGATTTCAGCAGTTCAGCAGGTGTCGCTGCTGCTCGTGAATGGATGGACACCTTATGCGTGTGTCCCTATTTTTGAGTATCTCTGACGATGATAAGGTTGCCATTGCCACTTTCCTACTCGAGGGAGAAGCCCTCGCATGGTGGACAACTATGAGCTTACGACTCAAAGAACTTTTTCCTACCTAGGAGGAGTTTCGGTATGAGTTCCACGAGAGATTCTATATAAGATTCCATAAAAACTTGCAATGACAAGCTTTCTACAAGTTTGAACAAGGCACTTGTTCGGTGCTGGAATACAAGAAGACAATAAGGGAGTTGCCCCGATTTGTACCTGAAAAGGATCTTTAACTATACCAACTTGCAAGACAATTTCAGGATGGGCTGAGTACCGAGCTCAAAACCATCGTTGGTACCGCACCGGTGCAAAATTTGCAAGAATTAATTGTTGCCACGACCGAAGCTGAGAAGATCGTGCAAACCAGACAGTCGTTTGCAACAAATAGTGGTGGATCCTTCAGGCGAGATTCGAAGTTCAATTGGTGTACAAGACCCTATCCTTTCAGGTCCTACCCTTCGAAAAGCAATAGCAATGGAGGTAACAATAGGAAGAACTTTTCTGGTCCAAATTCTAATGGGTCTATGTGGAATTCGCAGCCACTTTGATGTTATAATTGTGGTGAGATGGGCCATGTTCAGAGGGACTGTCCCAAACCAACACATATCACAGGCGCACCAAATGCCAATCGAGGTGGGTATGCCAATCCCACCAAACCACCAGCACACGAACTGGGAGGACCACCTAATGGATCCACAAGTGAGACGCAACACAGAGCAACAAGGCTATTTACCCTAACTGATGTTGAGGCTAGCGCTGATGTGGTGAAAGGTACTATTTCAATCTTTTCTCAAAATGTTAAAATGTTGTTAGATCCTGGAGAAAACAGGTCATTTGTAAGTTCAAGGATAGCACTTAGCACACATTGGCCTCTGTCTCCCTTGTCTCCTCCTATTGTGGTTTTGACTCCTTTGGGAGAGCTATTAATTTGTGATCTAGTCTACATCGGTTGTGTTGTATATATGGGTCCAAATTTGTTTGAAGTGGATCTGATTCCATTGGACATCTGAGAGCTGGATGTAATCTTAGGCATGGATTGTTTGGCGAAATATCAAGCCCGAATGGAGTGTTTCACCAAGCGTTTGTCGTTCACTTTTCCTGATGGTGTCAAGTACTACTTTAAAGGTGATTGGCGAGTTGTTGCAACTTGCATGATTTCCTAGATCGATGCAAAGCAATTGATCAGCAAAGGATGTACAACGTGTCTTGCGCATGTGTGCAAAGTTTATAAAGAATCCTCGGATCTGGATTCTGATTCAATGGTTCGTGAATTTCCAGATGTGTTTCCAAAATACATAACCGGTTTGCCACTAGCAAGAGATGTGGAATTCGGCATTGAGCTAATGCTTGATATGAATCCGATTTCCATTCCTTTGTATTATATGGCACCTGCGGTAATGAAGGAACTAAAGATGCACTTGGAAGATTTGCTGAATCGTGGTTTCATCCGACCTAGTGTGTCACCTTGGGGAGCACCTGTCTTGTTCGTGAAAAAGAAAGATGGTTCGCTGTGATTGTGCATCGACTATCAACAGCTGAATCGTATGACTGTGAAGAACAAGTACCCTTTGCCGAGCATCGACGACTTGTTCGACCAGCTCCAAGGTGCAGTTGTGTTCTTAATGATTGATCTTAGATCGGGATACCATCGGTTAGGTGTTCGTGAAGCTAATATTCCAAAGACTGTATTGAGATTGCGATACGACCACTACGAATTTCTAGTTATGCCATTCGGTTTGATCAATGCACCAGCCGTGTTCATAGACCTGATAAATCGTGTGTTCCATAAGTTCCTAGATAAATTTGTGATAGTTTTCATCGATAACATTCTGATTTACTCAAAATCAAAAGAAGAACATATAGAGAACTTGCGAATTGTGATGAATATTTTGAAGAATCGGCGGTTGTTAGTAAAGTACTCTAAATGCGAATTCTGGTTATGCAAAGTTGGTTTCCTTGGCCATATTGTTTCCAACCAAGGTGTATTAGTTGATTTGAAGAAGATTGAAGCCATCGTTGCTTAGGAACCCTCACAAACTATGTTTGAAATTCATAGTTTCCTTGACTTAGTTGGATATTACCGTCGTTTTGTGGATAGTTTTTCATCGCTTGCTGGAACATTGACAAAACTGACACGCAAAGGAGAGCTATTCATATGGAATGAGAAATGCCAGCAAAGTTTCGAAGAACTGAAAAACCGGTTAGTTTCTGCACCTATCTATACTTTACCAGTCGGTGGAAAAGAGTATGTGGTGTACAGCGATGTATTGAAATCCAGACTTGGATGTGTATTGATGCAAGATGGAAAAGTTGTTGCCTATGTTTCCCGACAGTTGCGACCACACGAAAGCAACTACCCCGCGCACGATTTGGAGCTTACGGTCGTGGTGTTTGCGTTGAGAATATGGTGCTACTATTTATATGGCGAGATATGTCAAATCTTAACCAACCACAAAAGCCTGAAATATCTCCTTATGTGAGACCTCGATCCTTCCTATTTTAGATGTCTAGGAAGTCCATGAGCTGAAATAGCTGAAATGACTATTTTTCCCTAGAAGAAATGACTATTTTTTCTAGGAGTCGTATAGGTGGCAATCCCCAACAAGAGCTCTCTGGATGCCTAGTCCTGTGTGCTGGCTAGATGTCTTGTCCTGTGTGTGGGCAAGATGCACTTATCCTTGTGTGGTTTGGATGCCCTAATCCTGTGTGTTGGTTAGGATGCCTAATCCTATGTGCTGACTAGATGTCTTGTCCTATGTGTTGGTTAGGATGCCTAGTCCTGTGTGCTAGCTAGATGCCTTGTCCTATATGCTAGCAAGATGAATAGGCTTGCTGATTAGCTTGTGTGCTAACCTTTTATCCTTTATGCAGTGAAGCCTTGGGGGCAATACAGGTGGAAGGGGATGGCCTTTTCCTATTGCCGAGAGTGATTGATGAATTTTCCTGCCAATGTACTTCTGATTTTCAGAAGTATTTGTAGTCCACCCTCAGCCTTAGTTTCAGCCTTATACCCTTTTGGATGTTTGAATGCTTGCATGATTCTTTTAGTTGTATAAGTTGATGTAATGTTATTTGGGAGATGTTTGCTTATGATTTCTACAGAACTTATAATGTTGTGACCCTACTAAGATTCTTGTAATCTCATCCTCTTGTTTTCACCATTTTTCAGGCTTAGGTACATTCGTTGTTCGTGGTACCAGTGTGTGATAATCAAGGCTGCACGGCGGGGCGATATCGCATCATATTTGCATACATGTTCCTTGATTACTTGCACATATAACATGAAGTTTGATTGGACTACTTTCTAGATTTTTGAATACCTTCTTTGTTTGTTTGTTACTGAAATTTATTAGAGGTATACTTGCTGGATTTTGAGATTTCTATGGGACTTGTGTTGTGATAACTTTGTTGAATTTTAAAGACTTGAGCTGAAATTTTCATTCACTCCGTTTACTGCCAGATTATATATCTATTATCATACTCCAACCTTTAAAAAGTTTAAGTAATGAATCTAATCAAAATAAAAAATTAGATGGTTAAGCCTTGTGAGATTCAGATAGGTCCTGGTTTTGGGCTTGTTTAGGGATCCTAATAGGAGCAAATTCGGGAATATGGGTTTGGGGTCCTTACATGAATACAGGTAATTCATAGTCTCAATGATTTCCGAAATTCGCTATGATTATATCATTCAATTGTGTATGCATATTAAAGCCTATTAAACCGAAATCATTAAGTAAATAGGCATATGATCAATTGGTAACCAAATGAATCGATGAGGCATAGATCCTATCTCTCACACGTTTGAATCAGATGCAATCCTCTACCTTTCCAATAAGATCAGAATTTCTTAAACCATTACAAGACAGAGACTACACAATACTAAGCCTCAAGATACTTAATTATAAACCAAAGGCTATGGGAATCCTTACCAATTAACCTACCAAAATCCAGCAACCCAAATGCAGTTATATCTTCCCCATGAATGTGTGATATGATGGCTAGAAACTCAGCAAGAAACAACCTGATTATTCACCCTAATTCACCATGTAAAATTTGGCAACACTTAGGACTAAATAGGGTATATGCGATTTCAACATTATAGAGGTTACGGGTTGCGATTTCATGAAATTAAGAAAGGAATAGGAGCCAATTACTCAAACGATTGAAAGTAACAAGATCTAAAATCAATAGACTAGTCAATTGATCAAATTTCAGCAAACATAGAGTTAGGAATAAGACATGCCGATTTCTTCAATAAAGAAGATACAAGGGCTGAATTCATCATAACATAACAAGGATAGGTACCAAATATTCAATAAGAACCATAGAAATTGTGGCAAAAAAATTAAAAGAGAAACACTAACCTTTTACTTGTGAAACCAATATAATAAGATGCACAATAAAGAGAGGATTCCAACAAGCTATCACACACAGAAATATGATGAATGATGATCAATTTCAGCTAGGGTTTAGGGAGAAGAAATTTTGGCCAAAAGGGAGAAGGAGAGAATTTGTATTTTTGTGTGAAAAAAAGAGAATAATTGTATGCTAGATAGGGTGGCAGGCCATGTTAATTTATAGGGTCTTCACGAGGTTTAATTAAGAGATAATTCCCTATTTTTAAGCTTAGAAGGATAAAATATGATTAAAAGATAATTCTATTAAAAGAATAATTCTATTTAAAAGAAAGAATTATCTAATACTTTAGATAATAAGGGATAAAACATAAGAATATTAAAAATACTAAAATTAAAATAGAAAATATTCGGCAACAACCATTTTAGGCCATTACACATTCATTCCTTCAAGGGCAAAATAGTCATTTCAGCTGCACTGGTACTTGAGTACCATTTCTGACCTGTGGACTTCTAGAACATCTACCTTATGGAGGATCAGGGTCTCATAAGGGCATTAGGTGATGGTGGGTCTCATAGGGGCATTAGGTGATGGTGGGTCTCATAGGGGCATTAGGTGATGGTAGCTCCACTTACTCAATCCCCATTTTAGGATATCCTATTTATTTATATTATTTTTATTAAATTATAAACACCTCATCCCACCTTATACCTCAATTGGAAAATCTATGCCACACTACCATATTCGGAGAGCTCTCGGGAGTCGCATATGTCACTCTATGCTGTTGTGATGCTTGATTATATCTTATGATTCTGAATGTGTGAGACCCAGCATGTTTAGGGGGTCTGTGTTACCCAATCCCACATCGGAAAGGAGTGGGGGAGGTCTTGGGCTTCTATATGTTGTGTGAATGGATCATTTATAACAAGATGCATCTTTTGGGCCATGTGGTTAGAAGCCTAACTCAACGTTGCAGTTGTGATCCATCACGCGCACATACATGTCCAGGCCTGCAGGGCCGGGAGCTCGGGGACCGAGTCGTGACAAATGGTAACGAAGCCGATCTCGCTCCCTCTTTCGTGTGGCCTTGAGCTGTGTTGTGTGTTCACGTTTGGGCCCGTGAGTTTAGGCCCAAGTCAGTTACGTTTGGGCTCCCTTCGTGAGGACACAAGGTCTATAAGGAGAGGAGATTATGAGACCCAGCCTGCGTAGGGGGTCTGTATTACCCAGTCCCATATCGAAAAGGAGTGAGGGAGGTCTTGGGCTTTATATATGTCGTGTGAATGGATCATTTGTAACAAGATGCATCTTTTGGGTCATATGGTTAGAAGCCCAACTTAGCATTGCAGTTGTGATCCATCATGCGCATATACACATCCAGGCCCATTAGTCCGGGGACTGGGGGCCGGGTCGTGAGAGAATGCACCCAAACACTTCGTATGCACTTCCATTATTATAGTCAAACATGGTATATTCGGTTAATGCACAACATATTTCATAGCATGGCATATCTCAAGAATTGTGCATGAGGCAACAAGTAACACATGACTAGTTTATAGTGCACGTAATACTTTTGCTCATTAATATGTTGTTTTTCTAATTAATTATGCTTATATATATATTCATTCATGCCAATAAACAATGTATTAAAAAGGCTTGTCCACTTAAGGTTTCTCGACATTTGAAGTGCCCACACTTGATCATCGGTAGTTAGACTGATTCTTCGATGTTCATCACCTATATATGCATTTATAATCAAATCCTTAATATCGCATCCTTAATACATAAACACATATAAAATTACATACTTATAAACTTAACACTACGCATTTCTAAAAATCAATACGAAATCGATCTGGATATTTTTCCTATTTTTTTATTTTTTTAATTTTAATCTAATTATTTGACTCATTAAATCACATCAGATTTATGTAATTTTTATACCTTCAGATTCCTTATCATTTATAGTATTTATCATATTTTTTTGAGAAATTTTCTCAAATTTTCAGTATTTTTCCCAAATTTTTATCCTTTTATGTCTATTTTTTCCTATTTTCTGCCATTTATTATATTCCAACCAATCCCGAGACTCCACATGGCAATCTCAGGCTCTGCCACACCTGTATCCGGACCTTCCTCCAAACTAACATGTGTCACGCCCAAGGCATTCCACGCATTGCCCGAACCTTAGGCTCGGGCATGAACCTAACCTAACCCTACGAACTACACGTGGCACAGGCTGGGGCAAACGACCAGTCACTCGCTTGGGTCTTCTTCAACCTCCAGCCCGTGAACAGAAGAGTTGCAGGTTTTGAGCAAATTTCCAAACCTTTCGATTTTGACACTAATCTTAACATTCTTCACATCAAATTAAAGTATACATCACTACAAAACTAATCACATGAAAAGGAAGGGGATTTACTATCGGAATCCGGCAAAATCGAAGGGAAAAGGAGCTAGGTTTGTGCTTTGAAAATCGGCCTCGGCCTCACCACTTGCAGCTCCAAATCCTACACTTTCTACATGGATAGATTCAAGGTTTAAGGACGAAACGCCCCAAGGCTTTTTTCGAGCTTTGATGAGCTCTGCAAATGGAAATGGAAAGAGCTCGACCCGAGAGAAAAAATATGCAGGTCAAGACAGTTGGGTAGGTTCCAGCTAACCCAGCTGCCGAAGGAGCGAAACACCAACATATGGGTCCTCATAGGAACGATGTCATTCCTCCCAAAAAGACACCCTCCCTTTGAGTCAAAACGACAGTTGGCACCGCCATTTTGATTAAATTAAATAATAGTATTATATATAATATTTAATAATAATAATAATATTTAAATTATTCTCTATTTACAAAAAATTATCAAAAATTTATAAAAATTATCAAAAATTTATAAAATTATCATATATCTCCGAAAAAATACACGAAAAATTCTTACAAACTCCATGTTAATAGTATTTTCCATAAGTATTATAAAATTTACTAAAAATTAGATATTTTACTCAAATATTCCCAAAAATTACGAAAATTCTGGTTTCACTTTAAAAAATTCTCGAAAATTCCCCTAATACCATTAAACCATTTATGGACTTATCCAAGATCCTAAATCATCGAAAACATCATTACATCTTATCTCAGTATATTTCAATCATCGATTTCATAATTATCTAAAATTTTCAATAAATGCATTAATTTCTAATTATAAAATTTGACTCCGTATCATAAAAAATCATGACTTATTATTTTTCATCAGTCTAAAACTACAGGTTCAGACCCATTATCATCATAAATTTCGATTGGGCTTTCCAGCCTTAGTAATTCAAAAGTTTTGATTCTTACAGGTGACCTATCGTTTGACAGGTTCCTGAACGATAAGTCACTCACAAGAATGGGTGACAAGTCATTCGTAGGTGGGGGTATGCAGGCCCGGTTAGAGCCTAGTTGTGCATGCTTGAGAATTGTTTGCTGGTTCCTTAGGTGATTTTGAAACCTATGATTAAGGAATGATAGCACTTATTTCAGTTTGGTCATGTTATAAATTATAACAATAAGAAGAATTAAGGAGTAAAGAACAAGAGAGAAAACTAAGAATAAGAGAGAAAACTAAGAATAAGAGAGAAAACTAAGAACAATATAGGGAGTATAAGATCATATCAAGTACTCAAAACAAGTGTGTACAAAGTGAACAATGTTACCTCCTATTTATAGGTAACATGATAGGGTACATGAAGAGACATTGGAGGATAAAGAGTTTTGTAGTTACAAAATATTCATTACACAATTGAATAGACATAATAAGTTATTTGTCTTTTCAATTGCCAAACAATTGATATTCATAACACTCCCCCTTGAATATTTTGAATTTTAAGAATGTGAGTATGAAATCAGAATACTGCCTCATTAAAAATGTGAGACCTCACCCTTCTGAGAGTAGCGTACGATAGAGTGCAGATTCGATTCGTAAATTTTTAGGTTGGATGCCTCAGCCTTAGGAAGTCCTTAGCGTGTTTGAGTGTTTTAGGGTGTCTAGATGGGATCGAGAGTACGATAGAATGCGAGATTGAGGATTGAGTCAGTGGAATTTGACAGATTATGACCCGTTTTGAGTGACCATGAATTTTTGGGTCGATTACTATTCATCGATCCCAAATACTGTTCATCGAGCCCAAACACTATTCGTAAGCCCAATTGCTTAACCGAAATTCCAGACACCCGTATTGTCACACAAAATTTTATTCGGGTCATTTGGGATGATACGGGCTGTGAAATTAACATTTATGTACTTGGTAGACCTTGGGATTTAGCCCAATTCAGTCTCAGCCCCAATCCATTGTGTCAGCCCATGTACTAACCCATTAGTTACACTTAAGTCTTGCCATTTGTGCATTAAACCCAGCCCATGTACTAGCTAACCCATTAGTTACACTTAAGTCTTGCCATTTGTGCATTAAACCCAGCAGACCATTCATTTCATCTGCCCTAAATGCCTTTCCCGTTTTTCTTTTCTCTTCACCATCCAAGAGTACCAACATTCACCTTCAACTCAGTTTTCCCTCAGAAATCGTTAGGGGATCATACCCTAACACTTCCCTAGTGTTTTCCACACATTTCCACTGGTAGTTTGGTGGGTGGGGGTGATTTCTAAAGCTGTTTTCATTCTGGACGAAAATTGAGATTTTACTGATAAGTGGTTTAATTCTTGTTTCCATGCTTCTAAGATAGTTCCTTTAGGTTGCTAGTAATGTTGCTGAGTTAATTTAGTGAGTGATTGTGTCTGGAAACACCCTGAAAGTTTTGTGTAATTCTCGGGTGAACAGTGTCAGAGGGTGGAATTTGAATGTTCTTGATGAATTAGGTGTATTGGTTGCTTGAGATAAGTTCTGTATGTATGGAATGTGAGTTGAGGGATACAGGTTTTGTCATTAAGTGTTATTGTGATGTGTGAATGCTTGCTGGTCAGAGTTGTGATTAAGGGGGGAATGGTTGTGAGTTTATGGAGTGGTATGAGTTTGAGCAGTGACATTAAATTGTTCAATTGCAGAGGAGTGTTGAGTGGTAATTGTGAGAGGGTCCTTTAGGTTTCAATTTCAGTTGTAGTTTCTGATCACTTGAACTCAGGGTAGCTTACGGTTCTCTGACTGCCTTATGTGTATAGGTGGTATTGCGGCAGCTGAGAAAGGCAAAGGTATCGCTGGTACGTCGTCAGCGCGACAAGAGGTGGGAGTTGAAGTTTCATCTGCATATGCGTACTGGTTTGTTTAATTAAAATTGGATTGCATGGTTTGATTTGAATAGAGGCATTGCTGGTACTCTGATAATTAATCATGTTAGACTCATATGAATGCTTGTCATACTTTGGAACGCATTAAATGTATGTTCAAAACTAGGCATGATGGTTGTGTGATGTGCATTGTGTTGCCTTGAGTGAATTGCTGCTTGTAACTGAGTGTGTGGCAACACAAGGGAGACTTGTTAAAAATGTGAGATTGGCCTAATGTGGAATTGTATAAATACATAGCATGCATTACAAGTTTTTCCTAAACAATGTGGTATAAGCATTTTCTTAGGAATTTACTGGAATTGACGAACTATGCTTGATCAAGCTAGGTAAGTATATGGGGATCCCAGCTGAGGGGACAGTTGCTTACCTTGGAGGGTTATGGAGGATATATCTGTATGAATGGTTACTCGAGTGCACTATAAACTATCAGTCCTCATGATGCTATATGCATACATCTACGAAACTGAGATGGAATCTGATAAATTGATTTCTCCATTCAGTTTCGGACAACCTTGATGGTAGGGGTTTTGAACTGCTAAATTAAAACCATCAATGGGCTTCCAGGTGATCCTTTAGCGGGGATTATTCGGGAGTGGTTTGTGTCCACCCTGGTAGATTTTGGGCATACTAGCCGTGTATCAGAAAGATGATTTTCTGCAATTGCATAATGTTTTGGTCATTGTGCATTGTGCATTGTGCATTGTGCATTGAGAATTTCGTTATGTGCATATATGAGCATGAGACTCAATTGTGTTACGTACTTGCTTACAAACTGATTTAGTAACTGCCTCTATTCCAACGTTTGTGCTTATGACGCGGTACTCCCACTGAGGTCCTTTGATCTCACCCCCCCTTGCTTTATTTTCCTCAGGGCTAAATTGAGAGACTAGCAGTTCAGCTCCCAGGTTACGATTCCATTGTTGGTCGTGTAGGGCTGGACATTGTACTCCACACATTTTGGACACTCGGCATTATTTGTGTTGTAGGTATACATTTGACGTGTGCATATGTATGCTAAGCGTGCGAATCTGGAATTTAAATTTTATACTGTAAAGTTTGTATGACAGTGAAATATTATGTGAAATGTGTGACAGAATTATATTGTGGGTTGATATGTGTAAAAGACTTCCGCTGACGGTTAATAATTCCGTTGTTGATTTTGCCGAGTTTTTATTATAACGTGCCATGCTTCAATTTCAAAGAAAAGTTTCAAGAATGGAAAATGATTTTTACAGTAAGCCTTGTGTGGTTCCGATTGATCCACCCGTTGGGTCGATCGGGGTTGCACGGCGGTGAGGTTCCCATTTACCGAGAACGGGTCCTCACAAAAAACCTTACCAAGAAAAACCCAATGGGAATAAAAACTTGGTGAAGGAAAAGAGTGCAGTGCATACTCCCCCTGATTTAGTCATCCCTTTAAATCTTTCAAGCGTTGCATTCCGATCTTTCGAACAAGCTTTTCAAATATTGATGTGGGAAGAGCTTTAGTAAATAAATCAGCCAGGCTATCACTTGATCGTATTTGTTGGACACTGATTTCCCCTTTGCTTTGAAGATCATGAGTAAAGAAGAATTTTGGTGAAATATGTTTTGTCTTGTCACCCTTTATGTAGCCTTCCTTCAATTGAGCTATACAAGCAGCATTATCTTCATACAGTGTAGTTGCAAGTTCTTTATCACTTGATAATCCACATGCTTCTCTTATGTGTTGTGACATTGATCGTAGCCAAATACATTCACGACTTGCTTCGTGAATTGCTAAAATCTCTGCATGGTTAGAAGAAGTATCAACCAAAGTTTGTTTCACCGATCGCCATGAAATGACAGTATTACCTATAGTGAATAAATAACCTGTCTGCGATCTGGCTTTATGTGGATCTGACAAATATCCTGCATCTGCATAGCCAACTAAATCAAAAGTGGATAAATTTGAATAATATAAACACATATCCATTGTCCCTCGTAGATATCTAAAAATATATTTAACTCCATTCCAATGTCTTCGAGTTGGGGAAGAACTATATCTTGCTAGTAAATTTACTGCAAATGATATATCAGGTCGAGTGTTATTAGCAAGATATGTAAGTGCACCAATAGCACTAAGGTATGGAACCTCAGGACTTAAGAGGTCTTCATTTTCTTCACGAGGTCGAAAAATATCTTTTTTCACATCAAGTGACCTCACAAGCATTGGTGTACTTAACGGATGAGCTTTATCCATATAAAATCTTTTAAGAACTTTATCCACATAATTTGATTGATGAATAAATATTCCTTCACTTAGATGCTCAATTTGAAGACTCAAACAATATCTTGTTTTTCCAAGATCTTTCATTTCAAATTCATTTTTTAAATAGCTGATAGTTTTATCTATCTCTTCACGAGTTCCAATGATATTTAAATCATAAACAGCTATTATAACAAAACCAGATCCATATATTTTTATAAAGACACATGGACAAATTGGATCATTCTTGAAATCAATTTTAATTAAGTATTCACGGAGGCAATTATACCAAATCCGTCCAGATTGCTTCAATCCATATAGAGCTCTATTTAACTTTATTGAATAAATTTCCCGGGAATTTGATTTATTTGCATCTGGAAATTTAAATCCTTCAGGGATTTTCATATATATATCAGTATCCAACGAGCCATACAGATAGGCTGTAACTACATCCATTAGACGCATTTCAAGCTTTTCATGTACTGCTAAACAAAGTAAATATCGCAATGTTATTGCATCCACCACTGGAGAATATGTCTCATCATAATCAATACCCGGTTTTTGGGTAAAACCTTGTGCGACGAGTCTTGCTGTATATCTCACGACTTCATTTTTCTCATTTCTTTTTCGCACAAATACCCATTTATATCCCACCGGTTTTACACCTTTTGGTGTATGGACTACAGGTCCAAAAACTCCACGTTTTTCAAATGACTTTAATTCTGATTGAATTGCGTCTTTTCATATTGGCCAATCATTTCTATTTTTACATTCCTCCACAGAGGTAGGTTCAAAATCCTCATTTTCTTCCATAATATTTAGCGCTATATTATATGCAAAAATATTGTCGACAAGTATTGAGCTTCGGTTCCATCTTGTTCCTGTAGTGACATAATTAATCGAGATCTCTTCATTCTCTTGTGTTTCTTCCGGAATTTTATTAATTATGTCAACTGGATTTTCCAAAACGATATCCTCCTCATGACAATCTTGAATAGTTGCTCCTTTCTTTTTCCGAGGATTTTTATCTTTAGAACCGAATGGTCTTCCACGTTTCGGACGTGGTCTAGATTCACTAGCAACTTTAGATTGTCCTTCAGGGACATCAATTCTTATCGGAGCATTTACAGTTGGAATATGAGACCTAGTTATTCTTTTAAGGTCAGTAAATGCATCTGGCAGTTGATTTGCAATCGTTTGTAAATGAATTATCTGTTGAACTTCATGTTCACATTGATTTGTTCTAGGATCAAAACTAGATAATGGTAATTCATTCCAATAGATCTTATTTTCCAACTGTTTATTTTCTCCCCCAAGTGTTGGAAATATAGTCTCGTCAAAATGACAATCATCGAATCTTGCGGTAAATAAATTTCCAGTTAATGGCTCAAGATATTTAATGATAGATGGAGACTCATATCCAACATATATTCTCATCCTTCTTTGAGGACCCATTTTTGTACGTTGTGGTGGAGAAATTGGAGCATATACCGCACAACCAAAAATTCTTAGATGGGAAATATTTGGTTCCTGACCATGAACCAATTGCATTGGAGAGTATTCATGATAACTTGTTGGCCTAATGCGTATAATTGTTGCTGCATGTAAAATGACATGTCTCCCAAACAGAAACTGGAAGTTTGGATCTCATAAGCATAGGTCTTGCAATTAATTGTAAGCGTTTTATAAATGATTCTGCAAGACCATTTTGTGTATGAACATAAGCAACAGGATGTTCAACCTTTATTCTAATAGACATGTAATAATCTATAAAGGCTTTTGATGTAAATTCACTAGCATTATCCATTCGAATGGACTTTATCGGATAATCAGGAAATTGAGCTCGCAAACGAATTATTTGTGCAAGCAATCTCGCAAAAGCCATATTATGAGATGATAATAAACATACATGTGACCATCTGGTTGATGCATCGATCAAAACCATAAAATATCGAAATGGTCTACATGGTGGATGTATAAGTCCACAAATATCTCCTTGAATTCTTTCTAAAAATTTTTGAGATTCAATTCCAATTTTTGCTAGTGATGGCCTTATTATTAATTTGCCTTGAGAACAAGCAGCACATGAGAATTCATTAGATTGAAAAATCTTATTCTTTTTCAATGGATGACCACAAGAATTCTCTATTATTTTTCGCATCATTGTTGAACCGGGATGGCCTAACCGATCATGCCAAATTTTAAACACATCATTAAACTGATGGTTTATTATAGAATGAGATTCTATCATTGTAATACTTGTGTAGTACAATCCTGAAGAAAAAGCGGGTAATTTTTCTAATATATACTTTTTACCCGAAATTATTGAAGTTATGCAAAGATACTCAATGCTTCCTTCGTTCATTGTCTCAATATGATATCCATTCAGACGAATATCTTTGAAACTTAACAAGTTTCTTTGAGACTTAGAAGAGTATAATGCATCTTCTATCATTATTTTGGTACCACCAGATAGAATAATATTTGCTCTTCCGGAGCCTTTAATCAATTTTGTACTACCACTTATGATATATACATTGGTTTTTCTATTATCCAAATAAGAGAAATATCTCTTATCTCTCAATATTGTATGCGTTGTAGCACTGTCAACCAAACATATTTCCTTGGCGTTCATCTTAGAGATATCCATGCCAATATCCATTCTCTTCATTGAATAAATAAAATGAATAAGAAAATATAAAATAAATTTAAATATAAAGAAAATATAAATAAATAAAACAAAATAAATAGACTTTTATTATAATAAAACAAGAGAACATGATTGAAATTTGCATAATTATAAAATTAAAATCATTCATGATTTCTTGCACTTTCATCATTTGGATCATTAAGAAAATCAGAAACATCCAAGTGCGTTATATCCTCAAGGCCATTAGCAAATTCAGTGAAATCATCTTGGACAAAATTTGTCTCCACATCCTTGCCTTTAGACTTCAAAGATTCTTGATATAGGTCAGCAAAATATTTTGGTGTACGACAAGTACGTTGCCAATGACCTTGCATTCCACATCGATGACAGTTACTAATTGTAACTTTTTTCTTTATACCACTCATTATTTTTCCAGGTCCTTCATCCTTTACAACTTTCGGATTTTGGAAGATAAATTTACTAGATTGACCACCACCATAATGAAATTTATTATAACCTCGTCCTCGTCCGCGGCCTCGACTACGACCACGACTATGGTTATGAGATAGCATCACATTCACTTCAGGGAATGGAGCAGAACCAGTAGGACGAGATTGATGATTTCTCATCAACAGCTCATTGTTTAGTTCAGCCACCAGAAGGCATGAAATCAACTCAGAATATTTTGTGAAACCTTTTTCACGATATTGCTGTTGTAAAAGCACATTTGAAGCATGAAAAGTAGAGAATGTTTTTTCAAGCATATCAGCATCAGTGATATTTTCTCCACATAATTTTAATTGTGAGCTGATTTTAAATAATGATGAATTTATTCACTCACAGATTTAAAATCTTGTAAACGAAGATGCATCCAATCATAACGAGCTTTTGGAAGTATCACTGTTTTCTGGTGATCATACCTTTCGTTTAAATTTTTCCAAAGATCTGCAGGATCTTTTACTGTGAGATATTCAGATTTCAATCCCTCATGGAGATGATGGCGAAGAAAAATCATAGCCTTTGCCTTATCTTGATTCGATGCTTCATTTGATGTTTTGATTGTCTCTCCAAGCCCTTTGGCATCCAAATGAATTTCAGCATCTAATATCCATGATAAATAATTTTTGCCAGTAATGTCAAGAGCTTCAAACTCAAGCTTTGCAATATTTGCCATTGTAAAACTATAAAATATTAAAAACACATAAAATTAATCACATAATAAGATAAGAAATAAAGTTTTTATTTTAAACATAAGAAATAATCTATAAGAATAATAACATAAGAAATATTAATAACATGTAATGATGGTAATATTATGATTATATTAGCATCATACAAATAAAACAATCAATAACTTAAATTTCTAAAAAAAATATAAGAAAATCAAATTTAAGAACATACAATATGAAACAATAATATTACAACATGATTATATCTAAATAATTATAAAAATATACTCACCCAAATATACCTTTGTAGAAACTAAGATTCTTGTTTGTTCTTTGTGAAGAACTCTTGTAAGACTCTTGATTCTCCTTTTGTTTATAAGAGTATCGTGCTG
Organism: Passiflora organensis; assembly: GCA_019739055.1. Taxonomy (NCBI): domain Eukaryota; kingdom Viridiplantae; phylum Streptophyta; class Magnoliopsida; order Malpighiales; family Passifloraceae; genus Passiflora; species Passiflora organensis. The sequence goes on along the minus strand of JAEPBF010000133.1, from coordinate 121,213 downwards.
ATAACGTGTTATAAATTATAACAATAAGAAGAATTAAGGAGAAAAGAACAAGAGAGAAAACTAAGAATAAGAGAGAAAACTAAGAATAAGAGAGAAAACTAAGAACAATATAGGGAGTATAAGATCATATCAAGTACTCAAAACAAGTGTGTACAAAGTGAACAATGTTACCTCCTATTTATAGGTAACATGATAGGGTACATGAAGAGACATTGGAAGATAAAGAGTTTTGTAGTTACAAAATATTCATTACACAATTGAATAGACATAATAAGTTATTTGTCTTTTCAATTGCCAAACATTTGATATTCATAACAGGTCATATGATATTGGTTTGTGTATTGTCTTATGATATGTTTGAGGATACCCTATTATGTTGTTATGTCTTATACTTGCTTGTGTTTGCTTATACTTGTATGTGTGTCAGGATCCTCATTTTGATAGGCATTCAGGGTAAGTGATTGATACTCCTAGTGAGAGGAGAAGTACTTACCCTATTGGGAGGTTTATGGGTGGCAATCCTCAGCAAGAGCTCATTGGATGCCTAGTCCTTGCTTGGCAAGATAGAAAGACTTGCTGTGAGTTTGTTTGTTAACTATTTTCCCACTTTTGTAGCATAGTCTTGGACAACATAGGCAGATAAGGATGGGCCTTTCGATTGGAAATCAGATAATGAAATAGGTTGGCTGTGTGCTTCTGAATCAGTCTTGTAAGGACCCACAACTCCCAAATGCTCCTAAGTGAGACCCTTACCATCGTGAAACCCAAACAAGCCCAAAACCAGGACCTATCTGAATCCTACAAGGCTTAACCATCTAATTTTCGATTTTAGTATGTTCCTTCTTTAAGTTTTCAAAGTTTGGAGCATGACAGTATTGGATAAACAATTTGGATTCATACGGAGTGAATAAATCATCAGCGGAAGACTTTATGCTTAATCAAGGGAACAACAACACACAAGTCCCATAGGGATCTAAAAATCCAACAAGTAAATCTCAAGTAAGTTTTCAAAACAATCAAACAAAGGAGACATTCTAAAAAACAGAAAGTAGTCCAATCAATCTTCATGTTATATGCGCAAGTAGACAAGAAACAGGTATGCAAATGGGATGCAATATTACCCCGCCATGCAGCCTTGATTCTCACACACTGGTACCACGAACAGTGAATATACCTAAGCTTGAAAAATGGTAAAAACAACAAAAAGAGAATACAAGAATCTGAGTAGGGTCACAATATCATAAGATTTACAGAAACCTTAGACAAACATCTCCCAAACAACATCAGATCATCCCTACACATCTAAGGGATATCACACAATTCAAGAATCAACCAATAAGGTTAGGGCTGAAAGCTAAGGCTGTTGGTGGACTATAAACACTTTCGAAAAACCAGAAGAACACAGGCAGGAAAACACATCAATCACTCTCAGCAATAGGAAAAGGCAATCCCATTCCACCTGTGTTGTCCAAGGCTTTGCTGCAAAAAAGGTAAAGGTTAGCATACAAGTTAATTAGCAAGCCTATTCATCTTGCTAGCACACAGGACAAGGCATTTAGCCAGCACACAGGACAAGGTATCCTAACTAGCATATAGGATTAGGGCATCTTGCCAACACACATGACAAGGTATCTAGCCAGCATAAAGGACTAGGCATTTAGCCAGCACAAAGGACTAGGCATTTAGCCAGCACATAGGGCTAGGCATCCAGCACTTGCAAGCTGGGGATGTCCACCCATATGACTCCCATGCTAGTAAGAGCCTCCCCTCTCCCAAGAAGCATCAGCACTTACCTCGAATGGCCACCAAAAAAGGTTCCTGACACACAAACATGTACAAGCACACACAGGCAAGCACAAAGCACAATACCACAAAAGAGTATTCTCAATCATGTCAGAACACAATCAACATGTTCAATATACACAACACATGAAAGCTAGGCTCTCACAACCTATCTTAAGGGATTCAGTATAGCCTAGATAAGCCTCAAAATCAATCCACAACAAATGTATACACTATCTCACACTTATACACATACATTAACACAAGTATAGGTACTGAAATCAATAAGCAAACAAAAGGATCTCTGGAGAAACCAATGAGACATAGATCCTACAATCAACACTCAATTTGCAAGCATGCTTAGACCATTACTCAAACCAAAACAAACAAACAAATCAAAGGATCTATAGAGAAATCGATGAGGCATAGATCCTGCCTCTCTTGTCTCTAATCAAGAAGCTATTCCTTTGCCTTTATTCAAGGGATCTAAACAACCTATAGCATCATAAGGCTAAGACAAAACAAAAGTAGGCATGCATACTCAATAACCAAGTAAATGCCCTATTTCCTTACCAATTTCACTCACCAAACCTATAAGAAACTAGTGATCAGATACTACAGGTGTCTCCCTGTGGAACCCCGTCCTTTCGAGTGCATAGGCAGCGAGAGAGAGGACAATTAGCATGGGTAGAGTGGTCGACGTAGATCGTTTGATTAGTCGATCGAGTTAGCTGACCTGAGTGTCGTTAATAGCTCGGATATAGTCATAGGAAACAGTAGTGTGTTAAGTGGGATTAGAGGGTGTTTTGAGGTTGAGTTTAGCGTAAATTCTATTCCATTACCATGCACCCGTAAATGCATTCTAGTTCCGTTTTGGGTGACCATAAGCCTTTGAGTCGATTTTGCCAAAAACGGTCTCGTTCACTACTCACTAGTTCCAATGTTGTTTCAAGAGCTAGAAACACTATTTTTAGTCCTCAAGTATATTTTTCATATTTTTGGGTGCGTCGGAATGTTTTAAAACGTATTTTAAATTTCAAGATTTGCGGGTCCCGTGTCGGGTCGGCCGGGCCCATAAGCGGACCAGCCCACTTTCCTTCTTTTCCTTTTCTTCCTTTTTTTCCCCTTTTTCTCTCTTTCCTCTGGCTTCCCACGACTCCACACCATAAACCAGAGTTTTTCTCCTTCTTCTTTTCCCCTTTTGAAAACTCAAACCTCCAAAACACAATTTCTTCCAAAATTGATAACAAATTGAGTTTTCTGCAGCAATTCTGAAACCTTTTGTGTAACTTTTTGCTGGGTTGGCTGTTCTTGGAGTGGTTTCGATAGAGTTAGACTCTGAAAGGGAGAATTCGAAATTTTGGGGTAAGTTTCTGATTTCTTTGCATTCATGACGAAAAATCGGTTTTATTGGTGTTTTGTGATGTTGTGGAAGATGGATTTGTAGTTGGTTTTACTTGGTTCTGTAAATTTTGTATTGTGGGAATCAGATATTGGGATTTCTTAAGGTTCTGGAGAATGTGAACTCTGATTTTGTTTCCCTTGAGTTTGAGGATGTAATTAAGTGCGATTGAGGTTGCGAAGTACGTCGGTAGGGGAATATGCTGTCGATTCGCGTAGAATTGAGTTTGGTTATGTATTCTAGTTTGATTGTTGATACTCTGTAATATGAGTTTACAGAGGTTAATTCCCTGAGTTAGGAAGTGTTTAAGTATGAGTGATTAAGGTTAGTTTGAGCATTATAGAATGCGTTAGAAGGGAGTCACAAGAATCAGATTTTTGATTTGAGATTTTTCTGGTTTAGGTTTGCGTTGAGCTTGAATTTTCTTGTTCTGTTTGTAGGTGATTCTCAGAAAGTTGATAAGGGAAAAGGGGTGGCTGTAAGTGTATTTTCTGCGCGTCAAGAGGTGGGAGTTTAAGTTTCATTTGCGTATGCGAAATGATTTGATTTGCGTAATCTAAATATCTGGAAATGCATGATTTGTTTTGAATAAAGGCATTACTTAAAACTATGTTGGATACTCATGTTAGTATCATGATATTTCTTGCCATGTTTATGTGCAGAAAATATATATTTGAACTCTTATGCATGCTGGGAATGTGGTTGCAAGATTTGTGTGCATGAATGTCCAGGAGTATATTCTGGTTGTTGAGTTGTGTATAAATTAAAATTGTTGTGAGTTTGAGCCATAAAATTTATTGAGAGTGGAATGAAAATGTTGGTATGTAACCAGTAGTAAGTAGTTGATTATTCCAGGAGGTAATCAACTACTTCGAGTGAAAAATAAATAGAGAAGTCTCGACCAACAATAAGTAATTGACTACTCCTCTATAGTAGTGCAAACCGAATTTTTCTTTCTTCTAAATAATACCCTGTGATGTGCGAATTTTTATATGATATGTTTGCGATTAATTACTGAAACCAAGTGGCTTATCTGAGTGGGAGAAGGTCCTATGGTGGGATCTGATAATGAGCATTCCATGCATTCCATGTTTTAATACAAAGATATCTATATATATATATATTTTTCTGGAATCAAATGGAATTGACGAATGGGTTTGGCCAAACAAGGTAAGTTGATGGAATCCCAGCTGAGGGGAATGTCACTTACTGATGGGAGTAGTATGGATGGTTTGTACTTAGCAGGACACTTGGGACTGGATTGTCCTTGCCGGCTGTGAATTCATTGTGCATGCATGCTTGGTAATTGAATGTGATAGATTATTTTCTCCATTCAATTATGGATAACATTGATAGTAGGGGGTTTAGTGACTTATATATCTATTTTAAAGAAATGAAAATATTAACTGTCAATGGGCTTTTGGATTACCCTTTAGCGGGGGTGGTTCGAAAGTGTTTTATATCCGCCCCGATGAGTTTTGGCATATTAGCCAAGTGAACTGATGAGAAACTGGATTTGAATTTATTTGTTTAACTGAATCGTAAAATTTTCTGTGAGGCATGCATGATACATATTTGTCATGGATGTTGTTGGGTGCATGATAGATGGCATAGATTTCAAGTATGTTGAAATAAATTAAACTGATTTAGTAAAATGCCTTTATTCTAATGGATATTCTTATGACGCGGTAACTTCCACTGAGGTATTTAGATCTCACCCCCTCCCCTTATTTTTTTTCAGGGCTAGATCGTGATTTCGTAGCCAAGCTTTGTTGAGGTTTTCCCGGTGTCTTTCATAGGGCTGGACTTGTGCATATTCACGTTTTGGAGACTCGGCATGTTCTGTTTTATTTTGTGAACTATGAAACTAATGCATGGATAATTTGGAAAATGGATTGAAATATATAATGTGTGTTTTGAGTACTTAATAATGATCTTAAGGGCTTGTGTGTATGGACTTGCAGTGTGGTATGTTTGGGGCCGTGTGGCCTGTTGCATGCGACTTAAGACTTCCGCTGAGTGTCTATGATTACTCCATTGTTTATTGCTGAGTGTTTTATAAAACGTGCCATGCTTGTATCGATTTTAAAAAAAAAAAAATTCAAATTTGTACGCAGTTTTGGAAATATTAGTTTTAAAAATTTAACTAAGCCTTGTGTACTTTTGATTGATTCACGAGTTGGATCGAAGTTGCACGGCGGTGAGGTTCCCATTTACCGGGATCGGGTCCTCACACTCCCTCTTGGATGTGTGATGTGATAGCCAAGAACTTAACAAGAAACAACTTGAATTACAATCCCAATCAACATACAATTTTTGGCACTAAGAATACGACAATAGGAAAGTTGTGATTTCATGTTAACAAGTTATAGAGGTTGCGATTTCATGTTAACAAGGAAGGATTAGGTATTTATAACACTTAAAATCAAAAGGAACAAGATTAGAAACTAATAGATTAATCAATTTATCAAGATTGACAACAATAAGACAATGGTAAGGTATACCGATTTCATGTATAGGGAAGATTCAAAGAATGAATTCATGATATTATAACATGAATGGATGCTAAACAATCATAGGAGCAAGAGGAACAACAACAAAAATCAATTGAAGGAAGAAGCACACAAGTTTGGCACCAAAAATGGACGAATTAAGACTTGGATTTCGACAGGGAAAAAATAACATCCTGATGACTGGACCAAAATAGCTAGATAACGGATGGAAGGAGCTTTCCAACAAGCTATTATTTGTAAAAATCCGATAAAGTATGAGAGAGTTATGCTAGTTTGAAGTTGAAGAAATTTTGGCAGCAATAGGGAGGTGTAGGTTTTGATGTTTGACAATTTTGTGTATTTTTGGTATAAGATCCAAGTGTGGCCTGCTACTTCTTTTTATAGGGTGGTTATGAGATTAATTTTCCTACTTTAAAGGCTAGATTAAAGTAAGATAATAATCAAAATTAAATTATGGAATTATCCTTCCTTAATTTTAGGGATTTTTATCTCCCAAGGTAATTATCAACCAATAAAGAACCAATTCAAAGGAAAATGAAACCAGAAATGATTAGTAAACATTCCATACCATTTTCAGCCATCACATATCCATTTCTTCAGGGAAAAAATGATCATTTCACTTGTACTTGTTTCTAGACTTCTAGGACTCAAAATTCGGGGTCTCATAAGTCTTGTGTGGCTACCTACGAAGTGTTTTGAGTCCATCCCTTACTTCATTATATTTTGCCCCACCTATGTCTTTGTGTTTATTTGCTGATTGTTTGAGCTTATTGTTAGCATAAGCGATCTATGTTGTTTGGGAGATGTTTGATTGAGTTTATACAGATCTTATGATGTTGTGACTCTCCTGAGATTCTTGTAATCTCATCCCACTATTTTTCTCCTTTTTTAGGCTTAGATACATGTTCTATTAGTGGTACTGGTTGCTTACTTCGATTCTTTTCCTTCTTATTTCTGAAACTTACTATGAACATATGCTAGAGATTGAGATTCCTTCGGGACTTGTATGTTACGATTCGACTGATTTTCTACATTTATGAAAGCCTTCAACTGATGTTTTTATTCACTCCGTAATATGCCAGAATATTGACTAATGAATTACATGCTCTAACCTTTAAAACCATCTTAATTGATTTATAAAATTGATTACTAGTAAGACTTGAGCCTTGAGGGATTTGGATGAGTCCTTAGAAGGGCTTGTTCAGATTTCACAGCGGTAAAGGTCCTTATAGGTTGGGTTTGGGTTTTTACAAGGATGCATAATCCTTGTATGGCTCAGATGCTCTTGTCCTTGTGTGGCTCGGATGCCCTTGTCTTTGTGTGGCTTGGATGCCTTATCTTTGTGTGACAAGATTATGAGATCCCAATCCTCCATAGTATAGATGTCCAGGAAATTCAGGAGCCGATGAGTTGAAATAACTATTTTGTCCCTGAAGAAGTGAATGCGTGATGGCCTAAAATGATTGTTGCTAAATATTTTCTGTTTTAATTTTGGTTAATTGTTCTTAGTCTTATCCCTATTTATCCAAATAATTAGATAATTCTTCTTTTTAAATAGAGTTACTATTTTAATAGAATTAATTTTTAATAAAATTATCCTTTAGTTATCTATTTAAGCTTAAAAATAAGGAATTATCTCTTAGCTAAACCTCCTTAACACTTTATAAAAGAGATGCTGACCTACCCTGATAAATCATACCCAAAACCTACTAAATAATTCTAGAATTATTCCCTCCCTTCTCTCCCTCTCAAAGCCGAATTTTGTTCTTAAACCATAAGTGTCGAAATTTGTCTCCTTCAATCAGATTCTTATGAGTGTTGGCTTGTTGGAATCCTCTCTTCATTATGCATCTTATTATCTTGGTTTTACAAGCAAAAGGTTAGTGTTTTCCTTTTTTTTTTGCCCCAATTTCTAGAGTTCTTAGCCAAATTTTTTCTGATTCAACCCCTTGTTGGTTTCTATTTTTGTTCATCTTCATCGTTTGAATGTTTGGTACCTATCCTTGCTATGTTATGATGAATTCAGTCCTTGTATCTTCCTTATTGAAAAAATCGGCATGCCCTATTCTTAACCCTATGTTTGCCGAAATTTGATCAATTCACTTGTTTATTGGTTTAGATCTTGTTTCTTTTAATCGTTTGAGTAATTGGCACCTATTCCTTTCTTAATTTTATGAAATCGCAACCCCTAACCTCTTTAATATTGAAATCATGCATACCTTATTAAGCTCTAAAGTGTTGCCAAAATTTGTATGATGAATTAGGGTGAATAATCAGGTTGTTTCTTACTGAGTTTCTGGCCATCACATCACACATTCAGGGGGAAGATACTGCTGCATCTGGATATCTAGACTTTGGTAGGTTAATTGGTAAGGATTCCCAATGCCTTTGGTTCATAATTAAGTATCTCGTGGCTTAAGTATTGTGTGGTCTTTGCCTTATTATGGTTTAGGAGATTTTGATCTTATTGGAAAGATGAAGGATTGCATCTGATTCAAACACGTGAGAGGTAGGATCTATGTCTCATCGATTTTTTTGGTTACCTTTTGTTTGATTGTTTAAATATGATTGAATTAGATTGCTTATCTTGATTATATGCTTGCGGAATGTGTGATTATGATGATAGGGAATCTCAGAAGTTAATAGGGCAATAGTTTGCCTAATTGGGCTATGACTTTAAGGATTGATCTTTGATTTATATTGTCATTTGATTGAGGATCCTTTGCTGTGATTTGTGTATGCGTGTATGTGCCTTGTTTGTGCTTTGTTTGAAGGATCCGCTTGTCGCTGGCTATGTGAGGTAAGTATTCTTGCTCCTAGGGAGAGGAGAGATGCTTACCGAATCGGGAGGTTTATGGGTGGTTATTCCCAACAAGAGCTTGCCAGATTCCTTGTAGGCCGGTTCAAGTCCAAATGTCAGGATATCTTGTAGGCCAGTTCGAGTCTAGACATCAAGATGCTTTATAGGCCAATTCGAGTCTAGACGTTAGAGTGCCCTATTTTTGTGTGGCAAGATGACTTGTATGCGTAGCTGTAAGAGTGCTCCTAGGCTAGTTAAAGTCTAGATGTCGGAGACAACTAAAAGGCTTGCTATAATATTGATTGTCTAACCGTTTTACTCTTTTTGTAGCATAACCTTAGACAACATGGGCAGATGGGGACAAACCTTGATTTTGAAAATCAGATTATGTGATAAGCTACCTGTGTGCTTCTGAATAAGAAGTGTTTTCAGTTTTTCCCCTTGTTTTCTACCAAGTTTGGCCTACCCTTATATTGTGTGTGCTTGTGATGATTTCGGCCCCTATTGTATGTGATTGATGCATGTGGTTTTAATTGGATATCTTAGCTGGTTTTAGGTGTTGATTTTTTGGTTATTGGAAGATGTTTGATTGAGAATCCCTAAGACTTATGATGCTGTGACCCTATTGAGATTATTGTAATCTCATCCCTTCTTTTGTCCCTTTTTGTAGGCTTAGTTGTGAGCTTTGTTGCTGGTAACAAAGGTGTGAGATTAAGGCTGCACGGCTGGATGAATTTTCACTTCATTTGCACCTCTTTCCTGTTGAATGTGCATGCCATGTCTTTGAACTTGTGTGAATTTGCATTCTGGTTTTCAATTCATCTTCTTCCTCTTGTTGCTTCCGAAATATGCATGATACTATTGGTTGATGTTTTGAGATTCCTATGGGACTTGTGTGATATGTTCTCACTTGTTTTCAGTGTTAATGTAAGTCTTCCGTTGATGTTTTCTTTCACTTCGTATAAGCTAGAAATTCATTAATGTATAAACATACTCCAACCTTTAAATATAATGTAAATCAACAAATTAAATTGACAATTGGGTGACTTAAGCCTTGTGGGATTCAAAGAGGACCTTGCGAGGGCTTATTTGGGTTTCACGGCGGTAAGGGTCCGAATAGGTTGGGTTTGGATTCTTACAAAGATACCTTGTCTTTGTGTTCATAGAAAGACTTGTTGTGAGTTTGTTTGCTAACTATTTTCCCACTTTTGCAGCGTAGTCTTGGACAACATAGCAGATGGGGATGAGCCTTTCAATTCAAAATCAGATAATGGAATAGGCTGCCTATGTGCTGCTGAATCAGTCTTGTGTTGGCTACCTATGAAGCGTTTTGAGTCCATCCCTTTATTATATTTGGCACTACCTATGTCTGTGTGTTTGCTTGCTGATTGTTTGAGCCTATTGTTAACATAAGCAATCTATCTATATTGTTTGAGAGATGTTTAATTGGGTTTATGTAGATCTTATGATGTTGTGACCTTACTAAGACTCCTGTAATCTCATCCCGTTGTTTTTCTCCTTTTTCATGCTTAGATACATGTTCTGCTGGCGCACTGGGATGTGAGATCAAGGCTGCATGGCGGGATGATTTTGCATCACATTCGCATTGCATTTCCTTGCTGGGTTTTGGTTGATTCCGCATATGCATACATGCTTGGAATTATTTTTTGGCTTCCGACTTTTGTTCTTTTCCTTCTTGTTTTTGAAACTTACTATGAGCAGATTTTAGAGATTGAGATTTCTTCGGAATTTGTGTGTTATGATTTCACTGATTTTCTGCATTTATGAAAGCCTTTCGTTGATGTTTTTATTCACTATGTAATATGCAAGAATATTGACTAGTGAATTACATGCTCCAACCTTTAAAAGCATCTTAATTGATTAATAAAAATTGATTACTAGTGAGACTTGAGCGTTGCATGTGTTTGGATGAGTCCTTGGGAGTGTTTGTTCTAGTTTTGAGGCGGTAAGGGTCCTTATAGGTTGGGTTTGGGTCCTTACATCCTGGATCTGTATGTCACCATCTGTAGCATTCTATACATTGTTATCGTTCATTATGAAGAATAATAGATTATTATGAACAGGGATTGTTACTTGATGAGAATTGTGAGACTTGGGGCTGACGTGGCAAATTTTTGCCACGTCACCCACTGGGTAATAAAACCCTTCCCGGCAGCTTCTTCCCCCTCCCTTCATTTTTTTTTTCCCATTTTTTTCCCTTTCCTTCATTATCTTCACTCACCTTCAGTATCGACACCAACCGTCTGATCGTCACACCGTCTACACCGTTGCGTTCCTCTCGTCGTCTTGAGTAATCGGCCGCTGGTTTCATCTTCATCGGACCACGGACGCGCGCAGATCGGAGTCCCGAAGTTCCGATTTTCTCACCGAAAAATTGTCGATTTCGGCTAATCGGAGGTGAGTTTTGAAGTTTTGTTTTCGGATTCGTATTCCTGATGTTTGTAGCTTCGTTTTGATGTAAAAATTTTCGGTTTTGGATGAAGTTGGAATTTTCCGGCCACCGCCGGCGATCGTTGACCGGCGACTAACGGCAACTAACGGTGACCGACGTTGACCGTTAACGTTGACCGTTGACTTTGACCGTTGACCAAAAGTGAAACCTCCCCGTTTGGTAATTTCGACGTTCTGATCGTAATGGCGCGATCCGTTTTTCCATTTGATATGTCGTTATTGAGTTATAGACATTTCTAAGGTTAATATCCGTATGTTAAGCCTAACCTTCATGTTGTATTCTTAGGAAGGGCGAGTGCTGAGGACAAAGGCAAGTGTATCGCTTCCTCTTCTTCAGCCCCTAAGGTAGGGTCTTTACCGTATGTGTTCCATCATAAGTATTTCTTGATTTTTAAATCCGTACCTTGGTTTTAAATTAAATCATTGTGTAATCCATCGGAGCCCATTCGATGGATCCGTTGTCCAAGTAATATTGACCTTTTCCGTATGTTCCTGTAAAGTATCATAATGTATATCCAAAATTTCATGTGATCAATCAAAGTCCATTTGATTGATTTGTTGTGTAAATTGGGCTGATTCCGTATCATTGCTCGTAAGTAAGAAAAAAATTATAATCAAAGGTTTCTGTAACGGTATATGGTAATATATCGTACTGTTGAGTTTTAATTATAAAGTATGGTATTTCAGTGTTATTGAAAGTTAAACCAGTTTTGTTTTGTAAAGTATGTAAGTTTTTATGTTACTCGTACTTGTGTTCCGTTTGGCCAAACGTGGTGAGTGCTCGGTCTCTGAGAGTAAGCGGAGAGACACTCATCTGTTGGGAGGTGTATGGTTGGTGTATGGTTACTGTATGTTCCCTGCTTCGTAGGATGATCTGAGAGGACTAGTTGATCTTTTACGTATAAAGTTTTGTTAATCAATCTAGTCTCGGACAACACTGGTAGAAGGGGCTATGTATGTAAATGTTTTTAAAGTGTATATGTAAAACCTACCAGTGGGCTTTCGGTTTCCCTTTAGCGGGGGTTACTCGAGAAGTGGTTTACAGTCCGCCCATGTTTTCGTATTGACCCTTGTTGAGTTCTATGTTGTTTCCGGGTCCAGTAAGTAAACGTTTTATAAACTAAACAGTAAAGTTAAAGTTTTGAGAATTCATAGGTTAGCGATGAATTATTGGTTTCCTTGTTGCTCCTCTCCTATGATAAGTACACCTTGTTGCTCATCTCCTTTGATAAGTTCACTTTGTTGTCCCCTACTGAGATTCTCGAAAATCTCACCCTCTTCGTCTTTGTTTTTCCCTCCCAAGACTAGATCGTGATCAGTAGCTGTTTTCAGTGTGAGCGTCGGGACTACTCGCTGGGACTATTGCATCTGCACATGTATGGTTTTATTGGCACACTATTGAATACTTATTGTTTGGACTTTTGATTTCGTTTTCAGATACTTGGGGCTTGTGTGTTATGGTTTTACTTGTTTGTCTTGTGTTATTATAAAAGACTTCCGCTGTGTTTGAATGTTACTCCGTTATTTATTGTGTCATATATTTAGTGCTTATCTGTCATGCTGTAATTTGTAAATATTTTAAATTTTATTTTTAGGAATTTACGTTTGAAAAGTCAAAATAGCCTTGTGGAGTTCGGATTAGTCCACGTGTTGGGCTTCTCCGGGCTTCACGGCGGTAAGGGCTCGATTTCCGGGTTTGGGTCCTTACAAGAAGAACTCGTGGAGATCTTGGCTTTCTGATAGAAATGGTCTGACTCGGAATTAGGATCAAAATAGTAGGATCAGCAGGTTGGGATATTTTTCTATGACACATAGCAACGTTGTTTCTTCTACAAGTAATCTCAATCTTTGGATCAAAAGGCACTAGTTCACTAGTCTATGATGATATAGGCATTAAAAAGTTATGACCTGTGTGCAACTATTTGTATGCCGATTCCCCGGCAACAGTGCCAAAATTTGATGTGATGTCAAAATAATCGAGAGATAAATTCCTACCTAAAATTCTGTAGTATAGATACTAGTATCAAATCTATCAAGAATCGGGATCAAGTTGCAATAGATGGAACACTTTTATGCAAGGGCTTGTTGTGGGCATAATTGTCAATGTATGAGCACGAAAGGGCACAAATTAAAGAGAGGTTTTATAGGAAGTCTTGTAAATTGAAAGAAAGTAGAGATAAAGTTGTTGATAAACTATATGAGAATAATATCCAGCCCTAGCTTACATCCAATTTATTATTTTTCCTTCGATCTTGAGATAGTTGGGAGTCAGTATGGGATCCAGTTACCCGAGTGTAGCACAAATTACTTCAGTTTTGTTCTCAATGTGTTTCAAGTGGGGTCTGGTTAATTTGTTTGTCTAAATAACCATAAATGGGTTGATTACGTTAGCAAACACAGAGCCCATGCTACAAATTGTTTTAAAAGCCCAATTACATTTTTTAAAATAAAAAATTATTGATATTTCGCACCTTAAATCTCAATTAAATATTTAGAATTGGAACCTCGACCACATCTCTATCTTCCCACTTCTCTAGCTTCTCACTAAATGCATGACTTTTCGTACTGATAATTAATTATGCTATGATAGAGGATTTCGCTTTGCGCTTGTCATTATGAAAAGCACGTACGAAGAGGATGGGAGCTACAAATGTCTCAATCATCTCTCAGCGCAAGAACCAACTTGGAAATGATGGAAGCGATTGTGTCAAACATGGAGGAGGAGGAGAGAAAAGAAAAAAACTCATCACCTCTTAGTCCAGAAAGCAAGGAGAAAATTTTGAAAGGAATGGTACTCAAGGATGGGGACGAAGGAAACTCCTCTTCATATTTGCCAATGACAAATAACAGTAATTTGTCACCAATCAGGACTGTCCCTGATCAATTTTCACCTTTGAAACTTGCATATTTTATTTTAGGTATCTATTCTTACCATCCCTTCCGCATTTTTGTAGGTTACATAATTTCTCTAAGAAAATTTTTGTGGAGGTGATGCAGGAAATGAAACGCTTGGAAGATTGGGAACTGTGGGAATGACGGCTTATATGCAATTGTTCTACATGGAGAAGTACCACATTAATCAAATAAATGCCGCTTTACTACTCAGCGTGCTCTCAGCATCAGGGAATTTGCTGCCCATGGTTGCCGCCATAATTTCCGATACTTACTTAGGAAAGTACAAGACTATTCTCGCTGGAACTCTTCTATCGGTTTTGGTATAACTCTTTTATTTTTTTTAGTATTCATCACCTCTTTATATCTATGCAAGTTCTCTGTGCGTTCTATCACTTTGTTTCAATTCATGTACTTGCCACTCGTCAAACATTCTTGCTGTTTGTAATGCTATTACTATCTATCAGTGGGTAGAACTTGCAGTGCCCTAACAGAATCATATGATCTAATCTTTTTGTTTTCCAATGATTAGGGAATGATGGGTATGACTCTAATTGCATTTATGCCCACACTAAAACCCCCTAAATGCACTAACGGACAAGAGATACATGATGACTGCATACGGCCAACTCATATGCAAGTAGCTTCGATTGTTATGAGTCACGCAATAATTATTATTGGTAGTGCTGGGATGAAGGCGTGTAGTCTTCCATTTGCTGTGGACCAGTTCAGCGTTGTTTCTACCAAACAAAGAAACGGGGTTCAGATTTTTTTTAAATGTTACTATGGAATCTACGTTATGGTTTCGGTAATAAGTTCCACTTTTTTGCTGTTACTGAAAATGCATAGTTGGGATTCGGGTTTGTTGGTACCGTTGATTTGTATGACAGCTGGGTTTTGCCTTTTGCTGATGGGGAGAAGAAAGTACATCTACTTGAGGTCAGGGAAGGAAGGCATTCAGTCCATCATCCAAGTTTTTGTTGTGGCTTTCAAGAAACGAAATCTTGAAATCCCAGGTTGCGGTGAATTTAATTCTGTATTGTACAATCCTCCATCTAGGATTGCTATAGTCTTGAAACTCCCAGAATCCAAACAATTCAGGTAGTATTTGGGATAGAGCATTGTTTGTTAGTCAGGCAGTATCTGAAGATCAAAATGCTTACTAACTAAACATATGTCATTTTTGTTTTGGACATTGTAGATTTCTGCATAGAGCTGCCATTATAGCTGACGACGACTTGAACCATGATGGGTCTCTCACCAGCTCATGGAGACTCTGTAGTTTGCAGCAAATCGAAGAGGTAACATGTCTAATAAGGATTATACCCATCTGGGTAACATCTATATTAAGTCTTACCTGTATGTTTCAACATGGTGCTTTCGTAATCCAACAAGCCACCAAAATGAATCGTCACATCAGTCGAGAACTTGTAATTCCTCCTGGATTCCTCTCCGTAGTATCGTGGCTAGGATTTGCTGCTTTACTGTCAGTCTATAATCGCTTCTTGGTTCCACTAATTGAAAAGCATACTGAGGTGGGAGGAGGACTTACACTCCTGCAAAGAGTTGGGGTGGGAAAGGCTTTTGGCGTTTTATCGTTATTTAGTGCTGCACTGATTGAAAGACAAAGAAGAGCTTCAGTTAATGAATTGGAAGAGGTTAGTTCAATTTCTGCTTTCTGGCTTGCCATTCCCATTACACTGATGTGCTTCTATGAGGTCTTTGGAGTGGTAGGAATCATGGAATTTTACAATAGACAGTTCCCAGAAGATATAAGAAGCATCGGGAATTCTGTAAACTATTTGACAATAGCAGTAGCTAATTTTGCGGGTTCTTTCCTGATCACGACTGTGCTAAAGGACAGTTTAAACTTTGGTAGGCATGAATGGTTTAACGCAAACGTCAACAGTGGCAGATTAGATAATTTCTACTGGGTTCTATGCGGGCTTGCATTCTTAAATTTCGTCTTCTTTCTCCTGTGTTCATCACGTTATCATTACAAGACCGAGGGACTGCTCTAGTCCGTACCTAACTATGGCTTTTGGAACTCCATCCAGTTGAAGCTTTTTGGATGACTGGTTCGTCCTTTGGGTTAAATAAAGAAGCAACTGTCTCCGATTGGGTCTTAAGATCCTGAAACCAGCAAGGATTGCGAGACTAGAAGAAATAAAAATTTAGGTGATAATTATGCTTTATTATTCTTATGTAAGATGTTATTATATCAATTAAATCAATAAAGACAATCTATTTTATATTTATAGCATTTGTACATTAATAACCTTCTTAATTAGGTTTGGTATGCGACAATATGTGATGATTGCTTTGCTATTGATTCCTACATTATGTTTGGTTGTCAAAACCCTTATAATATCTTTGGTTTCTCTTTTTAATGAGATTGTCAGTTTTTTTCGCAAACAAATTATTTTGTTTGTTCATTTTAACCATTGATATGTTGGAATTGGAATCATATATTGATAATAATTTATATTATATTGATTTAATTAAATAAAGAAATTTATTCTTTTGTTCTATGTATGAACGAATTAAAGAATATGTTCATTGGATTAGTTACTCAAATATCTCATATTTTCAAATTTGTGATTTGGCTATGATACACCGAGTTGGACTAAATTCATGAAGGAGTTCTTAATTTACATATCATTATAACATATGAACAAAAATGATATTAAATTTTAGTATATAATAACTAATTGGTATTGTGAGGACCCTTTTCCGGTAAATAGGATCCTCATTGCCGTGTAGTCCGGATCAACCCAATACGTGGATCACTTGAAACAACACAAGGCTCATGCTGACTTTTCAAAACCGAAACCCCAAACCGCATACAAATTTGAATCTTTATTTTAAATGAAACATGGCAAGATACAAAATATACCATGCACATAACAATCAATGGAGTAAGCATACACGTACAACAGGAGTCTTAAATCACAAGCAACAGGTCACACAACCCCAAACATACAACATATTGAGTCCATACACACAAGCCCATTCGGATCCACAAAATGCCCAAGGCATGCATCTCATAACATAAATTGAAATACGAGTTGTACATGCATATAAAATATCAAGATCCGAAAATCAAGCCTACAACGGGTTCATAACAAACAATATAGTCTAAATCAATTATGCATGTCACTAAAATTTGAAAATGACAAAACATAAAATATGCCAAGATTCCAAGACATGCAAGTGCAATAGTCCAACCTTAAGACCAAGATCAATAAAACATGACCTCAAGACGAATGGCTACAACTGACGAACTAGCTTGACAAGGTCAACAAGAGGGGGTGAAATCAAAGATCTCAGTGAGAGTTGCAGCATCATAAGCAAATCCTGTGGAATAGGGGGATAAAAAAAATTAATTATAAAACAGTTGATTTAAACATCATTATCATCCATGCATAATAAACATGTACTCAATGAATCTCATAAGCAATAACGTAAAATGCAAGAATTGCAGAACCCAAAGCAATAAAATACATCCCAATAGGTTTTATAAATCCACAATACACATCATTGTCACACAGGCTACTATGCCTCAAAAATCTATCGGGGTGGATCGCAAATCATTTTCAAGTAACCCCCGTTAAAAGGAAACCGAAAGCCCACTAGCAGTCAATTTTTCATTTTAAAAATACATATAATCCCTTACTTCCAATGTTATCCAAAATTAAGTGGAGAAAACACACTATCACATTCAACCATCAATTCATATAGTTATGTAAACACATAGCCTGCTAAGTCATAGCAGATTCAGGTAGCCTGCTAACTCAAAGCAAATTCAGGTAGCCTGCTAAGTCAAAGGAAATTCAGGTAGCTTGCTAAGTCATAGAAAATTCATATAGCCTACTAAGTCATAGCAAATTCAGGTAGCTTGCTAAGTTATAACAAACTCAGGTACACATATATAATCTATTCATACTACAACATTACGTAAATAATATTCCCCTCAATTGGTATTCCATGTACTTACCTCTATACCAAGTTCTCTAGTGTGTCCATCACTTTGATGGGGCACCCATATCGCAGTATAGCCTTGCTGGGACCTTGGTAACCCAACCACGAAGTCTATTGTCACATGTTTATATTTTCACTTTTGAATGGGCAACGACTATAGTAATCCTGCAGGTCTTTGATGTTCATCTTTGACCTGCTGACATACCAATCATCTAGCAACAAACTCTGCAATATTCCTTTTCATCTAGGACCACTAATACTGCTCTCGCAAGTTTCGGTACATCTTGGTACTACCAGAGTGAGTAGAAAATGTCAAGCTATGCACCTCTGTTACAATTAACTATCTTAACTCCTTATCACCAGGGATGCATACTCAGTCGTGGAAAGTTAAGATACCGTCGTCTCTAACTCGGTACCCACTAACTGTACTACCACCACTACCATTACCCTTTAATTGCTATCTCACTCGGACCAATACTGAATCCTCAAGTTGCTTAACCTGGATCTCATCTAGCAAGAAAGGTATGACAACAAGCTGGGTAATCAGAGGTCCCGACTCATCACTATCAAGCTGCACTCTGGATGCCCTCAAACATATCAGCATCTGCATGTACTCTGCTCAGACATACGCTAATGAAGATGATGTCTTCTAAGTCAATGCATCAGCAACTACATTATCCTTGCTCAGATGCTAGTCAACCACAAGGTCATAATCTTTGATCAGCTCTAGCCACCTTCTATTAATGTAAAATTGAATTTATCTTTAATCGTAAGTGCAGAATTGTCAATAAGTAATATAGTTCAAAAGAACGAGTATCTATCCCAGAGGAAAACATTCTCCTAATCCACTATTCTAGTTAAATAAATCGAATAAGGAATTGTAATTAAACTAATCTTAAAACCTAAATTAACTAGTTAGATGTTAGAACTAGAGTTGTTAGTTAATTTGGGAACCGATTCAACTATTATTCAATTCCAATATTTTGTACCTGTTGTTGGTGGTCTTTTAATCTCCTAATATCCTTCCAGACTTTTAGAAGCTAATTTAGATTCCCAACTAAATATATTCCTATAGTAATTGAAATTTTGAATCATTTTGCTCAGTCAATATGCATCCTAGGTTTGGCAAATATATTTCTATTATACCAAGTTTCAGCTGTGCCCTAGGACTTATAATCTGTAGTCGAAGTTTAATTGCTCTTCCGAATCAATTAAGACTTACCTATGGACACACTGCCAAGGTATGTTAATTAATCAAGATTAGAAATAGGGTTAAAAACTTGAAATCAGAACACAATGAATTTAAATCCCAATTTTACATTAAGAACTCAAGATTGCAAAAGATGAAGAGAAGGAATTAATCCAAAAATTCTTTTCATTAATTAAAACTCAAAAAAACATACCAACATCTTGATCTCTGATGGATCGAGAGTTATTCTGAAAATAATAAAGAAAGCGCATATAGTCTTCCATGAAAAATAATACAATTCTGATGTCTATTTTATAGTGAAAAATAAATAGATAGTCTTTATCCATGCATGATCGTCTTTATTTGATATTGTAGGTGGGGATTTTGTGGGACCGACCAGTCGGTGTAAGTGAACCGATTGATCCGTTGATGTTCGACATGTCCGTTTTTTTTCTCGTCTAATGAACCGATCAGCCAGTCAGGCTTTGGCTTTTGGAACACTTTGAACCAACCTATTAGTTCCCTTCAACAAACTGGTTGGTTGAGCTTTGACATTACTCCTTTGTTACACCGACTAGTTGGTTGATATTAATCGACCAGACGATGGTCATCTGTGATAGCCCAACATCTTTGCAAGTATTCCAATGCATTTTTCATTCGAAAAAGTTTCCTTTTGTTGCTAAAACACCGCTTAAGCCTTCTTAACAATAATACTTAACAAACAATTTAGAAGTTTACTTAATTAACATAATTAAATCACAATTATCCTTAAATCGAACCAAAATCATAACGGATGACCAGCGTTAGAAATAAGCCATCAAATTTCTTCAAACTTAGAACTTTGTTAGTCCCTAGCAAAAATAGTTTGATAAAAGGCAACATACTAACAAAAAGACATTTCCAATTAAGAAAAATAGTTCACTTCTTTATAAGTAACAATAAACATTAAATTCTGAAATTATGGTCTCAAAATTCTCACCTCAGCTGCATCAATTTCAGTTTCACATAAAGAAATTAGGATTTAAAAACACTCAATATCGATGCACTAGTTTATCAAACCAATTATAATGATTATTGGAGTTTAGAAATTTAGCTCAAAGGTCTTACAAGGTTTAACCCACCATAAGTGCCTTTTATTCTTTAGTGCTTCAATTTTTTTTTTCTCTTTCTTTCCAATTCCTTAGCAGATAATAATTTTCTTTTATTTTTACTCAACATAATGCAAATAACAATTAGTGAGTCAAACCAATAGATTAACCAGTACTAACCAACCCTCTTATTTTTCCTCAACATAAACTAACCAATTCATTGCTTCCTTGCTCTAGATATTGGTTACTGTTTGAAACTAATGCCACCTTTAATTTGCAAAACCAATTTCAACACATCAAAGATAAAATTTACTCAACCATACTAAACGAAATTGAACACTCATTGTCAGCCTTTAGATGTGAACCAACCTAATCTCCTCAAACTTATTTACCTGCACAGGGAACAAAAACATTAGTACCAAAAACGTATTTTCTTCTCTTTTCTCACTATCCTTTTACTTTTATTATTAATTTTTTTTCTTTTTTAAAAGATGGGTTACCTCCCATTAAGTTCCTTAGTTATGGTCATGGCATGACCCTTTCAGCTTTAGTTTATAGCTTGCGTTGGTGGCTTCACATTGAATAGAAAAGCCCCTGGCGGTCTATTTTGCAAAACCTATGCTAACTGACCCATCCGCGTCTCTTAATTCTTTATTCTGGAATCTACTGACATAATGAACTGCTGCATCAAATCTTCAATCCCAGTCTTCTTTTTGGCTGGCTGTGCCAGTTAGTTCCCCTAATGGTACCCTGAGTTATAGCCTCATTTTTTTATTCTAAATAAGATTCGGACCATAATTAGGATTATTATTCTTATAAGAAAAATTAGAATGGTATTTCCGATTTTAACTATAGGTGGTCCCGAAGTTAGGTTGCTTCCTTGGATTGCCAACATAGTTGGCCTCTTTAATATTCATAGGCATTGGTAATTGTTGTGATTCCCACAATAACGGTCATAAAGAGCCAAAACAGGCTGGTTTCCAGGATTCTGTCAGACTGCTTCCACCCCTACTCTGCTCTGTTTGAACTCAGGTCATATAACAACCATTTTTGCCATTAGTTTTGTAATAACATCAACCTCTAGCTACCTTGGAGTTCTATCAAATTCTGTATCAGAATGTCAAGTCTATCCTCCCTCAGCTACGTTCTCTATCAATCTAAAACTTTATTAACTTCTTTTTCCAAGACATTCCCATCAGCAACTACGTTTAGCATCAACTTGTGTATCTCTAACATGCCTCTATAGAAAACATCCAAGAGTAGAAAGACAAAATGTTATAATGTGGGAACTTCTTAAGCAACCTCTTGAATCATTCATAAGCTTTATACAGTGTCTCCTTCAGTTATTACTTAAAGTTACTGATCTCATACCTCAGATGGGAAGTCTTCTTCCCTGGAAAGAATCAAGCCAAGAAGGCATTCATTAGATGCTCTCATGTTATAATAGAACCAGTGGGAAGATTTTCCAACTTGTATGTAGCTTTTCTTGATAAAGAAAAAGTAAAGAGATGTAGTCTGATTGCCTCAGAAGATACTTCATTGAACCTAAAGAACTGGTGATTCTCTATCATGCTTTATTGGGTCCTTCTTTTCCAACCCAAAGAACTGGTGATTCTCTATCATCTGGATCATTGCATGCTTGATCTTAAATTTATTGGCCTAAATGGCAAGCCTACGGATGTTGTCTCTTAATGCCTCAATTGTTGGAATGTTGTAGTCCATGACAATCCTATACCTTAGCTGCAGATTGTCTACTGCTAAAGCTGGGTCTGCACTGTCACCTCTATTGACAGCATCTGGGTTCTGGAGGTCCATCATTTGGTCTGATAACTTAAGTCATTTGAGCCTCTGTATAATTTTCTCAATTAAGAAGTCAATAGGCTACTAGTGAAGCATTTTACTCCTTAAGTTATGCCTGTTCTCCAGTTTTAAACATTAGAAACAAAAGAAACAAATTTAATCTAGAAAAAGAATTAGAGATAAATTTTTAGCTTTAAAACCGTTTTCCCCGGCAACGACATAAAAAACTTGTTAACGTAACACTGAATTTACCTTTAATCGCAAGTGCATGACAACCAAGTAATATAGTTTAATGAAAGATAATTGATCTTGCAGGGAAATTCATTTAAAACTAATCAATTCCCCTAATCCAATATTCTAGTTAATTGAACCGTATAAGGAATTATAATTAACCTAAATTTAAAATCTAAATTAACTAGTTAGATGTTAGAATTAGGGTCGTTAGTTAATTTGGGTACCTATTCAACTATTGTTTAATTCCAATATTTTGTACTTGTACTTGATGATGTTATAATCTCATTGTAAGGACCCAAATCCCATATTCCAAAATTTGTTCCTAATGGGACCCTTACCGCTGTGAAACCCAAATAAGTCTGAACCAGGACCTATCTGAATCTCACAAGGCTTATCCATCTAGTTTCGATTTTAGCATGTTAATTCCTTTAACACTTTAAAGTTTGGAGCATGATATTGGACAAATATTCTGGTACCATATAGAGTGAATAAAACATCAGCTAAGGATCCAAATATCCAGAAAATAACCCCTAGCATAGTTCGGAAACAACAAGCAAAGGAGGAAACTTGAGAAACCCAAAAAAATAGTCCAATCAATCATCATATTGTATGTGCAAGCAATCAAGGAGACAAAAATATGTAAATGTGATGCGATATTGCCCCGCCATGCAGCCTTGATTCTCACACACTAGTACCACGAACAGCAAGTGCACCTAAGCTTGAAAAATTGGTGAAAAAAATAGGATGAGATTACAAGAATCTCAGTAGGGTCATAGCATCATAAGATCTATAGAAATTTTAAAAAAATATCTCCCAAACAACATCAGATCATCCTTACGCATCAAAGAGTATCACGCAATTCAAGAATCAATACAAGGTTAGAGCCGAAACTAAGGCTGAAAGTGAACTGCAAACACTTCCGAAAGTCAGAAGTACATAGGCAGGTAAATTATTAATCAATATCATCAACAGAAAAGAGCCATCCCCTTCCACCTATGTTGTCCATTGGCATCGCTGCACAAAGGGTAAAAGGGTTAGCACACAAGCTAATCGGCAAGCCTATTCATCCTGCTACACAAGGACAAGGCATCCAGCGTGCACATGTTGGGGATTACCACCCATACGACTCCCATACTAGTAAGAATCTCTCCTCTTCAAGGAGCATTAACGCTTGCCTCGAATGACCACCGAAAAAAGATCCTAACAGAAAAACACGTACAAGCACACACAGGTAAGCACATAGGACAATACCACAACAGGGTATTCTCAATCATGTCAAAACATAATCAAAATGTTCAATGCAAACAACAAATAAAAATTAGGCACTCTGTTATGGTATTATGTTTTGTGCTTGCCTTTGTGTGCTTATACGTGTTTGTGTGTCAGGATGTTGTTCCGGTGGCTATTCGGGGTAAGCGCTGAGTCTCCTTCGGAGAGCGGAGGCTCTTACTGGTAAGAGAGTCGTATGGGTGGCAAGAGCTCGTTGGATGCCTAGTCTTGTGTGCTAGCTAGACGCTTAGTCTTGTGTGCTAGCTAGATGTCTTGTCCTGTGTGCTGGCAAGAAGCCCTAATCCTGTGTACTGGTTAGGATGCCTTGTCCTGTGTGTTGGCAAGATGAATAGGCTTTCTGTTTAGCTTGTGCGTTAACCTTTTACCCTTTGTGCAGCAAAGCTTTGGACAACACAGGTGGAGGAGATGGCCTTTCTTTTTCCTACTTCCGAGAGTATTCTGATGAGTTTTACCTGCCTATGTACTTTTAATTTTCGAAAGTGTTGTAGTCCTCCCTCAACCTTAGTTTCGACCCTATCCTATTGATGGATTCTTGAATTTTTGATACCCATAGTTGTATAGGGATGATCTGATGTTGTTTGGGAGATGTTTGTTTAAGATTTCTATAGATCTTATTATGTTGTGACCCTACTGAGATTCTTGTAATCTCATCCTGTTGTTTTCACCATTTTTCAGGCTTAGGTACATTCTCTGCTCGTGGTACCAGTGTGTGAGATCAAGGCTACAAGGTAGGGCGATATCGCATCACATTTGCATACCTGTTCCTTGATTGATTATGCATATAACATGAACCTTGATTGGACTATTTTCTGGTTATTTATGTCCCTCCTTTAATGGTTTGTTTCCGAATTACTTTAGGAGGTTTACATGTTGAATTTTTAGATCTTTATGGGACTTCTGTGCTATGGTTCCAATGACTCAATTTAAAGACTTCTGCTGATGTTTTATTCACTCCATATGATACTATAATGATTGTCCAATATCATATTCCAATTGTTAAGAATATAAGGAATATATTAAAAATCAAAAATTAGATGAGTAAGCCTTTTGGGATTCATATAGGTTTTAGTTTTTTTTTTGGGGCTTGTTTGGGTTTCATGGCGGTAAGGGCCCTGATTGGAGCAATTAATAATAGGTTAGAATTTGGGGTTGTTACAGGTTTGGTAGCGGAGCATGGTTTAAAGAATATAAATTGATTATATGCTAACTTGTTTGTTGATTTTATGTTTATAGGTAAGAACATACGCTCACACTCACTCACTTAAGGGATAATACCGAAAGTGAACTAATGCTAAAAAGGGATTGATTTGTAAGATTTAAATGAGGAGAATGATAATTTGATTTGCTGTGTTTATATATGTTCTTATGCCTGGTATGCCTTGATGTGTTTCAGTGAATGTTTGCTGTGTTTCTTGTCATTGCCGAGTATGTGTATGTTGTTGGGGCATGTTACCAAGTGTCCTTATGTGATTTCTATGTTGCTAAATGTATATGCATGTGATTGCTGATATGTATTGATGAATGCATGGGGTGTGAG
This sequence comes from Passiflora organensis, assembly GCA_019739055.1. Taxonomy (NCBI): domain Eukaryota; kingdom Viridiplantae; phylum Streptophyta; class Magnoliopsida; order Malpighiales; family Passifloraceae; genus Passiflora; species Passiflora organensis. The sequence continues at coordinate 96,233 of JAEPBF010000133.1, read as the reverse complement.
TTTGCATGATTACTGAATATGGATTTTGTGAATCCATGCTTGCTTAATACTTGATAATGATTTCCGAGAGTATATATGTATATTGATATGAGTGACGAGTATGCATTTACATGTGTGCATGTGATTTCTGAAATTTGTATATTGTTTTTCAGCATATGCATATCGTCCGGTGCACGCCTCTCCACCAGGTACTGCTTCTTTTTCTAGTATTGTATTTTGTTATATGTTATGTAACAATCGTATGCCTGTATAGTATGACAAGGTTAAATACTACAAGGGATCGACGGGGTAGGTATGGGATTTAGGCTGAACAGCAACCTGTTGAGAAAGAGGAGCCGAATGCACAAATTGAGTAGGGAGGGCAAGCTGAGCCTGAAAACCAACCTGAGTCACCAGCTGCATCAGTCATCGATCCTTTGATGGCACAAATTCTGAATGTGTTTACAAGGGATCGCTGTAAATCAGCAGCATATGGAGGCGTAGTTTCATAGTGCTCCTGCACCCGCGCCCGTGGAAGAACCTATTCCTCCACTTGAACCTGTACAGCTGGTGCATCCTAAGGAAGCCAAGAGACTTCCAATCGTTATCACAAAGTCACTAAAGGAAACTCGTCAATTGGGATGTAAAAATTTCAGTGGTTCAGCTGGAGCCGCTGCAGCTCGTGAATGGATCGACACCTTATGCCGTGTGTCCTTGTTGTTACATATCTCTGATGATGAAAAGGTTGCCATCGCCACTTTCCGACTTGAGGGAGAAGCCCTCGCATGGTGGACAGCCGTGAGCTTGCGATTTGGCGATCATCTTCCAACATGGGAGGAATTTCGGTATGAATTTGATGAAAGATTTTATACAAGATTCCATAAAAGTGAGCAGCGACAAGCTTTCTACAAGCTTGAACAAGGCACATGTTCGGTGCTAGAGTGTGAAAAGGCATTAAGGGAGCTGTCCCGATTTGCACCAGAGGAGGATCACACACTGTACCAGCTTGCAAGACGAATCCGGGATGGGCTGAGTACCGAACTCAAAACCATCGTTGGTACAACACCGGTGCAGAATTTGCTAGAACTAATTGCTGCCGCAAGGGAAGCTGAAAAGATCGTGCAAACCAAGAAGCCATCCACAACCACTAATGACGGATCTTTCAGGCGAGATTCGAAGTTCAATCATCCTACGGGACCCTATCCTTCAAGGTCTTATCCTCCGGAAAACAATGATGGCAATGGAGGTAACAACAAGAAGAACTTTTCTGGTCCGAATTCTACTGGATCTACGTGGAATCTACAATTACGTCGATGTTATAATTATCGCGAGATAGGCCATGTTTAAAGGGACTGCCCGAAACCAAAGCATATCGCAGGCACACCAAACATAGGCCGAGGTTGTGAGACATGTGGTGACATGGCAATTTTTTGCCACGTCACCCACATAATAAAAAGTTGTCCCCGGCCAGTTTCTTCCCCCACTTCCCCCAAATTTTCCTTTCCTTTCTCTTTTCTTCACCGTCGCGGTTCTTCTTCTGTATCGACACCGACCGTCCGATCGGTGCACCGTCTACACCGTTGCGTTCCTCTCGTCGTCGCGAGTAACCCACCGTTGGTTTCATCTTCATCGGACCACGAACGCTCGCAGATCGGAGCCCGGAAGTTCCAATTTTCTCACCGGAAAATCGTCGATTCCGGCCAATCGGAGGTGAGTTTTGAGGTTTTGTTTTCGGATTCGTATTTCTGAAGGTTGTAGTTTCGTTTTGATGTAAAAATTTTCGGTTTTGGATGAAGTTGGAATTTTCCGGCGACCGTTGACCGGCGACATTGACCGTTGACCGTTGACTAACAGTGACTAATGGTTACCGACGTTGATTGACGGTGACCGACGTTGACCGTTAAAGTTGACCGTTGAATTTGACCGTTGACCAAAAAGTGAAAACCTCTCCATTTTGTAATTTCGACGTTCTAATCGCAATGGCGCGATCCGTTTTTCCATTTGATGTGTCATTGTTGAGTTATAGTCATTTGAAACGTTATTATCCGTATGTTGAGCCTAACCATCATGTTGTGTTCTTAGGAAGGGCGAGTGTTGAGGACAAAGGCAAGTGTATCGCTTCCTCTTCTTCAGCCCCTAAGTAGGGTCTTTACCGAGTATTCCTTATCTTAAAATCCGTGTTACCTTGATTTTGATTGATTCGTTGTATAGTCCATCAGAGCCCATCCGATTGACCCATTATCCAAATTACATCGATCTTTTCCGTATGTCACTGTAAAGTATCATAATGTATCTCCAAAATTTCATATGATCAATCAAAGTCCATTTGATTGATTCGTTGTGTAAATTGGGCTGATTCCGTATCATTTCCCGTAAAGTAAGAAAACAATTATTGTAATTAAAGGTTTCTGTGATGGTATCGTATTGTGGAGTTTTAATTGTAAAATATGGTATTCCAGTGTTATTGAAAGTTAAACTAGTTTTCTTTATATGTAAGTAAAGTATGTAAGTTTTTATGTTACTTGTGTTCCGTTTGGCCAAACGTGGTGAGTGGTCGGTCTCTGAGAGTAAGCGGAGAGACACTCATCTATTGGGAGTTGTATGGATGCTGTATGTTCCCTGCTTCGCAGGATGATCTGAGAGGACTAGTTGATCTTTTACGTATAAAGTTTTGTTAATCAATCTAGTCTCGGACAACACTGATAGAAGGGGCTATGTATGTAAATGTTTTTAAAGTATATGTAAAACCTACCAGTGGGCTTCCGGTTTCCCTTTAGCGGGGGTTACTTGGGAAGTGATTTGCAGTCCGCCTATATTTTCGTATTGACCCTTGTTGAGTTCTATGTTGTTTCCGGGTCCAGTAAGTAAACGTTTTATAAACTAAACAGTAAAGTTAAAGTTTTGAGAATTCATAGATTAGCGATGAATTATTGGTTTCCTTGTTGCTCCTCTCCTATGATAAGTACACCTTGTTGCTCATCTCCTTTGATAAGTTCACTTTGTTGTCCCCTACTGAGATTCTCGAAAATCTCACCCCCTTCGTCTTTGTTTTTCCCTCCCAGGACTAGATCGTGATCAGTAGCTGTTTTCAGTGTGAGCGTCGGGACTACTCACTGGGACTATTGCATCTGCACATGTATAGTTTTATTGGCACACTAATGAATACTTATTGTTTGGACTTTTGGTTTCGTTTTCAGATACTTGGGGCTTGTGTGTTATGGTTTCACTTGTTTGTCTTGTGTTATTATAAAAGACTTCCGCTGTGTTTGAATGTTACTCCGTTATTTATTGTGCCATATATTTAGTGCTTATCTGCCATGCTATAATTTGTAAATATTTTAAATTTTATTTTTCGGGATTTAGATTTGAAAAGTCAAAATAGCCTTGTGGAGTTCGGATTGGTCCATGTGTTGGGCTTCTCCGGGCTTCACGGCGGTAAGAGCTTGATTTCCGGGTTTGGGTCCTTACAGAGGTGGGTATGCTAACCCCACAAAACCACCAACACGCACACCGGGAGGACCACCCAATGGATCCACAAGTAAAGCGCAACCAAGACCAATGAGGTTATTCACCTTATTTGATGTCGAAGCTAGCCTTGATATGGTGAAAAATTTGTGAGAGTCTTCATTGACGACATTCTAATTTATTCAAAATCCAAAGAGGAGCATGCTGAGCACTTGTGGATTGTGCTGAACATTTTGAAGGATCGGCGGTTGTTCGCAAAATACTCAAAATGCGAATTATGGTTATGCAAAGTTGGTTTCCTTAGCCATGTTGTTTCTTCCCTAGGTGTCCTTGTTGATCCAAAGAAGATTGAAGCTATAGTTCCTTGGGAACTCCCGCGAATTGTGTTCAAAATTCATAGTTTCCTTGGCTTAGCCCGATACTACAGTCGCTTTGTGAAGAATTTTTCATCGGTTGTCGGACCATTGACGAAATTAATGCGCAAAGGAGAGCCATTCGTGTGGAACGAGAAATGCCAGCAAAGTTTCGAAGAGTTGAAAAGATGATTGGTTTTCGCACCAGTCCTCACCTTACCAGTCGGTGGGAAAGAATATGTGGTGTACAGCGATGCATCAAAATCCAGACTTGGATGTGTATTGATGCAAGAAGGAAAAGTCGTCGCCTATGCTTCCCGACAATTGCAACCGCACGAAAGCAAGTATCCCACGCATGATTTAGAGCTTGCAGCTGTGGTGTTTGCATTGAAAATTTGGCGACATTATCTGTAGGCCAGAAGTGCAGAATCTTCACAGATCATAAAGACCTGAAGTACCTCCTCAATCAAAAATAATTGAGTATGAGACATCGAAGATGGGTGGAGCTGATTAAATACTATGATTTGATCATTGAATATCATCCTGGAAAAATGAATGTTGTCACTGATGCCCTGAGCCGAAAGTTTCATCCTCCTTCTCCATTAGTTTTGGCTTACATGCACACCCATTACATGCCTATGTTGTTGGAATTGAAAACTAACTGTGTGCATCTTGGCACTGATTTTTTGGGTTCATTATTTACATGAATCGAAGTGACTCCAACCTTGATTGAAGAGATCTAGAATCAGCAGTTAGAGGATCCGACACTAATTGAAATTCAGAAGCAATTTTCTGATGGTGTTTATGCCATAGTTTGTGATTTCAGAGTGCGAGATGATGAAGTGTTTGTCTTCAGAAACTGGTTATGTGTTCCACAAGATGTTGATATTCGTAACCTTATTTTATCTGAGACGCATAGTTCAAAGTTCGCTACCCATCCCGAAAGCACTAAAATGTACAGAGATTTAAAGGATCAGTATTGGTGGCTAAACATGAAATGCCATATTGCAGAGTTCGTTGCCCGATGCCTCGTTTGTCAACAAATAAAGATTGAACATCAAAGACCCGCTGGTTACTACAGTTAATTCTGATTCTAGAATGGAAGTGGGAGCATGTCACAATGGATTTTGTGACCGGTTTACCAAGATTGTGTGATTCTGCCTTCAATTGATTTCTGTTATTGTTCCTCTTGTTCGTATGATTGTTTAGCATCCATTCATGTTGTAAAATCATTAATTCCTCCTTTGAATTTTCTCTATATATAAAATCAGTATGCCCTACTCTTGCCCTATTGTTGCCTTTCTTCATCAATTGATTAACCTATTGGATTCTGATCTTGTTTCTTTTGATTGTACATGTTATAAACACCTAATCCTTTTTGTTAACATGAAATCCCAACCCTTATAACTTGTTAACATGAAATCGGAACTTTCCTTATTGCCCTATTCTTAGTGCCGAAAATTGTATGTTGATTAGGGATGGTAATTTCAGGTTGTTTCTTGTTAATTTCTCGGCTATCTCATCACACATCCAAAGGAAAGGCACCTACGGTATCTGATCAATGGTTTCTGAAAGGTTTGGTAAGGAAATAAGGTATTTACTTGGTTATTGGGTATGCATGCTTAGTTTGGTTTTGTCTTTGCCTTGTGATGCTATAGGTGGTTCAAAATTATTAAATAAAGGCAAAGGAATAGCTTCTTGTACAGAGACAAGAGAGGTAGGATCTATGCCTCATCGGTTTCTCCAGAGATCCTTTTGTTTGCTTGTTGATTTTGGTACCTATGCTTGTGTTAATGTATGCGCATATGTGTGAGATAGTATATGCATGAGTTGCGGATTGATTTGAGGCTTATCTAGGCTATACCGAATCCCTTAAGATAGGTTATGAGTGCCTGGCTTGCATGTGTTGTGTGTATTGAACATGCTGATAATGTTCTGACATGATTAAGAATATCCTGTTGTGGTGTTGTGGTATGTTCTTGCCTGTGTGTGCTTGTACATGTCTGTGTGTCAAGATCTTTTTCCAGTGGACATTCGGGGTAAACGCTGATGCTCCTGGGGAGAGGAGAGGTTCTTACTGGTATGGGAGTCGTATGGGTGGCAATCCTCAGCCTGCGTACGCTGGATGCCTAGTCCTTGTGTGGCTAGACGCCTTGTCGTTGTGTGGCAAGATGCTCTTATCCTTGTGTGGTTTTAATGCCTTTATCCTTGTGTACTTTGGATGCCCTTGTCCGTGTGTGGCTTGGATGCTTTCCCCTTGTGTGGCAGGATGAATAGGCTTCCTGATTAGCTTGTGTTCTAACCCTTTTACCCTTTGTGCAAGGAAGCTTTGGACAGCATAGGTGGAAGGGGATGGCTATTTCAGTTGATGAGATTGATTGATGATTTACCTGCCTGTGTAGTTATGATTTTCGGAAATGTTTGTAGTCCACCCTCAACCTTAGCTTTCAGCCCTAACCTTATTGTTTGATTCTTGAATTACATGATTCCCCTTTAGTTGTATAGGCTAATCTGATGTTATTTGGGAGATGTTTGTTTAAGATTTCTATAGATCTTATGATGATGTAACCTTACTGAGATTCTTGTAATCTCATCTTGTTGTTTTCAACAATTTTCAGGTTTAGGTGCATTCGTTGTTCGTGGTACCAGTGTGTGAGATCAAGGCTGCATAGCGGGGTGATATTACATCACATTTTCATTCCTGTTACCTTGATTGCTTGCGCATACAACATGAATTTTGATTGGACTATTTTCTGGTTTTCAAGTCCCTCATTTGCTCGTTTGTTTCCGGATTATACTGGAGGTTTACTTATTGGATATTTAGATCCCTATGGGACTTGTATGTTGTGGTTCCAATGATTCAATTTAAAGACTTCCACTGATGTTTTATTCACTCCGTATGATACCAGAATGCTTGTCCAATATCATGCTTCAATTATTATAAGTATAAAGAATAAATATGCTAAAATTGGGAATTTAGATGGATAAGCCTTGTGGGATTCATATAGGTCCTTGTTTTTGGCTCGTTTGGGTTTTATGCCGGTAAGGGTCCTAATAGGAGCAAATAATAATAGATTAGGATTTGGGGTCCTTACAGCAACTATGCATACCAATCTTAAGGCATGCCCATATACAAATAACAAAGACATGTAATCAAAAAAACCAATTAAACAATAAGGATTTATGGAGAAACCGATGAGGTATAGATCTTACCTCACTTGTCTCTGAACAAGAAACTATTTCTCTGCTTTTATTTAGGGGATCTGAACCACCTATATTATCATAAGGTAATGACAAAACCATACTAAGAATGCATATTCAATAACCAAATAAACATCCTATTTCCTTACCAATTCTACTCACAAAACCTATCAGAACCCAGTGATCAGATGCCGCAGGTACCTCCCCCTTGGATTTGTGATGTGATAACCAAGAACATAACAAGAATCAACCTGATTTAACACCCTAATCAACCATACAAATTTCAGCATTTGGGATATGGCATTCGGGAAAATTGTGATTTCATGCATAAGGGGCTTAGGGTTGCGATTTCATGTTAACAAGAAAGGATTAGGTGCTAATAACAAATACCATTAAAAAGAACAAGATCAGAAATCAATAGGCAAGTTAATTGATCAAAATCGACAACAATAGGTAAAGGAGTAGGGCATGCCAATTTCTTACATAGGAAAGATTTAAAAGATGAATTCATAATATTACAGCTTGGATAGGTTCCAAGCAATCATACGAACAAAAGAAACAACAATAGAAACCAATTGAAGGAAGAATCACATAATTTCGGCACAAAACCCTAGGGAATTGTGATAAAGATTTTCATATGAAAGCACTGACCTTCTGATGATCAATCCAATATAGCTAGATAAAGGATAAAAAGAGCTTTCCGACAATCTATTATTTGCAAAAATCTGACAAAGGATGAAAGAATTCGGCTATGGTGAAGACTAAGAAATTTCGACAGCAATGGTAGGGTGTAGGGTTTGATTGCTTGATAATTTTGTGTTTTTGGTGTGTGTGGACAAGTGTGGCTGGCTGGTATGTTTATATAAATATTAGGATTAATTATTCCTACTTTTAAGGTTAGATATAAGAAGATAATCATTAGAATTAAATTCTAGAATTATCTCTTAATTTTAGGAGATTATCATATAAGGTAAGATTGAACCAATATAGAAATTAATTAAGGGAGAAATTGTCACGACCCGGCCCCCGGACCCTCGGCCCAGTGGGCCCGGATGTGTACGTGTGCGTGACGGATCACAACTGCAACGCTGAGTTGGGATTTTAACCACATGGCCCAAAAGATGCATCTTGTTACAAATGATCCACTCACACAACACATATAAGCCCAAGACCTCCCTCGTTCCTTTCCGATGTGGGATTGGGTAACTTGACTCCCCTTACGGGCTGGGTCTCACAATCTCCCCTCCTTATAGACCTCGTGTCCTCACAAGAGGAGCCCAAACATAACTGTCTTGGGCCCAAACTCACGAGCCCAAACGTGAACACATAACACGGCCCAAGCCCACCCGGCTCCCAGACTCTCGGCCCAGCGGGACCAGACGTGTATGTGTGCGGGATGGATCACAACTGCAACGCTGAGTTGGGCTTTTAACCACATGGCTTAAAAAGTGCAACTTGTTACAAATGATCCACTCACACAACACATATAAGCCCAAGACCTCCCTCGTTCCTTTCCGATGTTGGATTGGGTAACCTGACCCCCCTACGGGCTGGGTCTCACAGAAATAAAATCAGAAATGAACACTAAACCTTCAATACCAGTTTTTGCCATCACATATCCGTTTATTCAGGGGCAAAATAGTCACTTCAGCTACACTGGCTTCTGAACTTCTAGCATACAAAATCGGTGTCTCACATCCTCCCCTCATAAAAATTTTGTCCTCAAAATTTCAGCTCAAGTTTTTAAGCAAACAGGTAAGGAAATTTTGCACGCATAGATTCCTCAATCTCCCAAGACTGTTCCTCAACTTGGCCATTACGTCAAACAACTCATACCATAGGCACACTTCGACTGTGAAGCTGACGAACTAACAGATCTAGTATAACAATTGGCTGTACGAGATAGGATAGGTATTTAGCAACCTCAACTAGTGGTTCTTTAAGCACATGAGCAGGGTCTCGCACATACTTTCTCAATATAGAAACGTGAAACACGTTGTGAATTCTTTCCATATTCAAAGGCAATGCAAATTGATGTGAAATAGGGCTGATTCTTTCAACAATATCATACGGTCCAATGTAGCGAGGTGTTAGCTTACCTCGCTGTTGAAAATGAAGGACACCTTTCCACGGGGAGACTTTTAGAAACACTTTGTCACCCACCGCAAATTCCAGCTCCCTTCGTCGATTATTGGCATAGTTTTTCTGCCGATCTTGCACTGTCTTCAGCCTTTGTCGAAAAAAATTAAGGTGCTCCGTTGCTTGATCAATTAATTCTGGATTATCTAGGCGTCTCTCGCCTACTTCATTCCAGGAAACAGGAGTTCTACAACGTCTCCTATACAACGCTTCGTAAGGAGCCTTACCGATACTTACTTGGAAACTATTGTTGTAAGTGAACTCCGCCAAAGGTAGACATCGATCCCAACTGGTATTTGGTCCAATACACTCGGGCATAGCATGTCCTCAAGTATCTGAATCGTTATTTTAGATTGACCATCGGTCTGGGGATGAAACGCTGTACTGAAATTCAATCCGAAACCTAGCGCATTTTGGAATTTCTCCCAAAACTTTGAAGTAAAACGAGGATGAATAGCAAACTTCTAACTATGCTCCTTAGACCAAATCAGATTACGAATATAAAAATCTTGGGGCACACATAACCCAGTTTCTCACAAGAACTCCATCATCTCGCACTCTAAAATCACGAACTATGACATCATCACCATCAGATAGTTATTTCCAAATTTCAGTCAATCTTGGATTTTCTGATTACTGATTCTGGATTTCTTCAATCAAGGTAGGAGTGACTTCTATTTGAGCCAACAAGGAACCAGAAAAATCAGTGCCAAGATGCACACGTGTAGCTCTCAAATCCAGCAACATTAACAAGTATTGGGTGCACATGTAAGCCAAAACCGATGGAGAAGGAGGATGAAACTTTCGCCTTAAAGCATAAGTGACAATATTCGTTTTTCCATGATGATATTTGATGATCAAATCATAGTCTTTAATCAGCTCCACACATCTTCATTGTCTCATATTTAACTCCTTCTGCGTAAGGAGATATTTCAACCTTTTTTGGTCGGTGAAAATTTTGCATTACTCTCTATACAGGTAGTGGCACCATATCTTCAATACAAACACCACGCCCGCAAACTCCAAATCGTGCACAGGATAGTTGCTTCCTTGCGGTCACAACTATCGGGAAGCATAGGCGACGACTTTCCCACCTTGCATTAGCACGCATCCAAGTCTTGATTTCAATGCATCACATAGTTTTTTCCACCAACTAGTAAGGTAAGAATAGGTGCGGAAACTAACCGATTTTTCAATTCTTCAAAACTTTGCTGGCATTTCTCGCTCTATACTAACGGCTCTCCTTTGCATGTCAATTTCATTAATGGTTCAGCAAGCGATGAAAAATTCTTTACGAATCGACTGTAGTATCCAGCTAAGACAAGGAAACTACGAACTTTGGATACAGTCCATGCAGGTTTCCAAGCAATAACGACTTCATTCTTCTTTGGATCAACCAGTACACCATGGGTAGAAACAATATGGCCAAGGAAACTAACTTTGGGTAACCAGAATTCACATTTGGAGTACTTTGCGAACAAGTGTCGATCCCTCGAAATTTCAGCACAATCCGCAAGTGCTCAACATGCTCCTCTTCTGATTTTGATTAAATCAGAATGTCATTGATGAAGACTATCAAAAATCTGTCTAGGAACTCTCGGAATACTCAATTCATCAAGTCCATGAACACTGCTGGTACATTGGTCAAACCGAATGGCATAACCATAAATTCGTAGTGGCCGTATCGCGATCTGAATGTAGTCTTTGAAATACTAGCTTCATGAACACGTAATTAATGGTATCCCGATCTGAGATTGATCTTGGAAAACACGACTGCAACTTGGAGCTGGTCCAACAAGGCATTGATGCGAGGCAAAGGATACTTATTCTTCAAGGTCACATCCAGCGCTTGAATGTCCAATGGAATTAGATCTACTTCAAGAACATTCAAACCCATATGTACAACACAAGCAATGTAGACTAGATCACAAGTCAGTTGCTCACCCAAAGGGGTCAAAACCACAAAAGGAGGAGACAGGGGAGACAGAGGACGATCCGAGCTAAGTGCTATCCTTGGACTCACAAATGATCTATTCGCTCCGGGATCTAATAACACTTTAGCATTTTGAGAAAAGATGAAAATAATACCTGTCACCACATCAGGGCTAGCTTCGGCATTAGTCAAGATGAACAATCTCGTGGTCTTGGGCTGCGCCTCACTCTTTGATCCAATGGGTTGTCCTCTAAGTGCACATGCTGGTGGTCTAGTGGGATTGGCATACCCACCTTGGCTTGCATTTGGTGTGCCTGTGATACGTCTTGGTTTGGGACATTCTCTTTGAATATGGCCCATCTCGCCATAGTTGTAACATCGATGTGGCTGTGAACTCCATGTAGATCCATTAGGATTCGGACCAGAAAAGTTCCTTCTTATGTTACCCCTGTTGCCATTATTTTTCGGAAGGTAGGACCTTAAATGATAGGGTCCCATGTGCCGGTTGAACTTTAAGTCTCGCCTGAAGGGTCCACCACTAGTTGCTGTGGATGGTTTCCTATTTTGCATAATCTTTTCGGCTTCAGTTGCAGCAACAATTAATTCTTGCAAATTCTGCACCGGTGTTGTACCAACAATGGTTTTGAGCTTGGTACTCAACCCATCTTGGAATCGTCTCGCAAACTGATACAGTGAGCGATCCTCTTCTGGTGCAAATCTTGATAATTCTCTCAAATCCATCTCGTATTCCAGTACCAAATGGGTGCCTTTTCCAAGTTTAAAGAAAGTTTATCGCTGCTTGATTTTATGGAACCGGGTGTAAAACCTTTCGTCAAATTCCAGTCGGAATTCCTCCTATGTAAGTAAACAATCCCCAAACTGCAAACTCACAGCTGTCCATTATGCTAGAGCTTCTCCCTTGAGTAGGAAAGTGCGAGAGAAACCTTTTCATCATCAGAGATGTGCAAAAACAAGGACACTCGGAATAGGGTGTCGATCCTTTCACAAGTCGGAGTGGCACTTGCTAAACCATTGAAATCCTTACATCCTAGTTAACGGGGTTCCTTTAGAAACTTTGTAATGACAATTGGAAGTCGCTCAGCTTGCTTAGGATGTGCCGGCTGAACAAGTTCAAGTGGAGGACTAGGATCTTCCATAGGTGCGAATGCATTTTGAAACTGGGCCTCCACATCCTGCTGGTTCGCAGCTATCCCTTGCAACACATCTAGTATTTGTGCCATTACAGGATCAATGACTAGTGCGGTTGTTGTCTCAGATTGGTTTTTGGACTTAGCCTGCTCTCCCTGCTCATTCTGTGCATCCGGTTCATTCTGATCAACAAGTTGCTGCTCGGTTTGGGTTTCATACCTACCTCGACGATCTCTAGGTTCAATCTACCTTTCCATACTATAGGAACACACAATGTCTCTCAACACATATGTCAGAATATGAAACTAAGGAAAAAAAGTGGTAACTAGTGGAGAGACGTACACCGGACGATATGCAGATACTGGAAAATAAAGCACACATATACCCATAAGTATACACAAATCTCGACAATCACACACATATATGCAAAGACACACTTAGTAATCCCACAATTGAAACACATGCATTCTGCTATCATACTCATCAACAAAAGCATTCGGAAATCAAATGTTTACACAAATCATACTTGGCATGTGAGACCCCGAATTTTGAGTCCTAGAAGTCCAGAAGTCACTGTAAGTAAAAAGACGATTTTGCCTCTGAAGGAAAGGATGTGTGATGACAGAAATTGGTAAGAGTTGTATGATAGTTAATTCTGGTTTTAATTCCCTTTAATCTAAGTCCTTATAGCTAGATAATTGCCTTAGAAATTAAAATCTCTAAAAATAGGGGAAGATAAATAAAGAATTTAATTATCTAGTAATTATCTTACTTTAATAAAACCTTTAACGTAGTAATCTTAATTCCATACCCATCCATTATAAATAGGAAGCCAACCCCACAAAAATCATTCATAGAAAACACAAAAAAATCATACAGCCTAAAACCCTTACACCTCCCTATAGTTGCCAAAATTTTCTGAAACTTTAAACCAGCATCACTCTCTCATCGTTTATGGGATCCCTGAAAATAATAGCTTGTTGGAAAGCTCTCTTCATCCTATTTCCAATCATCTTTTTTTTTTCATCGGGAGGTTAGTATTTCTTTCTCTAAGGTTAAGTTGAAATTCAGCAGCACTGCCAAATCTTCTTGAACTTCAAAATAATATAACTCTTTCATCATTTGTTGTATCTCTACAAATAATAGCTTGTTGGAAATATATTTTCATCCTCTTTCCAACTATATATGTTTTTTTTTGGACATAAATATTTTCTTGTCTAAGGTTAAGTTGAAAATCGGCGGCAGAATTAGGTTTTCGGCGAAACTGCCAAAATCTTCTTGAACTTTAATATAGCATAACTTTTTCATCGTTTGTCGGATTCTTGAAAATAACAACTTGTTGGAAAAATATGTTCATCATCTTTCCAACCATATATCTTTTGTTGTTTGAACGTAAATATTTCCTTGCTAAGGTTAAGTTGAAAATCGACGACGGAATTAGGTTTTTAGATTTCTACAGTTTTTGTCTTCAATTGATTTCTGTTGTTGTTTCGCATGTTCTTATGATTTCTTAGCATCTATTCATGATGTATGATCATGAATTTCTTTCTTTTAAACTTCTCTATGCTTAAAGTCAAAATTGTCCTATTCCCTACTCTTAACGACGAAATTTGCATTGTTCATTGGAATGGTAATTTAGGTTGAATCTTGTTAAGTTCCTGGCTATCACATCACACATCCAATGGGGAGGCACCTGCAACATTTGATCAATGGTTTCTGATAGGTTTGGTGAGTGGAATTGGTAAGGAAATAGGTATTCAATTGATTATTGAATATGCATGGTTAGTTTGTTTTTGTCTTTTCCTGGTGATAATATAGGTGGTTCAGAATTACCTAATACAGGAAAAAAAGTAGTTTTTGTTCAGAGAGAAGAGAGGTAGGATCTACGCCTCATCGGTTTCTCTAGAGCCCCTGTTATTTTCTTAGTGTTTTTGATACCTGCCCTTGTTGTAATGCATGCGATTTGATTATGATGTGAGAGTATGAATTTCGGATTGAGATATGGATCTCATAGGCTATATCGAACCCCTGAGTTAGGTATTGAATGCCTGAGTTGTATATGTTATGTGAATTGAATATGTTGATTGTGTTCTGACATGATTGAGGATACCTTATTGTGGTATTATGCTTTGTACTTACCTGTGTGTGCTTGTATGTGTTTGTGTGTTAGGATAGTTTTTCGATGGCCATTTGGGGTAAGCGTTGATGCTCCTAGGAGAGGAGAGGTTCTTACTGGTATGGGAGTTGTATGGGTGGCAAAACCCAACATGGGTGCGCTGGATGTCTGGTCCTTGTATGGCCAAAACCCTATCCTTGTGTGGAAGGAAGCCCTTATCCTTGTGTGGCAAGACGACGGAACCCTATCCTTGTTTGGCAGGAAGCCCTTATCCTAGTGTGGTTTAGGATGCTATAGTCCGTGTGTGGCTTGGGAAGACTTGTTCTTGTGTGGCAAGATGACTTACTAGGCTTACTCATTAACTTGTGCGTTAACCGTTTACCCTTTGTGCAGTAAGCTTTGGACAACACAGGTGGAAGGGGATGGCCTTTCTTCTTCATTGCCGAGAGCAATCTGATGAGTTCTATCTACCTGTGTACTTCTGATTTTTTGGAAGTGATTGTAGACCTCCCTGAACCATAGATTCGGCCCTAACCCTTTTTGATTGGTTCTTGAATTACGTGATTCCCTTTAGTTGTTTAGGAATGATCTAATGTGAATCGGAAGATTTGTGTTTAGGGTTCTGCAGATCTTATGATACTGTGACCCTACTGAGATTCTTGTAATCTCATACCATTTTTTTTACCATTTTTCAGGATCAGGTACATCCACTGTCCATAATACCAGTGTGTGAGATCAAGACTACATGGCGGGGCGATATCACATCACATTTGCATACTTGTTTACTTGCGCATATAACATAAATGATTGAGCTACTTTCTGGTTTATTTTAAGATCCCTCCTTTGCTTGCTATTTCCAAAATATGTTGGAAGATTTCTTGCTGGTTATTTAGATCCCTATGGGACTTGTGTGTTATGAACCCAATGATTTAATCTAAAGACTTTCGCTGATATTTTATTCACTCTGTATGTTACCAGAATATTTGTCCAATATCATGCTCCAACTATTGTTAAACATTAAAATAAACATGCTAAAAGCCGGAAGTTAATGGTAAGCCTGGTGACATTCAAATAGGTCCTAGGTGTCATTTGGGCTTATTTGGGTTTCAAGGCGGTGATGACCTTAATCGGAGAAAATAGTAATAGTTAGGAACTGGGGTCGTCACAGGTTTGGTAGCGGAGCATGGCTTAGAGAAAATAATTTGTTATATGTTAACTTATTTGTTGATTTTGATTTTTGTAGGTAAGGACATGCGCACACACTCACTCACTTAGGGACTAATACCGAAAGTGAACTAATGCTAAAATGGGATTGATTTGTAAGATTTAAATGATGAGAATGATAATCTGATGTGATGTTTTTTCGTGTATGTTTTTATGCCCGGTATGCCATGATGTGCTTCGGTGAGTGTTTGCTTTGTTTCTTATCATTGCTGAGAATGTGTGTGTTGATTTATGCATGCTGTCGAGTGTCCCTATTTGACTCCTGTATTGCTGAATGTATATGTATGTGATTGCTGGTGTGTATTGCCGGATATGGATGTTGTGTTAATATATGCTTGTTTGATGTTTGATGATCATTTTTGAGAGTATATATGAGTGTTGATGTAATTGCTGAGAATACCTTTGCAGGTGTGCATGTGATTTTAAAAAATTTGTATGTTGCTTTCCAGCAATATGTATCGTCTGGTGCACGCCTCTCCACCAGGTACCACTTCTTTTGCTAGTATCGTATTTAGTTATGTGTATGTAACAATCGTATGCTTGTATAGTATGGCAAGGCCGAGTGTACAAAGGGATCGATGGGGTAGGTATGGGGTTCAGGCTGAACAGCAACCCATAGGGCAGAATGAACCTGATGCACATGTTGAGCAGGGAGAGCAACTGATTTGTGATCTTGTCTACATCGACTGTGTTGTATGTATGGGACCGAATGTATTGGAAGTGGATCTAATTCCATTGGACATTCGATAGATGGATGTGATTTTAGGGATGGACTGTCTGGCAAAATATCAAGCCCGTATGGAGTGTTTCGCCAAACATGTGTGGTTCACTTTTCCTGATGGTGCCGGATACTGCTTTGAAGGTGGTAGGCAAGTTGTTCCAACTTGCATAAGTTCTTGGCTGGATGCGAAGCAATTGATCAACAAAGGATGTACAGTGTACCTCGCGCACGTACATGATATTTCCTAAAGAGTCCTCGGATCTGGATTCTTTTTCAGTGGTTCACAAATTTTCAGAAGTATTTCCAGAAGACATAGCCGGTCTACCACCAGCAAGGGAAGTGGAATTCGGTATTGAGCTAGTGCCTGGTACGAATCCGACTTCCATTCCTCCATATCGTATGGCTCCTGCGAAAATGAAGGAACTAAAAATGAAATTGGAAGATTTGCTGGATCATGGTTTTATCCAACGTAGTGTGTCACCTTGGGGAGCACATGTTCTGTTCGTGAAAAAGAAAGATGGTTCGCTGCGATTGTGCATTGATTATCGAAAACTGAATCATGTGACCGTGAAGAAAAAATACCCTTTGCCGCGCATCGATGATTTATTCGACCAACTTCTAGGGTGCAGGCATATTCTCCAAGATCGATCTCAGATATGGATACCACCAATTGCGTGTTCATGATGCTGATATTCCGAAGACCGCATTCAGATCGCGATACGGCCACTACTAATTCCTGGTTATGCCATTCGGCTTGACCACTGCACCAGCTGTGTTTATGGATCTGATGAATCGTGTGTTCCTCGAATTCTTGGATAAATTTGTGATAGTCTTCATCGACATTCTGATTTACTCAAAATCAGAAGATGATAATGCTATGCACTTGCGGATTGTGCTTAATATCTTGAAGGATAGACGGTTGTTCACAAAGTACTCCAAATGCGAATTCTGGTTATGCGAAGTTGGTTTCCTTGGCCATATTGTTTCCGCCCAAAGTGTGTTAGTTGATCCAAAGAAGATTGACGCCGTGATTGCTTGGGAACCTTCGCAAAGTGTGTTCGAAGTTCGTAGTTTCCTTGGATTAGCAGGATACTACCGTCGCTTTGTGGAGAATTTTTCATCGCTTTCCGGACCATTGACAAAACTTACACGCAAGGGTGAGCCATTCGTATGGAACGAGTAATGCCAACAAAGTTTCGAAGAGCTAAAGAATCAGTTAGTTTCCGCACCTATCCTGACCCTACCTTTGCGGAAAGGAGTATGTGGTTTACAGTGACGAGTCAAAATCTGAACTTGGATGCGTATTGATGCAAAATGGGAAAGTCATCGCCTACGCTTCTCGGCAATTGCTACCGTACGAGAGAAACTACTTTATGCATGATTTGGAACTTGAAGCCGTGGTGTTTGCCTTTAAAATATGGCGACATTACTTATATGGCGAGACGTGCTGAATCTTCACTGACCACAAAAACCTGAATTACCTGCTCACGCAAAAAGAATTGAATATGAGACAATGAAGATGGGTGGAGCTGATTAAAAACTATGATTTAATCATCGAATATCATCATGGAAAGACGAAGTTGTTGCTGATGCCCTGAGCCGAAAGTTTCATCCTCCTTCCCCATCAGTTTTGGCCTATATGCGCACCCATTACCTGCCGATGATGTTGGAATTGAAAACTGACCGTGTGCATCTTGGCACCGATTTTTCCGGTTCGTTGTTGGCATGAATCGAAGGCGCACCTACCTTAATTGAAGAAATCCGGAATCAACAATTAGAGGATCCAAAATTTACTGAAATTCGGAAACAACTTGCTGATGGTGTTGATGCCATAGTTCGTGATTTCAGAATACAAGATGAAGAAGTACTAGTCTTCAGAAACTGGGTATGTGTTCCACAAAATGTTGATATTCGTAACCTTATTCTATCAGAGGCGTATAGTTCGAAGTTCGCCATTCATCCTGGAAACACTAAGATAAACCGAGATTTGAAGGAGTAGTATTGGTGGCCAAACATGAAATATCACATTGCTGAATTCGTTGCCCGATGCCTCGTATGTCAACAAGTAAAGATCGAACATCAAAGACCCGTTGGTCTACTTCAGTCACTTCCGATTCCAGAATGGAAGTGGGAGCACGTCACAATGGATTTTGTGACCAGTTTTCCTAGATCGCAGAGAGGATACAATGCCATTTGGGTGATCTTGGATCGACTGACGAAATCTGCACACTTTGTTCCTATACGTGTGACAGATGCATCAGAAAAATTGGCAGTTCGTTACTTGGAAGAGATTGTTCAATTGCATAGAGTACCAATTTCTATTATTTCAGATCGTGACCCTCGTTTCACCTCACGATTTTGGGAGAAATTCCAGAATGCACTGGGTTCAAGATTGAATTTCAGTACCGCATTTCATCCCCAGACCGATGGTTAATCAGAAAGAATGATTCAGACACTCGAAGACATGCTACGAGCGAGTGTGTTGGATCAGAAAACCGGTTGGGATCGATGCCTGCCATTGAAAGAATTTTCTTACAACAATAGTTTTCATGTAAGCATCGGTATGGAACCCTATGAAGCACTATATGGGAGACGTAGCAGAATTCTTATTTTCTGGAATGACGTAGGCGAGAGACGCCTAGACAATCCGGAATTGATTGACCAAGCAACAAAAAAATTAATTTTGATCCGACAAAGGGTAAAAACAGCCCAGGATCGGCAGAAAAATTTTGCCGACCATCGATGAAGAGAGCTGGAATTTGCGGTAGGTGACAAAGTATTTTTGAAGGTCGCTCCATGGAAAGGAGTCCTTCGTTTTCAGCAGCGAGGTAAGCTAGCACCTCGCTACATTGGTCCGTATGAAATTGTCGAAAGAATCGGCCCTGTTCCATACCGACTTGCCCTACCTCCAAATATGGAAAGAATTCACAACGTATTTCACATTTCAATGCTAAGAATGTGTGAGACCTCGCTCTTTTAGAGGTCTTCATCAGTTATTCTTCCTTTTTATTTTTATCGTATAAGGTAAATAAACCTATTAGCTAATGACTTCGACGCCCGTACGAGTCATTTCGGCAATGCCTAAATTTTTACTGTATCCATTTCTACCGTATTAGTTTGGTAAGTCCCCGAGTTTTACCCCGTCGAGAACTCCGGATAAGTTTTGTTTACCGTGTGACGGTAACATATTACGTTTTAGATGGACCTGAGTGAACCTTAGACATCTGAGTAACCCTATGAAAGGTAAAAGTGAGTAATTAGGTCCTTGGCAATGTAACTTCTCAAAAACATAAATATAAATTACTTATATGATGCAGTTTTACGAATTTGCCGATCGTAAAACTGCTGCTGCCCGTACTTGATTCGTATCTTCATATTTTCGGTCCAATTACCATTCCCAAGGCCCAAGTCCATTCAGAAATTTCCTAAGGCCCAATGTACTCATTCTACATTGATTAAATTGGCCATGTAATTAGACAATCATCATAGAGTAAAATCAGATTACATCAGTCACAAAAACAATTGATCACCGTAAATCCCTGATTTTTTACTGTACTGTAACTCAGCAATTACAGTGAGTAATTACGTAAAGATTTCACCTGGATTAAACCTACATTACCTTACCATACTTACCTCAGGATCCACATCACATACAGCCATAATTTGGGTCCCTTATGTGTTTATACAAGTTGAGTGTCTAGTTGTGCCATTATTGTTCAAATCTGCCTTCACATGCTTAACCTTTTGTGTAGGCCACATTCTAAATCAAAGTTGTCTGCCATTTTCATACCTGATGCTTTTCCTTTCAAGTTAAAGTCGGAATTCCTCTCCTGGTGGTGATTCTTTTGAATTTTTCTTTGTTTTATATTGGTTAATAACCCACCTAACTAGACATTACACACATGATTAATTCAAACTTCAACCTTCCCCTAACACACTTGATTAAGCATCATTTTCTGGCCCTCCCACCAGAATTTTTCTCTCCTTTTCCAGCTAAAACACACCTCTCCACTTACTCTTGTCTGCCATTGCAAGATTCCCACTCACTTTCATCTGATTGCCATTGGTTTGGGAACCCCTTTGATCACTCACCATCTTGCAAATTCTGGTTTCTCTTGTGTGTCCCCTCTTGAGTCCGACTTTCCCTATCTTTGGCATGCATTTTCTTTCACTTTCTGGTCTATTCTTGCTTGCCTGAATGTACACCTAAGTCACCAGAAGTCTCACCTGAAATACCAAAACTTTATCTGAAATCCAATCATCCAACCAAGTGCTGCTGCAACCAGACTTTTTCTTCTATATGTGGAACTAATCTGTTCTTGATCTTGATACCCATCTTCTTTAATTTTCTTCCTTCTCTAAGCCTATCTGAACACCCTCTCTGATACCTTGAACTCTTCTTTGAACCAACCTGCCAAGAAACTCAAGACTGAACCCAGAAATTCATCCACCAAGTTCATAAACCAAACTCGTCACCCTACAGTTTCCGAAACTTGTAGATTTTCTATCTTTTTTTCTACTCGGCCAAATTTTTCATTCTTCATATCCGCGTTCTTCTCAGAATGTCAGGAATCTACGATAAAACTTTCATGAGAAATCGTTAAGGTTAACCTATCGGAAGTACCCTTAGACCCACAAGTATCACAATCAAACAAGATACATCAAGGTGAGTTGTTGATTAGTGAGTATATATATATATATATATACTTGGGTCAATTAGATCCATAAGTGTTCTTTGGATTTGAGTATGGATCTGATGGATCCTAACCAGGAGTATGTTATGATCTTATGGTAGGCATAGCAGGGCTTGTAGGAAAGGACTCCGTGATCAGAGACAAAAGGTGGGAGACTTCGTATCATCGGTTTGATCGGCTACTCACTTTTAATATAGTTTACATAAATGATTTTGTTTTGGTTTTGAGTATGAAGCATGCTTGAAATGGTTTAATTGCGACTAGTGATGTACTCGGCATGTGTTTGAAAATTAATATTTATGTATGTGTTTTTGGTTTTGTGAAATATGCGTGAAAACTACCCACATGTTTTAATGTGTTTAAGATGAAGAATATAAACTTGGATGGGTGATGTTTACACTTGATGTTGTCGAGTATCACATGCCATTTTCTAAGTGTTTTTCCTTTTTGTTTTGGCATGATTTGGGTGTTAAGAACTTACAAGGATGCATGTTTGGAAAAAATTTATGAAAGATGATTTAGCATGATTTTTGGTTACTTTACCATTTCTATACACATGTGTTGTATGATGTTTTGAACATGTGTAAATTATCCCATTGAAATGATTTTATGAATTTTGGGGCATGTTGGTGGGTATATATATGAGAGATATGATACCGTGAATTACACGAAGCGCTTGGCCAATGCGAGGTAAGTATTCGGACGTCCCGTAGTAGGGGAGCGATTCTTACCGTAGGGAGTTGTATGGTTGTGTTATGTGACCTTTGATCACAGGTCGTGAGTATGGAGTGTGGAGGACGTGTGTATTCCCTCCGCTCCACAGACAACAATGGCGGTGGGACATTTATACATAACTTGTAATAACTCAAACTTTACTGCCATTGGGCCTCCGACGGTTCTACGCGCCGAACCGATTCGTGTGGTGTTTTATGTCTGTCCCATGGGATTTCTTGATACGATATGATGCGTTTACCGTAACCACTCATTTTAGACCGTTGAGTCTGATTTTTGAACTTTCACTATTCATGTTACTTACACCGGTTTTATACTTGCATTTTAAAAGAAAAGGTTTTTCGTATTGCCTCTACTCACTCCCCGTGAACGCTTATGATGATGTGTCTCTCACGGAGGTCCTAGTGATCTCACCCCCATTTGTTATCCCTTTCAGGTTCAGCTGAGGAGAAGCCTAGTCTCCCTTAGAACATTGAACAGTAGGTGCTGAACTATGGCTATGCAGTTGTGTTTGTGGTTTGCATGCATTTTACATTCCTTTGATATTTATATTTTGGACTGTAATAAATACTTTGGACTGGACTTTCATCCTTTTTGGGTTGATTTGGTTTTCCATTTTTTTATTTTTTTTATTTATTTGTTGAAATATTTTCCCGGATTGTGTTTTCAAAGTAAATGTTTTTTTTTGTTTTTTTTAAAGCCTTCCGCTAAACAACTCCGCAACTTGGTGTTTGAAATAAATATTTTGAAACCCCTTACAAATACAAAGATTTTAGAACCATGCTCAAACAAGTTTTCATGAGTTAGTAAGGGTTTCCTTGAATATATGAGAATCCAATAAACTTGGTTGTATTGCTGATAAACGACAACCAAAATTTTATAACTTTATGGATTTTGTAAGAGAAGCCTTGTAGGGTTCTGGTTGGTCCCTCGGTGGGGTCAATTCGAGTCCTACGGCAGTGAGGTCCGGTATCCGGGATCGGGTCCTCACAAAATGTATATGCAAGATCTTGCTCATGTGCTTAAAGAATCGTCAGTTGAAGTTACTGAAGACCTATCCTATCCCGTACAGCCAGTTGCCATACTAGATCGGTCAGTTCGACAGCTTCGCAGTCGAAGCGTGCCTATGGTACGAGTTGTTTGGCGTAATGGCCAAATTGAGGATCAGTCTTGGGGGACTGAGGAATCTATGTGTCTAAAATTTCCTTACCTGTTTGATTAGGTACTTATGTTAAAATTTCGAGGACGAAATTTTTGTAAGGAGGGAAGGATGTGAAACCCCGAATTTTGAGTCCTAGAAGTCCAGAAGCTAGTGCAGGTGAAAAGAAAATTTTTCCTCTGAAGGAAAAGATGTGTGATGCCAGAAATTGGTAAGAATTGTATGGTAGTTAATTCTAATTTTAATTCCCTTTGATCTAAGTCCTTATAGCTAGATAATTGCCTTACAAATTAAAATTCCTAAAAATAAGGGAAGATAATTAAAGAATTTAATTATCTGGTAATTATCTTACTTTAATAAAATATTTAAAGTAGTAGTACTAATTCCATACCCATCCATTATAAATAGGAAGCCAACCCCACAAAAATCATTCATAGAAAACACAAAAAACTCGTACAGCCTAAAACCCATACATCTCCTTATAGTTGCCAAAATTCGCTGAAACTTTAAACCAACATCACTCTCTCATTGTTTGTGGGATCCCTGAAAATAATAGCTTGTTGGAAAGCTCTCTTTATCCTCTTTCCAACCACACGTTTTTTTTTTCATCAGGAGGTTAGTATTTCTTTCTCTAAGGTTAAGTTGAAATTCGTCGACACTGCCAAATTTTCTTGAATTTTAGAATAGGATAACTCGTTCATCGTTTGTTGTATCTCTACAAATAATAGCTTGTTGTTTGTACATAAATATTTCCTTGTCTAAGGGTAAGTTGAAAATCAACGACGGAATTAGGATTTTAGATTTCTACAGTTTTTTTCTTCGGTTGATTTCTGTTGTCATTTTGCATATTCTTATGATTGCTTAGCATCTATTCATGATGTATGATCATGAATTTCTTTCTTTTAAACTTCTCTATGCTTAAAGTCAAAATTTTCCTATGCCCTACTCTTAACGACAAAATTTACATAGTTAATTGGAATGGTAATTCAGGTTGAATCTTGTTAAGTTCCTGGCTATCACATCACACATCCAAGGAGGAGGCACCTGCAGCATCTGATCACTAGTTTCTGATAGGTTTGGTGAGTGGAATTGGTAAGGAAATAGGGTATTCAATCGATTATTGAGTATGTGTGCTTAGTTTGTTTTCGTCTTTGCCTGGTGATAGTATAGGTGGTTCGGAATTACCTAATAAAGGAAAAGGAGTAGCTTTTTGTTCAGAGACAAGAAAGATAGGATCTACGCCTCATCAGTTTCTCCAGAGACCCCTGTTATTTTCTTGATGTTTTTGATACCTGCCCTTGTTGTATTGCATGTGATTTAATTATAGGGTGAGAGTATGAATTTCAGATTGAGATATGGATCTCATAGGCTATATCGAACCCCTGAGTTAGGTATTGAATGCCTGAGTTGCATATGTTATATGAATTGAATATGTTGATTTTGTTCTGACATGATTGAGGATACCCTGTTGTGGTATTATGCTTTGTACTTGCCTATGTATGCTTGTACTTGTTTGTGTGTCAGGATCCTTTTCCAGTGGCCATTCGGGATAAGCGCTGATGCTCCAAGGGAGAGGAGAGGATTTTACTGGTATGGGTGGAAAAACCCAGCATGGGCACACTGGATGTCTGCTCTTTGTCTGGCTGGAACCCTGTCCTTGTAAGACAGGAAGCCCTTATCCTTGTGTGATTTGGGATGCCCTAGTCCGTGTGTGGCTTGGGAAGACTTATCCTTGTGTGGCAAGACGATGGAACTCTGTCCTTGTGTGGAAGGAAGCCCTTATCCTTCTGTGGTTTGGGATGCCCTAGTCCGTGTTTAGCTTAGGAAGACTTGTCCTTGTGTGGCAAGACAACTTACTAGGCTTACTGATTAGCTTGTGTGTTAACCGTTTACCCTTTGTGCAGTAAGCCTTGAACAACACAGGTGGAAGGGGATGACCTTTCCTCTTCATTGCCGAGAGCAATCTAATGAGTTCTACCTGCCTATGTACTTCTGATTTTTTGGAAGTGATTGTAGTCCTCCCTCAACCATAGATTCAGCCCTAACCTTTTTTGATTGGTTCTTGAATTGCGTGATCCCCTTTAGTTGTTTAGGAATGATCTAATGTGAATTGAGAGATTTGTGTTTAGGGTTTCTGCAAATCTTATGATGCTGTGACCCTACTGAGATTCTTGTAATCTCATACCGTTGTTTTTATCATTTTTCAGGCTTAGGTACATCCTTTGTTCGTGGTACCAGTGTGTGAGATCAAGGATGCACTGTGGGGCGATATCACATCACATTTGCATACTTTTTTCCTTGTGCATATAACATGAATGATTAAGCTACTTTCTGGTTTATTTTAAGATCCCTCCTTTGCTTGCTATTTCCGAAATATGTTGGAAGATTTCTTGCTGGTTATTTGGATCCCTATGGAACTTGTGTGTTATGAACCCAATGATTTAATCTAAAGATTTCTGCTGATATTTTATTCACTCCGTATGTTACCAAAATATTTGTCTAATATCATGCTCCAATTGTTGTTAAACATTAAAATAAACATGCTAAAAGTCGAAAGTTAATGGTAAGCCTGGTGAGATTCAGATAAGTCTTAGGTGTCATTTGGGCTTATCTGGGTTTCACGGCGGTGATGACCTTAATCGAAGTAAATAGTAATAGTTAGGAATTGGGGTCGTCACATGGCAATCATGGCAACAACACATAAAAACATACTTGGTAACCATAGAAATCTCATAGAAACACTCGACAGCATGCATTAACTGTGAGACTCCGAATTTTGAGTCCTAGAAGTCCTAAAGCCAGTGCAGGTGAAAAGAGCATTTTTCTCCTGAAGAAAAGGATGTGTGATGACCGAAATTGGTAAGAAATATTCAGTAATTAATTTTGGTTTTAATTTCCTTTAATCTAGTTCTTTATAGGTTGATAATTATCTTATAAATTAAAATCCCTAACATTAAGGAGGATAATTATAGAATTTAATTCTGATAATTATCTTACTTTAATCAAGACTTTAAAATAGGTATTTTGATCCCATAACCACCTTATATAAATAGGAAGCCAGCCACACAAAATTCTTATACAGAAAACACACAAAATTCTTAAAACCTAAAAACCTTACACCTCCCAATTTCTGCCGAAATCCGCTGGAACTTCAAATCAGTATAACTCTCTTATCCTTTGTCGGATTCTTGCAAATAATAGCATGTT
The DNA here is from genome assembly GCA_019739055.1 of Passiflora organensis. Lineage (NCBI taxonomy): Eukaryota > Viridiplantae > Streptophyta > Magnoliopsida > Malpighiales > Passifloraceae > Passiflora > Passiflora organensis. The sequence goes on along the minus strand of JAEPBF010000133.1, from coordinate 70,161 downwards.
AGAAAGCTCTCTTCATCATATTTTAAAACAATTTTGGTTTATTTTCTGGAGGTTAGTTTTTATTTATCTAAAGTTAAATTGTATTTCGATAGAATTGCCAAAATCTGCTTGAAATTCAAAATAGCATAACTCTCTCGTCCTTTGTCGGATTCTTGAAAATAATAGCTTATTGGAAAACTCTCTTCATCCTATTTCAAAAAATATTTGGTTTATTGTCTGGAGGTTAGTTTTTATTTGTCAAAAGTTAAATCATATTGCGATGGAATTGCCAAAATCTGCTTGAAATTCAAAATAGCATAACTCTCTCGTCCTTTGTCAGATTCTTGAAAATAATAGCTTGTTGGAAAGCTCTCTTCATACTCTTTCCAAAAATATTAAGTTTTTTTTATATGAAAGTTAGTTTTTCTTTGTCTAAAATTAAATCGTATTTCAGCAAGATTAGGTTTGAAGATTGTGTCATTCTGTCTTCAATAGATTTATGTTGTTGTTCCTTTGTTTCGTATGATTGTTTGGAATCCATTCATGTTATAAAATCATGAATTCATCTTTTGAATCTTTTCTATACACGAAATCAGTATGCCCTACCCTTGCCCTATTGTTGCCTATCTTGATCAATTAATTAACCTATTGGATTCCGGTCTTGTTTCTTTTGATTTTATAAGTTATAAACACTTAATCCTTCTTTTTTAACATGAGATCGCAACCCTTACACCTTGCTAACATGAAATCGTAAATTATCTTATGTACTATGCTTAGTGCTGAAATATACATAGTTAAATTGGGGTTGGTGGTAATTCAGGTTGAATCTTCTTAAGTTCTTGGCTATCACATCACACATCCAAAGGGGAGGCACCTGCGGCATCCACTGGTTTCTAATAAGTTTGGTGAGTGGAATTGGTAAGAAAATAGGGTATTTACTTGGTTATTAAGTATACATGCTTAGTTTGATTTTGTCTTTTCCTTGTGATGCTATAGGTGGTTTAGAATTATTAAATAAAGGCAAAGGAATAGCTTCTTGTTATGAGACAAGAGAGGTAGGATCCATGCCTCATCGGTTTCTCTAGAGATCCCTCTTGTTTTTTTGTTATTTTTGATACCTGCCCTTGTTATTATTGCATGCGAATTGATTGTAGGATATGTGCATGAATTGTGGATTGAGATATGAATCCTATAGGCTGTACCGAATCTTTGAGTTAGGTTTTGAGTGCCTGAATTGTATATAATTGTGTTATGACATGATTGAAGATATCCTATTGTTGTAATATGCTTTGTACTTTCTTGTGTGTGCTTGTACATATTTGTGTCTCAGGATCCTATTCTGATGGCCATTCGGGGTAAGCGCTGATGCTCCTTGGGAGGGAGAGGCTCTTATTGGTATGGGAGTTGTATGGGTGGCAATCCCCAGCATACGCGCGCTGGAAGCCTTGTACTTGTGTGGCTTGGATGCCTGGTCCTTGTGTGGCTGGAAGCCTTGTCCTTGTGTGGCTTGAATGCCTGATCCTTGTATGGCTGGAAGACTTGTCCTTGTGAGGCTTGGAAGTCTTGTCCTTGTGTGGCAGGATGAATAGGTTTATTGATTAGCTTGTGTGCTAACCTTTTACTCTATGTGCAATAAACCTTGGACAACACAGGTGGAAGGAGATAACCTTTCTTTCTTTCTAGTGCCGAGAGTAATCTGATGAGTTTTACCTGCCTGTGTACTTTTGATTTTCACAAGTGTTGTAGTCCACCCTCAGCCTTACTTTTAGCCCTATCCCTTTGATTTATTCTTGAATTGCATGATACCCATAGTTTGTGTAAGGATGATCTGATATTGTTCGGGAGATTTGTGTTTAAGATTTCTATAGATCTTATGATGTTGTGACCCTACTGAGATTCTTGTAATCTCATCCTGTTATATTCACCATTTTTCAAGCTTAGGTGCATCCACTGTTCGTGCTACAAGTGTGTGAGATCAAGGCTGCACGGCAGGGCGATATCGCATCATATTTGCATACCTGTTCCTTGATTGCCTTCGCATATAACATGAATTATGATTGGACTACTTTCTGGTTTTTCAAGATTCCTCCTTTACTTGTTGTGTCCGATTTATGTTTGGGGTTAACTTGCTCGATATTTGGATCCCTATAGAACTTTTGTGTTGTGGATTCATTGATTTTATCTAAAGACTTCTTCTGATATTTCATTCATTCTATATGATACAAGAATACTTGTCCAATATCATGCTTCAATTATTGATAAAAATAAATAATGTACATGCTTAAAATTGAGAATTTGATGAGTAAGCCTTGTGGGATTCAGATAGATCCTGGTTCTTGAGCTTGTTTGGGTTTTACGACGGTAAGGGTCCTAATTGGAAAAATTAATAATAGGTTAGGAGTTACGGTCGTTACATTAACAACACACACACATATTTGGCAATCACCAAGGAAACACAACAGAACATATCATGACTTATACAAACATGCGAAGACACACAAGATCACACAACAATTTACATAATCAATTTTATCATTTAAACTCTACGAACCAATCCTTTTAGCATTAGATTACATTTGGCATTACTTCTCTAAGTATAGGTGTGTGAACAAGTCTCTTCCTATAAACACAAAACCAACAAACAAGTTATCATATAAAAAATCATATTTCCTAAACTATGCTCCTCTACCAAACCTATAAGCACCCAAATTCGATAGACTAGGACATTTACCGCCGTGAAACCCAAATAAACCCAACCTAGGACCTATCTGAATCTCACAAGGCTTATCCATCCTAAGTTCCTATTTTATTAGATTCATTACTTATGTTTTTAAAGGTTGGAGCATAATAATGCACATATATTCTGGCAGTAAACGGAGTGAATAAAAATATCAATGGAAATCTTTATAATTTAATATAGGTATCACAACACATAAGTCCCATAGGAATCTCAAAATATAGCAAGTATCCCCAAGTAAATTTCGAAAATAAGCAAACAAAGGAGGCATTCAAATGCTAGAAAGTAGTCCAATGAAACTTCATGTTATATGCACAAGCAATCAAGAAAACAGGTATGCGATTGTGAAGCAACATCGTCCCGCCGTGCAGCATTGATCTCACACACTTGAACCACGAGTAAAGAATGTACATAAGCATGAAAAATAGTGAAATCAACAGGGTGAGATTACAAGAATCTCAGTAGAGTCACAATATCATAAGTTCTATAGAAATCTTAAGAAAACATCTCTCAAACAACATTAGATTCGCTTATATATCTAAAGATATCACGCAACCAACAAGAAAGCACAATAGGGATAGGACCGAAAACTATTGGCTGAGGGTGGACTGCAAACAATTCTGAAAATGAGAAGTACATGGGCAAAAAAATCAACAATCAATCTCATCAACAGAAAAAGCCATCCCCTTCCACTTGTATTATCCAAAGGTTAGCTACACAAAGAGTAAAAGGTTAGCACACAAGCTAATCAGTAAACCTATTCATTTTTCCATCACAGAGGACAAAGCATTTAGCTAGCACACAGGACTAGGCATCCTAACCAGCACACAGGACAAGGCATCTAGCCAGCACACAAAATTAGGCATCTAGCCAGCACACAAGACTCGACATCCAACGTGCTCTTACTGGGGATTGTCACCCATACAACTCCCATGCCAGTAAGAAGCTCTTCTCTCCTCAGGAGTATCAATGCTTATCCCAAATGACTACCGGAAAGGGATCCTGACACACAAACATGTAGAAGCATACACAAGTAAGTACAAAGCATAATATCACAGTAGAGCATCCTCAATTATATCATAATACATTCAGCATGTTGAAAACACACAACACATGAAAATTAGGCACACACAACCTATCTTAGGGGTTCAAAATTTCCTACCAACTCCATAGTTCATTCCGCAACCAAGCATACCAAGCACGAGGCATGGTTATATACTATTCAACAGGAATATGCATCGAAAATATCAAATAAACAACAATGAGCTCTAGAGAAATCGATGAGGTATAGATCCTACCTCTTGTCTCTTAACAAGAATCTATTCCTTTGCCTTTATTCAAGGGATCAGAACCAGCTAAATTATCATAAGGCAAAGACAAAAAGCATACTAAGCATGTATATTCAATAACCAAATAAACACCCTATTTCCTTACCAATTCCACTCACCAAACCTATCCAAAACCAGTGATCAGATACTGCAGGTATCTCCTCCTTGGATGTGTGATATGATAGCCAAGAATTCAACAAGAATCAACTTGATTTACCACCCCAATCAACCATACAAATTTTTGGCACTTAGGATAGGGCAATAGGGAAAATTTTGGTTTCATGCATAAGGGACTTAGGGGTTGCAATTTTATGTTAAGAAGGAAGGATTACGTGTTAATAACACATACCATTAAAAGGAACAAGATTAGAAACCAACAGGCAAGTTAATTGATCAAAATCAGCAACAACAGGTAAAAGTGTAAGGCATGCCGATTTCTTACATAGAGAAGATTCAAAAGATGAATTTATGATATTACAACATGGATAGGTGCCAAAAAATCATACGAACAAAAGAGACAACAACAGAAACAAATTGAAAGAAAAATCACACAATTTCGGCACAAAACCCTAGAGAATGCAATAAAGATTTGCATAGGGAAGAATTGAACTTCTGATGATGAAACTAAGATAGCTAGATAAAGGATGAAAAGAGCTTTCCAATAAGCTATTGTTTGCAGAAATCTGACAAAGGATGAAAGAATTTGGCTATGGTGAAGGCTAAGAAATTTCGGCAGCAAGGGTAGGGTGTAGGGTTTGATCGCCTTATAATTTTGTGTGTTTTTGGTGTGTGTGGACAAGTGTGGCCGGCTGGTATGTTTATAAGATTATTAGGATTAATTATTCGTACTTTTAACGTTAGATATAAAGAGATAATCATTAGAATTAAATTCTGAAATTATCTCTTAATTTTAGGTTATTATCTCATCTAAAGTAAGATTAAACTAATAAGGAAATGAAATAAAGGAGAAATGAAATCAGAAATGAACACTAAACCTTTAATACCATTTTTGGCCATCGCACATCCATTTCTTCAGGAGCAAAGCAGTCATTTCATTTACACTGGCTTCTGGAATTTTAGGATACAAAATCGGGATCCTACAAATTTGGGAACTAATCCAACTATTGTTCAATCCCAATATTATGTACCTATTCTTGATGATTTTCTAATCTTCTATTATCTTTCCACACTATTAGGAGCTAATTCAAATTCCCAACTTACTATATTCCTATGATAATTAAACTTCTGAATCATTTTGACCAACCAATATGAATCCTAGATTTGGCAGATATATTCTTATTCTACCAAGTTTCAGCTATGCCCTAGAACTTCTAATCTGTTATCGAAGTTTAATTGTCTTCAGAATCAACTAAGACTTACCTATGGGTAAACTGGCCAGGTATGTTAATTAATCAAGATGAAAAAGCCGAAGAGAAAAAATTAATTCAAAAATTCTTTGCATTAATTGAAACTCATACAAACATACCAACATCTTGATCTCTGATGGATAAAGGACATGTTCTGAAGATAAGATTTGAATGCATGTGTTTTATGAAAAATAATACAGCCCTGATGTCTATTTTATACTAAAAATTTAGAAGATAATCTTTATCCATACGATGATAGTCTTTATTTGATATCCTTGGTGTCGATCTCGTACGACCGACCAGTCGGTGTATGTGAACTGACCGGTTTGTTGATATTCGACAGATCTATCAGGTTGAACCGACCGGTTGGTGTAGGTGAACTGACCGGTTGGTGTGTCTTTGGTAACACCGTTTTTTCCTTGATTTTGTTAACCAACTGGTCGGTATGTCTTCAGAAAAAATTCATAATTTAACTGACCGGTCGATTGTCCCTCGAAATTGCCAACTCCAATTTTGACATTTTGGAATGTTTTTCATATGAAAACACTCCCTTTTTCTGCTAAAAACTATTACACACCTGCTCAACCACGACACTCAATAAATGATCAAAACATTCACTAAATTAACATAACTAGCACGCACTTATTCTAAAATCAAACTGAAATCATACGGATGACTAGTGTTAAAAATATGTCAACAAATCTCCTCAAACTTAGAACTTTGCTAGTCCTTAGCAAAAATAGTTCGATAAAAAAACATAAACACCCACTACTCAGATAATTTTGATCAGGAAATCTTAGTTTACTTCATCAATTACCAACAACAAACACTCAATTCTTCTTGTATCAATTTAAGTTTTACAGAAAGGAATTAGGATTTACAAAACACCCATTACTCATGCACTAGTTAATCAAATCAATCGGAATGTTTATTGAAATTTCAAAAGTGCAGCGCAAAAATCTTATTGAATTAACCCACCATAATTGCTTTTATATTTCTAATGCAAATATTTTTTCTTTCACTTATTTTTTTTATAGTTTTCAGCATATAAAATTGTATTTTTTACTTAAGCATGCACAACATTGGTGTAACGACCCTAACTCCTAACCTATTATTAATTGCTCTGATTAGGGCCCTTACCGCCGTGAAGCACAAACAAGCCCAAGAACCAAGACCCTAACCCATCAAATTCTTGATTTTTAGCATGAACATTCTTTATGTTTATCAACAATTGGAGCATGATATTGGACAAGTATTCTAGTATCATACGGAGTGAATGAAATATTAGCGGAAGTCTTTAAATAAAATCAATGAATCCACAACACACAAGTCCTTTAGGGATCCAAATATCCAGCAAGTTAACCCCCAACATAAATCGGACACAATAAGTAAAGGAGGAATCTTGAAAAAACAAAAAGTAGTTCAATCATAACTCATGTTATATATGTAGGCAATCAAGGAACAGGTATACAAATGTGATGCGATATCGCCCCGCCGTGCTTCCTTGATCTCACACACTGGTACCACGGACAGTAGATGTACCTAAGCCTGAAAAATGGTGAATACAATAAGATGAGATTACAAAAATCTCAGTAGGGTCACAACATCATAAGATCTAAAGAAATCTTAAACAAAAATCTCCCGAAAAACATCAGATCATTCCTACACAACTATGGGTATCATGAAATTCAAGAATCAATCATAGGGATAGGGCTGAAACTAAGGCTCAGGGTGGACTACAACACTTCCGAAAATCAGAAGTACACAGGCAGGTAAAACTCATCAGATTACTCTCGGCACTAGAAAGAAAGAAAGGTCATTCCCTTCCACATGTGTTGTCCAAGGTTTACTGCACAAAAGGCAAAAGGTTAGCACACAAGCTAATCAGCAAACCTATTCATCCTGCCACACAAAGACAAGACATCCAAGCCACACAAGGACAAGGCTTCCAATGCGCGTATGCTGAGGATTGCCACCCATACAACTCCCATACCAATAAGAGCCTCCCCTCTCCCAAGGAGCATCAGCACTTACCCCGAATAGCCATTGGAACAGGATCCTGAAACACAAACACGTACAAGCACACATAAACAAGTACAAAGCATAATACCACAACAAGGTATCTTCAATCATGTCAGAACACAATTATATGCAATTCAAGCACTCAAAGGGTAACTAAATGGTTCAGTATGGCCTATAGGATTCATATCTCAATCCGCGATTCATGCACATATCCTATAATCAATTCATATGCAATAATAATAAGGATAGGTATTAAAAATAACAAACAAACAATATGGATCTCTGGAGAAACCGATGAGGTATAGATCCTACCTCTTTTGTCTTAGAACAAGAAGCTATTCCTTTGCCCTTATTTAATAATTTCGAACCACCTATAGCATCACAAGGCAAAGACAAAACCAAACTAAGCATGCATACTTAATAACCAAGTAAGTACCCTATTTCCTTACCAATTCCACTCACCAAACCTATCAGAAACCAGTGGTCAGATGCCGCAGGTGCCTCCCCTTTGGATGTGTGATATGATAGCCAATAAATTAACAAGATTCAACCTGAATTACCATCTAATTTAACTATGTATATTTCGGCACTAAGCATATGACACAAGATAATTTGCGATTTCATGTTAACAAGGTGTAAGGGTTGCGATTTCATGTTAACAGAGAAGGATTAAGTGTTTCTAACTTATACATTCAAAAGAAACAAGATCGGAATCCAGTAGGTTATTCAATTGATCAAGATAGGCAACAATAAGGCAAGGGTAGGGCATACTGATTTCATGTATAGAAAAGATTCAAAGGATGAATTCATGATTTTATAACATGAATGGATGCCAAACAATCATACGAACAAGAGGAACAACAATAGAAATCAATTGAAGATAGAATCACACAATCTTGAAACCTAATCCCGTCAAAATATGATTTAACTTTTGACAAATAAAACTAACCTTCAAACAAAAAACTCAAGATGGTTTGAAAGAAGATGAAGAGAGCTTTCAACAAGCTATTATTTGCAAGAATCCGACAAAGGACGAGAGAGTTATGCTATTTTGAAATTCAAGCAGATTTTGGCAATTCTGTTGAAATATGATTTAACTTTCGACAGAGAATAACTAACCTCCAGACAGTAAACCAAAGATGGTTGGAAAGCGGATGAAGAGAGATTTCCAACAAGCTATTATTTGCAAGAATCCGACAAAGGATGAGAGAGTTATGCTGATTTGAAATTCTAGTGGACTTCGACAGAAATTGGGAGGTGTAAGGTCTTTTGGTTTTACAAATTTTGTGTGTTTTATGTATAAAATTTTAGTGTGGTTGGCTTCCTATTTATATAAGGTGGTTATGGGATTAAAATCCCTATTTTAAAGGCTTGATTAAAGTAATATAATTATCAGAATTAAATTCTGTAACTATCCCCTCTTAATTTTAGGGATTTTAATTTCTAAGGTAATTATCAACTTATAAAGAACTAGATTAAAGGGAATTAAAACCAAAATTAATTACTGGACATTTTTTACCAATTTTGGCCATCATACATTTAGCAAATCTTCCAATTATGTTTTAGTTCCTTCATTGCTGCAGGAGCCATACGATACGGAGGAATAGAAATCGGATTCGTACCAGGCACTAACTCAATGCCGAATTCCACTTCCCTTGCTGGTGGTAAACTAGCTATGTCTTATGGAAATACTTGTGGAAATTCGCGAACCACTGGAACAGATTCTAGATCTGACGATTCTTTAGAAATATCATTTACATGCGTGAGGTACGCTGTACATCCTTTCTTCATCAAACCAAGAAATCATGCAAGTTGGAACAACTCACCTATCACCTTCAAAACAGTACTCGGCACCATCAGTAAAAATGAACCACACACGTTTGGTGAAACACTGCATACGGGCTTGATATTTTGCCAGACAGTCCATGCCTAAGATTACATCCAGCTCTCGGATATCCAATGGAATTAGATCCACTTCAAGTATATTTGGACCCATACGTAGAGCACAACCGATGTAGTCTATATCACAAATTAGTTGTTCTCTCAAAGGAGTCAAAACTGCAATAGGAAAAGTCAAGGGAGATAGAGGCCGATCCGTGCTAAGTGCTATCCTTGAACTTACAAATGATCTATTTGCTCCGGGATCTAATAATACTTTAGCATTTTGAGAAAAGACTGAAATAGTAGCTGTCACCATATCAAAACTAGCCTCGGCATCAGTTAGGGTGAATAGCCATGGTGGCCTTGGTTGGGCCTCACTTGTGGATCCATTGGGTGGTCATCCTTGTGCGCGCGTTGGCGGTTTTGTGGGGTTAGCATACCCACCTCGGCCCACACTATGATACATCTCGGGCTTCTGGCATTCCCGCTGAATGTGCCCCATTTTTCCATAATTGTAACATCAATGTTGCTGAGAATTCCATGTAGACCCATTGAAATTTGAACCAGAAAAGTTCTTCTTGTTGTTACTTCCAATGCTACTAATTTTTTGAGGATAGGATCTTAAAGGTTAGGGTCCTGTACGCCGATCAGATTTCGAATCTCGCCTGAATGATCTGCCACTAGTGGCTGCAGATAGCTTCTTGGTTTGCATGATCATTTCGGCTTCAGTCACGGTAACAATTAGTTCTTGCAATTCTGTACTGGTGTCGTACCAACGATGGTTTTGAGTTCAGTACTCAGCCCATCCTGAAATCGTCTCACAAGCTGGTACGGTGAGCGATCCTCTTCAGGTGAAAATTGGGACAACTCCCTTAATGCTTTCTCATATTCCAGCACCGAACGGGTGCCCTATTCAAGCTTGTAGAAAGCTCGTCGCTGCTTGTTTTTATGGAATCTCGTATAGAACCTTTCGTCAAATTCATACCGAAATTCCTCCCTTGTAGGAAGACGATCGCCAAATCGCGAGCTCACAACTGTCCACCATGCGAGGGCTTCTCCCTCAAGTAGGAAAGTGGTGATGGCAACCTTGTCATCAACCGAGATATATAAGAACAAGGACACTCGGCATAAGGTGTCGATCAATTCACGAGCGGCAACAGCTCCGGCTGAACCATTAAAATCTTTACATCCTAATTGTCGAGCTTCCTTTAACAATTTTGTAATCACGATGGGAAGTCTCTTGGCTTCCCTAGGATACGCCGGCTGTACAGGTTCAAGTGGAGGAATAGGTTCTTCCACGGGCACAGGTGCAGGAGCATTCTAAAATTGTGCCTCCATACGCTGCTGATTCGCAGCAATTCCTTGCAATATGTTTAGGATTTGAGCCATCACATGATCGATGGCTGGTGCCTCAGGTTGGTTTTTGGGCTCAGTTTGCCCTCCTTGCTTAGTTTATGCATTCGGCTCCTCTTGCTCAATAGGTTGCAATTCGTCCTGAATCCCATACCTATCCAGTCGATCCCTTTGTAGTGTTCGACCTTGCCATACTATACAAGCATACGATTGTTACTTAACACATAACTAAATATGATAATAGGAAAAAAAGTGGTATCTGGTGGAGAGGTGTGCACCGGACGATACACATATGCTGGAAAATAGTATACAAATTTTGGAAATCATATGCACACAAGTAAATGCATACTTGTCACTCATATCCTCACACATATATACTCTCAAAAATCATCATCAAGCATTAAGCAAGTATGGATTCACACAATCCATACTTGGCAATCATGCAAACTCACACCCCATGCATTCGGCAATACTCATCAGCAATCACTTAGTAATATGCCCCAACAACATGCACATTCTCGGAAATGACAAGAAACATAACAAACATTCACCGAGACACATCAAGGCATACCAGGCATAAGAATATACATAAACACACTGCAAATCAAATTATCATTCTCATCATTTAAATCAATTCCTTTTTAGCATTAGTTCACTTTCGGTATTAGCCTCTAAGTGAATGAGCGTGTGCGTATGTTCTTACCTATAAAAACAAAATCAACAAACAAGTTAGCATATAACTAATTCTATTCCTTAAACCATGCTCTGCTACCAAAACTTGTAACAACCCTAACTCCTAACCTAATATTAATTGCTCTAATTAGGGCCCTTACCACCGTTAAACCCAAATAAGCCCAAGAATCAGGACCTATCTGAATCCCACAAGGCTTACTCATCAAATTCTCGATTTTTAGCACGTATATTTTTTATGTTTATCAACAATTGGAGCACGATATTGGACAAGTATTTTGGTATCATACGGAGTAATTGACATATCAGCGGAAGTCTTTAAATAAAATCAATGAATCCACATCACACAAGTCCCATAGGTCTCGAAATATCCAGCAAGTTAACCCCCAACATAAATCGGACACAACAAGTAAAGAAGGAATCTTGAAAAACTAGAAAGTAATCCAATCATAATTCATGTTATATGCGTAGGCCATCAAGGAACAAGTATGCAAATGTGATGCGATATCGCCCCGCCGTGCATCCTTGATCTCACATACTGGTACCACGAACAATGGATGTACCTAAGTCTGAAAAATTGTGAATACAACAGGAAGAGAATACAAGAATCTCAATGGGGTCAAAACATCATAAAATCTACAAAAATCTTAAACAAAAATCTCCTGAACAACATCAGATCATCCCTACATAACTATGGGTATCACACAATTCAAGAATCAATCAAAGGGATAGGGCCGAAACTATGGCTAAGGGTGGACTACAACACTTCCGAAAATCAGAAGTACACAGGCAGGTAAAACTCATCAGATTACTCTCGGCACTAGAAAGAAAGAAAGGTCATCCCTTTCCACCTGTGTTGTCCAAGGTTTACTACACAAAGGTTAAAAGGTTAGCACATAAGCTAATCAGCAAACCTATTCATCCTGCCACACAAGTACAAGACATCAAAGCCACAGAAGGACCAGGCATCCAAGCCACACAAGGACAAGGCTTTTAGGCATCCACGAATATAATAATAACATCAAACATAATATGTAACTAATTGAAACATGACTGACTGACCCAAATTATAGAACACTAAGACAAATAAAGTAAAAATAAAAACAAAAAAATGAAAAATATTCAGGACAATATACTTAACTATCTCTTGGGTTGTTGTGTTCCTTTGGAGCATGTCCTTAAACTTATTTACCTTTATAGAGAACAAATGCATAAGTATCAAACACTCTTTTCTCCTCTCTTTCTCAATATCCTTTTGCTTCTTTTTTGTCCCCTTTTTTTCGTGATGCGATGCCTCGCATTAAGCCACTTAGTTGTGGTTATGACATGACTCTTTCAGTATAAAGATCTAAACCTAACTTATAAGGGCCCTTACTGCCGTGAAATCCAAACAAGCCCAACCTAGGACCTATCTAATTCCCACAAGGCTCAATCATACTAATTTCATTTTATTAGATTTATGTCTTATGCTTTTTAAAGGATGGAGCATGGTAACAATAGGCAAACATTCTAGTAACATACGAAGTGAATAAAAATATCAGCGAAAGTCTTTATAATTAACCAAAGGAACCATAACACACAAATCCTACAGGTATCTCAAAATTCAATAAGATGCCTTTCAATAAATTACGGAAACAAATAAACAAATGAAGGATCCAAAGAACCAGAAAGCAATCCAATCAAACTTCATGTTTGATGGTATATGCACAAGCAATCAGTAAGGAAGAAGGTATGCAACTGTGATGCAATATCGCCCCACCGTGCAGCCTTGATCTCACACACTAGTACCAATAACAAATGATGTACCTAAGCCTGAATGTTACGACCCGACCCCCAGACTCTCGGCCCAGCGGGCCCAGACGTGTATGTGCGCGGGATGGATCACAACTGCAACGCTGAGTTGAGCTTCTAACCACATGGCTCAAAAGATGCATTTTGTTACAAATGATCCACTCACACCACACATTTAAGCCCAAGAACTCCCCGTTCCTTTTCGATATGGGATTGGGTAACCTGACCCCCCTACGGGCTGGGTCTCACAGTCTCCCCTCCTTATAGACCTCGTGTCCTCACGAAGGGAGCCAATCGTAACTGACATGGGCCCAAGCTCATGAGCCCAAACGTAACACACAACACGGCCCAAGCTGTAAGACCCCGAATTTTGAGTCCTAGAAGTCCAGAAGCCAGTGCAGGTGAAAAGACGATTTTGTCCCTGAAGAGAAGGATGTGTGATAGCCGAAATTGGTAAGATTGTTCAGTAAATTAATTTGCTTCTAATTCTTTTTGATTTAGGTCCTTGTATATGGTAATAGCTTTAGGAACCATCCTTTAAGGTAGATAGTTGCCTTAAAGATTAAGTCCCTAAAAATAGGGAAGGTAATTTAAGAGTTTTGGTTATTTAGTGAATTATATTGGGTTGATAGATTGATTAAAAGTAGTAGACATAATTCTACACTCATTGAATATAAATAGGAAGCCAACCCCCCAAAAGTTTTCCCCTAAAACCTTACAAAAGTCGTATAGGCTTAAAACCCTATACCTCCCATTTGCCGTCAGAATTTTCTGAAACTTTAAACCAGCATAACTCGCTCATCGTTCATTGGATCTCTGCGAATAATAGCTGGTTGGAAACCTCTATTCATCCTCTTTCCAACCATATTTTTTTTTCCATCAGGAGGTTAGTATTTCTTTGTCTAATGTTACTTTGAAAATCGGCGGCCGAATTAGGTTTTCGCCAAATCTTCTTAAACTTCAAAATAGCATAACTTTCTACTCGTCTGTTGGAATCTTGAAAATAATATCTCATTGGAAAGCTATTTTCATCCTCTTTCCAACCCTATATACTTCGTTGTTTAGGTTAAGATGAAATCGTCCTATGCCCTACTTTTAGCAACAGGTTGTGCATAAATAATTGGAATGGCAAATTCAGGTTGAATCTTGTTAAGTTCCCGGCTTTCACATCACACATCCAAGGGGGAGGCACCTGTAACATCTGATCACTGGTTTTCTGATAGGTTTGGTGAGTGGTACTGGTAAGGAATAGGGTATACAATTGATTTTTGGGATATGCATGCTTAGATTGTTTTGTCTTTGTCTGGTGATGATTTAGGTGGTTCAGATTTACTTAATAAAGGCAAAGGAGTAGCTTCTTGTTCAGAGACAAGGGAGGTAGGATCTATGCCTCATCGGTTTCTCCAGAAACCCCTGCTCTTATTTGATGTTTTTGTTACCTGCCTTTGTTCTATTGTTTGTGATTGGATTGTAGGGTGTGAATATGCAATCCCGAATGAGATATGAATCTCCTAGACTATATCGAACCCCTAAGTTAGGAATTGAGTGCTTGGGATGCTATTGTTATATGAATTGGATGTGTTGATTGTTTCCTGACATGATTGAGGATACCCTATTGTGGTATTATGCTTTGTACTTGCCTGTGTGTGCTTGTACGTGTTTGTGTGTCAGGATCCTGTTCCGGTGGCCACTCAGGGTAAACGCTGATGCTCCTAGTGAGAGGAGAGGTACTTACAGATTTATGGGAGGTGTATGGGTGTTGATCCAGCAAGTGCACGCTGGATATCTGTCCTTGCGAGGCCGGATCCCTGTCTTGCGAGACAGGAAGCCCTTATCTTGCGAGATTTGGGGATGCCCTGATTGCGACTAAGGGAAGACTTGTTCCATGAGGGGCTAGTCGACTTGTCCTTGTGAGGAGAAGGTGAAAGGCTTACTGATTAGTTTGTGTGTTAACCATCTACCCTTTGTGCAGCAAGTCTTGGACAACACAGGTGGAAGGGGATGGCCTTTCTTCATCATTGAGTGTGATTTTGTTGTATTTCACCTGCCTGTGTACTTCTGAACTTTCATAAGTGTGGTTCTCCCTCAGCTATAATCTCGGCCTTAACCTCATTTGGTTTATTGTTGAATTGCGTGATCCCTTTAGTTGTTTAGGGAATGATCTTATATGATTTGGGAGATTTGTGTTTAAGGATTCTGTAGATCTTATGATGCTGCGACCCTACTGAGATTTTTGTAATCTCAAACCGTTGTTTTTACCATTTTTCAGGCTTAGGTACATCCTCTGATCGTCGTACCAGTGTGTGCGATCAAGGCTGCACGGCGGGGCGATATCGCATCACAAATACTACTTGTTACTTGCGCAAATAACTTGAAAAATTGGACATTGTTCTGGTTCATTTTTTAAGCATTCGTTTGGCTTGCTATTTCCGAATTTGGTTGATGAATTTCTTGCTGATTATTTGGATCCCTATGGGACTTGTGTATTATGAACCCAAAGGATAAATTTAAGACTTCCGCTGATGATTTTATTTACTCCGTATGTTACCAGAATATGTGTCCAGTATCATGCTCCAATTGTTTGATAAACAAAAAAAATAAACAAGATTAAAATCGGTATCATATGAGTAGCCTTGTGAAATTCTAATAGGTCTTAGGTGATTTTGAGGCTTATTTGGGTTTCACGGCGGTAATGACCTTAATCGGAGCAATGAATAATGGTTTAGGAATTAGGGTCGTTACAAGTGTGGTAGCGGAGCATGGTTTAGGATTATACCTTGTTATTTGCTGACTTATTTGATAATGGGGTGATTGCAGGTGATTGCAGGTAAGAACATGGGCACATACTCACTCACTTAGGGGCTAAAACTGCAAGGGAATTAGAGATAAAAGATAACATGGGATTTAAATGATGGAACTAATAATAGCAGTTGTGTATATGTTTGAGTGGATAATTAGCTATGTTTCTTGTCATTACCGAATGAATATGCATATGAGTGATTATGAACATTGCCGACTATGGATGATGTGTGCATCTATAAGTGCTTGATGTTTGTTATGATTTCTGTGAGTATCCGAGTGTGCATAGCATATGTGCATATGATTTTCGAAAATTGTATATTGTTTTCCAGCATATGCGTATCGTCCGGTGCATGCATCTCCACCAGGTACCACTCCTATTCCTAGTATTGTATTTAGTGTTTGTTTGAGTAACAATCGTACAGTTGGGCCGAGTATCCTTGTTCCTGCGTATCTCTGATGACGACAAGATTGCCATTGCTACATTCTTACTTGAGGGAGAAGCCTTCGCTTGGTGGACATCGGTTAGCTTGCGATTCGGCGATCGTTTGCCAACATGGGAAGAATTCCGGTATGAATTTGACGAAAAATTTTATACGAGATTCAATAAAAATGAGCAGCGTCAGGCATTTTACAAACTTGAACAAGGCACCTGCTCAGTGCTAGAAAATGAGAAGGTGGTGAGGGAATTGTCCCGCTTTGCACCTGAAGAAGATCGTACACCGTACCAGCTGGCAAGACGATTTCAGGATGGGTTGAGTGTCGAACTCAAAACCATCATCAGTACTACACCAGTGCAGAATTTGCAAGAACTAATAGCTGCCGCAACCGAAGCTGAAAAGATCGTGCAAACCAGGAAGCCACCCGTAGCTACTAGTGGCGGATCCTATAGGCGAGATTCAAAATTCAACCGAAGAAGGAGACCCTATCCCTTACGGTATCATCCTCCGCGGATCAATGACAATGGGAACACCAATAGGAGGAACTTTTCTGGTTCCAATTATAATGGATCGTCATGGCAGATTCCTCAACGGCGATGTTTCAACTGTGGCGAGATTGGTCATATTCAGGCCGCATGCCCAAAACGGCAAATCCCAGGGGTACTTAACACCAGCCGAGGTGGGAATGTCAATCCCGCTAGACCACCAGCACGCGCACCAGGAGGACCACCCAACGGATCCACAAGTGAGGCGCAACCAAGACCAACAAGGCTCTTTACTTTGACTGATGCCGAGGCTAGTCCTGATGTGGTGACAGGTACTATTTCAGTCTTTTCTCAAAACGCTAAAGTCTTATTTGATCCAGGAGCAAATAGATCGTTCGTGAGTCAAAGGATAGCACTTAGCGCGGATCGTCCTCTATCTCCCTTGACTCCTCCTATTGCGGTTCTAACTCCTTTGGGAGAGCAACTGATTTGTGATCTGGTCTACATCGGCTGTGTTATACGTATGGGATCGAATGTATTTGAAGTGGATCTCATTCCATTAGACATCAAGGAGCTGGATGTGATTTTAGGCATGGATTGTCTGGCAAAATATCAAGCCCGTGTGGAGTGTTTCACTAAGCGGGTGTGGTTCACATTTGCTAATGGTACCGAATACTGTTTTGAAGGCGATAGGCGAGTTGTGCCAACTTGCATGATTTCCTGGCTTAAGGCGGAGCGATTAATCAACAAAGGATATACAGCGTACCTTGCGCATGTACAAGATATTTCTAAAGAATCCGCAGGTCTGAATTATGTTCCTGTGATTTGTGAATTTCCGGAAGTATTTCCAAAAGACATAGCCGGATTGCCACCAGCAAGGGAAGTAGAATTCGGCATTGAGCTTGTGTCAGGTACAAATCCGATTTCCATTCCTCCGTATCGTATGGCTCCTGCGGAAATGAAGAAACTGAAGACGCAATTGGAAGATTTGTTGGATCGTGGTTTTATTCGACCTAGTGTGTCACCGTGGGGAGCACCTGTGCCGTTTGTGAAAAAGAAAGATGGTTCGCTGCGATTGTGTATTGACTATCGACAGCTGAACCGTGTGACCGTGAAGAACAAATATCCTCTGCCACGCATTGATGATTTGTTTGACCAACTCCAAGGTGCAGCGGTATTCTCCAAGATTGATCTCAGATCTGGATACCATCAATTGCGAGTTCGTGATGCTGATATTCCGAAGACCGCGTTCAGATCGCGATATGGCCACTATGAATTTCTGGTTATGCCATTCGGTTTGACCAATGCACCAGCTGTGTTTATGGACTTGATAAATCGTGTGTTCCGCGAATTCCTGGATAAATTTTTGATCGTCTTCATCGACGACATTCTAATTTACTCAAAGTCGGAAGAAGATCATGTTATGCACTTGCGGCTTGTGCTTCAAATTCTGAAGGACCGGCAATTGTTTGCCAAATACTCAAAATGCGAATTCTGGTTACGTGAGGTTAGTTTCCTTGGCCATATTGTTTCCGCCCAAGGTGTTTTGTTGATCCAAAGAAGATTGAAGCCGTGACTGCTTGGGAACCTCCGCGAAGTGTGTTCAAGTTCGTAGTTTCCTTGGATTAGCAGGTTACTACTGTCGCTTTGTGGAAAATTTTTCATCACTTGCCGGGCCATTGACAAAACTGACACGCAAGGGTGAGCCGTTTGTATGGAATGAAAATGCCAGCAATGTTTCGACGAGCTAAAGAATCGGTTAGTTTCTGCACCTATCCTTACCTTACCTATTTTCGGAAAAGAGAATGTGGTTTACAGCGACGCGTCGAAATCCAGACTTGGATGTGTATTGATGCAAGATGGGAAAGTCATTGCCTACGCTTCAAGGCAATTGCGACGCACGAGATGAACTACCCTACACATGATCTAGAACTTGCAGCCGTGTCTTTGCTTTAAAAATATGGCGACATTATCTATACAGCGAGACGTGTCGAATTTTACTGATCACAAAAGCCTGAAGTACCTCCTTACACAGAAAAAGTTGAATATGAGACAACGAAGATGGATGGAACTAATTAAGGACTACGATTTGATCATCGAATATCATCCTGGAAAGGCGAATGTTGTGGCTGATGCCCTGAGCCGAAAGTGTCATTCTCCTTCCCCATCAATTTTGGCGTATATGCGCACTCATTACTTGCCAATGATGTTGGAATTGAAAACTAATCGTGTGCGTCTTGGCACCGATTTCTCTGGTTCATTGCTAGCACGAATTGAAGTCGCACCTACCATAATTGAGGAGATCCGGAATCAACAGTTGGAGGATCCGAAGTTTTCTGAAATTCGGAAGCTACTTGCTGATGGTGTTGATGCTATAGTTCGTGATTTCAGAATACGAGATGACAAAGTTCTAGTCTTCAGAAACCGGGTATGTGTTCCACAAAATGCTGATCTTCGTAACCTTATTCTATCAGAGGCGCATAGTTCGAAGTTTGCTATTCATCCTGGAAGCACAAAGATGTACCGAGATTTGAAGGGCCAGTATTGGTGGCCTAACATGAAGCGACATATTGCTGAATTTGTTGCTCGATACCTCGTATGTCAACAAGTAAAAATTGAACATCAAAGACCTGCTGGTTTACTTCAGTCACTTTCGATTCCAGAATGGAAGTGGGAGCACATTACAATGGATTTTGTTACCGTTTGCCTAGTTCACAGCGAGGATATAATGTCATTTGGGTGATCGTGGATCGACTGACGAAATCTGCACACTTTCTTCCTATACGTGTGACAGATACACCAGAAAAATTGGCAATTCGTTACTTGGACGAGATTGTTCGTTTGCATGGAGTACCAGTTTCTATTGTTTCAGATCGTGACCCTCGTTTCACTTCACGATTTTGGGAGAAATTCCAGAATGCACTGGGTTCAAGATTGAAATTCAGTACAGCATTTCATCCCCAAACCGATGGTCAATCCGAAAGGACAATTCAAACACTTGAAGATATGCTACGTGCGAGTGTATTAGACCAGCAAACCGGCTGGGATCAAAGATTACCATTGGCGGAATTTGCTTACAACAATAGCTTTCATGTAAGCATCGGTATGGCACCCTATGAAGCACTTTATGGGAGACGTTGCAGAACCCCTATTTTCTGGAATGAAGTAGGCGAGAGAGACGCCTAGACAATCCAGAATTAATTGACCAAGCAACAGAACAATTGAGCTTGATTTGTCAAAGGTTAAAAGCAGCACAAGATCGGCAGAAAAGCTACGCCAACAATCGACGAAGGGAGCTGGAATTTGCGGTAGGAGACAAGGTGTTTTTGAAGGTTGCCCCATGGAAAGGAGTCCTTCGTTTTCAGCAGCAAGGTAAGCTAACACCTCGCTACATTGGTCCTTACGACATTGTGGAGAGAATCGGCCCTGTTGCATACCGACTTGCACTACCTCCAAATATGGAAAGAATTCACAATGTATTTCACGTGTCAATGCTAAGAA
Organism: Passiflora organensis; assembly: GCA_019739055.1. Classification (NCBI taxonomy): domain Eukaryota; kingdom Viridiplantae; phylum Streptophyta; class Magnoliopsida; order Malpighiales; family Passifloraceae; genus Passiflora; species Passiflora organensis. The sequence goes on along the minus strand of JAEPBF010000133.1, from coordinate 49,788 downwards.
AGTATATGCGAGATCCTGCTCATGTGCTTAAAGAACCGCCAGTAGAAGTTGAAGAAGACCTATCCTATCCCGTACAGCCAGTTTCCATACTAGACCGGTCAGTTCGACAGCTTCGCAGTCGAAGCGTACCTATGGTACGAGTTGTTTGGCGTAATGGCCAAATTGAGGAGCAGTCTTGGGAGACTGAGGAGTCTATGCATGCAAAATATCCTTACTTGTTTGATTAGGTACTAATGTTAAAATTTTGAGGACGAAATTCTTATAAGGAGGGGAGGATGTAAGACCCCGAATTTTGAGTCCTAGAAGTCCAGAAGCCAGTGCAGGTGAAAAGACGATTTTGCCCCTGAAGAGAAGGATGTGTGATAGCCGAAATTGGTAAGATTGTTCAGTAAATTAATTTGCGTCTGATTCCTTTTGATTTAGGTCCTTGTAGATGTGTAATAGCTTTAGGAACCATCCTTTAAGGAAGATAGTTGCCTTAAAGATTAAGTCCCTAAAAATAGGGAAGGTAATTTAAGAGTTTTGGTTATTTAGTGAATTATATTGGATTGATAGATTGATTAAAAGTAGTAGACATAATTCTACACTCATTGAATATAAATAGGAAGCCAACCCCACAAATTTGTCCCCTAAAACCTTACAAAATTCGTATAGGCTTAAAACCCTATACCTCCCTTTAGCCGTCAGAACTTACTGAAACTTTAAACCAGCATAACTCCCTCATCGTTCATTGGATCTCTGCGAATAATAGCTTGTTGGAAAGATCTCTTCATCCTCTTTCCAACCATATTTTGTTTTCCGTCAGGAGGTTAGTATTTCTTTGTCTAATGTTACTGTGAAAATCGGAGGCCGAATTAGGTTTTCGCCAAATCTTCTTGAACTTAAAAATAGTATAACTTTCTACTCGTTTGTTGGAATCTTGCAAATAATATGTCGTTGGAAAGCTCTTTTCATTCTCTTTCTAAAAATATATAAATCGTAGCTTGGATGTAAATATTTCGTTGTTTTAGGTCGAGACGAAATCGTCTTATGCCCTACTTTTAGCAATAGGTTTTGCATAGTTAATTGGAATGGTAACAAACATTGGGGATGATTCAATAGGTCTTGCATAGTTAAATGATTCAATGGCAAGTCCCTTGCCTTTTAAATGCACTCCTGAACTGCCTAATCACACATAAACACAAAACGCTTAGCAAGAGCATAACCTGAAACTAATAACCAAAAAATGAAGGAATCCTACAAACTCCTCATAACACCTCTCTAATCTCACTAATAGTCACAAATGCACAATAAGGATCTTACCTCTGAAATTCCCAAATTAATTGTCCTAATTTCACAACCACACAAGCGAAACAAAATACAATGGGGATGCTGATGCTCTGGAGTTGATCATGCATCCTGAGGTGCTTTGAATCACACCACGGAGGGAAGCCAACCACGTAGACTATGATGACATTTTCAGGTAGGGCAACACAAGAATGACAAATGAGGAAACTAACAACTGAAGAAAAGCACAATGACCGCACTCTATCCTTTGCTTTCTCAATTGACAAAACCTTGGGAAACAAAGACAAACCCAGACCAAATTTCACCATAGCCTTTTCAAAACATATGATTTTCTCTTATGTTCTTTGAAGAAATCAAAGCCTTCATTTCTGGGAGTAGAAGAAGACCAGCATCTTAGAACACAAAGAACTCTGCTTGAAGCTTTTACAGTATTAGCAAGGCAGTAGCTGGCAGGTGATATTCTTATTCAAAAAGTACTATGCTTGAAGCTTTTACAGCCCACTCATAATAATAATAATCCAAAACTAGTCTATTTAAAACAATTTGTTAAAGGAAAATCACACCATAACTCTTACCAATTAAAGTTGATTCAGGAGGGACAAGCTGTAATGACCCCAATTCCTAAACTATTATTCATTGCTCCGATTAAGGTCATTACCGCCGTGAAACCCAAATAAGCCTCAACGACACCTAAGACCTATTAGAATTTCACAAGGCTACTCATATGATACCGATTTTAATCTTGTTTATTTTGTTGCTTATCAATCAATTGGAGCATGATACTGGACACATATTCTGGTAACATACGGAGTAAATAAAATCATCAGCGGAAGTCTTAAATCTATCCATTGGGTTCATAACACACAAGTCCCATAGGGATCCAAATAACTAGTAAGAAATTCATCAACAAATTTCGGAAATAGCAAGCCAAACGAATGATTAAAAATAAACCAGAATATCATCCAATCTTTCAAGTTATTTGCGCATGAAACAAGTAAGTATTTATGATGCGATATCGCCCCGCCATGCAGCCTTGATCTCACACACTGGTACCACGAACAGAGGGTGTACCTAAGCCTGAAAAATGAAAAAAAAAACGGTATGAGATTACAAGAATCTCAGTAGGGTCGCAACATCATAAGATCTACAGAATCCCTAAACACAAATCTCCCAAATCACATAAGATCATTCCCTAAACAACTAAAGGGATCACGCAATTCAACAATAAACCAAAAGAGGTTAAGGCCGAGATTATGGCTGAGCGAGGACCACACTTCCGAAAGTTCAGAAGTACACAGGCAGGTGAAATACAACAAAATCACACACAATGATGAAGAAAGGCCATCCCCTTCCACCTGTGTTGTCCAAGACTTACTGCACAAAGGGTAGATGGTTAACACACAAACTAATCAGTAAGCCTTTCACCTTATCCTCTCAAGGACAAGTCGACTAGCCCCTCATGGACAAGTCTTCCCTTAGTCGCAACTAGGGCATCCCCAAATTTCGCAAGATAAGGGCTTCCCAATTCTCCCCATATAATCCAATCACAAACAGTACAACAAAGACAGGTAACAAAAACATCACATAAGTGCGGAGGTTTCTGGAGAAACCGAAGAGGCATAGAGCCTACCTCCCTTGTCTCTGAACAAGAAGCTACTCCTTTGCCTTTATTAAGTAAATCTGAACCACCTAAATCATCACCAGACAAAGACAAAACAAACTAAGCATGCATATCCCAAAAATCAATTGTATACCCTATTATTTAACAGTACCACTCACCAAACCTATCAGAAAACCAGTGATCAGATGTTGCAGGTGCCTCCCCAATGTTTGTTACCATTCCAATTATCTATGCACAACCTGTTGCTAAAAGTAGGGCATAGGACGATTTCATCTTAACCTAAAACGACTAAGTATTTACATCCAATCTACGATTTATATATGGTTAGAAAGAGAATGAAAAGAGCTTTCCAACGACATATTATTTGCAAGATTCCAACAAACTAGTAGAAAGTTATGCTATTTTTAAGTTCAAGAAGATTTGGCGAAAACCTAATTCGGCCGCCGATTTTCACAGTAACATTAGACAAAGAAATACTAACCTCCTGACATAAAATAAATGATTATTAGAAAGAGGATGAATAGATCTTTCCAACAAGCTATTATTCGCAGAGATCCAATGAACGATGAGGGAGTTATGCTGGTTTAAAGTTTCAGTAAGTTCTGACGGCTAAAGGGAGGTATAGGGTTTTAAGCCTATACGAATTTTGTAAGGTTTTAGGGGACAAATTTTGTGGGGTTGGCTTCCTATTTATATTCAATGAGTGTAGAATTATTTCTACTACTTTTAATCAATCTATCAATCCAATATAATTCACTAAATAACCAAAACTCTTAAATTACCTTCCCTATTTTTAGGGACTTAATCTCTAAGGCAACTATCTACCTTAAAGGATGGTTCCTAAAGCTATTACCCATCTACAAGGACCTAAATCAAAAGGAATTAGAAGCAAATTAATTTACTGAATAATCTTACCAATTTCGGCTATCACACATCCTTCTCTTCAGGGGCAAAATCGTCTTTTCACTTGCACTGGCTTCTGGACTTCTAGGACTCAAAATTCGGGGTCTTACACAAGCAATTAATAAAAGGGACATGGCTCCACCACACAACTCATGACAGCCTTCTTCTCCAATTTCCTCAGCCACAACCTTGTAAGCAGCCAGCAAAGTCCCAAGCACTCTTGTCATAATGAACAATTTTTCCCAAACTTGAAAAAAGAGCATTCATCTCACCTCACATGCCTTCTTGGATGGTATTCAGAAACATAAAATGAGGTAGAATATTGAATGTTTTGGAATGTTATTATCTGCAATTTTTACTCGAACTTTTGATCAATTTATCATAGAAAAAACAAGTTTAAGCACTTACCTTTGTATTAAAAAATGATCGTCTGATGAGGAAAAGTCATCCGGCTATCCTCTGCAATGATTTGCTCCAACGGATCATCCACCTTGGAATGAAAGCATTTCAGGTGAGGCATACCTTCAAGTGATAAGTAGTATAGCTGACTGAAGCAAATAGAATTACTTGCTTCACTTTCCTCTGCCACAATCATTTCCAGGTTCACGCAATCACTCACTGCCATGTTCTGCAAGTGTGACAACCCCTTTGCTATAGATGATGTGAGAAGATACTTCAGTTTTGGGCATCTACTCACTTCCAGGGTTCTTAATGTGGCAAATCTAACAATTTCAACTTAGATAACTGCCCTATCTCTGCAGGTAAACACTCTAGCTTAGACCTACCAATGCTGAAGATTTCTAGATTTCTGAACTAGAGAAGAGGGCAATGATGGAAGTGAGAGTACAGTTATATCCAGAATTTTAAGATTCCTCGTCTATTTGAAGATTTGATCAGGTATCCTGTAAGACCCCTAATTTTGAGTCCTAGAAGTTCAGAAGCCAGCGCAGGTGAAAAGACGATTTTGCCCCTGAAGGAAAGGATGTGTGATGGCCGAAATTGGTAAGATTGTTTTAGTAGTTAACTTTGTTTTAAATTCCCTTTGATCTAAGTTCTTATAGATGGATAATTGCCTTAGAGATTGTCCTTATAGAGGGATAATTGCTTTAGAGATTAAAGACCCTAAAAATAGGAAAGATAATTTAGAGTTTAATTATCTGATAGATTATCTTATTATGATAAGTAAATAAAAAAATAATAATCATAATTCTATACCCATTCATTATAAATAGGAAGCCAACCCCACAAAAATCATTCATAGAAGATTTACAAATTCGTACAGGCCTAAGAACCCTATACCTCTCTATAGTCACCATAATTTGCAGAAGCTTCAAACCAGCATAACTCACTCATAGTTAGTTGGATCTCTGCAAGTAATAGCTTGTTGGAAAGCTATCTTCATCCTCTTTCCAACCATATTTTTTTGTCATCAAGAGGTTAGTATTTTGTTGTCTAAGGTTAATTTGAAATTCGGCGGCAGAATTAGGTTTTTGCCAAATCTTCTTGAACTTCAAGATAGCATAACTTTCTAATAATTTGTCAGATACTTACAAATAATAGCTTGTTGGAAAGATCTTTTGATCGTCTTTCAAACCATATATAATTCGTAGCTTGGATGTAAATATTTCCTTGTTTAAGGCTAAGACGAAATCGTCATATGCCCTACTTTTAGCGACAAGATTTGCATAGTTATTTGGAATGATAAATTCAGGTTGAATCTTTTAAGTTCCTGGCTATCACATCACACATCCAAGGGGGAGGCACCTGCAACATCTGATCACTAGTTTTCTGATAGGTTTGGTGAGGAAATAGGGTATTCAATTGATTATTGAATATGCATGCTTAGTTTGCTTTTGTCTTTGCCTGGTGATAATTTAGGTGGTTCTGATTTACTTAATAAAGGCAAAGGAGTAGCTTCTTGTTCAGAGACAAGAGAGGTATTCCAAAAAGCCCTCCTCTTTTCTTGATGTTTTTGTTATCTGCCCTTGTTGTATTGCTTGCGATTGGATTATAGGGTGAAAGTATGAAATTCGGAATGAGATATGAATCTCCTAGGCTATATCGAACCCCTGAGTTAGGAATTGAGTGCCTGGGATGCAATTGTTATGTGAATTGGATAAGTTGATTGTGTTCTGACATGATTGAGGATACCCTGTTGTGGTATTATGCTTTGTGCTTCGCTGTGTGTTCTTGTACGTGTTTGTTTGTCAGGATCCTATTCCGGTGGCCATTCGGGGTAAGCGCTGATGGTCCTAGGGAGAGGAGAGGTTCTTACTGGTATGGGAGTTGTATGGACGGAAAATCCCAGCAACTGCACGCTGGAGGTCTGGTCCTTGTGTGGCCGGAACCCTGTCCTTGTGTGGCAGGAAGCCCTGGTAGGTATGTGACCTGGGATGCCCTAGTAGGTATGTGACCAGGGAAGACTTGTCCGTGTGTGGCTAGTCGACTTGTCCTTGCGAGTACAAGAAGAAAAATTTACTGATTAGTTTGCGTGTTAACCATCTACCCTTTGTGTAGTAAGTTTTGGACAACACAGGTGGAAGAGGATGGCCTTTCTTCTTCATTGTCGAGGGCAATGTGATGTGTTTCACCTGCCTGTGTACTTCTGAGCTTTCGGAAGTGTTTGCAGTCCTCCCTCAGCCATAGATTCGGCCCTAACCTCTTTCGATTGGTTATTGAATTGCATGATCCCCTTTAGTTGTTTAGAACATAATCATACTGAAAAAACAGGAATATAGGACGACGTGATTACAACATGTACCATAACTTATTTAAAAACTTGAAAAGGAACTAATAGACTAAAAATAGATGCATAATTGACGTGAGAAACAATCCAGAATCAAACGTGGTCTTGAAGCCTTGTAGGTAAACGTGTGATGCGAGTGCTTCTGCGTTTTGGTTTGTTGTCATGTCCCTGAATTGAAGGAGTATTGGTATCAATACTGACTTCCCCAAAAATTGACCTTGTCCTCAAGGTCGAAGGCAGGGTAATCGAAGCGAATTGTATTCACATCCTCCCAAGTAGCATCATCCAGAGTTTGCCCGTGCTATTGAAGTAAAATCTGATCCATGAATTGCCTGGCTTTTGCAATGATGCGAGTGGCCCAGATTTTAATTGGGTATGTCATGGGGAGACCATCATTGAAAATAGTGGGGAGAGGCGAAGCGAACTGAGAAGGGTCGCCAAAACATTGCTTTAAAAGAGAGACGCGAAAAATGTCATAGATTTTGGCCTGTGTAGGAAACTGTAACTTATAAACGACGGGCCCAATTTTGGCTGTGATGGGAAACGGGCCAAAATAGCGTTTGGAGAGCTTAGAGGTGGAGGCCCGAGAGACAGTGGATTGCCTGTAAGGACGCAGGCGAATGTAGACTAGATCGCCAATGGCAAACTGTTTGTCAATGCGATGCCGAACCACGAGTCGCTTCATACGAGACTGTACACGCAACATATTTCTACGGAGATCTGCCAGAATAGAGGTGTGAGTATGCAGTAAATTGTCTAAAGAGGCTACCTTGGAATCGCCAAGAACATAATCAGCAATGGAAGGTGGTGGACGACCATATAAACCTTCGAAGGGAGTGCGATTAATAGAAGAGTGCCACAATGTGTTGTAGTGGAACTCAGCCCAGTGGAGGAAAGTGGACCATGAGCTGGGTAAATCATCAGCGAAACAATGAAGATAGTCCTCCATATAACGATTAACCACCTTTTGTTGGCCGCCAGTTTGAGGATGGTATGATGTACTTGTAGCTAAGGTGGTGCCCTGCAATTTAAAGAGCTCTTGCCAGAAGCTACTCATATAAATAGGATCTCTATCCGAAATTATAGAAACTGGAAACCCGTGTAAGAGAACTACTTGCTTGATGATGAGATCAGTGATAGAAGCGGCCGAATAAGGTGAAGATAAGGAAAAGAAATGTGAGAATTTTGTAAGCCGATCTACAACGATAAGGATAGCCGTCTTGCCTCGTGAGGGAGGTAAGTGTGTAATGAAATCCATAGGAATAGATTCCCAAATGTTTCCTGGTACGGGTAGGGGTTGTAAAAGACCTTGCGATGCCATGAGAATCGATTTTACCTGTTGGCAAGTCTGGCAGCATTTCACATAATTTTTAACATCTTCACGAATTCCAGACCAGTAAAAAGAAGATATGAGACAGGAAAGTGTACGTTGAGATCCAGCGTGGCATCCAATCGGACTATCATGATACTCTGCCAACAATAATTCACATAGAGCTGAATCTCTAGGAAGCCAGATGCGATTTAGGTACCATATTAATCCGTCTTTGAATGAGAAATTGGTGGTAGTGGAAGACTCGGCGTCAATCTCCTTGATTTTAGCTGCAACAATAGGACTATTTTCAGTAAATCGTTTAATTGCTGAAATAATAGAATTAATAGGCCGAAATAATTGCAAGGAATGAATAGAGGCTGAGGATTGCGGTAACCGTGAGAGGGCGTCTGTGGGAAGATTCTCTTTCCCTGGTTTGTAGTGTATGTCAAAATCATAGCCCATCAACTTGGAAATCCATTGTTGCTGATCAGGTGTATTAATTGTCTGAGTCAACATAGTCTTTAAAGGCTGGTGATCCGTTTCCAAAATAAACTTGGATCCTAGAAGATATTGCCTCCATTTTTGAATGGCCATGATCACTACATGCATTTCACGTGCATAGGTAGATTTGACCTTGAAATTAGGAGGGAGTTGCTTACTAAAAAAAGATATAGGATGACCCCCTTGAGATAATATAGCTCCAATAGCTTCTCCTGAAGCATCAGTTTGCAATACAAACGGTTGAGAAAAGTCAGGAAGAGCAAGGGTTACCGTTGATGCCAAAGCTTCCTTCACGAGAGAGAAGGAATTCTCTGCTTCCGGAGTCCACGAGAAAGCATATTTTCGAAGGAGAGAAGTGAGGGCCATAGAAGCCCCGCAATTGTCGGACAGAATGGGGTTGTGGCCAAGACTATATCGCCACAATCTTTTCTGGGTCAACCGAAACGCCATTGCCAGAGATGATATGTCCGAGGTATTGAACTGTTATACTACCCAGAAAGCATTTAGATAAATTGACATAGAATTTATTTTTCAAGAGAATTGAGAAGACTTGTTCTAGGTGATCCAAATGTTGATCCCAAGAAACACTGAAAATCAATATGTCATCAAAGAAAACCAACATGAATTTGCATAATAAATGGCGGAATTGAAAATTCATCTCTAACTGAAATGAAGCAGGAGCATTAGTGAGTCCAAAAGGTAGAACCATAAATTCAAAATGCCCATCATGAGTTCTGAATGCTGTCTTGTGAACATCATCAGGGTGAATTCGTAACTGGTGATAACCAGATTTAAGATCCAGTTTTGAGAATATTTTGGCGCCATGTAATTCATCTAGTAATTCATCCACTGTGGGAATAGGGAAACTGTCTTTCACTGTGATATTGTTTAATGCCCTGTAATCCATACAAAACCGCCAAGAACCATTTTTCTTTTTAACTAAAATTACTGGTGATGAAAAAGGGCTAGTACTCCTTTGGATAACCCCCTCTGCACACATTTGCTTTACCTGTCGCTCAATTTCTTCCTTCTGAAAATGTGGATAACGGTAAGGTTTGACTTTGACTGGAGATGAGCCAGGTTGGAGTAAGATCCGATGTGATATATTCTGATAAGGTGGTAGGCCTTTAGGATCCTGGAAAATAGGGTCGTATCTGGCCACTAATGTGTCAAAACGATTTTTTTGATCTGCTGGAATATCACCGAAAGATGCGGGACCTGCCAATTTTTCAACCGAATTAAATAATAACTGAAAACAAGAAGCAAACGATTTTGTTTTTTGTCCCCTGCGGAATTGGTCCACAGTCATAGATGCCAAATCTGCTTGATGGATGCCATGTATCTTGACCTGATCTCCCAAATAATCAAAACTCATCCATAACTCTTTATAATCAAATAAAATCGGTCCAATCTCTGATAGCCACTGTACTCCCAAAACCACATCAGCCCAATAAATAGGAAGTACAAATAGATCCATATGGAAAGTATGTGACTTAATATCGATAGGAACATTAGAGCACTTAACAGCGCAACTTAATGTTTCTCCATTTCCCAACGTAACAGAGACATACCGTGAATTTAAGATAGGTTGTGGAACCCTGTCCTTTAGAGTGCTTAGTCAGCGAGAGAGAGGACAATTAGTATGGCTAGAGTGGTCGATGTTGAGCGTTTGACTAGTCGATCGACTGAGCTGACCTGAGTGTCGTTTATAGCACGGATACAGTCATAGGAAGCCGTAGTGTGTTAAGTGAGATTAGAGTGTGTTTTGAGGTTGAGTCCAGCTGAAATTCTATTTCATTATCATGCACCCGTAAATGCGTTCTAGGTCCGTTTTGAGTGACCATAAGCCTTTAGGCCGATTTTGCCAAAAACGAGCCCGTTCACTACTCACTGGTTCCAATGTTGTTTTAAGAGCCAGAAATACTATTTTTAGTTCTCAAGTATATTTTGCATATTTTTGGGTGCGTCGGGACATTTAAAACATATTTTGAATTTCGAGATTTGCAGGCCCCATATCGGGTCGGCCGAGCCCAAAGACGGACCAGCCCACTTTCCTTGTTTTCCTTTTCTAACCTTTTTTCCTCCTTTTCTCTCTTTTCTCTGGCTTCCCATGACACCACACCCGAAACCAGAGTTTTTCTTCTTCTTCTTCTCCCCTTTTGAAAACCCAAACCTCCAAAACACAATTTCTTCCAAAATTGATGAAAATTGAGTTTTCTGCAGCAATTCTGAAACCCTTTGTGTAAGTTTTTGCTGGGGTTAGTTGTTCTTGGGGTGTTTTCGACAGGGTTAGACTCTGAAAGGGAAAATTCGAAATTTTGGGGTAATTTTCTGATTCCTTTGCATTCATGATGAAAAATTGGTTTTATTGGTGTTTTGTGATGTTCTGGAAGATGGATTTGTAGTTGGTTTTGCTTGGTTCTGTAAATTTTGTATTGTGGGAATCAGATATTGGGATTTCTTAAGGTTCTGAAGAATGTGAACTCTGATTTTGTTTCCCTTGACTTTGAGGATGTAATTAAGTGCGATTGAGGTTGCGAAGTATGTCGGTAGGCGATTATGCTGTCAATTCGCGTAGAATTGAGTTTGGTTATGCACTCTGGTTTGATTGTTGATGCTCTGTAATATGAGTTCACAGAGGTTAATTCCCTGAGTTAGGAAGCTTTTAAGTATGAGTGTTTAAGGTTTTTTTGAGAATTATAGAATTCGTTAGAAGGGGGTCACAAGAATCAGATTTTTGATTTGAGATTTTTTCTGGTTTAGGTTTGCGTTGAGCTTGAATTTTCTTGTTCTATTTGTAGGTGATTCTCAGAAAGTTGATAAGGGAAAAGGGGTGGCTGTAAGTGTATTGTCTGCGCGTCAAGAGGTGAGAGTTTAAGTTTCATTTGCGTATGCGAAATGATTTGATTTGCATAATCTAAAAATCTGGAAATGCATGATTTGTTTTGAATAAAGGCATTACTTAAAAATATGTTGGATACTCATGTTAGTATCATGATATTGCTTGCCATGTTTATGTGCAGAAACTATATATTTGAACTCTTATGCATGCTGGGAATTTGATTGCAAGATTTCTGTGCATAAATGGCCATGAGTATATTCTGGTTGTTGAGTTGTGTATAAACTGAAATTGTTGTGAGTTTTGATCCATAAAACTTATTGAGAGTGGAATGCAAATGTTGGTATGTAACCAGCCTTTGTGTTTGTTGATGCAAGGATATAGTTTTGTGTCTGGTTTTATGATCTGGAAGTGAGAATTGGTGTGTGCATTGTAACCTTGAAGTGTATGGCACTTGGTGCCCTGTTTTTGGTGTCAAAACCCAGCAAAATACCTTCAGTAGCAGTGGGTAGGCTATTACTCATATTGAGTAGTCGATTACCTACTGTCAACGAGTCAAACACATGTGTCGACAGCAGTAAGTAGTTGATTATTCCAGGAGGTAATCACCTACTTCGAGTGAAAAAAAATAAAACAGAGAAGTCTCGACCAACAGTAAGTAATTGACTACTCCTCTAGAGTAGTGCAAACCGAATTTTTCTTTCTTCTAAATAATACCCTGTGACGTGTGGATTTTTATGTGATATGTTTGTGATTAATTATTGAAACCAAGGTCCTATAGTGGGATCAGATATTGAGGATACCATGCATTACATGTTTTAATACAAAGATATATATCTATATATATTTTTTTGGAATCAAATGGAATTGACGAATGGGTATGGCCAAACAAGGTAAGTTGATGGAATCCCAGCTGAGGGGAATGTCACTTACTGATTGGAGTAGTATGGATGGTTTGTGTTATGTGTGCCTAGTTAAACGTACTTAGCAGGACACTTGGGACTGGATTATCCTTGCCGGCTGTGAATTCAATGTGCATGCATATTTGGTAATTGAATGTGATAGATAGTTTTCTCCATTCAATTATGGATAACAATGACAGTAGGGGGTTTTGTGACTAATTTATCTATTTTAAAGACATGAAAATGTTAACTGTCAATCGGCCTTTGGATTACCCTTTAGCGGGGGTGGTTCGAAAGTGTTTTATTGTCACAACCTGGCCCCCGGACCCTCAGCCCAGCGGGCCCGGACGTGAATGTGTGCGTGATGGATCACAACTGCAACGCTCAGTTGGGCTTTTAACCACAGGGCCCAAAAGATGCATCTTGTTACAAATGATACCATCACACAACACATATAAGCCCAAGACCTCCCCCGTTCCTTTCCGATGTGGGATTGGGTAACCTGACCCCCCTACGGGCTGGGTCTCACAATCTCCCCTCCTTATAGACCTCGTGTCCTCACGAGGGGAGCCAAACGTAACTGACGTGGGACCAAACTCACGGACCCAAACGTGAACACACAACACGGCCCAAGCCCACCCGGAAGAGGGAACGAGATCGGCTCCGCTACCATTTGTCACGACTCGGCCCCCGGACCCTCGGCCTAGTGGGACCGGGCGTGTATGTGTGCGTGATGGATCACAATTGCAATGCTCAGTTGGGCTTATAATCACAGGGCCCAAAAGATGCATCTTGTTACAAATGATACCATCACACAACACATATAAGCCCAAGACCCCGTTCCTTTCCGATGTGGGATTGGGTAACTTGACCCCCTCTACGGGCTGGGTCTCACAATAAAAAACTTGTAACGACCCCAATTCCTAACTATTAATAATTGCTCCGATTAAGGTCATTACCGCCGTGAAACCCAAATAAGCCTAAATGACACCTAAGACCAATTTGAATCTCACCAGGCTAATCATAAACTACCGATTTTAAGCTTGTTAATCTTATTGCTTATCAACAATTGGAGCATGATATTGGACACATGTTCTGGTATCATACGGAGTAAATAAAACATCAGCGGAAGTCTTAAATTAAATCATTGGGTTCATAACACACAAGTCCCATAGGAATCCAAATAAACAACAAGAAATCTTCCAACAAGTTTCGGAAATAGCAAGCAAAAGAGAGTGCTTAAAATAAACCAGAAAGTTGTCCATTCATTCATGTTATATGCGCAAGTAACAAGTATGCAAATGTGATGCAATATCGTCCCGTTGTGCAGGCTTGATCTCACACACTGGTACCACGAACAGTGAATGTACCTAAGCCTGAAAAAGGGTAAAAACAACAGTTTGAGATTACAAGAATCTCAGTAGGGTCACAGCATCATAAGATCTACAGAATCCCTAAACACAAATCTCCCAATTCACATAAGATCATTCCTAAACAACTAAAGGGGATCATGCAATTCAATAACCAATCAAAAGAGGTTAGGGCCGAATCTATGGTTCAGGGAGGACTGCAAACACTTCCGAAAGCTCAGAAGTACACAGGCAGGTGAAACACATCACATTGCCCTCGACAATGAAGAAGAAAGGCCATCCCCTTCCACATGTGTTGTCAAAACTTACTGCACAAAGGGTAGATGGTTAACACGCAAACTAATTAGTAAGTCTTTCTTCTTGTTCGCAAGGACAAGTCGACTAGCCACACACGGATAAGTCTTCCTTGGTCACATACCTACCAGGGCTTCCTGCCACACAAGGACAGGGTTTCGGCCACACAAGGACCAGACCTCCAGCATGCACTTGCTGGGATTTTCTGCCCATACAACTCCCATACCAGTAAGAACCTCTCCTCTCCCTAGGACCATCAGCGTTTACCCCGAATGGCCACCGGAACAGGATCCTGACACTCAGACAAGTAAAAGCACACACAGGCAAGTAAAAAGCATAATACCACAACAAGGTATCCTCAATCATGGCAGAACACAATCAACTTATCCAATTCACATAACAATTGCATCCCAGGCACTCAATTCCTAACTCAGGGGTTCGATATAGCCTAGGAGATTCATATCTCATTCCGAATTTCATACTCTCACCCTATAATCCATTCGCAAACAATACAACAAGGGCAGGTAACAAAAACATCAAGAAAAGAGCAGATGTTTCTGTAGAAACCGATGAGGCGTAGATCCTACCTCTCTTGTCTCTGAACAAGAAGCTACTCCTTTGCTTTTATTAAGTAAATCCGAACAACCTGTCACCACATCAGGACTAGCCTCGGCATCAGTCAAAGTAAAGAGCCTTGTTGGTCTTGGTTGCGCCTCACTTGTGGATCTGTTGGGTGGTCGTTCTGGTGCACGTGTTGGTGGTCTAGCGGGGTTGACATTCCCACTTCGGTTGGTGTTTGGTACGCCTGTGATTCTCCTAGGTTTTGGGCATTCCCTCTAAACATGTCCCATCTCGCCACAGTTGTAACATCGTCGTTGCTGCGAATTCCACGAAGATCCATAGGAATTTGAACCAGAGAAGCTCTTCCGGTTGGTGTTTCCATTGCCATCAATTTTCGGAGGATAGGACCTTAAAGGATAGGATCCCCTTCGCCAATTGAACCTCGAATCTCGCCTATAGGATCTGCCACTAGTGGCTGCAGATGGCTTCTTGGTTTGCACGATCTTTTCAGACTCAGTTGCGGCAACAATTAGTTCTTGTAAATTCTGCACCAGTGTCGTGCCGACGATGGTTTTGAGTTCGGTGCTCAACCCATCCTGAAATCGTCTCGCAAGTTGGTACGGAGTACGATCTTCTTCAGGTGCAAATCGGGACAATTCTCTTAATACTTTTTCATATTCCAGCACCGAACGGGTGCCTTGTTCAAGTTTGTAAAAAACTTGTCGCTGCTCGCTTTTATGGAATCTCGTATAAAATCTCTCGTCAAATTCATACCGGAATTCTTCCCATGTTGGCAAACGATCGCCGAATCGCAAGCTAACAGATGTCCACCATGCAAGAGCTTCTCCTTCAAGTAAGAATGTAGCAATGGCAACCTTGTCATCATCCGAGATATGAAGTAACAAGGATACTCGGCATAAGGTATCCATCCACTCCCGAGAGGCTGCGGCTCCAGCTGAAGGACAGGATTCCGGCCACACAAGGACAGGATTCCGGCCACACAAGGACCAGACCTCCAGCGTGCACTTGCTGGGATTTTCCGCCCACACAACTCCCTCTGTCACGACCCGGCCCCCGGACCCTCAGCACAGCGGGCCCGGACGTGAATGTGTGTATGATGATCAAAACTGCAATGCTCAGTTGGGTTTTTAACCACAGGGCCCAAAAGATGCATCTTGTTACAAATGATACCATCACACAACACATATACGCCCAAGACCTACCCCGTTCCTTTCCGATGTGGGATTGGGTAACCTGAACCCCCTTACGGGCTAGGTCTCATAATCTGCCCTTCTTATAGACCTCGTGTCCTCACGAGGGGAGCCCAAACGTAACTGACTTTGGCCCAAACTTACGGACCCAAACGTGAACACACAACACGGCCCAAACCCACCCAGAAGTGGGAACGAGATCGGCTCCGCTACCATCTGTCACGACCCGGCCCCCGGACCCTCGGCCCAGCGGACCCAGGTGTGTATGTATGCGTGATGGATCACAACTGTAACGCTCAGTTGGGTTTTTTAACCACAGAGCCCAAAGGATGCATTTTGTTACAAATGATACCATCACACAACACATATAAGCCCAAGACCTCCCCCGTTCCTTTCCGATTTGGGATTGGGTAACCTGACCCCCCCTATGGGCTGAGTCTCACATTTATATCCACCCCGATGAGTTTTGACATATTAGCCAAGTGAACTGATGAGAAACTGGATTTAAATGTATTTATTTAACTGAATCGCATAATGTTCTGTGAGGCATGTGTGATACATATTTGTCATGGATGTTGTTGGATGCATGATAGATGGCATGGATGTCAAGTATATTTGAAATATATGTTTATTAAATTGATTTAGTAAATACCTTTATTCTAACGGATATTCTTATGACTCGGTAACTCCCACTGAGGTCTTTAGATCTCACCACGTCCCTTTATTTTTTTTCAGGGCTAGATCGTGAATTCGTAGCCAAGCTTTGTTGAGGTTTTCCCGGTGTCTTTCATAGGGCTGGACTTGTGCATATTCACATTTTGGAGACTCGGCATGTTCTGTTTTATTTTGTGAACTATGAAACTAATGCATGGATAATTTGGAAAATGGATTGAAATATATGATGTGTGCTTTGAATACTTATTAATGATCCTAAGGGCTTGTGTGCATGGACTTGCAGTGTGGTATGTTTGGGGCCGTGTGGCCTGTTGCATGCGACTTAAGACTTCTGCTGAGTGTCTATGATTACTCCGTTTTTTATTGCTGAGTGTTTTATAAAACGTGCTATGCTTGTATCGATTTAATAAATTCAAATTTGTACGCAGTTTTGGGAATATTAGTTTTAAAAATTGAATTAAGCCTTGTGTACTTTCGATTGATTCACGAGTTGGGTTGATCGAAGTTTCACAGTGGTGAGGTTCCCATTTACCGGGAGCGGGTCCTCACAAGGTTGGTAACGGAGCATGGTTGTTTATGTGTGCTTGGAATGAAAAATTGGTTTTAAATTGCATGTTTTATAAATGCATTACACTCACAGCACATGCATAGTCCAGCATAAAGTGTGTCTAGATATCTTGTGGTTTTAGGGCTTATACCTATGACTGTGTATCCAGTTGCTAAAAATGGCTCGTGGTAGTGCTAGAATCAGAAGAGTCCGAAGTGTTTATACCAGGAAGTTGGAAGAGACATCTGATGCAAGAGGGCCGACAGTGAATGTGGATCAGCCACGGGTTGCACCAGAAGTACAGCTAGAGGCACAACCAGCTCAAGGAGCCCATATAGCTACAGATCCGACATTGATTCAGATGTTGGCTGTAATGCAGAATACTATGGGTCAGATGCAACAGATGATGCAAATGTTGCATATAGCGACAATTCAACAGCCGCAAGCGCAAGCACAACAAGCACAAGATGAACCTCAGGTGATTGCAGAGCCTGAAGTACAGATTGAGCAATAGGCACAGCAAAACAGAGCTCAAGTTGACAGATTTCCAGTGCATTTTTCAAAGTTGCTGATTAAAGTTATACAATTGGGGTGCGAGAGTTTCTATGGAGTCAATGATGTGGTGGAAGCTAAGAACTGGAAGAAAAAAGTAATTCTAGCTGCTCAAGACTTACAATTGTCTGAGGAAGACAAGGTGACCTTAGCTGTCCGGTTGCTGGAAAGAGATGCAGCAAATTGGTGGTCACTTACGAGAGACAGATATGAAGGTCAGCCTTCTTGGGAGGAATTCGAGCGAGAGTTTGATCGGATGTATTACAAAACCTACTTCCGTTATCAGAAGAGATCTGAATTCTTTGATCTCCTCCAGAAGAGTATGACGGTGGTAGAGTATGCTGCAGAGTTAAGAGCACTATCCAAGTTTGTACTGGAAGCGAACAGAACGAGCAACATGATGGCCAGTAAGTTTGAAGATGGGCTTGACTTTGATGTATGCGGCATAATGGGTTCAAGAGTAAGTGAGAATTTTGAGGAACTGGTCATTGAAGCAGTGAAAGCCGAGGCTATTCTTGAGGGCCAAAGGAAGAAAAATCAGAGGCGCCAGGATCATTTTTCTGGGAAGGGTCCAATAAGACGAAATTTCAGGTTTGATAAGAAGTTCCGAGGCAAGACATCGGGTCCATACCCTTCTTTTCAGACCAGATCACAAGGTATTTCTTCAGTGATAAACTATTCCCGGCCTACCCAATCATTTCTGTGAGACCTCACCCTTCTGAGAGTAGCTTACAATAGATTGCAGATTTGATTCGTAAATTTTTTTCGTTGGGTGCGTCAGCCTTAGGGAGTCCTTAGCGTGTTTGAGTGCTTTAGGGTGTCTAGGTGTGATCGAGAGTACGTTAGAAGCGTGATTGAGGATTGAGTCAGTGGAAATTGGAATTTGACAGATTATGACCCGTTTTGAGTGACCATGAATTTTTGGGTCAATTACTATTCATCGAGCCCAAATACTATTCATAAGCCCAATTGATTAATTGTGTCAGCCCATGTACTAGCTAACCCATTAGTTACACTTGTGTCAGCCCATGTACTAGCTAACCCATTAGTTACACTTGTGTCAGCCCATGTACTTGCTAACCCATTAGTTACACTTATGTCAGCCCATGTACTTGCTAACCCATTAGTTACACTTGTTTCAGCCCATGTATAACCCATTAGTTACACTTAAGTCTTGCCAATTGTGCATTAAACACAGCAGACCATTCATTTCATCTGCCCTAAATTCCTTTCCCCGTTTTTCTCTTCTCTTCACCATCCAAGAGCACCAACATTCACCTTCAACTCATTTTTACCTCAGAAATTGTTAGGGGATCATACCCTAACACTTCCCTAGTGTTTTCCACACATTTCCACTGGTAGTTTGGTGGGTGGGGGTGATTTCTAGAGCTGTTTTCATTCTGGACGAAAATTGAGATTTTACTGGTAAGTGGTTTAATTCTTGTTTCCATGCTTCTAAGATAGTTCCTTTAGGTTGCTAGTAATGTTGCTGAGTTAATTTAGTGAGTGATTGTGTCTGGAAACACCCTGAAAGTTTTGTGTAATTCTCGGGTGAACAGTGTCAGAGGGTGGAATTTGAATGTTCTTGATGAATTAGGTGTATTGGTTGCATGAGATAAGTTCTGTATGTATGGAATATGAGTTGAGGGATACAGGTTTTGTCATTAAGTGTTATTGTGATGTGTGAATGCTTGCTGGTCAGAGTTGTGATTAAGGGGGAATGGTTGTGAGTTTATGGAGTGGTATGAGTTTGAGCAGTGACATTAAATTGTTCAATTGCAGAGGAGTGTTGAGTGGTAATTGTGAGAGGGTCTTTTAGGTTTCAATTTCAGTTGTAGTGTCTGATCACTTGAACTTAGGGTAGCTTACGGTTCTCTGATTGTCTTATGTGTATAGGTGGTATTGCGGCAACTGAGAAAGGCAAAGGTATCGCTGGTACGTCGTCAGCGCGACAAGAGGTGGGAGTTTAAGTTTCATCTGCATACGCGTACTGGTTGATTTGTTTAATTAAAATTGGATTGCATGGTTTGATTTGAATAGAGGCATTGCTGGTACTCTGATAATTAATCATGTTAGACTCATATGAATGCTTGTCATGCTTTGGAACGCATTAAATATATGTTCAAAACTAAGCATGATGGTTGTGTGATGTGCATTGTGTTGCCTTGAGTGAATTGCTGCTTGTAACTGAGTGTGTGGCAACACAAGGGAGACTTGTTAAAAATGTGAGATTGGCCTAATGTGGAATTGTATAAATACATAGCATGCATTACAAGTTTTCCCTAAACAATTCTTAGGAATTTACTGGAATTGACGAACTATGCTTGATCAAGCTAGGTAAGTATATGGGGATCCCAGCTGAGGGGACAGTTGCTTACCTTGGAGGATTATGGAGGATATATCTGTATGAATGGTTACGCGAGTGCACTATAAACTATCAGTCCTCATGATGCTGTATGCATACATCTACGAAACTGAGATGGAATCTGATAATTTGATTTCCTCCATTCAGTTTCGGACAACCTTGATGGTAGGGGTTTTGAACTGCTAAATTAAAACCATCAATGGGCTTCCAGGTGATCCTTTAGCGGGGATTATTCGGGAGTGGTTTGTGTCTGCCCCGGTAGAATTTGGGCATACTAGTCGTGTATCAGAAAGATGATTTTCTGCAATTGCATAATGTTTTGGTCATTGTGCATTGTGCATTGTGCATTGTGAATTTTGTTATGTGCATATATGAGCATGAGACTCAATTGTGTTACGTACTTGCTTTACAAACTGATTTAGTAACTGCCTCTATTCCAACGTTTGTGCTTATGACGCGGTACTCCCACTGAGGTCCTTTGATCTCACCCCCTTGCTTTATTTTCCTCAGGGCTAAATTGAGAGACTAGCAGTTCAACTTCCAGGTTACGATTCCATTGTTGGTCGTAGGGCTGGACATTGTACTCCACACATTTTGGACACTCGGCATTATTTGTGTTGTAGGTATACATTTGACGTGTGCATATGTATGCTAAACGTGTGAATCTGGAATTTAAATTTTATACTGCAAAGTTTATATGACAGTGCGATGTTTGATAGAATTATATCGTGGGTTGATATGTGTAAAAGACTTCCGCTGACGGTTAATAATTCCGTTGTTGATTTTGCCGAGTTTTTATAATAACGTGCCATGCTTCAATTTCAAAGAAAAATTTTCAGATTGGGAAATGATTTTACAGTAAGCCTTGTGTAGTTCCGATTGATCCACCCGTTGGGTCGATCGGGGTTACACGGCGGTGAGGTTCCCATTTACCGGAAACGGGTCCTCACAATTTCGGCCAGTGAGCAGACTATTTGGACAACCATGGTGCATGAACTGCAAGCAGTCTCACCCACCTCCTTGCCCGCATCCAGTTCGATGCTATAGATGAAATCAGTTTGGACACATGGCTCGAAAGTGTCCGGGGACTAGATCAGTTCAGCAGGGTGTGTCACAATTCAGACCTTCAATGATTCAAAAGTCAGGGAACAGCTACTTGGGTTCTCAGGGTTCCTCTAGACCACCTCAGAGAACTCAGGTAGGTAGGCCAGCTGGTAGTCAGACCGCAGGCCAACCATCTCAAAGATAACAACCACTACAACAACAGAGGCATCAGACTCGTCTCTTCACGTTAGCTGATGCAGATGCAGTGGCCATGTAACGACCCTAATTTCCTAACTATTCTTAATTGCTCCGATTAAGGTCATTACCGCCGTGAAACCCAAATAAGCCTCAACGACACCTAAGACCTATTAGAATTTCACAAGGCTACTCATATGATACCGATTTTAATCTTGTTTATTTTGTTGCTTATCAATCAATTGGAGCATGATACTGGACACATATTCTGGTAACATACGGAGTAAATAAAATCATCAGCGGAAGTCTTAAATCTATCCATTGGGTTCATAACATACAAGTCCCATAGGGATCCAAATAACCAGTAAGAAATTCATCAACAAATTTCGGAAATAGCAAGCCAAACGAATGCTTAAAAATAAACCAGAATATCATCCAATCTTTCAAGTTATTTGCGCATGAAACAAGTAAGTATTTATGATGCGACATCGCCCCGCCATGCAGCCTGGATCTCACACACTGGTACCACAAACAGAGGATGTACCTAAGCCTAAAAAATAGTAAAAACAACGATATGAGATTACAAGAATCTCAGTAGGGTCGCAGCATCATAAGATCTACAGAATCCCTAAACACAAATCTCCCAATTCACATAAGATCATTCCCTAATCAACTAAAGGGATCACGCAATTAAACAATAAACCAAAAGAGGTTAAGCCCGAGATTATCGCTGAGGGAGGACCACACTTCCGAAAGTTCAAGTACACAGGCAGGTGAAATACAACAAAATCACAATCAATGATGAAGAAAGGCCATCCCCTTCCACCTGTGTTGTCCAAGACTTACTGCACAAAGGGTAGATGGTTAACACACAAACTAATCAGTAAGCCTTTCACCTTATCCTCGCAAGGACAAGTCGACTAGCCCCTCATGGAACAAGTCTTCCCTTAGTCGCAACCAGGGCATCCCCAAATCTCGCAAGATAAGGGCTTCCTGTCTCGCAAGATAGGGATCCGGCCTCGCAAGGACAGATATCCAGCGTGCACTTGCTGGTTCAACACCCATACACCTCCCATAAATCGGTAAGAACCTCTCCTCTCCCTAGGAGCATCAGTTCTTACCCTGCCTGACCAGCGGAACAGGATCCTGACACACAAACACGTACAAGCACACACAGGCAAGTACAAAGCATAATACCACAACAGGGTATCCTCAATCATGTCAGGAAACAATCAACACATCCAATTCATATAACAATAGCATCCCAGGCACTCAATTCCTAACTCAGGGGTTCGATATAGCCTAGGAGATTCATATCTCATTCCGGATTTCATATTCACACCCTACAATCCAATCACAAATAAATACAACAAGGGCAGGTAACAAAAACATCAGATAAGAGCAGGGGTTTCTGGAGAAACCGATGAGGCATAGATCCTACCTCTCTTGTCTCTGAATAATAAGCTAATCCTTTTCCTTTATTAAGTAAATCCGAACCACCTATAATATCACCAGGCAAAGACAAGAACAAACTAAGCATGCATATTGAATAATCAATTGAATACCCTATTCCTTACTAATACCACTCACCAAACCTATCAGAAAACCAGTGATCAGATGTTGTAGGTGCCTTCCCCTTGGATGTGCAATGTGATAACCGGGAACTTAACAAGATTCAACCTGAATTTACCATTCCAATTATTTATGCACAACCTGTTGCTAAAAGTAAAGCATAAGACGATTTCATCTTAACCTAAACAACGAAGTATTTACATCCAAGGTTCTATTAATATAGTGTTGGAAATAGGATGAAAAGATCTTTCAAACGAGATATTATTTGCAAGATTCTGACAAAAGAGTAGAAAGTTATGCTATTTTTAAGTTCAAGAAGATTTGGCAAAAACCTAATTCGGCCGCCGATTTTCAAAGTAACATTAGACAAGGAAATATTAACCTCCAGAATAAAATACAAACATTTTTCGAAAGAGGATGAAGAGAGCTTTCCAACAAGCTATTATTCGCAGAGATCCAACGAACGATGAGGGAGTTATGCTGGTTTAAAATTTCAGCAAATTCTGACGGCTAATGGGAGGTATAGGGTTTTAAGCCTATACGACTTTTGTAAGGTTTTAGGGGACAAATTTTGTGGGGTTGGCTTCTTATTTATATTCAATGAGTGTAGAATTATGTCTACTACTTTGAATCAATCTATCAATCTAATATAATTCACTAAATAACCAAAACTCTTAAATTACCTTCCCTATTTTTAGGGACTTAATCTTTAAGGCAACTATCTACCTTAAAGGATTGTTCCTAAAGCTATTACCCATCTACAAGGACCTAAATCAAAAGGAATTAGAAGCAAATTAATTTACTGAACAATCTTACCAATTTCGGCTATCACACATCCTTCTCTTCAGGGGCAAAATCATCTTTTCACCTGCACTGCCTTCTGGACTTCTAGGACTCAAAATTCGGGGTCTTACATCCTCCCCTCCTTATAAGAATTTCGTCCTCGAAATTTAAACATTAGTACCTAATCAAAGAAGTAAGGAAATTTTGCATGCATAGACTCCTCAGTCTCCCAAGACTGCTCCTCAATTTGGCCATTACGCCAAACAACTCGTACCATAGGTATTCGACTGCGAAGCTGTCGAACTGACCGGTCTAGTTTGGCAACTGGCTGTACGGGATAGGATAGGTCTTCTTCAACTTCTACTGGCGGTTCTTTAAGCACATGAGCAGGGTCTCGCATATACTTTCTTAGCATTGAAACGTGAAATACATTGTGTATTCTTTCCATATTTGGAGGTAGTGCAAGTCGGTATGCAACTGGGCCGATTCTCTCCACAATGTCATAAGGACCAATGTAGCGAGGTGTTAGCTTACCTCGCTGCAGAAAACGAAGGACTCCTTTCCATGGGACAACCTTCAAAAACACCTTGTCTCCTACCGCAAATTCCAGCTCCCTTCGTCGATTTTTGGCGTAGCTTTTCTGCCAATCTTGTGCTGCTTTTAACCTTTGATGAATCAAGATCAATTGTTCTGTTGCTTGGTCAATTAATTCTGGATTGTCTAGGCATCTCTCGCCTACTTCATTCCAGAAAATAGGGGTTCTGCAACGTCTCCCATAAAGTGCTTCATAGGGTGCCATACCGATGCTTACATGAAAGCTATTGTTGTAAGCAAATTCCGCCAATGGTAAACTTTGATCCCAGCCGGTTTGCTGGTCTAATACACTCGCACGTAGCATATCTTCAAGTGTCTGAATTGTCCTTTCTGATTGACCATCGGTTTGGGGATGAAATGCTGTACTGAACTTCAATCTCGAACCTAGTGCATTCTGGAATTTCTCCCAAAATCATGAAGTGAAACGAGGGTCAGGATCTGAAACAATAGAAACTGGTACTCCATGCAAACGAACAATCTCGTCTAAGTAACGAATTGCCAATTTTTCTGGTGTATCTGTCATACGTATAGGAAGAAAGTGTGCAGATTTTGTCAGTCGATCCACGATCACCCAAATGTCATTGTATCCTCGCTGTGATCTAGGCAAACCGGTAACAAAAACCATTG
This sequence comes from Passiflora organensis, assembly GCA_019739055.1. Taxonomy (NCBI): domain Eukaryota; kingdom Viridiplantae; phylum Streptophyta; class Magnoliopsida; order Malpighiales; family Passifloraceae; genus Passiflora; species Passiflora organensis. The sequence continues at coordinate 25,287 of JAEPBF010000133.1, read as the reverse complement.
TGATGTGCTCCCACTTCCATTATGGGATCGGAAGTGATTGAAGTAAACCAGCAGGTCTTTGATGTTCAATTTTTCCTTGTTGATATACGAGGCATCGAACAACAAATTCAGCAATATGTCGCTTCATGTTAGGCCACCAATACTGGCCCTTCAAATCTCGGTACAACTTTGTGCTTCCAGGATGAATAGCAAACTTCGAACTATGCGCCTCTGATAGAATAAGGTTACGAAGATCAGCATTTTGTGGAACACATACCCGGTTTCTGAAGACTAGAACTTCGTCATCTCGTATTCTGAAATCACGAACTATAGGATCATCACCATCAGCAAGTTGCTTCCGAATTTCAGCAAACTTTGGGTCCTCTAGCTGTTGATTCCGGATTTCTTCAATCAAGGTAGGTGGGACTTCAATTCGTGCTAGCAACGAACCAGAGACATCGGTGCTAAGACGCACACGATTAGTTTTCAATTCCAACATCATTAGCAAGTAATGAGTGCGCATATACGCCAGAATTGATGGGGAAGGAGAATGACACTTTCGGCTCAGGGCATCAGCCACAACATTCACCTTTCCAGGATGATATTCGATGATCAAATCGTAGTCCTTAATTAGTTTCATCCATCTTCGTTGTCTCATATTCAACTCTTTCTGTGTAAGGAGGTACTTCAAGCTTTTGTGATCAGTAAAGATTCGACACGTCTCACCGTATAAATAATGTCGCCATATTTTTAAAGCAAAGACCACGGCTGCAAGTTCTAGATCATGTGTAGGGTAGTTCATCTCGTGCGGTCGCAATTGCCTTGAAGCGTAGGCAATGACTTTCCCATCTTGCATCAATAAACATCCAAATCCGGATTTCGATGCGTCGATGTAAACCACATACTCTTTTCCGCAAATAGATAAGGTAAGGATAGGTGCAGAAACTAACCGATTCTTTAGCTCGTCGAAACATTGCTGGCACTTTTCATTCCATACGAACGGCGCACCCTTGCGTGGCCCGGCAAGTGATGAAAAATTTTCCACAAACTGACGGTAGTAACCTGCTAATCCAAGGAAACTACGAACTTCGAACACACTTCGCGGAGGTTCCCAAGCAGTCACGGCTTCAATCTTCTTTGGATCAACAAATACACCTTGGGCGGAAACAATATGGCCAATGAAACTAACCTCACATAACCAGAATTCGCATTTTGAGTATTTGGCAAACAATCGCCGGTCCTTCAGAATTTGAAGCACAAGCCGCAAGTGCATAACATGATCCTCTTCCGACTTTGAGTAAATTAGAATGTCGTCGATGAAGACGATCACAAATTTATCCAGGAATTCGCGGAACACACGATTCATCAAGTCCATAAACACAGCTGGTGCATTGGTCAAACCGAATGGCATAACCAGAAATTCATAGTGGCCATATCGCGATCTGAACGCGGTCTTCGGAATATCAGCATCACGAACTCGCAATTGATGGTATCCAGATCTGAGATCAATCTTGGAGAATACCGCTGCACTTTGGAGTTGGTCAAACAAATCATCGATGCGTGGCAAAGGATATTTGTTCTTCACGGTCACACGGTTCAGCTGTCGATAGTCAATACACAATCGCAGCGAACCATCTTTCTTTTTCACGAACAGCACAGGTGCTCCCCATGGTGACACACTAGGTCGAATAAAACCACGATCCAGCAAATCTTCCAACTGCGTCTTTAGTTCCTTCATTTCCGCAAGAGCCATACGATACGGAGGAATGGAAATCGGATTTGTACCTGGCACAAGCTCAATGCCGAATTCTACTTCTCTTGCTGGTGGCAATCCGGCTATGTCTTCTGGAAATACTTCCGGAAATTCACAAACCACAGGAACAGAATTCAGATCTGAAGATTCTTTAGAAATATCCTGTACATGCGCAAGGTACGCTGTACATCCTTTGTTGATTAATCGTTCCGCCTTAAGCCAGGAAATCATACAAGTTGGCACAACTCGCCTATCGCCTTCAAAACAGTATTCGGTACCATCAGCAAATGTGAACCACACCCGTTTGGTGAAACACTCCACACGGGCTTGATATTTTGCCAGACAATCCATGCCTAAAATCACATCCAGCTCCTTGATGTCTAATGGAATTAAATCCACGTCAAATACATTCGATCCCATACATATAACACAGCCGATATAGACCAGATCACAAATCAGTTACCATTCCAATTATCTATGCACAACCTGTTGCTAAAAGTAGGGCATAGGACGATTTCATCTTAACCTAAAACAACGAAGTATTTACATCCAAGTTGCGATTAATATAGGGTTGGAAATAGAATGAAAAGAGCTTTCCAACGACATATTATTTACAAGATTCCAACAAACGAGTAGAAAGTTACGCTATTTTGAAGTTCAAGAAGATTTGGCGAAGACCTAATTCTGCCGCCGATTTTCAAAGTAACATTAGACAAGGAAATACTAACCTCCCGAAGCAAATACAAAGATGGTTGGAAAGAGGATGAAGAGAGCTTTCCAACAAGCTATTATTCGCAGAGATCCAATGTACGATGAGGGAGTTATGCTGGTTTAAAGTTTCAGCAAATTCTGACGGCTAATGGGAGGTATAGGGTTTTAAGCCTATACGAATTTTGTAAGGTTTTAGGGGAAAAATTTTGTGGGGTTGGCTTCCTATTTATATTCAATGAGTGTAGAATTATGTCTACTACTTTTAATCAATCTATCAATCCAATATAATTCACTAAATAACCAAAACTCTTAAATTACCTTCCCTATTTTTAGGGACTTAATCTTTAAGGCAACTATCTACCTTAAAGGATGGTTCCTAAAGCTATTACCCATCTACAAGGACCTAAATCAAAAGGAATTAGAAGCAAATTAATTTACTGAACAATCTTACCAATTTCGGCTATCACACATCCTTCTCTTCAGGGGCAAAATCGTCTTTTCACCTGCACTGGCTTCTGGACTTCTAGGACTCAAAATTCGGGGTTTTACAGGCCAACCCAGATGTGGTGAAAGGTAATATTTCTGTTTTCTCCACTTGTGCTAGAGTTCGTTTGGACCCAGAGGCGAATAGATCTTTTGTGAGTCTTAGAGTAATTAAGAATACAGATAGAGAGTTATCGCCATTAGAACCACCTATTAAGGTTTTGACTCCATTGGGTGAGAAATTGATCTGTAGTTGAGTGTTCCCTGGTTGTGTGTTGCGGATGGGTTCCGTGGAGATTTTGGCAGATTTGATCACTTTGGATATCAGAGATTTGGATGTTATTCTGGGAATGGATTGTTTGGCCAAATACAAAGCACGAATGGATTGTTTTACTAAGAAAGTTTGGTCCAGTATAGAGAATGGGGCAGAGTTTTGTTTTGAAGGTGATCGACGTGTTTTTCCATCTTGTTTGATTTCTTATTTGGGTGCTAGACGTATGATCAGCAAAGGTTGTGTTGCTTTCTTGGCACATATTAGAGATGCGACTGTGGAGACTCCGGAATTGAGTCAAGTACCAGTGGTGAAGGAGTATTCAGATGTATTTCCGGAGAATGTGACAGGTTTGCCACCAGAGAGAGAGATTGAGTTTGAAATTGAGTTGTTGCCAAGTCCGGCTCCTATCTCTATTTCTCCATATAGAATGGCACCAGTAGAATTAAAGGAGCTGAAGACTCAGCTTGAAGATTTGGTAGACAAAGGATTCATCAGACCAAGTGTATCTCCTTGGGGAGCACCGGTCTTGTTTGTGAAGAAGAAAGATGGTACTCTTAGGTTGTGCATCGATTACAGGCAATTAAACCGAGTTACCTTGAAGAACCGGCATCCTTTACCTCAGATTGATGATTTGTTTGATCAGCTGCAGGGTGCATCGGTGTTCTCAAAGATTGATTTGAGATCAGGGTATCACCAGTTGAGAGTACGGGAGGCTGACATTCCGAAGACAGCATTCAGGTCACGTTATGGCCACTATGAATTTTTGGTGATGCCGTTTTGGTTAACTAATGCTCCAGCTATGTTTATGGATCTGATAAATAAGGTATTCAGGGAATTCCTTGATCAGTTTTTCATAGTCTTTATAGATGACATTCTGATCTATTCAAAGTCAAAAGAGGAGCATGCAAATCATTTGAGGACAGTGTTGGACATACTTTGAACTCGGCAGTTGTATGCAAAATTTTCTAAGTGAGAATTTTGGCTTCAAGAGGTTGGTTTCTTAGGCCATATGGTGTCAGCCAAAGGAGTGCATGTTGATCCCAAGAAAATTGAAGCAATTGTATCCTTGGAGCCACCTCGAAATATCACAGAGATTCGCAGTTTCCTTGGTTTGGCAGGGTACTACAGACTGTTCGTGAAGGATTTTTCAATTTTGGCAGGTCCTTTGACGCGTTTAACGCTCAAAGGTGTTTCTTTTGTATGGTCTGAAAAATGTGAGCAGAGCTTTCAGGAATTGAAGACTAGATTGGTATCAGCTCCAATTCTTATTTTTCCGGTTCAAGGTAGAGAATATGTTGTGTTCAGTGATGCCTCGAGATTGGGATTAGGATGTGTGCTTATGCAAGAAGGGAAGGTGGTGGCTTATGCATCGAGACAACTACGACCACATGAGAGCAACTACCCGACTCATGATTTAGAGTTGGCAGCAGTGGTTTATGCATTGAAGATTTGGAGACATTACTTGTATGGTGAAACATGCAAGGTGTTCACCGATCACAAGAGTCTCAAATACCTTCTCACCCAAAAGGAATTAAATTTGAGACAAAGGAGATGGCTGGAATTGATCAAAGACTATGATCTTGTGATTGATTACCATCCGGGCAATGCAAATGTTGTTGCAGATGCATTGAGCAGGAAGACTCAGACTTCCTTAGCCTATGTCAGAACTGAATACTTGCCAATGTTGATGTGCTTGAGGGCATCAAGAGTCTAGCTTGATGGTGAGGAATCAGGAGCCTTGATTGCAAAAATTGTGGTCAGACCATCTTTGATAGATGATATTTGAGTCAACCAGCTTGAGGATTCAGTATTGGTTCGAGTGAGACAGCAGTTAGAAGATGATGGAAGCAGTAACAGTACGGTCAGTGAATATCGAGTTAGAGGTGATGACGTGTTGACATTCCGAGGCAGAGTGTGTGTTCTGAATGATGAGGGCCTTAGACGGTTGATTATGGAAGAGATTTGGGAGAACAATATTGGTGGTCCGGGATGAAGAGAAATGTTGCAGAATTTGTGGCCAAGTGTTTGATATGTCAACAAGTCAAAGTAGAGCATCAGAGACCAGTAGGACTACTTCAGCCATTACCCATTCCAGAGTGGAAATGGGAACATGTGACGATGGACTTTGTGACAGGATGACCGTGACATTGCGAGCTTATAATGCGATTTGGGTGATAGTGGGCAGGTTGACCAAATCTGCACATTTCTTACCTATTCGGGTGATGGATACACCAGAAAAATTGGCATCTAGATACTTGGATGAGATAGTGAGACTTCACGGAGTACCTGTGTCAATTTTATCAGATCGAGACGCGAGGTTTACGTCCAGATTTTGGGAGAAATTTCATAGTGCGTTGGACACTCGATTAAATTTTAGTACAGCCTTTCACCCTCAAACAGATGGATAATCAGAGAGGATAATTCAGATTCTTGAGGACATGCTTCGAGCATGTGTTTGGATAGACAAACGACATGGGATCGGAGTCTACCTTTAGCTGAGTTTGCCTATAACAACATCTATCAGGTCTCTATCGGCATGGCACCGTACGAAGCTTTGTATGGTAGGCGATGTCGTACACCTTTGTGTTGGAATGAAGTCGGTGAGAGGAAGCTGGATAGTCCAAAGTTGATTGAGAAGGCAACAGAGCAATTGGCATTGATTAGACAAAGGTTGAAGACAGCCCAAGACAGACAGAAAAATTATACGGATAACCGCAGGCGAGACCTTGAGTTTAAAGTTGGTGACATGGTATTTTTGAAGGTGGCACCATGGAAGGGTGTGATCCGGTTTCAGCAGCGAGGCAAGTTAGCACCGAGGTACATTGGTCCATATGCTATTACTGAGAGGATTGGATTCGTTGCCTACAGACTTGATCTGCCCCAGGATTTTCAGAGGATTCATAATGTATTTCACGTTTCATTGTTGAGGAAATACATTAGGGATCCCTCGCATCTGTTAGAAATGCCACCAGTGGAGATTGCGGATGATCTATCTTATACTTCTCAGCCAGTTGCAATTGTTGACAGGGCTTGAGGAAACTTCGTCGTCGCAGTTTTACGATAGTCAAAATGTTATGGCGCAGTGACATACTTGAGGAGTTCACTTGGGAAACAGAGCAGTCAATGAGAGAGCAGTATCCGCAGCTGTTCGAGGCATAAGGTAAGAGAATTTTGGGGACGAAATTTCTGTAAGGAGGGGAGGATGTGGAACCCTGTCCTTTAGAGTGCTTAGTCAGCGAGAGAGAGGATAGTTAGTATGGCTTGAGTGGTCGATGTTGAGCGTTTGACTAGTCTACCGAGTGAGCTGACCTGAGTGTCGTTTATAACGCGGATACAGTCATAGGAAGCCGTAGTGTGTTAAGTGAGATTAGAGTGTGTTTTGAGGTTGATTCCAGTGGAAATTCTATTTCATTATCATGCACCCGTAAATGCGTTCTAGGTCCATTTTGAGTGACTATAAGCTTTTAGGCCGATTTTGCCAAAAACGAGCCCGTTCACTACTCATTGGTTCCAATGCTTTTGTTCTAACGGATATTCTTATGACGCGGTAACTCCCACTGAGGTCTTTAGATCTCACCCCGTCTCCTTAAATTTTTTCAGTGCTAGATCGTGAATTCGTAACCGAGCTTTGTTGAGGTTTTTCTGGTGTCTTTCATAGGGCTGGACTTGTGCATATTCACATTTTGGAGACTCGGCATGTTCTGTTTTATTTTTTGAACTATGAAACTAATGCATGGATGATTTGGAAAATGGATTGAAATATATGATGTGTGCTTTGAATACTTATTAATGATCTTAAGGGCTTGTGTGTATGGACTTGCAGTGTGGTATGTTTGGGGCCGTGTGGCCTGTTGCATGCGACTTAAGACTTCCGCTGAGTGTCTATGATTACTCCGTTGTTTATTACTAAGTGTTTTATAAAACGTGCTATGCTTGTATCGATTTAATAAATTCAAATTTGTACGCAGTTTTGGGAATATTAGTTTTAAAAATTTAATTAAGCCTTGTGTACTTTCGATTGATTCACGAGTTGGTTTGATCGAAGTTGCACGGTGGTGAGGTTCCCATTTACCGGGAGCGGGTCCTCATATAGGTAGTTTAAGGAATTGAACTATCCTGGTCTATATAAAATTATGAGTTGATCCTCCGTCAATCAAGATCTCAACTTCCTGTCCAACAATAATCCCTCGAACTCTCAAAGTCGTGGGCTTTACAACCCCCTCCAGTGCTTCGTGATTGACAAAATGAGATGGATCAAAACGATTCTCCAAATCCTGCGCAAATTGATCCCAATCTGTTAATTGGTTAGTAACGTGAAGCCACTAGTACCATTGTAAAACCTCTCCAGCCATGTAGAATGCAGCCACTGTGAGTTTCTATTCGGTTGGCGTGCTTTGGAACAAGAAAACTCTCTTAATCTGGAATAGCCATCCAGCAACGTTGTCTTCGTTAAAGAACAGAATTTCTAACTTCAGCAAGCAAACTGGAATTTTTCCCAGTTCGTTATGACCCATCCCTACTCCTAATGAACTTCCGATGTTTGAAGATGACCTCGCGATGGTGGGTGCAGGAAGCAATGCTCCCTGTGTTGATGCCGTTTGCTTCTCAATTCTGACTAGGGATTGCACCAAAGCTTCATGGGATTTCTGCAACCATTCAGTAGTACCAATGGTGTGAGAAATATCATCTGTGTGGCCTTTTAAAGTAGTATTCACCCCTTGTAATTTATGAGTGATCTTGGCCAGCGCTTCCTCCAAAGCTTTATATCGTGTAGTCATAGCACCTTCTGTCATGGTCTGCGAGTGCTTCCTCTCTCAACGAGAGCACCAAATTGATACGGTGAGAAATTAGGAAGAATAGAGAACGAAGGAGATATGAGCAAGAATGAAGAGAAATATTATGCTAACATGCCTTATTCATTTTCATTGTTGTCTTAAATAAACCATCACATACTGAAAATAACAGGAATATAGGACGACGTGATTACAACTTGTACCATAACTTATTTAAGAAGTTGACAAGGAACTAAAAGACAAAAAATAGATGCCTAATTTACGTGAGAAACAATCCAGAATCATGTGATGCGAGTGCTCCTGCATTTTAGTTTGTTGTCACGTCCCTGAATTGGAGGAGTATTGGTATCAAGCCGAACATTGAAAAAAGGACTGAAGTCAAATGGAACGCGGACACCCCTAAAGGTGCTGCGGATAGATTGGAAGTGGTGAGAATGCCTCTTAGGGGAAAATGGACCTTGTCTGATGTAGTCGCGGGGAAGAACAATGGAGGGGTTGAGGCTGATCACACCGTCTTCATTGAAGACCCCATTCCGAAGCTGAATAGAGAATGACTCAATAAAAGTATTGTTGGTATAGCAAAAGACCAAGTGTTTAAAAAACATAAAATTTCACATGAGTTTTGTGCTCGGAAACTCGAAAATAAGTCCATTCTTGTCACGTTCCTGACATATGAAGAAATGTGCCACGAGATCTCGGTGAACATAAATCTTTGGAAGGATTTATTTACAGAATTTCATCCACGGAGTGAGGAGGATGTGATGGGAGGCAAATCCTGCTGGCTCAGGATCTCTGGAGTCCCACTCCATGTGTGGTCGAAAGAGGTTCTCCGGTGGATAGCTCAATGTTTTGGAATGGTGGCGTAGATCTATTCCAAGACCATTAACCGAAACAATTCGGAGGCTGCATGGGTTTGCGTTCAACATGGCTAGAATGACAAGGCAGGTGGAATAGTTCGGCTGGATGTGAAAGACACCAGTTTTTGGGTTTTGGTTATCGAAGACATACCACCCATGGGTAAGGGTAGGTCAGAGGATGGAAAGGGAGGGAGCCTCACAAGATATTGCAACACTGCTTTTTCACCAGTCAGGCAAACAGCTTCCTCGAGCCGCAAGGGCTCATTCGAACAGAACAATGAGAACCTACAGGGTGACCTAGGTTTCCTAGAGGAGAAATGAGGGAAGTGCTGGCAGGTGGAAAAAGTGGCCTAATTTCTACAAGGAATGAGCTGGCGACCTTTGAGAGTATTCAAGACCTCTGACGTAGCGGGCCATGAAAGCCCAAAAAGTTTGCCAATTTCCAATATCCCTCTGAGTAGTATCTTTTCTCTAGAGATACATGAGGGACACGGGCCAATAGTAGTGGGTTTGGTAGATGTTGGGCTGGAGATCATCCCTAGAAGTACTATTGTCAAGCCCAAGGACCCTGCAAGTCATAAGCCCATAAAGAGTAGGGGAAAATAACAGATTTGTTATAGAATATAAAATAAGAAAAATTGAGGAGAAAAGAATAAGAGAGAAAATTAAGAACAATATAGGGAACAGAATAGCTTATCAAGTACTCAAGCAAGTGTGTACAAAACAAATAAAGTTACCTCCTATTTATAGGTAACATGATAAGGTACATGTAGAGACATTGGTGATATATGTTTTGTCTTGTCACCCTTTATGTAGCCTTCCTTTAGTTGAGCTATACAAACAGCATTATCTTCATAAAGTGTAGTTGCAAGTTCTCTATCACTTGATAATCCACATGCTTCTCTTATGTGTTGTGATATTGATTGTAGCCAAACACATTCACAACTTGCTTCGTGAATTGCTAAAATCTCTGCATGGTTAGAAGAAGTAGCAACCAACGTTTGTTTCACCGACCGCCATAAAATGGCAGTATTACCTATAGTAAATAAACAACCTGTCTGTGATCTGGCTTTATGTGAATTTGACAAATATCCTGCATCTGCATAACCAACTAAATCAAAACTGGATAACTTTGAATAATATAAACCCATATCCATTATCCCTCGTAGATATCTAAAAATATCTTTAACTCCATTCCAATGTCTTCGAGTTGGGGACTATATCTTGCTAATAAATTTACTGCAAATGATATGTCAGGTCGAGTGTTATTAGCAAGATATGTAAGTGCACCAATAGCACTAAGGTATGGAACCTCAGGGCTTAAGAGTTCTTTATTTTCTTCAGGAGGTCGAAAAATATCTTTTTTCACATCAAGTGACCTCACAATCATTGGTGTACTTAATGGATGAGCTTTATCCATATAAAATCTTTTAAGAACTTTATCCAAATAATTTGATTGATGAATAAATATTCTTTCACTTAGATGCTCAATTTGAAGACCCAAACAATAGTTTTTTTTCCAAGATCTTTCATTTGAAATTTATTTTTTAAATAGCTGATAGTTTTATCTATCTTTAAACCAACATAACTCTCTTATCGTTCATTGGATCTCTGCGAATAATAGCTTGTTGGAAAGCTCTCTTCATCTTCTTTCCAAAACGTTTTGGATTTTCTTAGAGAGGTTAGTATTTCTTTGTCTAAAATTACTTTGAAAATCGGCAGCGGAATTAGGTCTTCGCCAAATTTGCTTGAACTTCAAAATAGTATAACTTTCTACTCGTTTGTTGGAATCTTGCAAATAATATGTCGTTGGAAAGATTTTTTCATTATCTTTCTAACCATATATAAATCGCAGCTTGGATGTAACTATTTCGTTGTTTTAGGTTGAGACGAAATTGTTTTATGCCCTACTTTTAGCGACAGGTTTTGCATAGTTAATTGGAATTGTAAATTCAGGTTGAATCTTGTTAAGTTCCCGGCTATCACATCACACATCCAAGGAGAAGGCACCTGCAATTTCTGATCACTGGTTTTCTGACAGGTTTGGTGAGTGGTATTGGTAAGGAATAGGGTATTCAATTGATTATTGAATATCATGCTTAGTTTGTTTTGTTTTTGCCTGGTGATGATTTAGGTGGTTCGGATTTATTTAATAAAGGCAAAGAAGTAGCTTCTTGTTCAGAGAAAAGGGAGGTAGGATCTATGCCTCATCGGTTTCTCCAGAAACCCCTGCTCTTATCTGATGTTTTTGTTACCTGCCCTTGTTGTATTTGTTTGTGATTGGATTGTAGGGTGTGAATATGAAATCCGGAATGAGATATGAATCTCCTAGGCTATATCGAACCCCTGAGTTAGGAATTGAGTGCCTGGGATGCTATTGTTATATGAATTGGATGTGTTGATTGTTTCCTGACATGATTGAGGATACCCTGTTGTGATATTATGCTTTGTACTTGCCTGTGTGTGCTTGTACGTGTTTGTGTGTCAGGATCCTGTTCCAGTGGCAAGGCAGGGAAAGCACTGATGCTCCTAGTGAGAGGAGGGGTACTTACCGATTTGTGGGAGTTGTATGGGAGGTGAACCAGCAAGTGCGTGCTGGATATCTGTCCTTGCGTGACATGAAGCCCTTATCTTGCGGGATTTGGGATGCTCTAGTAGGTATGTGACTAGGGAAGACTTGTCCATGTGGGGCTAGTCGACTTATCCTTGCGGGGATAAGGTGAAAGACTTACTGATTAGCTTGTGTGTTAACCATCTACCCTTTGTGCAGTAAGTCTTGGACAACACAGGTGGAAGGGGATGACCTTTATTCATCATTGAGTGCGATTTTTGTTGTATTTCACCTGCCTGTGTACTTCTGAACTTTCGGAAGTGTGGTCCTCCCTCAGCCATAATCTCGGCCTTAACCTCTTTTGATTTACTGTTGAATTGCGTGATCCCTTTAGTTTGTTTAGGGAATGATCTTATGTGAATTGGGAGATTTGTGTTTAGGGACTCTGTAGATCTTGTAATCTCATACCGTTGTTTTTACCATTTTTCAGGCTTAGGTACATCCTCTGTTCGTGGTACCAGTGTGTGAGATCAAGGCTGCACGGCGGGGCGATATCGCATCACAAATACTTGTTACTTGCGCAAATAACTTGAAAGATTGGACATTGTTCTGGTTTATTTTTAAGCATTCGTTTGGCTTGCTATTTCCAAACTTGGTTGATGAATTTCTTTATGGTTCTTTGGATCCCTATGGGACTTGTGTGTTATGAACCCAATGGATAAATTTAAGACTTCCGCTGATGTTTTTATTTACTCCGTATGTTACCAGAATATGTGTCCAATATCATGCTCCAATTGATTGAGAAGCAACTAAACAAACAAGCTTTAAATCGGTATCTTATTAGTAGCCTTGTGAAATTCTATTAGGTCCTAGGTGTCGTTAAGACTTATTTGGGTTTCACGGCAGTAATGACCTTAATCGGAGCAATGAATAATGGTTTAGGAATTGGGGTCGTTACAAGGTTGGTAACGGAGCGTGGTTTAGGATTATACCTTGTTATTTGCTGACTTATTTGATAATGGGGTGATTGCAGGTAAGAACATGGGCACACACTCACTCATTTAGGGGCTAAAACTGCAAGGGAATTAGAGATAAGAGATAACATGGGATTTAAATGATGGAACTAATAATAGCAGTTGTGTAGATTGTTTATCTTTAGTATGCCTTAATATGTTTGAGTGGTTGATTATCTATGTTTCCTGCCATTACCAAATGAATATGCATGTGAATGATTATGTGCATTGCCGAATCTGGATGATGTGTGCATCTATAAGTGCTTGATGTTTGTTATGATTTAGATGAGTGTTAATGTTATTGCCGAGTGTGCATAGCATGTGTGCATATGATTTTCGAACTTTGTATATCGTTTTCCAGCATATGCGTATTGTCCGGTGCATGCCTCTCCACCAGGTACCACGCCTATTCCTAGTATCATATTTAGTGTTTGTTTGAGTAACAATCGTACACTTGTGTAGTATGGAACGCTCGAGGCAACAAAGAGACCAACGGGGTAGGTTTGAGATTCGGAATGAACAGCAACCTGTTGAGCAAGATGAGCCAAATGCACAAAATGAGCAGGAAGGGCAAGCTGAGTCTGGAAACAAATCTGAGACACCAGTCGCACCAGGTATTGACCCTGTCATGGCACAAATCTTAAACATGTTACAAGGAATCGCTGCAAATCAGCAGCGAATGGAGGCGCAATTTCAGAGTGCTCCTGCGTCTACACCAGGACCCATTCCTCCACTTGAACCTGTACAGCCGGCGCATCATAAGGAGACAGAGAGATTTCCCGTTATGATTACAAAATTGCTAAAGGAAGCTCGACAACTTGGATGTAAAGATTTCGGTAGTTCAGCTGGAGCCGCAGCCGCTCGGGAGTGGATGGATACCTTATGCCGAGTATCCTTGTTCCTGCGTATCTCTGATGACGACAAGGTTGCCATTGCTACATTCTTACTTGAGGGAGAAGCCCTCGCTTGGTGGACATCTGTTAGTTTGCGCTTCAGCGATCGCTTGCCAACGTGGGAAGAATTACGGTATGAATTCAATGAAAGATTTTATACGAGATTCCATAAAAATGAGCAGCGGCAGGCATTTTATAAACTTGAACAAGGCACCCGTTCGGTGTTGGAATATGAGAAGGTGTTCAGAGAGTTGTCCCGCTTTGCACCTGAAGAAGATCGTACACCGTACCAGCTGGCAAGACGATTTCAGGATGGGTTGAGTGTCGAACTCAAAACCATCGTCGGTACGACACCAGTGCAGAATTTGCAAGAACTAATAGCTGCCGCAACCGAAGCTGAAAAGATCTTGCAAACCAGGAAACCACCCGTAGCTAATAGTGGCGGATCCTATAGGCGAGATTCAAAGTTCAACCGAAGAAGGGGACGTTATCCCTTACGGTCTCATCCTCCGCAGATCAATGACAATGGGAACACCAACAGGAGGAACTTCTCTAGTTCCAATTACAGTGGATCTTCGTGGCAGTTTCCGCAACGACGATGCTTCAACTGTGGCGAGATGGGACATATTCAGGCCGATTGTCCAAAACGGCGAATCCCAGGGGTACCTAACATCAGCCGAGGTGGGAATGTCAATCCCGTTAGACTACCAGCACGCACACCAGGAAGACCACCCAGCGGATCCACAACAGAGGCGCAACCAAGACCAACAAGGCACTTTACTTTGACTGATGCCGAGGCTAGTCCTGATGTGGTGACAGGTACTATTTCAGTCTTTTCTCAAAACGCTAAAGTCTTATTTGATCCAGAAGGAAATAGATCGTTCGTGAGTCAAAGGATAGCACTTAGCGCGGATCGTCCTTTATCTCCCTTAACTCCTCCTATTGTGGTTTTAACTCCTTTGGGAGAGCAACTGATTTGTGATCTGGTCTACATCGGCTGTGCTATACGTATGGGATCGAATGTATTTGAAGTGGATCTAATTTCATTGGACATCCAGGAGCTAGATGTGATTTTAGGCATGGATTGCTTGGCAAAATATCAAGCCCGTGTCGAGTGTTTCACCAAGCGGGTGTGGTTCACATTTGCTGATGGTACTGAATATTGTTTTGAAGGCGATAGGCGAGTTGTGCCAACTTGCATGATTTCCTGGCTTAAGGCAGAGCGATTAATCAACAAAGGATGTACAGCGTACCTTGCGCATGTACAGGATATTTCTAAAGAATCCGCAGGTCTGAATTCTGTTCCTGTGGTTTGTGAATTTCCGGAAGTATTTCCAGAAGACATAGCCGGATTGCCACCAGAAAGGGAAGTAGAATTCGGCATCGAGCTTGTGCCAGGTACCAATCCGATTTCCATTCCTCCGTATCGTATGGCTCCTGCGGAAATGAAGGAACTGAAGACGCAATTGGAAGATTTGCTGGATCGTGGTTTTATTCGACCTAGTGTGTCACCCTGGGGGGCACCTGTGCTGTTCGTGAAAAAGAAAGATGGTTCGCTGCGATTGTGCATTGATTATCGACAGCTGAACCGCGTGACCGTGAAGAACAAATATCCTTTGCCACGCATTGATGATTTATTTGACCAACTCCAAGGTGCAGCGGTATTCTCCAAGATGCCTTGTATGTCAGCAAGTGAAGATCGAACATCAAAAACCTGCTGGTTTACTTCAGTCACTTCTGATTCCAAAATGGAAGTGGGAGCACATCACAATGGATTTTGTTACCGGTTTGTCTAGATCACAGCGAGGATACAATGCCATTTGGGTAATCGTGGATCGACTGACGAAATCTGCACACTTTCTTCCTATACGTGTGACAGAAACACCAGAAAAATTGGCAGTTCGTTACTTGGATGAGATTGTTCGTTTGCATGGAGTCCCAATTTCTATTGTTTCAGATCGTGACCCTCGTTTCACTTCACGATTTTGGGAGAAATTCTAGAATGCACTGGGTTCGATATTGAAGTTCAGTACAGCATTTCATCCCCAAACCGATGGTCAATCAGAAAGGACAATTCAAACACTTGAAGATATGCTACGTGCGAGTGTATTAGACCAGCAAACCGGCTGGGATCGAAATTTACCATTGGCGGAATTTGCTTACAACAATAGCTTTCATGTAAGCATCGGTATGGCACCCTATGAAGCACTTTATGGGAGACGTTGCAGAACCCCTATTTGCTGGAATGAAGTAGGCGAGAGACGCCTAGACAATCCAGAATTAATTGACCAAGCAACAGAACAATTGAGCTTGATTCGTCAAAGGTTAAAAGCAGCACAAGATCGGCAGAAAAGCTACGCCAACAATCGACGAAGGGAGCTGGAATTTGAGGTAGGAGACAAAGTGTTTTTGAAAGTCGCCCCATGGAAAGGAGTCCTTCGTTTCCAGCAGCGAGGTAAGCTAACACCTCGCTACATTGGTCCTTATGACATTATGGAGAGAATCGGCCCTGTTGCATACCGACTTGCACTACCTCCAAATATGGAAAGAATACACAACGTATTTCATGTTTCAATGCTTAGAAAGTATATGCAAGATTCTGCTCATGTGCTTAAAGAACCGCCAGTAGAAGTTGAAGAAGACCTATCCTATCCCGTACAGCCAAATGCCATACTAGACCGGTCAATTCGACAGCTTCGCAATCGAAGCGTACCTATGGTACGAGTTGTTTGGCATAATGGCCAAATTGAGGAGCAGCCTTGGGAGACTGAGGAGTCTATGCATGCAAAATTTCCTTACTTTTTTGATTAGGTACTAATGTTAAAATTTCGAGGACGAAATGCTTATAAGGAGGGGAGGATGTAAGACCCCGAATTTTGAGTCCTAGAAGTCCAGAAGCCAGTGCAGGTGAAAAGACGATTTTACCCCTGAAGAGAAGGATGTGTGATGGCCGAAATTGGTAAGATTGTTTAGTGAATTATTTTGTTTATAATTCCTTTAGATCTAGGTTCTTGTAGATGGGTAATTGCTTTAGGAATCATCCTTAAGGTAGATAGTTGCCTTAGAGATTAAAGTCCCTAAAAATAGGGAAGATAATTTAAGAGTTTAGTTATCTGGTAAAGTATATTGGATTGATAGATTAATTAAAAGTAGTAGACATAATTCTACACTCATTGAATATAAATAGGAAGCCAACCCCACAAAAGTTTCCCCTAGAACCTTACAAAATTCGTATAGGTTTAAAACCCTATACCTCCCCTTAGCCGTCAGAATTTGCAGAAACTTTAAACCAACATAACTCCCTCATCGTTCATTGGATCTCTGAGAATAATAGCTTGTTGGAAAGCTCTCTTCATCCTATTTCCAACCATATTTGGATTTTATTCTAGAGGGTAGTATTTCTTTCTCTAAAGTGATTTTGAAAATCGGCGGCGGAATTAGATCTTCGCCAAATTTTCTTGAACTTGAAAATAGCATAACTTTCTACTTGTTTGTTGGAATCTTTTCCTGGTGATGATTTAGGTGGTTCGGATTTACTTAATAAAGGAAAAGGAGTAGCTTCTTGTTCTGAGACAAGGGAGGTAGGATCCATGCCTCATCGGTTTCTCAAGAAACCCCTGCTCTTATCTGATGTTTTTGTTACCAGCCCTTGTTGTATTTGTTTGTGATTAGATTGTAGGGTGTGAATATGAAATCCAGAATGAGATATGAATCACTTAGGCTATATCGAACCCTGAGTTAGGAATTGAATGCCTGGGATGCTATTGTTATATGAATTGGATGTGTTGATTGTTTCCTGACATGATTGAGGATACCCTGTTGTGGTATTATGCTTTGTACTTGCCTGTGTGTGCTTGTACGTGTTTGTGTGTCAGGATCCTGTTCCAGTGGCCAGGCAGGGTAAGCACTGATGCTCCTAGTGAGAGGAGAGGTACTTACCGATTTGTGGGAGTTGTATGGGAGGTGAACCAGCAAGTGCACGCTGGATATCTGTCCTTGCGGGGCCGGATCCCTGTCTTGCGGGATAGGAAGCCCTTATCTTGCGGGATTTGGGATGCCCTAGTAGGTATGTGACTAGGGAAGACTTGTCCATGTGGGGCTAGTCGACTTATCCTTGCGGGGATAAGGTGAAAGAGTTGCTGATTAGCTTGTGTGTTAACCATCTACCCTTTCTGCAGTAAGTCTTGGACAACACAGGTGGAAGGGGATAGCTTTTATTCATCATTGAGTGCGATTTTTGTTGTATTTCACCTACCTGTGTACTTCTGAACTTTCGAAAGTGTGGTCCTCCCTCAGCCATAATCTCGGCCTTAAACTCTTTTGATTTACTGTTGAATTGCGTGATCCCTTTAGTTTGTCTAGGGAATGATCTTATGTGAATTGGGAGATTTGTGTTTAGGGACTCTGTAGATCTTATAATGCTGTGACCCTACTGAGATTCTTGTAATCTCATACCATTGTTTTTACCATTTTTCAGGCTTAGGTACATCCTCTGTTCGTGGTACCAGTGTGTGAGATCAAGGCTGCACGGCGGGGCGATATCGCATCACAAATACTTGTTACTTGCGCAAATAACTTGAAAGATTGGACATTGTTCTGGTTTATTTTTAAGCATTCGTTTGGCTTACTATTTCCGAACTTGGTTGATGAATTTCTTGCTGGTTATTTGGATCCCTATGGGACTTGTGTGTTATGAACCCAATGTATAAATTTAAGACTTCCGCTGATGTTTTTATTTACTCCGTATGTTACCAGAATATATGTCCAATATCATGCTCTAATTGATTGAGAAGCAACTAAATAAACAATCTTTAAATCGGTATCTTATGAGTAGCCTTGTGAAATTCTAATAGGTCCTAGGTGTCGTTGAGACTTATTTGGATTTCACGGCAGTAATGACCTTAATCGAAGCAACGAATAATGGTTTAGGAATTGGGGTCGTTACATAAATCATTAACATAAACAGCTATTATAACAAATCCAGATCCATATCTTTTTATAAAGACACATGGACAAATTGGATCATTCTTGAAATCTACTTTAATTAAGCATTCACTAAGGCAATTATACCACATCCGTCCAGATTGTTTCAATCCATATAGAGCTCTAGTTAACTTTATTAAATAAATTTCATGGGAATTTGATTTATTTTCATTTGGAAATTTAAATCCTTCAGGGATTTTCATATATATATCAGTATCCAACGAGCCATACAAATAGGCTATAACTACATCCATTAGACGCATTTCAAGCTTTTCATATACTGCCAAACAAAGTAAATATCGGAATGTTATTGCATCCACCACTGGAGAATACGTCTCATCATAATCAATACTCGGTTTTTGGGTAAAACCTTGTGCGATGTGTCTTGCTTTATATCTCACAACTTTATTTTTCTCATTTCTTTTTCGCACAAATACCCATTTATATCCCATCAGTTTTACAGCTTTTGGTGTATGGACTAAAGGTCCAAAAACTCCAAGGTTTTCAAATGAGTTTAATTCTAATTGAATTGTGTCTTTCCACATTGGCCAATCATTTCTATTTTTACATTCCTCCACAGAGGTAGGTTCGAAATCCTCACTTTCTTCTATAATATTTAGCGCTATATTGTATGCAAAAATATTATCGATAAGTATTGAGCTTCGATTCCATCTTGTTCCTGTAGTGACATAATTAATCGAGATCTCTTCATTCTCTTGTGTTTCTTCCGGAATTTTATTATTTATGTCAACTGGATTTTCCAAAACTATATCCTCCTCATGACCATCTTGTGTAGTTGCTCCTTTCTTTTTCCGAGGATTTTTGTCTTTAGAACCGAATGGTCTTCCACGTTTCTGACGTGGTCTAGATTCACTAGCAACTTTAGATTGTCCTTCAGGAGCATCAATTCTTATCGGAGCATTTACAGCTGGAATATGAGACCTAGTTATTCTTTTAAGGTCAGTAAATGCATCTGGCAGTTGATTTGCAATCGTTTGTAAATGAATTATCTTTTGAACTTCATGTTTACATTGATTTGTTCGAGGATCAAAACTAGATAATGATAATTCATTCCAAGAGATCTTCTTTTCCAACTGTTTATTTTCTCCCCCAATTGTTGGAAATATAGTCTCATCAAAATGACAATCAGCAAATCTTGTCGTAAATAAATTTCCAGTTAATGGCTCAAGATATTTAATGATAGATGGAGACTCATATCCAACATATATTCCTATCCTTCTTTGAGGACCTATTTTTGTACGTTGTGGTGGAGAAATTGGAACATATACCGCACAACCAAAAATTCTTAGATGAGAAATATTTGGTTCCTGACCATGAACCAATTGCATCGGAGAGTGTTCATGAAAATTTGTTGGCCTAATGTGTATAATTGTTGCCACATGTAAAATGGCATGTCCCTAAACATAAACTGGAAGTTTGGATCTCATAAGCATAGGTCTTGCAATTAATTGTAAGCGCTTTATAAATGATTCTGCAAGACCATTTTGTGTATGAACATAAGCAACAGGATGTTCAACCTTTATTTCAATAGACATGAAATAATCTATAAAGGCTTTTGATGTAAATTCACTAGCATTATCCATTCGAATAGACTTTATCAGATAATCAGGAAATTGAGCTTGCAAACGAATTATTTGTGCAAGCAATCTCGCAAATGCCATATTGCGAGATGATGTTGAACTTCTCTCATCCCGTCCTCCAACAGAATTAGATGCCATCCTCGTACCCGAAGGAGATAAAGCCTACCATGGAGGGCATACCATCTAAAGCTAAGAAAATCCTATTATTAATTTTCCTTGAGAACAAGCAGCACATGAGAATCCATTAGATTGAAAAATCTTATTCTTTTTCAATAGATGACCACAAGAATTCTCTATTATTTTTCGCATCATTGTTGAACCGGGATGGCCTAACCGGTCATGAAAAATTTTAAACACATCATTAAACTAATGATTTATTATAGAATGAGATTCTATTATTGTAATACTTGTGTAGTACAATCCGGAAGAAAAGCCGGGTAATTTTTCTGATATATACTTTTTATCCGAAATTACAGACGTTATGCAAAGATACTCAATGTTTCCTTCGTTCATTATCTCAATATGATATCCATTCAAACGAATATCTTTGAAACTTAACAAGTTTCTTTGAGACTTACAAGAGTATAATGCATCTTCTATCATTATTTTGGTTCCACCAGATAGAATAATATTTGCTCTTCCGGAGCCCTCAATCAATCTTGTACTACCACTTATTGTATATACATTAGTTTTTCTATTATCCAAATAAGAGAAATATCTCGTATCTCTCAGTATTGTATGCGTTATGGCACTGTCAACCAAAAATATTTCCTTGGCGTTCATCTTAGATATATCCATGCCAATATCCATTCTCTTCATTGAAAAAATAAAATAAATAAGAAAATATAAAATAAATTAAAATATTAAAAAAATATGAATAAATAAAACAAAATAAATAGACTTTTATTATAATAAAACAAGAGAACATAATTGAAATTTGCATAGTTATAAAATTAAAATCATTCTTGATTTCTTGCACTTTCATCATTTGGATCATTAAGAAAATCAGAAACATCCAAGTGCGTTATATCCTCAAGGCCATTAGCAAATTCAATGAAATCATCTTGGACAAAGTTTGTCTCCACATTCTTGCCTTTAGACTTCAAAGATTCTTGATATAGGTCGGCAAAATATTTTGGTGTACGATAGGTACGTTGCCAATGACCTTGCATTCCACATCGATGACAATTACTAATTGTAACTTTTTTCTTTATGCCACTCATTATTTTTTTCAGGTCCTTCATCCTTTACAACTTTCTGATATTGGAAGATAAATTTACTTGATTGACCACCACCATGACGAAATTTATTATAACCTCATCCTCGTTCGCGGCCTAAACTACGACCACGACTATGGTTATGAGATAGCATCACATTCACTTCAGGGAATGGAGCAAACTAGTAGGACGAGATTCATGATTTCTCATCAACAGCTCATTGTTTTGTTCAGCCACCAGAAGGCATGAAATCAACTCAGAATATTTTGTGAAACCTTTTTTCACGATATTGCTGTTGTAAAAGCACATTTGAACCACGAAAAGTAGAGAATATTTTTCCAAGCATATCAACATTAGTGATATTTTCTCCACATAATTTTAATTGTGAATTGATTTTAAATAATGTCGAATTACATTCACTCACAGGTTTAAAATCTTGTAAATGAAGATGCATCCAATCATAACGAGCTTTTGAAAGTATCACTGTTTTCTGGTGATCATACCTTTCTTTTAAATTTTACAAAGATCTGCAGGATCTTTTACTGTGAGATATTCAGATTTCAATCCCTCATGGAGATGATGGCGAAGAAAAATCATAGCCTTTGTCTTATCTTGATTCGATGCTTCATTTGATGTTTTGATTGTCTCTCCAAGCCCTTTGGCATCCAAATAAATTTCAGCATCCAATATCCATGATAAATTATTTTTTCCAGCAATGTCAAGAGCTTTAAACTCAAGCTTTGCAATATTTGCCATTGTAAAACTATAAAATATTAAAAACACATAAAATTAATCACATAATAAGATTAGAAATAAATTTTTAATTTAAACATAAGAAATAATCTATAAGAATAACATTTAATGATGGTAATATTATGATAATATAATATTTGAAATTTAGAATTTATTATTTATTTCTTTTAAGATTGTATTAGAGTAATGATTATATTATAAAATTGAAATAAATTATTTTTTAATATAACATGTATTTAAACAAATAAAACGATCATAAACTTAAATTTTTTTAAAAAATAGTAGTGGGTTCGGTAGATATTGGGCTGGAGATCATCCCTAGAAGTACTATTGTCAAGCCCAAGGACACTGCAAGTCATAAGCCCATAGAGAGTAGGGTAAAATAACAGATTCAATTTAAAAGTGAGACATTGTCACAGGAGTGGAGGGTTGAGTAATGGTGAAGAGAGACAGAGTCTCGGTCAAAGCAGCTTGAGGTCAGATGTTGTGTTGGCAAGAGTGTATGAAAGGATCAAGGCTGTTAGAGAAAAGACACGGGTCCTAGCCTCAGGGAATGACAAGTTGGTGAATGCGGTACAGATGAGTAGTGAGGGGATTCATGGCTCATGTGACAAGTAGTTGGCTATTGTAGTGCTAGACTCCAATGAATCCAGATCACAAGTCCCGGATACAGGCAGAGATGCAGGTCAAGCTCCCGAGCTAGAGTTGGACAAAGAGGAAGAGATAGATGTTACTCTAGAGGTAATAGAGAAACTAGGGTTACAGCCTAGGAGACCTAGAGACATGTTGAGGGTAAAGATCGTAAAATTGATAAACAAAGTGCACGATAATTGGGGTAGTCACGGTGGGAATCAGGCAAACCTATTCCCATCTTGGGTGTTATTATCTCTTTTATGATTAGTTTGGGATTTTGAAACACAAGTAGTATTAAGAACCGCATGAAGAAGAGGGATGTTAGGGAGTTTGTTCGGGTAAATGACATCGCAGTGTGTATTATAGCTGAGACCAAATTAGAATGTATGTTAGATTTGTTTGCTAGTAACATTGGTCGTATGGGCCCTTGGGGTGGTGCGAGTGTAAGGCTATAGGGCGACCAGGAGGGATGCTGGCAATGTGGAGCAAAACCGAGATGAATGTTGTTAGAACTGAATGCTTCGATAGATGGATCATGCTGGAAATTGTTGAGGCATGTTCGGGGAAAGATGGATATGTGTGGGTATCCACGCTCCTAATACGAGAAGAGAGCAAGAGGGGTTATAGAGGGATATTTTTAATATCAAAGTCAACAGTGTAGAACCTTAGATGGTGCTAGGAAATTTCAATGAAGTCATATCACTGTTTAAGAGGATGGGGAGTACTTTCATCAAGGCTGGGGCGGAAACGTTCCATAAATTTTTGGAGGAGGGAGGTCTAATAGATTTATTATTAGTAGGACGGAGATTCACATGGTTTTCCTCTAGAAGTGCATCGAGGATTCATCGAGCATATGTAAACGCAGAATGGTTAGCCAATAACTTGGAGTTCAGGCTGATGGCTGGAAATAAAACTTTCTAATCACTCTCCTATCATGATCAAATCAGAAGGGTCATATTGAGGACCTAAACCGTCTAAATCTGGGGATGTATGGTGGTAGGAACACGACTTCTTTGCAATTGTGAGGCAAATGTGGGCTGAATGGGAAGCTGTCTACCCGGGACCTTTCTCACTGGTCCAGAAACTCAACTTTATGAGAAGAAAACTCAATATCTAGAGCAGGGAGAAGTTACCGTGCCCCGAAGAAGAACTAAGGAGGGTTATAGAAGACATAGATGCAATGGATAGTAGCAAACAGGAGGTGGCGGATTGGATAAAAGAAGATAAGCTTAGGTACTGCCATCTGCAAGAGAAAAAATAGCAAGTGAAGAGTAAAATCGAAGCTAGGTGGAAACAAAACTCCAGGGTACAGTGGTTGAAACTTGGGGATTCAAACTCAAGATTCTTTCATATTTGTGCTAGCACTAGACACAAATTTAACTTCATAAATTCATTGCTGATTGATGGAAAGATGAGTAAGGAACCAGCAGAGATAAAAAAGGAAGCCTAGGAATATTTTAAAAATATCTTCCAAGAAGATTATCATTGGGCATTGGTTGCTTGGAATTTTATTCGCTCCTTCCACAAGATGCGGATAGACAGTTGCTGGCTAGGTAGCGTGCTAGGAAGGTGACAGTTGCAGATACTGCATTCCAGCCTCAGTATTTGGAAGTTTCATTTTGATAGCTGTGGATAATGTTTCTTTATTCTGTCACTTTGTATAGTTGTATAAGGTTCTCCAATTAATATATCTCGATATTTCTTCAAAAAAAAAAAGATGCGGATAGACTTTTTTTTTTGAATAAATATCGATATGTATTAGATAAGAGAAACACTATACATGGTATCAGGATAATGAAACATTATCGCGGCTTGCTGACAAAATGAAACTTACAGATGCCGAATATTTTGATCGGAATCTGTGACTTTCAGCTGCCATACAATCTACGTAACTAGTAATGAAACAAAATCACCTGAGGGAAGAACATCAAGACTATCTAGGTTTGTAACGACCCCAGTTCCTAAACTATTATTCATTGCTCCGATTAAGGACATTACCGCCGTGAAACCCAAATAAGCCTCAACAACACCTAAGATATATTAGAATTTCACAAGGCTACTCATATGATACCAATTTTAATCTTGTTTATTTTGTTGCTTATCAATCAATTGGAGCATGATACTGGACACATATTCTGGTAACATACGGAGTAAATAAAGTCATCAGCGGAAATCTTAAATCTATCCATTGGGTTCATAACACACAAGTCCCATAGGGATCCAACTAACCAGTAAGAAATTCATCAACAAATTTTGGAAATAGCAAGCCAAACGAATGCTTAAAAATAAACCAGAATATCATCCAATCTTTCAAGTTATTTGCGCATGAAACAAGTAAGTATTTATGATGCGATATCGCCCCGCCGTGCAGCTTTGATCTCACACACTGGTACCACGAACAGAGGGTGTACCTAAGCCTGAAAAATGGTAAAAACAACGGTATGAGATTATAAGAATCTTAGTAGGGTCGCAGCATCATAAGATCTACAGAATCCCTAAACACAAATCTCCCAAATCACATAAGATCATTCCCTAAACAACTAAAGGGATCACGCAATTCAACAATAAACCAAAAGAGGTTAAGGCCGAGATTATGGCTGAGGGAGGACCACACTTCCGAAAGTTCAGAAAGTACACAGGCAGGTGAAATACAACAAAATCACACTCAATGATGAAGAAAGGCCATCCCCTTCCACCTGTGTTGTCCAAGACTTACTGCAAAAAGAGTAGATGGTTAACACACAAACTAATCAGTAAGCCTTTCACCTTATCCTTGCAAGGACAAGTCGACTA